>OV281295.1:2437500-3090000 GCA_923062465.1 Acleris sparsana
CGTATTACGAAAGTGTCGTCGCGGTCGTTGAAACTTAGTGATACGAAGAGATTTCACGCCAAGGTTTTTAAGTGTTTTAGCGTGGTTGTATTAGGTTTCTTTGTGCATAAGTCTCAGTTAGAACATAATGAACTAATAATAATGTAGTAATCATATATTATCTACGCTTAACATATATTTTTTTATTTAGTTATTTATTAGGGTAACAAACAGCAAAATATAACACATTGAGATACAATCATAGCTTAAAAATACATTAGCCAAAACAGTTTCCACTTATGCTCAGGTTGGTAACATTTTGCATTTTTCGGGTAATTTAACTTGTACAGTACTTCCACTTTTGCAGAGTATTATGGCCTAATTCTTATTAATTTTATTTAACTTTATTTCACTTTTCTATTCTATTTTTAAATCTATACTATTTTTAGGATTTCATTGAGTTATTGGTTATTGCAGAAACTAATTTATTAATTTTTATTCTAAATATATCTATGTCAGAAAATAGTTGGTTATGCTTATTTTACATGCTTTAATAAGTAGTATATTTCTTGCATATGCAGTCCGAATAGAAGAGATGGCTAATATGTTCGAGGAACGGGTTCGTCGATCAGGGCACCAGAAGAATATGTTTGAAAGCAATTTGGGCGAGTCTATACATCCGTTAATAACCTTATACAAGAGCACTTGATCCTTTCTATCACGCCTCTTTGGAGGAGACGCCATTATCTTAACATCAAAGGATTTAAATTTGTAGTTCATGCGCCTGATGTTTTTTTTCTGAATATTTTCTATTGCGTCAGTATGCACTTGAAAGTGAGGGCTCCATACTGTGGATGCGTATTGTAAGTTGGATCTGACATACGCATTAAAAAGAAGCTGCATGGTGTTGGGCTCTTTAAATTGTTTTCAAATTTCCTGGAGAAATATAAATCTCATCATTTTTCTCATCGTCAAGGTAAAAACCAAGATTTTTTACCTGTGTAAACCTCTGAACTACTGTATTATTAAGAGAATAATTGTACACGAGGTAGTTACGTTTACGAGAGAACGATATAGAGTGACACTTTTCGACATCAAAATAAAGTTTGTTAACTAAACAGTATGCACTCAATCTATCCAGGTCAATTTGTAAATTGATGCAGTCTGCATCTGGTTTGATGGTAGTAAATATTTTTGTATCATCTGCATACAGCAATACATTGGAGTGTTGAAACGATTCGATCACATCATTAATAAATATATTAAATAATAAGGGTCCTAAATGGGAGCCCTGTGGGACGCCAGAGTAGACAGAAACAAACGTTGAGGTATATCCTTTAACTGCCACTGCACACAGCTGCCTGGGTTCGATCATGAATATAAGAAGTAAGCCACCTCAGGAGATTGCCGTGGATGCCAAAGGTTTCAAGTTTTATAACAAGTAAAGTACATAAGATTTTGTCGAATGCTTTTGAGTAATCTGTGTAAATCGTTTCTACTTGACAGCCCTAATCCATAGCATCGAGGGCGTAGTCCATTAGCTCACACAAATTGGAATCCGTTGAACGTTTATTAAATCCATGTTGTAAAGTATTAAACTTTGTCTTATAGCGTAATAAAGACTATCATAAATGATTTTTTCAAAGAGTTTTGGATTGACCAACTATTTTGAGATGCCTCGATAATCTTTAAAACTATGCTTGTCTCCACTCTTCAAAATAGGAACTACGATTGAGCGCTTCCACAACCACAGCAAAACACCAGACTTTAAGATATGTAGATTGAATAACAGTCATTAGTAATTGTAACAACTCCCTACATCTTTTCAAAAATACAGGGTGAATACCGTCGGATCCGCTGCCTTTTGAAACATCCAGAGCTTTGAGATAGCTTTCAACTAAGTTTTCGGTTATATTAATATTACTAATTACAACATTTTGAGATGTAATACTTTCTACATTATGTTCGGAACTAATGGAGATTGGTGCTATATTATTATCTTTAACGAAGAACGAATGAAAAAACAAATTGAATAAGTTAGATTTTTTTTGACCATTTTTACTTGAATTTCCATCTAGATAAACCGTTTCAGGGGTACCATTGTTATTCTTTTTAGACTTTAAATAGGACCAAAAAGCTTTTGAATTATTTCGAGTTATTTTGAATGATATTTTCAGTTCTAGATATAAATTTAGTGTAGTGGAGGATAACTCCATTACTTAAGCCCATAATTCCGAAAATGTGTTATAATCTGATTGTCTTTTTTAATATTTTAGTCCTTTTGCTTTGGAGTGTTCAGTCAAACAGCAGTGTTCGCACTGTTGTGTTCCGGTTTGGGGATAAGACAGCCGGTGTCATGACTAGCATAGAGGCATTCCATCTTAGTCCTCAGGGTTGGCAACGCATTTGCAGTCTTAGTCTTGTAGTCTTGTGAATGCGAATGTCTATGGGTCACAGTTTCCGCTTACCATCAGGTGGCCTGTGTGCTCGTTTGCCTTCTCAATGTCATAAAAAAAAAAAAAAAGGAGTCAAACTAAAATTTACACATTTATAAAAAAACTGTGTCCATTATAACTGAATGCCTAATCTAAACCTAAAATAAAGCATATTAGGACTAAAGTTTTTTTTTATATACATTTTATTACTAGAACATATTATTTTGGTCCTCCAAAGCTGGCAACTGAGCTACTGGACTAAAACCAGCTAAATCACCTAAGTTGTTGCATTAAATTGTTTCACAATTTTGTATGACATTTCAATTTTAGACATGACGTTAAAGTAACAAGGTACATAAATGATCACTTATTTATGCTGTTGACTGTACTCTCTGTCACTGCCACACTCTCTCTCGCAATACAAATATACTAATAGATGTCAGAGAGAGTGTGACAGAGACAACAAAGGCCAAGTAGTATTAATTCTGGTTTTACTGTATAATCTGTGACGTAGCTGGAGATGCCGGTCATAAATAATAATGGCCTTGCAAGCACTACTAATCCAGGCTGGACTGGCATAGCACTGTACTGATATAACAAAATCTAATCAGGATAGTAATAGTGTTTGGTTGGGATAGTAATAGGTCTGTTTACCAAAATATCATTAATCTACTTTGTTTTGGTCCCATATGGTTATGTAAAAATCGGCCACGCGTGTACGGTTCCGTAATTGCCGGTCACAACCGTAAAAGCCATAAATATGAGCTAATTTTCAATTCGAAGTATCTTAGCTGATTCTTGGTAGGTATAAACATTTTAGTTAGTCCTCTGAAATTCAAAAATCAGATATAGATACTGGAAAAGCTCTAAGAAGTCTATAGTATGCTTCATTTCAATGTATAAACTGAGACTCACTAAGTATATGAGTGCATACTTAGTGCATATCAGTTTAAACTGGAATTTATGTTTACATACAGGACTCTCCATGCAAGTTGAACTGGCACTTGTCTAGTTTTATAATTTGTGGCCCTTGCTACAGTAAATCTTATGTTCAAAAATCAATGTTACAAGTGTACATGTCAACAATAATTGACAAATTATACACTTGTTAAGTTTGTTTTAATAGGAGACTGGGTTGGAAACAATACAAATGGTAGTTTCTTTTTCAAAGTGAATAACCTGTGTAACTACAAAAAATGTTTCTGAAATAGTTAAAAAGAATTGAGTTGATTGTTTGTTTATTCCCCATAATGCCCATAACATAACACTTTCAGAGATTTTTTATTTTCTACTTACCTGTTAAATTGTAAAGATATATCTTCCATTATTCCCCCAACTAATGTAGGTACAAAACATTTTGAATGCTTACCTTGGTCCTATTTCTTTTGGATCTAGGGTCGGGTGTCGAAGGGTCTGCAGCATGCTTCTTAGCAGAAGGTGGACCGTCACTTGACTTCGCTGGAGAGGCATGTCTCCGCTTCCTTAAGGGAGGAGTCACAGTTGCCAGTTTCAAGGTAGACTTAGGTGTTGAAACAGCAGACAGAGCTTTGACTTCAGGCTTAGCAGATGCCTTGGCCTCTGGTTTCTTCTCTTCAACCTTTTCCTCAACAATTTCTACAACTTCTGCTGGTTTTTCTTCCTTCTTGGGAATTTCAATTTTTTTAGGAGCTTCCTCTGCTGGTTTTGGTTCTTCTACCACTTTTAATGCAGGTTTTTCTACTTTTGCTGGCTCCGGCTTCTTTTCTTCCTTAACCGGCTCCACTTTAGCACTCTCAGTCACTGGTGGATCCTGTTTTTGCGGTGTTAGAGCTTTCTCTTGGCACAGACTGTCTTTGGCAGACTCAGGCACAGGCTTACTGTCACTCTGAGAGGGAGCAACATCAGCGGTTGGTGCTGGTTTAGGTTCTGTTGGTTTTGCTGGAGATTTCTCTGGAGCCTCATTAGCAGTGGCCACTTTAGGAAGAGCTGGGTCTGCTGCCTGATTGGCACTTGCAGGTTCAGCCTTCTGAGGAGTACTGGGAGCAGGAGCCGGTTTTTCAGGAGGCTTGGGTGTACTCGGAGAGGTCTTGGCAATATCAATGTCTTTATTAGGCTCTGGATTCTGGGGTTTGAGTGAAGCAGGAGCATTTGAGGCTGATTTGGGTGATTCCACAGTACCATTGGGTTGACCAGGGGAACCTGTTGAATCAGGTTCTTTCTTTTCTGGAGCCGGGGCTCGAGTCAATGCTAAGGGCTGGGCAGGTACAGGGGTATTAGGTTTATCCTGAACAAGACTAAGAGGAGATGTGGTAGCAGCTTTAGCCGGGCTGGCGGCTAGCACAGGCGCAACAGAGTTCTGAGTGACGTGGGAGAGGTTGCCATGGTGGCTCATATTCTGAGCCATTTGAGCCATGTTTGCGGAGACCGGGGCCATAGACGGCACGGCGTGAGCAGGAGGCGCTACAGGAGGCGCAAGCGGCGGCGGGATTGGCTGCGTCAGGTTCTGTCCTACAAGGCTACCTCCGAGCGTCGGCAGGTTGCCCGCGAGCGTGCTGCTCGGAACTGCCGCCTTCGCGGGACTCGACTGCACACCCGGCGCCCCAGGCTGGGGTAAAACGGGCTTTACAGAATTCATATCACGCGAACACCAATCGTATCTGAAACATAAGCGACGAGTTGTAGAAGCCGACGCGGTGTCTTTGACCCACAACAATCGGTCGTACGTAATCGAACTCCGGCCGATGAGCGCGTAACGCGCTTGGCCCGCTTTAGCTTTCTACACGGCGTCGGTTAGAAATAACGCAGTAAATTACCACTAGCCGGTCCGGCGACAAAGGTCCATCAAGTTGCTCGATGTGTGCGGTGGCCGCGGCGGGGACGACCGCAAAAAATATGCGTTGCTATAGCTAGGAAACTTCCGCAAATTTACGATCGCGGTATTCCTGAGGTTGCACTACGCCGATTTAACACTACGCGGTATCACTGTATCTCACAAATGATCATATAATAACATGATAAATTACACTCCTAAACACAAATTAGCGTTTATTTCACTCTTGGAACATGTACGCACAGTAGTTTAGAGATGGCGTCGGCCGAACGCGCATGCGCCACCCTCTTTCTCGCGCTCCTCCAATGAAACCAAGCCCAAGCGAACGAATCCTTCCGAGAAATTAAATCGTGCGTCTCTGTCTTACAAGGTGTTGTGTAAGCAGCAATGTATTGTCATCTCTTTCAATAGCTACATTCTGTTCGGAAAATGATAGAATGGATTTAGAATAATAAATAAACCCTAAACGTTCACCAATCTTTAAATTTAAAATAATTTTACTAATGTTTTTTTGTACTCTTATTTTAAGATAATTATTTTTGGATTAAAAATCGGGTGCTAACATTTAAAGATAAATTAACCACCTACCACTGATACGAGGATCACTCACATAATGTTTTGTTCTAAAAGGAACCTAAGCCATAATAATATGATCCCTTGTTAATACCACAGGTTAATACGATCAATATTATCATCATCATTACCAGCTAATAAAGAGATGTTACCAAAACACCTTGTTCAATTACCGCCTCAACGGCAATGATCCGGTTTTCATTTTAATTAGGATTAATACTTGACTATTTTAGAGAATAATTAAATATCAACAAAAATATACATATGTAACTAGATACATGCAATTAGTGAATATAAATTGTTTAGATTATGCATGTTACTTGTTATACTTCACTGTCGCGAAATAAATAGAACGTAGCGCGCACTCATAGACAACATGTGGCATTAGGTACCAATGACTTTAGCGATGATGAGATGCGTCGAGAACATCCAATGAATATATCGGAATCCGTATCATCATCGACGATAGGTATAGGTATTTCCAAAAAGCTGCGTAATTCCATTCAAACTTAATAATGACTATTAACGCAATTTTTAACAGTTGGTTGGGTGATATATTGGACTTAACAACGATGGCTAATGCCCCCCCAAGATGTTTCGTGCCGTGCGTGCGAATCATGAATAAAACACACATGACAGAGTGGCGCCACCATTTAAGTAGATACAATAAAAAAACCACCGCGTGTTTTTTTTCTAGCTAGCGTACTTTTTAAGTCAAATCTATCTACACGCGTGCACGCTACGTATGCACGATTCCGATATTGGTGACCGCCTATAGCTAACAGATTATACATTGACGACCGGGTCCGTCAACACCGGAATAAAGAAAGAACCCTGCAGGCGCAAGTTTAAAGGGAAACAACGGCGACGGACGGTTACTTTTGTTATTATTATTAAAATCTTTTACTTACTCGTCTCGTTACTGTGTCCGTCATTCTGGTTCAAATCAATATTGAACCACTTTCAGTTATCGAAAACGACAAAATATATTTGGAATGCGTACGTAACGCAATGCAATATTATGGTGTCTAAGAGCTGATCAGATGATGTAGTCAAACGGTATCAACAGCATCTCCGCTGAAATTTACGTAGACCTACCGAATCGGGATTTGTTAGTGTAGTCTCTGTAGATTATGGTGACCGTACATAAAAAAAAGGACAGTCGGTAATAAAAACTTGTCTCATTTGTTTTTTTGGACAGTAACGTGTTATTGGAACATGGTAAGTAGGTATGGTATGTTGGCAAATAAAAATATACCCCGACGAATTGAGAACCTCCTCCGTTATTTGAAGTCGGTATTAGCTTGACGTAGTGAGAAGTAGAAGAATAATAAATTCTAAAATGTCAGATATTGCTAAAGATTGGATTATGTTGCCAATTTAATTACGAACAGCCCTCAAATTTTTACTACCAACTCTTTTGTGACCACCTTGTTTTTGCAAACTTCAATTGTAATTGGTAACATTATGGGCGAAACGTCAGTTTTAATGTCATGTCTGTCACATAAGACAGTACTTACCAGCGGCTTAGAAAAAGTGCTAAAAAAAATATTAATAAAGCACGTGTTATTACTGTTCCAGTTAAGTTTCATCGAGTGTTACGATAACAAATTAGAAAGGTGTACAAACATGGTGAGGACATCCTTAATTTTATTTAGACTTTGTCAAGATGCTGTTACCGTAACATTGATATGATATATCGGGAACAATCAATATATTATCCATGGCTCTTAATCGGTGATGATTTGAATATTTGGTGTACCTGCCCCGAACATTATTTGATCTACATCATTATTCTGTCGTTTAATCAGCCAACAACCAGTGCATCCCATGGATAAATGATACTAAATGATTCGCAAGAACCACTTATGCTCTGAACGATTTAACCTCTGATGATCAGACCCTAGTATTTTCAAAAGTGTTATTAAGAATTAATCATCGTACTAGCAAATGATTAGTTCCAACAAGTTTTTTTTTTTATTAAGAACCAGAATTGATCTCTCCCAGAAGTGCTAGTTATCACTAAAAATAATATCTATCACTATCACTATCTCCCTTTGACCTACCACCAAGCAACAGTGTTTGCATGTGTTCCATTTGGTGATAAGACAATGTGCGAAATTGCTGGAGAGGCATTCCATCTTAGTCCTCAGAGTTGGTGACATATTTGCATTCTTAGGATTGCGGTTTTGAGATTGTTATCTTCAGTATGGAAAGGTTGTCGGGTTTCAATTCCCACTTACCATCAGGTGGCCTGTGCGATCTTGTGCCTTCTCCTTGGCATAAAAAAACTAAAGTGTTAGTTGTAGTTTTTAATTGTGTAAGTTTTCTTATTTAAGGAGCTTTCATAATATGTTGTGTCGAACTGGGTCCAGCAGAAAGCCATCACAGAGGCTTTTAGTCGCAGCATATTGCTGACCTGATTGCCCTTTGGTGCCTAATGTATGTTAATTAATGATAACTTTTACAAATGAAATCATTGTAATACTGTGTACTAAACAATCCTTGTTTTGGTTCTTATATTGTTATGAAGTTGTTAGAAAATACTTTTCAGTATTCTTATCAGATAAGGAGAACAATTGCATTCATTCATGTTAGTAGATTACTGATCAGAATTGAAATACCCATTGAACATGCAAAATGTACATTACAATATAGTTCAATATCTCATTACTATAGTTTCACTCAGAAATATGACTCAGGAATATGAGATTGTGTGGTGATAACATTCAGAGTTGGTGTCAATTTTGCACTTTTTGTTGTTGTTACTATGGGAAAACGAACAAAGATTAAATATAAATGTCTATATTGAACATGAATGAATACATATCAGATTCAGCAGAGACTCAGTAGAAGACATTTTTTACCTAAAGTAAGAACAAGACGACACATTCATGTACTGTAAAGAAAATTGATTCCTAGACCATTTTGGACTATGTCATAGTGTTGTAATCAATCACAATGTAAAAGACTTCTGATTTTATACAGTTAGGTGCAAATCTGATTCCATATTAGCTCCTTAGCAGAATGTTAATAAGTCTATAACAATCAAAGCTGTTTTCAAATGCTTAATACAGAATAGTACTCCTTGAAGTTCTCTACAAAAGTGCTGACCAAATGATAAACATGTCATTTTCAGTTTTTAAGTAATTGAAACATAAAAACTGTAAAATTTCAATTTACCATTTTTGAGATCCTTGTTGAGTAACTGCATGTTTTTGTTATAGTATTCAAGATTTATTTTCTTAATTATCATGTTATTAATTTCAGGATGTGTTGACCAGGCCTGCTGAAGAATTCGGCAATGATGAGACTCTGGAGCACCTTTGGGCTGCAAAGGCAATGGAACACAGTGATATTTACTTTAATGTTAGTTTATTTATTTTATATATGTACCGATATTAAAAATATCGGGCACCATGCCCATCTGAAATCCATATTGTTAACAAAAGTAAGGCTAGTATTTAATGTAGGCAAAGTTACCCCAATAATATTGAAGTCAAATATATTATTAACACTATATTTAATATGTAGAACAACTGGCTGGCTTTGGAGTTTCTTGCGGTGCTTATGCTCAGCTATGGTCTCCTCTTGGCAAGTGCTGGTTGATTTTTTACCTGTCAACATGCCCTTTGTTTTATAGTTATCTTTCCTCTGACACTAGTAAAAGAGATGGGTCAGATTGTTTTAGGGCCAATGTTAGCTTAGATATTATTGTTGGTGGTTGGGTATGTTGGTTTTCTACCAAAGTTGTAGGGATTCTTCTTTAGTCTGGAATATTATTGGATTTTCTGCTGCTTTCTGGCACAGATTTGGTGAAAGCGAGTGTTATCCCGAACAGTTTGTGATGATTCAGTAATGTATTAGCAATCTGTTTTCTATTTTATTTTGGAGAGCGCCATCTGTAGTCCTGTTAGTGCTAATAAGCGTTATCGATTATTCTTTGCTGTTTGTTTAGTTAGACTGTGTAAAACTTGACTGAACCTTGAACCTTGATGATGCCGAATTTTAAGCCTATTGTAATGTCGTGAGATTTCAGTCCAATAGCTTTAATTTCCCCTAAAATCCATGAGCCGTCATTAGCTCGACATTCACGACTAGAATTGCAGCAGGACGCTGCACGATCTGACGCGATGGACTGACCGTGAATGTCCATCTTGTTCAACTGTGTGATAGTTTTTAAATGGGCTTTCGGATTCATAATATATCTCTCAGTCACTCTCGTACTCGAAAGATTTTCAAGACTTCTTGCACTGTATGTGGTTATGTTAATAATCTGTGCTATATAGCCGTAAGGTGAGATCTTTCGCTCCAAATGAGTACACGTTCACGTAAATTTTTAGTTTATTTAGACTTAAAAAATCTTGTATTTGTTTTTGTGCAATAGTTTACATAGATACACATGAAAACAATCAATTGATTCTTTTTTTCCAGGTGTTATGTTCAGTAGACACAAGACTACTCCGTCTTACCCCACAAGACGACCTAATATACACACACTTCCGGCAAGATTTCCCAGACCTCAACGTCGCTTACATCAGAGAAAACGAAATAAAAAATAACATCAACAAAGCAAAGTGGAGAGCGTACTGCGAGAAATTCAAAAGCATTGTCGAAGATTACAGCTTTGGGACCTTAATGCGAGCTGACACTAAAGGAGACTATTCGGAACAGAACACTATGTTAGTGCCCCGGGTGCAATTCTACGCCATTGAAATTGCTAGAAACAGAGAAGGGCTAAACAATGAAGTAAAGAAACGTTTCAAATGCCAGTCGAAAGCTAATTTAGAGGCACAGAACCACAAGGCTGCTGTTACTGCGTAAGAGCATAGTCCATTTTATTCAACAGTATGTATGTGCCACTATGTGGAAAACGTTCACTTGTACGGTACTCCCAGCTTAATAGCGTTGGGATGGCTATGGCTATGAGTCTTTCGCACCTGACTGTATATTTGTCACTTGTGTTTCATAGAAAACCGAAGATTGCCCAACGCTATTAAGAAACTGGTAGTACTTTCATGGGCCTTCATATTTTCGGTGAACATTGGCGACCACTAGTATTTCTGTTATGTGCCAAAACAGGATACACGAGCCGTTGTTAGCGTAGTATCATTTTATCGCCGAATGTGTGGAGGAGCCAAATGCCAGAATATTTAGATTATGGTATGCATGGTTTTAGTTTAGAATATGTAGCTATCCCCAGATATTAAAGTCTAAGTTGACAAAAAAGTTTGACAGGTGGCACTACACTTGGCGTTGCGTTTTCGCGTATTTTGTTTTTTTTACAGATAATCGCAAGGTGTAGTTGGCATAGATGTCAAAACATTGGCATTGTCTGTCTATTTGACAAATAAAGCCAATAGCAAATAGGCGTTACCGTTTCATGGTCGGTTTTATGATACGCACATCGAAATATAATAAGTATAGAAGGATAACTGTCACTCAAAAAGTGTTCCACATACTTAGTGCTAAAATGGGCGGAGCTAATACTTAGTGCTCAACCGGCTTCCAGTAGGCTTTGAGTTATTGTGTCAAATGGTTGTCATTATAGTTTTGTAAAATAATTATAAATAACTGATAAATAAGATAAACTATAGCAACAACGATGCCGACGTGCATCGTAAATTGGTGTAGGAGTCGCACGGACCCTAAAAAGGATGTAATTTCATTCCATTAGTAAGTAATTACAATTAAATAATTTCCTTACAAAATGGACATGGCCGATGTTATGCAATATAAGTTCTGAAATATAATATTAAAGATTAATTTTTTTTTTAGTTTTCCTAGAAATGAAGAAAAACGTTTTGCTTGGATAGCTGCAGTTCGTTTAGAAAAACGCGATGAAACGTGGCTTCCCAGCAAACATTGTAGGATATGCAGTATCCATTTTGAAGAAACTGACTTTTTAGTTTCAAAAACTGGGAGTCATTTTTTGAAATGCTCAGCGGTTCCAAATTGCACAGTACCGTACAGTAACTCCCTACTGCAACGCAGACTAATCAGCACCGTAACCTCATTCATACGAGGCGATGCCGATCCGTTGCCGAGCGGTTATGTCTGCGACAACCCTTAGTAGGTAATACTTAGGTACTGCAACTTGTTTTATTTAAATTAGGTACGATCAAATACCGCCATGCCTCATCTTAAAAAATCTTGATTTACCTATTATAATAATGTACTATTATATTATATCCGTATATAATATCGTTATTTATTGCCTACTAAATAATATATTTTTAAGAATAAATATTTACTAAAACATTATTTATTGCTGAATAAATAAAGTATACACCTTATTTAAAATACGGATCACTTCTGCATTAAACCATCCAAGTTCAGCAAAATGTCAGATGTGTCATTTTATAGCGTGTTTGAGTAGCCATAACGAGAAAAAATATAGACCAATCAAATCTCTTGTCATAGCAGTTTAACTAATCAAAGTTTTCTTATGGGTGAAAATATATACAACCTCTACACTAATGGCGTCTACTCAAACGTTTCAAGCGTAGAGGAAATGGGACGTATTTCAACGTCAAGTTTGTTCGGTGTTACTCTTCCATACTTATTATATTTCGATGGATACGCATCAAAAGCGAAATATATGTAAACTCAGTGAAGCCGATTTCACAAGTGTACCATGTTTTCTATAAAATCAGATGACATAAATTTTAAAAGCTATTATGATTTGGCTGCACAACGCATTTTAGTGTACAAAGTACGTTCATAATTTATCGAAGTATGCATGACGATGGGCTGATATGGGTGGGTGGTTTGTGTTTTTCCATACAAACCTTGTCCTTGTTGCTTCCGTTTAAGACAGGCTTCTTCCTGAAATAACACACCACACTCATGCAATCTTATGCTAGACATAACTGGTCGAGCCAATTATGCCGTAACTCCATTTAAGATCTCGCACGTATTGAAACAGACCTGGATTTAAACTCGGGCACAACCAAGCTAATGCACGCAGATCGCGCGCGGCATCCGTTTCTGAGAACGGAACATTAGGGTCATCTGTCCGCACAATCAAATACCACGATCCTTCCCATTTGACAGCCATTTGGATGGCAAATTTCCAGCTGTGGTAGTTTCCAGCACCCTCCAACTTCTCCATGGAGCCCATGTCACCAATCATGTGTCATTGTTATGTGGTGATGATGATAACGCGACCACGCCTGGATTATCCCCAGAATCGGTGGATTCAGCGAAATCGCACTCGGCGAATTCTCCGAACTCGCACTCTCTGAATTCTCCGGAATGTCCGGAATCGCCGAAATAGATCGAATTGTCTCCATACATGTTGTGGTACCAGTGCACGCAGTTTTCTATGGCTGGGCACGACCTGTTACATTGTTCAGATGAGCTCTGAAGCACAAAAGAAAACTTACATACTTGCCTATCTTACATTTTAGAGCATTTAAAACTTATGGTAAGAGGAGATTGTGAAAATTAACTCACTGAAACTCAATTCAATGATTATACAATATGAATTTAGAGTACCTAAGTGTACCTTTGATTTTAGAGCAAATAAGGGGATACCGTCTTCACATTGCTATATTCTGAATGACAACCTTTTTCGACATTTTGCTAAATATCCATGTATAGTTGGTTCTATTAGTTGTCTATCAACGTAAACAATGCCGATACATACATAACTACGCAACGCCAAGTATAGTGCCATGCCATCAACTATATTTTCAAATAGAAATTTTAAGTAGTGGTTTAAGTCGATGAAGATCGTTTTTCACATAGTTACTGAACTGCCGGACATTGAAGAGTCATTCCTTTGAATTTATGTTACTCAGTTTTTCAAACTATCCGGTCTATTTTAAACTAGCTAATAATTGTAATAGCTCTGATATAAAACCGTATATAATAATCGTACTGTACAGTTTCAAAGAAGTGCAGTACTGCCATCTTCTTAATAGCGTTCATGGCTATCGCTGTCGCTCGCAACTGTGTATATTTATCACTCGGTTTTCATGCAGAAAACGAAGATTCGCTATTAAGAAACTGTTAGTGCTGGTAGATAGGACATTTTGGTGTTTACTTGTTTTATTGCCTGTCTGGGTATTCTGTTTGTCATTTCCATCTCAACAGTTAAGTTATAGGTAAATGTTGAATCGGTCTAATCCATAATTTGTCACGATTATCTTTCCAAGACTAGCAAAATGTACCCTAAATATGTAACGGTAATAAAACTAATCTAAGAATGCATTTTAATCTCTATAAGATTTATAGCTATAGTTAATCACCGTAATCATCTCTCAATAACGAAGTTTCGTAATAGCCTAGTAGTGTTAAGGAATGTTATTTCCAATTGTTTAGTGCTTTTATGCCCACCGTATTGCACGATATAGGAAAATTTACAGTGAAAGTTAATTATCTACAAAAATAAGTACATACGTGGGCAGTTTCTTTCATACATACGTATACGTATACGTATGTATGTATGTATATATATTTTATACATACATACATACGTACTGAGAACTTAGATTTTTGGACAACTCTGAAGTAATTTTCTATTGAAAAACTTATTCAAGCCAAGTTCGTTTATTAAATAAACTAAAACTTTATCGGAATTACAGTAGCAATAGCAAGACGTTTTGTCATTCTATCGGTATCGTTATGACTTTTCGCAAAAAGTAACTTGAGTTGACCTGACAGTTATCTAGCCCATTCTAAACTTTTTGTCAATCTGTATGCGTATGATATGGATTTTATTGGCCTATTGCATGTTCGAGTATAATCAACGTATGCTAATACAGGATCATTAATACTCAGGGACACGCTGTATGAATTTAAAGCCAATTTGGTACGTGGACTATCTGCATGTACTTGGCCTGTGTTGTGTTTATGGTCCCAATGATTGGACGTATAGGTCCGTCAATATGTAGAGATCGACGGGCGGTGATGGTGGACGTTGGGTAGAAATAATATTGTGTTCCATGTTGGAAAAAAATCTCTGATGTATCCTCTCATGGTTTTAATTTGCTAAGTATTTGTCGGACTCCATCATCTCTTTTATGAAAGGGACTGCAAGATCCAGTGAATCACGCCGCATGTCCCCGCTATAATGGTGCAGTAACACAAGCAACTCTTCACGCATCTGGATTTATCACCCGAAATATGAATAAGACAGCTGTTGTTCCCGTCATTCAATTGCCGTGAAAAGTTGCTAGTATAGTTGTACCTTTGGTTTTATAATATAAATATAATAAAATCAGAATGGCATAAGTATTTTACTCTCTGGCTGCTAAGTATTCTGCCGTATGATCCAAGGGATAATAAAAATGAATGAGGTGCTCAATGACTCATACATTTTTTATAATAAATTTTTGTATAACATTATTGTGTTTTATTTTGTAACTAGCCTAATATAATTTACTTTTTAGAACCAACGTTTTAACACTTAACTCTGCTGCCTGTATAAGACTTACTTGCGGACCATATTAAAAATACGTCGACAGGGTGTTACAAAAATACCGGTTAAGCCGGAGGGGAGTTAAATGGTGGCTTATAACGAGTCCATTTACAATATTTGAGAACCGAAGTGTCACTGTATGACTAGAATGTTTTTTTTTTAGTTAGAGGAAACGCAAAATGTTCATGTAAATATTTACCTAATTTGCAGAACGATATAGACATAATAACAAAGTTAACAGAACTCGATTACATAGATATTATAAGCCGAGTTTTGGAAGATTTTAAAATACCTATTCTAACGAAGCAACCTAAATTAAGACACTTTTCAGTAATAAACGTTAAATTTACAGGAAAGCGAACGTTAAGATACTCTCGCACGCCAGAAGCAAAATGTGCCGGAGTACCATCGTGCTGAAACACCATGTACCTTTAGTTGACAAAATAATCCCTGTCGGCCACAGGAAAGTCCTAAAGTAACGAACCTGACTAAACTAACACATATTTTTTGAAGCCATTGTTTAAGCATAATGATTAATGATGAATGACATTCTAGTATTGAGATAGCAAACTTTTGTGGATGAAAAACACAAAAGATGAAGATTATTAAAATACATAGATAGATTGGCCCCTCTGTTAAAATAATCTATGCTAACTCCGGTTCCCTGACTTGACAGCTTACTAGGGTTGACAATATTTTTGGGTTTGATAATTTAATATACTTTTTACGGGGTATTTTGTAACACGTTGTTAACATCTTCCAAAATGTAAAGATAATAAACCACATTGTACCTATGTATGAATCGTAACGTAACGGAATGGTAAAAGTTCTTAAATTGAGTCCTTAACTTCACATGTTTTTTTAGGGTTCCTTAACTAAATGGTAATAAATTAACCCTTATGGTGACACTTCGTTGTCCGTCTGCCTGTCACAGCAGGTTTTCTCAGCAACTACAAATGCTATCAGCTTGAAATTTGGCATAGTTATACAAATGTCTTGCCCGTATCTGTCTTTAGTAAAAAAAATATGAATTTAGTTTGATTATAGTGTTACGTACGTGGGAGTAGGTAACTGATAGAAATGCACAAATACACCGATAATCAAAAGTAAACTTTAATAACGCAGTCACTTAAACCGTTACAAAACAATTATCGCACAAAAACTATGAAGACTTAGACTTAGATCGCTCTTGATCGCACTGTTCGCTTTCCAAGTAAAGACTGACTGTGCCCACAACCGCGGTCCGCCTTTTATAGTTCCCACGTTATTCCAGAACGCCTTCCATCCACCGAATCTTCCGGAACGATCGATGTAGTTTGCTCCGCCGAGGATGACCGAGACTATTCGTTTCTGTAATGTTCTACGCCTTGCTACCTGCCCGCTCCGTTAACAATGGCGACGTCCTTGGCACACGGGTCTGGAATGTCCTGCGCATCGCTGTCTCATTCCCAATAGTGTTCTCTTTCGCTCTTAGTGGGTTATGAAACGCCTTAACATATCGGAGTAACAATAGCAATTGGGGTGTCATATGAAAGGGCTAAACTTTTCAAAACTTATTTTTTATTTTCTGTGATTTACACTTTTTGATTTATAGCCAAAAATGTACAAAAAATTACCATTCTCCGAAGTTTATAACTTATGACTCAAAAAACCTGAAAAAATCCTGTCTTATAGATAATTACTTATATTTTAAGGGAAAAATTAAATTAAGCGTTCATTATTTAGTTTCTGAGAAATAACATAATACTTTGAAAATCAGTATTGAAATTTAGGCTAGTCCAAACGGACCTTATTGCATAGAAAATAAAGCTCATAACATCATAAGTATTTTCTTTTGCGGTTACCAAGCATATTATCTGAAATACGGAACCCTCGGTGAGCCCGACTCGCACTTGGCCGATTTTTTTTGAAATGTAACCTAGCCGATACCGAATTAGCGCTTTGTTGAGCGACATCTATCGGGGAATGAAGGTATCAATTTAGCCTTCGCTAAAGCAAGCACAGACAAGGTTTTGGAACCAATTTAACAAATATGGGCGTTTGCCCTATTTTACGACAAAGCGTTATCTCGTGTGCTAGTCGGATAAATAATATTAAATTAATAAATATCAGGGGACGATCTCACACAAATAAGTGTCGTCCATGCACACCCCAGCGCGCGTGGTATTCAATTCACTGCAGCGCATGGGCAACTATGCACGTGGATACATGACAATTGCCCACCGCGGCGCATGGACAAGCGGGTCGATTGTCACGGCACATGTACGCCGTATGCTACCTGCCTAAGCTCACATTCTCGAAATAAAATAAACGTAGAAGTTTTAAGTTTTTTAATTGTCTTAAATTCTATGTGTTCACGAGGTCTCCATAGCGGTGGCGGTCTCCTCAGTGTATTTTCCCTTGTCCTTGCCCAGGGCGGCGAGACGGCCCTTCGCTCTGCGGTCCAGGATAGCTTTACGGTCTTTGTTCATCTTCAGTTTGACGATCACGCACTGTTAAAAAATAAACAATAAAGTCTATGCTTCCAATGTTGTCATGTTTTTAAACAGGTGGGGTATTCAGAGCCATGGAAGTGTTTCAGCAAAAGCCGTGCCTATGCGAATTTCAGCCGTCGGTCGTAACTTCAGGCGTCCATAGACATAGTGGCACGGTCTAAGTGTAAAGTTATCATCATTTTGACCTGCTGCAAATTAAACTAGTAATTATGCTCTAGCTTTATTTGGGTTAACTTTGATGATGAGGGCTTCATACAATGCACCTAGAAAATATAATATGAACTGATGTCTACATTGATGTTAGTTTTGCTTCCTAAAGCAGAGTAATCACTAGCAAGCCGTAACTGTTACTGTTGCATGTAAAATCGTGATGTGTAAGCGGCTCGGGAGCCTGTTCTGCACTAGAAGCTTGTTACGTATTGCTACAGTTCACTAGTAAGTACATGGCTTAACGCATTCAAACTATTGTGTAAAAGAAAGCCCCACATTGCCACAAGGGTAGTAATATACAAGTTAGACTGTCTGTATAATGTCTTTTGTTGGTTAACACGTTATGGGGCATGTCTTTTACAGATGCCCATTTAGTTTTCCAAAGGTGTAGGTTACCTCACATTAATGTTTTCTTCACTATAACTGCATCAGTAAATGCAACACTTCTCTAGACCATCACCATAATCTGTATTGATACCTATTTACTTTTAGGAAGGTTCCATTCACCATCAAAGTATTTTATGATTTGAACCAAAAATGTGATGAAACTAGAATTGCCATCCCTTCGAGTTTAACTGGATTTGTACTAGTTTAGGGAGCAGCTGGGGATGACCCGGCAGGGTTTTAATTTGTAGTGTGGGTTCAAGTCACACGGTGCCACCACCCTCCAAAATAAACAAGGATTATTCCCCTAATGAAATGGACATGTACCTCAGGATGAATTTATTAATGCAGCCCCAACATATTGTACAAAGTTAAATTCTAAAACATTACTAAAAAATATTACCTTTGAGGGATGGATGCCGACATATGCGCTGGCTCCATTGGCCTTCTCGCGCTGGATCCTCTCAATGTAGACAACAAACTTCTTACGGTACACTTGCACTACTTTGCCAACTTGTTGGCCTTTGTAGTGACCGCGGACAACCTGGAAAGTGTTACAGAGGTTTAACATGAACGTTAAAGGAACAAGTGTTGCTACATCTGTTAAAAAATATGATTCTACATGTGCCATTACTAATTTACCAGTAGTGAGGAATTTTTGATTATTTAAATAACTAAAATCCATAATTTCGCAGATTACTTTGACAGCTCAATGCTGGTGGTGATGTTCGTTTTGATGCAGACATCATATAAGACTGACATTTTTAAGCTGACCTGTTCTTGACACATTCAACACCAAGCATTCTATGGTCAGGTAGAATTCTGAATTTCTGTGAGTCAAAATGGACACCACTCAGCACTATGTCACAGCATAGACCCCGATACTGGTTTTCAGTGGCACCAACAAGACATACATGTCACGTTGTGTGTGTGGATTCCCATACAAACAGACCAGACTATGGTCGTTGGAGCTGAATGTGTTAAAACTAAATCTAAGGGGAAATTGATATTAACTCTTCTTGTCATTTGTGGTGGTTACCTAGAAATGTGTCATTTACAAGTGACAGGAAGAGTTAAATAATTATGATGACATCTTCAATTTAATTACAACACAAGTTTAGACAAGCGTGTGTGTGTGTCAATTTTATACTAAAACATCACCAACAACTGCTTAATTTGACAAACTCATCAACTAAATTTGGATTTTAGTTTTATTATTCTAAGAGACCTAGAGAGAAAGAAATCAATTCGCAGGGCAAGTTGTTTTTTTATGATTACATGCCTACTTGTACAAATACTGGTAGTAAAAAGCACATGTACAATAAGTTATGAGCAAAACAATCAGAGCCATTTTTTGAACCATGGTGCAACCTGGCAACCGTGATCAGGTTTCACCGAAGAAAACCTTCAGATCCACCGTCCCAAGGAAGCAGTGACTGCAGTCTGTGAATGGTTTGAGATCATCATACTGTTTCGCCCCTACTTCCAAAATACAATTAAGAATGCTAACTGTAACATCAAACATACTAATTACTATAAGTCATTTAATCACTTGTATTATTCTATATCATTTGAAAGCAGAATGAATATGTCAACATTGTCTTACTTCTTACAGCATTATACTTGAACAAATTCAATAAGGACCTAGCATATTTTTTTCATCTATCGAACCTAACCTATAACGAACGAAATGCCGCGTTATTACAACAAAAACTAACAGAAACAGAATATAGATAAGTATTTCGTACCTGAACTTCGTCGTCTTTGCGGATGGGCATCGATTTCACGTTGAACTTTTGCCTAAGTTCCTTAGATAGAGGCGAAGACATGAGAACTCGTCTGATGTGCGAAGGTGCACTGAAATGCCTCTTCCTGTTTTTCCTTCTCGAGGAAGTCACGAGCTTGTTGTACTTCATCTTGGTTCTCTTCGCTGAAATACGAAATATCACGTTTTACTTTACTCGAAATTACAATGTTTAGGTTACTGATTCTTTCTGCGTGCTAAACGTCAAACTGCCGCGGTTATATTTTCTATCGCGAAGAATTATAATGGCGAAAATAAGCATGGTAGCACAGAAATAATATGTTTAAATACACTTTTGTAATACTTTCACAAAGATTAATCATCAAATGTGGACGATTTATAAGGATTATTCTACGTACCCTAAACAACACGGCAAAGAACCGAAATAAAAAGGATTTGTTGTTTGGTGTTGCCATCTTCGGAATAATGAATGTGTCTAAATGTCAACGCTTCGATATTACCATGCCTTTTTTCTGCCTGATCAAATAACTTTAAAACTGGACAGGAAAACAAATAGAAGAATTACAAAACTTAATTAAGATAGTGGTCTAGTTTAATTAACTATTATAAATTTTTAAATTCGCTTAAAAATATAGCGTGAAATATTTGTAGTGGCAGCAACACACGGAATTGCGCTCCGTTGTACGAAATAAGAGTATCAGACAAAACGTTAGTCTTTAATTTTATTTAAAAAATAAAATTCGCTATAATAGCGAATAGTAAAACGCTAAGTATCAGTTTCCCCAAACGATGTTAAATGTTTATGTTTGACAGGCGACGATCCATCCTACGACCGTTTTTAAAAAAAACCGGCTTTGTGCCTGTCGGACTCGCGCACGAAGGATTCCGTACCATTACTTTTCTACTTGTAAAAAATCACGTTTGCTGTATGGGAGCCTTCCTTAAATATTTATTTTATTTTAGTTTATTTATTTATTTTTAAAGTGAACATAGAACTAAATATTGTTGTCGTTATTAATATCGAGCAAAAAACGGCAAAAATATCACGTTTGTTGTTTGGGTTTAGTATTTGTTGTTATAGCGGCAACAGAAATAAAACATCTGTGAAATTATCAACTGTCTAGCTATCACGGTTCACGAGATACAGCCTGGTGACGGAGAGATGGATGGACAGTGGAGTCTTAGTAATAAGGTCCCGTTTTTACCCTAAAAAGTACCTAGTGACACCCGCGACGCCAAGACAAATCTAACGACACATCGTCGAAACCATTACCCTTCTACTTCGGCCGTCGGGTAAAAAATTAAACCTTTCCAACAAAACGTTATCAGCACGGTCTTGCTCTTGCAAATCCTTTTAGAACATCATCACACTCGCTAAAACCAAATTATTGATACCTACTGCATATTATAAAAATATGCCAGTTTTTGTTTAGTAATGTATCTACACTTCGACTTAATGTACCTATGCGCCTTTTTTGCGCGCAAAGAAATAATAACAAAAATACGAATTCTACGCGGACGAAGTCACTGGCAGAAGTGTTTAATGTGATCAGTGACTACAAAAGACGACATTTTAAAACATTACAAAAAAACGAGAGAACTCTATAAAGAAAACAATATTATTCCTCTCCCACACGCGTCGCGGTTAGTCTTTGATCATACGCCTACTCCCTGCCCACACACTTGTGGGTAGTATTGATTTTAATTACATTTAAATAAGCGTTTTGGGTTACAAAAATATGTCTTTTATATGCGACACATTTGCGCTGAAGTAAAACCAAAACCAAGACTCGTAGCGCCATGCTAATTTATACGCTTGCTTTGATGGAATTATAAGAGGCCTTTGTAAATCGAAGTTTGCAGTTATGTTAGCTCCATCCCTGTAACTCGCCATCTGAGACTAAATCGAGGGAAAGGGATGGAGCTGACGTAACTTCGAACTTCGATTTTCAAAGTTCAGGGCCTAAGGTTCGGTCGGTGGCTGGTCGAATCTACGAGCAAGTTATTTTTCATCTCTCCCGTTCGGAAAATAAGGATTTCCATATCTCAGTAGAAGGTTGAAAATAGCATTTTCATCCCTACCTAACTAAAGACGAAATTCGTGACAGCATACCTAAAACTTTTTTTCTCAAAAATGACAGGAAAAGTTGACATTACTATCTATATATTGGGATGCGAAGTACATAGTTTACTGACAGATCTCAAATTAAAAAAAAAAAACATTGCGTGCTCGCTACACAAGCACGCAATGTTGCATACAAATTTCATTACCATCTAGTATCTAACTTTTTAAAAAGTGAAAACGGCCTTAATAAAATGAGGGCACAAGTCTTATTACATCCAAATTTTGTTCGGAATATAACTTTTTTATCTGTATCTCGAATAGCTTGAGTAGTTTTAAAAAAAAAGCTTGCGTTTCTCCTTGTCATAAACAAAAGACGGTAAAGAGTAGGTAATATATTGTCTGTATAGATTGTGTGGTATTTCTTTCCTTAATAAAGTACTTTACTCCAACATAATTTTATTCTTGCGATTTTTGAGAAAAGCACTATATATGCCTCGGCAGGAACGGCAATTGCGGGCCTCGTATTTTTAAACGGACTCGCAAGCTCGTCCGTTTAAACCAATCCTCGCCCCGCAATTGCCTACTTCCGTGCCTAGGCAATAATGTATTATTATTTACTTTGCTCTCAGTGAAAATGAAATTAGAGTTAAAACGTGTGAAAGTATCAAATTGCACCCTCTAACTATAGGCGCACTGGCTGGTGCTCGTGCAACCAAAATATCTCGGGATGCCAATGGTCACTTTCATCCTCTGGTTAACAATCTACTATACGATAATCTCCTTAGGCACATTGTAAAAAAAAAAAGTACGGCCGTTGAAATACAGATCTATAGTAGTAGGAGATCCGAATAGGAGACGATTTGCACCGGGCTGTATATTCGATAAAAAAGTATTTTATATCCAATTTAATATGCTAAATATATGGCGAATAGGTAGGGAGAAAAAAATCAGTCCAGTATATAATTAATCAAAAAATTAAATTAAAATTGTTTTAAAAAAATGCAATTGTTTGTTTATTAGACAAATTACATACTAATTGAACGTATGAAGCCTATAGAATATGCAAAGAGGTTGACTATTTTTTTCTCTTCAAACTATTGGGTAGACAAAACATAAACTGGTAAGTCGGTACTTATAATTTGCACCAAACCTAACGTTAACATATTCTATATGCTTCATAATTTCGATTAGGATGTAATTTGTCTATTAAACAAGCATTTCGTCGGGGATAGAGTGCTATACCGCATAACTAACACATTTAATAAGTTGCAAATTGTACCTTACTGACTTATTTGTTAAGTTGTATTTTGACCTTATGTAATTTGTTAGTTACGCGGTATTGCACTATCCCCGACGATTTGTTTTTTTTTTAAAGTTCGTTTTTTAATGGTATAAGTACTGGACTGAAATTGTTCAGCCTACTTTTTCGAAACATATTATTTAGAGTATTAAATTTGATATAAAATACTTTCCATCGAATAAACAGCCCGGTGCAAATCGTCTCCTATTTAGACCTTAGACCATCAGTATGTCTAGTACCAACAAAGGAATAAAACTTAAATTTATTCTGTTTTTATGGCTAATCGTAAATTTAGATTTTGGTTTTAGGAGTGTGCCACTTTGCCAGTGTCAAAAGTGAGGATTTTTATTTCACCTACACTAGGTTCGAACCCTATTGATAAATTTCGTTGTTCCGTGCAACCGTGTTTTTTTTACATACTCTACAAAGCCACTTGGGATTCGGACCCTTTTACCCATGTATTTTGAGAATAATATTGCCGCGGATTAAAATTGGGTTTCATACGTTATTTTGGCCGGCAACTATATGCGTCTTGCTCTAACATATGAAGTAAGAGTAAGATAGCACTAGTTGCCGGCCACAAATTGCAGCAAAACATGGCCCGTTTAGAAGCCCCTTAACTCATAGGAGGAAGGGCGAGTTTCTTAGCGTCTTCGTTTTTCAAGTGAAAACCTATCACTTCCGAGCATGTTTTGAGAAAACCACCTTATTATAATCACTAAAAAGTATGAAATAAAATAAATGTTGTACAAAACAAAAGCCGCCTTCAAAAACGCAAAATATAACATCGTTTAACATGGTAAATAGACAGGTCAGTCAAACTGAAGACATCGTCCCACAATATTTTAAACCGAAAGCCGACAAAACTTCTTGATTTATGAATTAATATGAAACTATAGGACCATTCAAGCTCACCGCAAGCAACACCGCGGGAAAGTCATATATTTAAACTATTTACGAGTAAATGTGATTCGTCATAGTCGCTCGAGATTTCTTATCGCCATCCTTGAAATAGGTACTTACCGTTGAGGAGTTCTCTCAATTCCTCGCCGATCCCCTCATCAGATACCAATTTGGTGACAATGACACCTACTAGCAAGTATACTATAAAACACTTTTTTTTTTTCAAAATTGGTCTATAGTTTACGGTGAAATCGGGGAACATGCATTAAAAAATACAAACAACGAAACCTAGAGGGCCTCTTCCTTTTTTGAATCCTTATTCGAATAAAAAAGTAGGTACGTTGCCATGTAGTTGACACTTACCTGCAAAGAACCTCCTCAGTGTAAGGAAAATACCTCATTAGCCCTGTGCACGTCTTATCAAGGTATACACGACGACATAAAAATTGACGATACACGACATTAGACGTAGGTACCTAACGGAGGACGGAACTTCTTCGTTCATATTGGAAACTCATGTTGCTTGATAAGGACTCGGATCATATTACTAGCTGTCGAAACCTGACACTTCCCGGGCAACAACACTGACAGATATCGGTAATATATGCTATAACATATCGATTACAAATATGCCACTACTGTTTCCAGCTTCTTAACAGCTTTCGGCTGGCTTCCCATCACGTTTGCACTCGCAACTCACAGTATATTTGTCACTCGTGTGTCATAGAAAAACGAAGATTGCCGATGGCTATTAAGAAATCTACTGTTCTAGGTTCTGCCCGCGACTTCGTCTGCGTAGATTTTATTTATCGAGAACTTTTAAAAAAAATCCAGCTGTTGCAGCGTGCAGGAAATCGCATTCGCATTCGAAATCGAAATTCACAATTTAAAATATTAAGAAGTACGTTAACAAATCGTCATGGAGGAAATGTACCTGGCGATTGATATCAGCGCCCTCTAGTATTCGTTTAGTATTTAATTTGAAGCAAGTTGACATCGATGTAGGCTTGCATGTTGTCATCGAGTTGATAGGTAAAGGTAAAGATAGGTAAGGGGTCTGTGAGGTAAAAAACACGACACCATCATCTACGTAAATGTTTCTCATTTGTAAGGAAATTAATTGCATTGTGAGTGACACAAATCCTTTGTTTGCTTAAGTAGGTACGACGTTGGTCTCGGTCATTTCCGAACAACTCTTGTCATGCATTTATGTAAACTTATTATTACACATAAACAATTACAAGACATATTTGCGTCGATATAGATAATATACAGTCACCCAATAAAAATGATAAGCAAACTTGGAACCTGGTCATCGTGACTGACATTGTTATTCTCATACTTGTCATTTGATTTTCAGTTTGAAATTTATTATGACAGTGCACTAAAGTGCTCAACACTCAACAGGTATATAAGTTGTTCTGCGACAACAGGTTCCGGTCTCAGCATATATTTCGAGCTGGGTCACCTGCACAGCGCTGGTTTTCAGCCTGCACCTAGCTCTCGGCTACATTTCAGCGAGTTAAAAGGGATACATTACGCTACGCTGTACCTACTTAGAGCTAATAGAGAACGTACAGTCGCTGATTTGACATGAGGAAACCGTATCAAAGTAGGTATAGGTTCAAACAAGGGAATCTAAGATCTAAGTTACCTGACTATCATTCACAATTGACTGAAATTAAGTTATTGGCGCCAAAAGGCTTACGGCCGTTCAGTCAGAGCCAGGTAATGACCATTAAGTCGTTCTTTAGTGGCGATTTTCCATACACAAGTTTGAAAAAGGAATGAAGTAATTGTTTCTAAATAGTTGTTTATGTCACTGGTGCGTAATGGGAGGCATTAATACACGAGTGTGGTTTTATGAAACGAGTCGTAAGGCGAGTTTCATAATAAGATCACAAGTGTGTTTTAATGCCTAATTTTGCGTACCTACAGTCGCATACATAACTTTATCTACATGCATATCATAAGTTTTCTACGATATGTGAGAAACCTTTAACTGTCGTTATCCTGTATCTTAAATAATTGTACTTGTATCTTAATGTTCACATTAAAGTATAGGCCAACAATACTTTAAGTGAACAATAAGATGCAACTACAGCGATAACCGATACTTTAATGACATGTAATACTTTAATGTTAACATTAAAGTATGACCACTGATACAGGTTACTTAATATAGGGCATTTGCTTATCGTTTCTGAATATATTATATTGAAGTTATGATATGGATGTAGACAAATGTCTTTAAGTACGGCGGCAAGATGTTTATCAAATCAAACCAGGTTCTATTTAACTTACCACCAAGAACCAAATCAGATCGGACGTATCATGTTTACGGCTGGAGCTACCACGACCTTGTGACCTCTGCCATGCGTGTTCAAAACAGAGGGAGCTAGTGGCACCGCGACCAAACCGCCTCAATCCAGAACAACCTAAATCCCAAAGCCTGTGTAAAGTTATAGGTTCTTATGGGTCTGTGGATCGCAGCAACAGCGAGCATGCGCGGTGTGGTTAGCCCGGGCGTTAGTGAATGGCGAGCCGCCTCCCCGGACGGTCGCGTAGTGTGTGTGATGAGCGTGTGACTTCAGGATGGTCGTGGTCTCAAGCGGGCCCGGCCTCCACCGACCATGTGCGGATACTTAGGTGAGTGTAATACCCGTATTACTAAAATCTACATTTAAAAAGTCACGGTTGCAGCCAACCGTCCGGCATTACGAACGCCGATGTTCAAATCCGTTCAGAAACTGAAGTATAGTTTCAGTTAAGTCTAGTTTAAAATCTAAAATAGTTTAGTTTATAAGTATTTGAACTAGTCTGGTTTTGTAAAGGTTGGATGTTTTGATCGTCTGCTGGATTTGTTTCATGAAAGATCCCCAGGCTGTTTCAGCTTCAGGCCTTAGCCTGTGTTTTAGTCGGCTTTAGAAAAAGTTTAAAACGTCATTTACGAGTGGACGCAGACCTGTGTTAAATAATCTTTTTAATTACAAACGTTTGATTAGCTTCATTTTAATTGCCCATTTAGTTCATTATTATAAGTAAACGACATCCTATATGGTTATTATACAAATAAGCACTTTCTTAATTTTTAACTAAAACTGACCACGTAATTATCTTCGAAAAAAAAACATTTACGTTGACAATTGTTAGCGGCAAACGTAGTCCCTACAATATAAACCCGAATTTATCTTCTTATTCTAAGATATTAAAATACAAATTAAACCGCCAACCTGTTCGTTCCAACCCTTTAAATTATGCTATCTCGCTTCCTCGTTAACGATATCCGTCTTGTCCGCGTTCAATTAATTTTGCCGTCCGTAGTTTCATTTGTCTTGACTATGCAAGTCGTTTTCGATTATTTGGGTTTCATTTCAGAATAAATTATTCGCGAAACGAGATCGCAATATTTTAGGGGTGATTAAAATTACAACCGCGGAATTTAAGCACGGTTTCTTTGTAGGTAGGTTTTAACCCACGCGGGCTGTGGGCATGTGGGCCTTATGGAAGAAGGGTTGTGCATTGCAAGACGCCAGATAAAGGCTGATAATTTCTATGAAACAAATGTATATATTTAAGGAGGCAGTTCTTGTCCCAAACTTAGCTCTAGGCTTATGCTATTGGTAGTAGCATACGCCTAGAGTGAAAAAACATCCATGACTCACAAAAAAATACTCGCGCTCATCACATCGAACCCCACGCTTGGGAAAGAAAGAAATACAAAACACGAAATTCGAATACAAAATTCGTGACAAACAGACAAAAAAAAACAACAAAATACTGACATCTAGACAAAAAACCTGTTGTCACGAAATGGTTCTGGCGTTATGCTGGCGTTAAAGCCAGCGCTGGTCTTCCGTTGGAAACACCCAGTGAAATCACGGAAGATTACACACACACGCACACACTAGAGTAACTTATAAAACAAAAAATATATATAGACATAGATAGAGAAAGAATAGAAAATAAAAATAGACGAGGCTACTCTTCTCTCAAAGGATAGCAACGCGTCTGTGATTCCTCTGCAAGTTTTGCCTGTCCTGCCTAGGTGTCCTGGGCAGCGTGATTACTCTTTATGGCCCTCAAGTTTCACTCCGCTAGGCTGAAAAATAGTTGGGTAATTTACTGGAATATATTAAAGTTTAACTAAACGAAGGACGCCCACGACTTCGTACGGGTAGAACTACTTTCGCTATTCTCCATAATTTTTGGACAACCATTGCTGCACTCCTAGGGTACCTAACTAAGAAATATTTCCTCCAAATTACAAGTCCCTTGGTCCAGAAATTTAGATCGGGCGTTGTCCGTCAGTTAGTCACGGAAGTTTTACTGTAAAACTTATATACTAGCGGTTGTTGGGGACTCCGTCTGCGTAGAATTTTAGCGAGTATTAAGTACTTTATGTCTTTTCTCAGAGCTCAAAATATCTCCATACTGAATTTCATTGAAAGCTTTAGCGGTTTATTCGGGAAATCGTAAGCGAAAGCGTTCTACACATTTTTTTTAAGTAGCCCACTTGCATTTTTTCTTAATTCAAAGTCAATCCCACTGACCCGACGGAGCTCTGCTACTGCGGAGCTACTTCCTACTACTTCCGGCCTTCTGCAAATCTAACATAACCTCAACCTATCTACCCATTTCGATATATTTCGATTTAATTACTATGGGAAATTTTGCGAGAGGGGAAAATCCTAAATGAAAAATATGCGTATGCTAAAAATTCAAAATGGAAAAAAATGTGATCGGAGAAAAAAATTAATGGGGGAATAATGCGACTGGAAAGTTTGCTACGCGGAATTAATCAGTTTGAGGAACCAATTTAACTTTCCGTATATTTTCTGCTTAGTCCACAGCACGACTTAGACAAGACTTAGCGATTTTCAAAAACTGACTAAATAGGATTTACGTAAATTCACCGTTTAATACGTATTATGTACTCGTATCGCGTCTACCGCCGTTAAACTAAAGTAGGTATACATTTTGATGCAAGTGCGGAAAGTATGTCATTTTACACGAGTCCCGAGATGTCTTGACCGGAGTTGCAGGGGAAGGACTACACTCGGGACGATTGAAAATGACAGTGAATACATTTGAAATAAAACAGTAATTAGAGACAAATTTACTTATTAAGTAATCTGATAAAAATAGATAGAGCAGTTTAAGCAATTAAGGCAAAAAAAATGGAAAAATATAAAACACTAGTGTGAAAAATCCAACCACCTGCACGATATGCAGCTACAATTACCCTCCTTTTGGGCCTCGCCGCAGTGGCCTAAAAAGTAAAAAGCACTGGTTCGTAAACGTTCCGCATTACATAGGTACATACCTACATCTACAAAAAGTACGACCCTTTTGAGCAACTGTATTAAAAAATACGTTTATAGTAATAGTACCATATGGAGTGAATTAATTACAAAATAAAGAACAGCCGTGATCAATTTTTTAAGTCTTTTTTTAAAGAATAACGTCTTGGCTGAAAAGAAATGTGAAAAACCAAGCCGTTTCGCTCGTTACACATTCACTAGGCGTGAAGCGGTCCCACGTGACAGCCCTAGTGGCGAGAAGGCACGTTGACTTTTCGAAATTAGAGCAACATTTTAGGGTTGACACGAATAGTAGATCTTCAGACGTTTTTCATCATTGTTAAACGTTGAACAAATTTTAATAAGTACCTATAATGTTATAGATTGTCAATTATGACGCTTAACATTTTAAATTAAGCAGCAAGTCAACTTTGTTTCTAGACTAAACGCAATTAATTAGATCACATCAAAGATTTAATGTTCTTTTGTACTGATCTGTAAAAACAATAAATACTAACCACAAAGTTTCAGCTACTTTTAAACGCCCTGTGTTTCGACTGCAACTGTTTCAATTTTGAATTGACGCATTCAAGACCATACGGTAATAATAACAAGTAAGTTGGTACATTTTATTCAGAATTTTTTTAAGTTAAAAAAAATATAAAATTTCATGATGAAAACCATGAATCGCAATCTAAAATATACATTTTACTTTTCCCACGGACATCTGCAATATCATAGTACGTAAAGTTCTCATGTAATCGCGCTCCCTTTTGCTCCCTTCCCACCATTGCTGAACGTCGCAGAATAAAAATATGAGATCCATCCTATTTGGCCGATATTTATTCAACGAATGTATTATTTCACAAATTTTTCATTTTCCGAAAAGCTATTTCCCGTCGCAAGTCAAAGCGTAGTATAAAGACCTAGCTAACGGAAACAGCAACCGTTTTTGGTTTCCAAAACACATGTATTTAACGGAAATGAGATAAATGATAAAGTCGATCAAAAATATTTCAAGCCCCGCAGGCTCCCGAAAATATAATCCATGTTATTTGTCTTACTTAAATATGCGTCATTTTATTTCAAGCATCTCAAAAGAAAATTGATAAGCTTGAGTCATGACCGGTTTTTGTAAAGAGGCCCACTAACACAGCCAAAGAACTGAACGATTAGCTTTTCTCATGAAATCTATAATTTATACAGCCAAATAATAAAATGAATTTCGGGGGAAAAGATTTAGAAATGACTCGAGGCAACTAATACTTATGACTACAATTTACTTTAGACTAAAGATCACTGAAAATAGGCCACTCTGTAAGTAAAATAGCACGTACGGTGACATTTTGCATAGCTAATTGAGAGGATGTTTTAAATTAGCATTTGTGGCAATCATATTCTTGTAAATAAATGAATATCCGGGGACAATCTCATGCAAATTGACAAAGGCTTGTACTATGGGTACTAAACAACGATATAAATACTTGTATAGAGAAATAAACACTTAAATACATAGAAAACATCCATAACTCTGAAACAAATACTCGTGCTTACGAGTATCACATGAATATTTGCCAAAACCGGGAACCCAGAATTGCTAGCTTCTTAGTATTGTCAAATATCGTTACAACACGTATTCATTCATACATTTAAAGTATTTTGCATGTACATGTGGTAGATGATACCCTAATCACGTAAGGTTATGTTGTTAGGTTTTTCCAAACAACGGTCACCGCTATAAGTGATCACTTTTGTACCTTGTCGCTTAAACGTCAGGTTTGAACTGCCATATTAAATATCAAATGAGTGAACCCAAAGTTAACCCGGTAATTCAATTTGTTTTTGTTTTATTATTACTCGGTACTGTCACAAATGGAACCACTGAATAAACCGTTTACATTCATCAAAAACGTTATTGAATGATTCAAAGACGATGAATGAACGAACGATACGGTTGAACGGGTCCAATTCTCATTCGGCATACCGTGCCCAGATGTCAAACTTTTAATGAGTATATGGGGTTAAACCGATTTAATAACGTCTGTGACTGTGATCTGTGAATCGACAAAGCGTTACGCCGCGTAGAAAATTGGACCGCGACCGATAGCTGTGTGCTTCTGTTTATCTGTTTTTGTTGTGCGGGTTTATCTTTGCTGTTTGAAAAACGCCTTTGAACGAGCAGGAGAACGGTGAATGAAATGATAACCCTCATTCTCATTTTGTTGGGGTGGAGGCGGTTTTTCAAGTGGATGTATTTAGCCCGGTTTTTGCTCTGCATCAGAGGTGTTGTTGCATGTGAAAGTTATTAACGTCTCTGTCGTGAATGCCATGAACTGACAGCCCAAAATTGGCTGGCGGATAGTGTAGTCTAATGTTTGCCATAAGTGGTATTAGTTCGGAAATACATTCTCTTCTTATATTAAAAAACTAGTCAAGTGCGAATCGGTCTCGCACCGAGGGTTCCGTACCGCCTCACAGTGGGTAATATAATATTAGTTTTTTTTTTAAATTGATGCTCCTATTATTTACCTCCTAATATAACCCGCTTTATTACCTAATTACCTGCTTTAACTTGTTAGTAAATCCGCCTTATAACACAAATTCTGAAAACATCAACATCTATTACGGTTCAAAAGATATAGGTCTTTTAAGTTAGGACGGACGGACGGACGGACAGTGTAGCAATATTAATAGGGTTCCGTTGAGTTCCCTTCGGGTACGGTACCCTAAAAACGTATTTAAAAATGCATTTATCTACACTGTTTTATAATCATTAAAAATAACGCTGGTTTCAGTGAACTTCCACGGGATGGCAGCACTTGAATATAATGAGGCTGCGTGACTGCTGAATTTAATTGGATAATTTTCCCGGCAGCCACGTAATTGACTGGGTTACACGTCGTTTCTGAATTGCAATCATTCTCTGTCATTATTTGAACATCACGAGTGAGTTCATGTGTAAAAAAGATAAAAAAGATAAAAGATGTTTATTCAGTAATTAGGCCGCACGGGCACTTTTACACGTCAAAATCTACCAGCGCTTCGCAAGAGACCACTGCTGAGAAGAAACGCCGCAAGAAACTCAACAGTCAGTCGTTTTTTAAAACTTATGATATTATACAATTATAAAGCTTAACCTAGCATGATATAAAACATTGAATTTAACATAAAATAAAAATAAAAATAAAAAACATTCAAGCGTAGCTTGTGCAAGAAAATGTGTCAAAACTAAGAATTTTCATAGGGAGTAATAAGTAGTAGTAATGAAAAAAATTTTTTATATAAAATATGTATATATATTAAAAAATATATATATACTTTCCTATGACAAATGCTTGCTATGTTTGTTCGTATAACGAGCATGGGGCACCTATTTGCTAACGGAAATTGACAATAAAAATATATAACCATTTACCAAATTCCATTAAGAATTTAGAGAGACCAACGCTGTTTATTAAACAATTAAAATTATATCTAGTCAGTAAATGTTTTTATAACTTAAACGATTTTTTTAAATGTGAATATCCAATGAATACTTTGTTATGTCTACTTTTTAAGCTTAAGTAAATGTACCTAAACCTAATTAGCCCTCTAAGTCTTATGTTGCTGTGCCCTTGCAGGGTGTCACATGTATACCTGCTAGTAATTCCACCTGTAATTTATTTGTAATGTGATATGCAATAAATAATTTGAATTTGAATTTGACATATTGTTTATTTCAATTAATTGTATCGCCGCATTAATAGCCATAGACTAGGGAAACTAGTTACGCATAGACTTTAGAGCTGTCATTAATTTTAGGTTAAGATCTCTTCTCCTGTCAGTGGATTAAAAGGCATGTGAAAATCAAGACTTGTTCATATTTAACTGTTAACCCCCGGGAGCCTGTAAAAACTTCTTTATCATAATCCATTCAACTATTTCAGCGTTAATACCGCTAGCCAGCATTTGTTCACTTTTTTGCCTAACTTACGACATTATGTATCAGAGATCCTGATAACATGGTTTCAACAAAAACGCGTTCGATAAGAAAAGGGAATGTTATCATAATAAGACATAGAGTACAAAATACATTCGCCTCCTCATTTTTTTTTAATAATGTCGTGTCTACTGCTAGTGACAGTACATACAATATCAAGCCAAAATGGCGGCACTGTGACCACATAGCACCAAACCGCGCCGCGCCTGCGGTATTCCCAAATGGAATGGTATTCACCGGCACTCACGCATAACACTGCCTGTGGGCGTTCTAAATACGATTCATGAAATATTTTGGCATGGCATGGCATCGTCGTTATACCTAGAATAGGCATGCATGGATTGTATAGATTTTTTAATCGCATTTCATAATAAATAATGATAATACCATAATGGAGATCATCGAACGTGAAATTAACATTAAAATACGGATGTTACAAGCATTAAAAACTACAAATTAGACAGCCATTAAATAGAGATCTGATACGCCGTGTGTGTCATGTAAACCGCCCGTATAAACTCTGTTCTTAAATCTTTGTATGTATGTATGTAAATACTTTATTGTACAAACAGGAACACAAAAGGTATGTAGAAAGGTGAACTTATTTAAAGGATCTCTTCCAGCTAACCTTTGAGCGAAATCGAACAGACGGACAGACGGGTGTGAACGGTTGGGAAACGATACATTTTGCCAAATGATTTTCGTCCAAAAGGCAGGATACCATAAATAATTGACGGCAATATCCAAATAGCAGTTGGGTTTTTTAAGTTTGCTTTTTATTAGGATTGTTTTTTTTTTTGCAGGTGGTAGGACCTTGTGCAGGATCTGTCCGGATCGCTACCACCATCTTATCCATTAACATACCGCCAAACAGCAGTTTTCGCATTGTTTTGTTCGGTTTGGGGATAAGACAGCCGGTGTAATGACTAGCATAGAGGCATTCCATCTTAGGCCTCAGTGTTGGCAACGCATTTGCAGTCTTAGGCTTGCAGTCTTGTGAATGCGAATGTCTATAGGTCACAGTTTCCACTTACCATCAGGTGGCCTGTCTGCTTGTATGCCTTCTCTATGCCATAAAAAAAAAGATATGTTTCTCAACCCGGCAATGCAATATGTAGAGTTAAATAATGAACGTATAAAGTTCCTAAAGTCATTTATTTAAACGTGGTAAGGCGACTTATGCTTGATCTAAGATGAGTCCGTATTATCGTAATTTCAATCACTTACTATGCTCACATGAGAGGTACTTTAATATAGGCGATTATATATTTCAATTCCTGAACCACGTCGCTAGGTATGTTCCATAGTAGTATTTTTATAGTTAACGAAACAAGTTTAATACGTATTTATATGAGCTGTCATAGGAGACATCTTAGATCAAACAGAGTGTAGTGTGGACGCTGCTTAGGCGTGAAATACACAGAAGCGGCGCGGCGCAGGTAAGTCGCAGGTAAGGCGTGGAAATGTCGCAGGCGCGACGCCAAATTATGCAGAAGAGGCGAGCGAGCGAGGAGGAGATCGAGGACGCGGCGAAGTCAAGGCGAGGAAAAGGCATGCCTTCGCCGTATCCTCGCCGCATCCTTGCGCTCCCTCTCGCTAGCTATTCAGTATAATTTAACATCGCGCTTGCGACTTTTCCACGCCTTAACGTGCCTGGCCTGCGCCGCGCCGCTTCTGTGTATTTCGCACCACATTTCAATTTTTCTCTTTGAACTCAGTCGGTGTTCAGTATCCATAAGCTGTCTCCCTCTAGCTCATACATAACTAGTACTGACAAGCGGTTCAAAGGTAATTCGATGCGAAGGTAGATGTGAAAGCGGTCGACAAGCTCACGAATTAACTGGCCTTTGACGTGCAAAACTGCAAAGTGCTTTGCGCTAAGCTAGTGACGTTTCACAAACAGGGGGTTTCATTCCACTCGGTAAAACAATATTGCTTTTGATATGATAAAGAAAATATGTTTATTTAGTAAGTCTGAAGAAGAGACCACCTAAGGTAGATAGTATAAAACATTGAATTTGGATGAATATAATAAAAATATCACGCGTAGTTAAATAGGAAAACCTGTCAGAGCTCAGAATGAAAAATAAATAAAAATAAATATACCTATGACGTTGCAATGCAATATGCTACTATGGTATTATTTTTAAATTTCAAGTTTTATTGCGTGTATCTATGTGTCAGTCTTTGCCATCATATCTTCCAAACGGATATTTGTTTTAAAAGTTGTTTTAAAGCGATAAGTAGTTTTTGTTTTAAAATAAAAAGCTGGTTTCATCGGGATGGTTCATAGCAAAATATAATCAAAATCGGTTAAGCCGTTTATGAGATATCAGCTGCTTTTTTTATGGCATAGAGAAGGCAAACGAGGCCGTTTGATGGTATGTGGAAACTGTGACCCATAGACATTAGCATTTACAAGACTGCAAGCCTAAGACTGCAAATGCGTTGCCAACCCTGAGTACTAAGATGGAATGCCTCTATGCTAGTCATTACACCGGCTGTTTTATCCCCAAACCGGAACACAACAATGCGAACACTGCTGTTTGGCGGTAGGTTAGTGGATAAGATGGCGGTAGCAATCCGCAAAAGCAAAAACTTAACATAGAGTTTATTTATATGGCCGACGTGTTACATTAAGTCACACCGCGTATCTGATCTCTCTGTCTAATAGCTGACTAATCAGCAGTTTAAAATGCTGATCTCTTTTACGATACTTTAATATTCTGTTGAGAAATGCGATTTTAAAATCCATTAATATTCCCTTTGTGATCCAACCTTAAAAATAAAAACAAGGGTGAGCTAAATAAATGACTGTTCTTACTAAACGCCCAGCTATACAGTAAGCGATCCATTTCAATACAACCTTCAGGCAATAATTTTCCGACCCGTGAGGTGTTATAAGAGCTTTTAAGTGCTTTCCTCGTTGAGTACGCCGGCCGTGGTTTGTCCATGCAAATAATTTTCCCGCTCCTTTATTTTTTATCTTAATATTAACTTAAGATTTAACCTTGCATTAAATCAAGACATTATGAGCTGAAGTTTTCAAGAAAATACATAAACAAGTAATAATTATCTTGCTATTAACATGCGAATTAAAATTTCATTTTTATTTCACCATAAAACAATAGTACCACCCAATTTACGATTTCCTTACAATAGCTACTTACACCTGAAACAAAATGGCGGCCTTTCCCAAATGTTGCCAAATACGTTTCTCTTCTGTCTCTTTCCCACAAATATAACAACTTTGGAGGGAGAGGGATAGTCAAGGCTTTCCAAACAATCCTAAGATTCCTTGCTCGTAAATGTACCTTTCGATTTTATGAGATATTTTATGGGTGCGGCAGATAGCGTTTGTGATGCCATAAATATGTTTCGGGCTTTCTCGTTACCTGTTAATGAAACTTTCAGGACGAAAACAAATAACTATACAAGTATAGATAAACTTATAGATAGTTAAGATTTACATTAAAATATTAACAATGAGAATTTTAAACGATTGCATTTTTTGATATTGTAGTCTTTGTAGTAAAAAATCAAAGCAGGTGACAATCTAACATGAATTGAATTTGACCCTATAGGGTCATAATATTATATAGCGTTGCCAGACGTCCCGACTTTGGCGGGACGTCCCGGTTTTTAAAGCAAAATGAAACGTGCCGCGCGGGCAAGGCTCAGTCCCGCTTTTCGAGGGATAACTCGACGTCAAAACTACATAAGGATAGGGTAAATCTGATTTAAAATGACATATTTTTATTAAAATACATTTTCTACAGCTATTTTTGCTATCTATTGTCACATAAACGTAATGTAAAACTCAAATAAAAAGATAAAAAAAAAACTAAAAAAAACTTCTGATTATATGCTTTTTTACTATGTTTTCCTCTTGTTTCACTCAAAAAGTTTTAAAATACTTAACCTGTGTAAAAAAAACGCTGACTATGTAACTCCCGCAACCAAGGCTATTCTAACAACACCTTTATTGTTAAAATCCATCAAGCTGTTTAGGCTGCAGAGTGAGAGAAAAAAAACTGAAAATGAAGCTTATACTTACCTCGCCATTTATCCAATCAGCCAGTATCCATTGCATCCAGTGTTAGGTAAATAGCTTCTTCCTTATCCCGCCAGTTTCCTCGATCCTACGCTAACAGCAACCGTTGCCTCCCGCCATTTCGGATTTCATCCACCAATCAGGCAGGGGGTCTATTGCGGATTTTTTTGAATTCCTTGGCCACTATTCAGTGTCCACCGTATGTATAGACTAGACTGAATTAAAAAAGTTATGGAATACCTACGTTGTGCACAGTTCGAGCTCGCACTTGACCGACATTTTTTTAAAGCTTAGTAATCGCCCCGCTGCTCCTAAAGCCTTTGTCTTCCCTCTTTGTTTTGTCTCTTTGGCAGAACGCATTTATTTCCAGAAACATTTTTCTCAACAGCGTTTGAGTTAAGAACGTGAAAATAACCCTCTAAATTATTTCCACGGTTGCGTTCCGTTCCACGCACTTTCCGTTGAATCTCCCCGCTAAGTAGAGCATACGCCATTTGCTTAATGAATGCTTTTAATTATTAATGAAACCTTAACAGGGTGCGAAATGGACACTGCTAGTTTCGTGCGTGGGTGGAAAGGAACGTTTGTCGAAAGAATTAACGTCATGAGTAAGTTTGAGTAGTGTTTCAGTGGGTTTACTCGAAGCTTTCGTTACTTTACATGAATAATGAAAATTATGAATTTATTCACCGGTGGGTTAACAATCCTAACTTGTAAAGCTTGTTGAGTGTACCGTGGATGTAGGGTAGCTATACAAATTTCCAGAAATATCTACCTGCATTTTAAATAGAATTCAATTGGTCCTCTCTACTGGTTTTAATATTGATTTAATCGTTAGTAAAAGTAATTAAAACTCTTATATTTTGTAAAATCACCACCTCACTAACCACCTTCCACCAACCACCAACCACCACCACCACCACCAACCACCACCACACCACCACCACCACCTCCTCACCAATCACCTTTATGGTTTATTTACAACTGTCAAGGGTTAAAAAACCCAAATGACCTATAATAATAATATAATATAATAAAATAATAGAATAGACAAACGTTTAATCGACAACATCAACACAAGGGTACATAATAGAAAAGATACAATTAATAAAACTGGGTACTTTTTATCTACTAACAAGAGTCACTATTTAAAAAAAAACCGCTACCGAAAAGACCGCAAAGCCTAAATCTATTTTCCGTCTGTGTAACACTACTAGGTACATACCTATACTTATATATCATAATTTTTATTTCAGGAACATTTAACCTACTTTGCACGCTTATCCCCCCTTTTTATTGAAATGGGCACACGATTGACCTAGGCTCTTCTATTTCTATCGTGACCTATCCGTCGTGACGCACCTACGATTACTCGTATGTAGATGACTGCCTCTTCTCCACTGCAGTTTATTTTAAACCGTTTTATTTTTATTTATGCGGGGATGTGCTATAAGCGATAATATTTGTGGCCTGGTTAACGAAGTAGCGGTATCTCCTACAAAATATCTTTAGTATGAACATTACTAACAGCAGCAGAGCTACAGGATTACCTACAACTCTACATTGTGCACAATCGGCTAAGATGTTTGCCAGCGTATTTGCGACAGGTTCCAAGCCCATCGCCTAACAGTGCAAGCCTTTATTCCCTTACATAGTTTTTGAGACTACTATATAGCTTAAGATTAGCATTGTATCGTCAAGAAACATCTCCGCTAACATCTAAGAATATACTTAGATTTTGTATGGGAAGAAACCTTGTTAATTCTCTCGAAATTCTTGAGAATATTCCCAAACTTTGGGAATATTGGGAATATTTTGCAACACAGACAGATAGGTACTTATTGCAGTTTCAGGTACTATTTTTGGGTTGTGAGCTGGTATTCCATTTATTTGACTCATAAAGATTACAAAAGAACAATTAAATTGGGTTAAAAGTCTTGTGTCGGTGTAGGTACCTATATTTTAGCGTATGCGTAATAAAATAACCTTAAAATGAAGTGTTGTTAGCTTAAAGGAATTAAATTTTTCATTTCTTCAAGTAGAGTCAAAGCACTATATTATATTTCCCAACTTTGTTTACCCACTAACTACATTCATGCGAATAAAATATTCTTATAAGTCCTAATACACGTTTCGAGTTATTCCTTCGTTATCCTAAAGCAATACCATTTTCCACTTTAGATAAAAAGCTGACTCAGTTGTGAGCAAAACAAAACCACGAGACAAATTAGGACAAATGATAATTCAGACAAATTAGAGCTCCTGCCGTGGTCACGGGTTCACTAGTAGCGGCCCTTTAACGTTTATGAACAGCTTGTATATCTGTCTATGTTTATCTTCTTAGACTTTAATCTCGCCCACGGACCGTAATTGCGGCGTTTGCGGAAACTCTTTTACGTTATTCTTTGAATTCCCCTTTCTTACTTCTTTTAAAGTGAAATTGAACTTTTTTCTTTTTGAGGATTTATAGCATAAACTGTACAGAAAACTTAAACGACATTTGATATTTTTTAATTAGGTACTTATATAAGATCAATGCGTGAAATGTACTATATTATTTTCTTTGATATAACCTATGGAACTATTGTGTCATTACAATGTTATATAATTTGAATCTAACTTAAGTTCTACATAAGTAATACACTAACATAAAAAACCTCAGTTATTTTAAATTAGGAATAAATTAATTCACCATTTCGCATGAGCGCTAAAAACGACAGACTATAATTTGCAAGTTCATACAGTTGCCCACCCCTGCAGACACATTAATTTGCCGCTCTACGCTCGCCAACAGTTGCGCGCCCCTTTACTCAACGACGCCCTTTCAGGGGTGAGAAACCTTTTGCGAAATTAAAATATTTTAGACGTTACTGTTGAAATGATGTTTTTTTAAGTTTGAATGTTTTGGTCAATTATAATCTATGCATTTACATTCCGGGTGCCTGTTTTGTACTATTCATGCTTGATTTTTGTAGTGAGATCAGTTAGAAAACGTAGAACAATAACTAAATTATGTAATTTTGGCTTTTATTATGTTATTCTTTTCTATGTATAAAAAAACGGCAGCAGCAATAACAGAGACGCAAGAAAACCTTACCTACAACCTGTAAATTAAAACGTTACCTCTTTTTTATAGTCAGTTAACAAAATGATACAACTCGCAAAACATTCCATTTTCCGACGGAGATTTTATCTGTTAACATGCTCATTTAACAGTGCACCCACGAGGGCGTAAATACACATGTATGCATGTGTGTATACAGCGCTCTGTGTAGCATACAGATCTATTATAGACCGAGCGGCGGTTGCTTAAAAACTGAGCAACTATAACAAAAAAAAAACTCTGGTTATTTTTATGCCTTATGGCACACCATAGTGCACCAAATTGTCTATGTATCTAACTTCCACATTAAAACCAACTAGCTTTTTTCCGCGACTTCGTCTGCGTTAAACTCGTTTATCACTGTTGTGAACAACAAGGGGTTCATAAGCTATCTTCATATCAAATTTCATAAATCATCGGTTCAACTGTGAAAGCATAACAAACAAACTACTGATTTACATAATAACTAGCGGCCCGCCTTCGCTTCGCTTCAGTTAATGTGAGTTTTCTGTAACTTATATATAAAACCTTCATCTTAAATCACTCTAAATATCTATTGATGAAAACTGCAATATAATCCGTTGCGTAGTTTGAAACATATAAGCTTGCATACAGACGGTGGAAAGCGACTTTGTTTTATAATATGTAAAAACAAAGATTTTTTTGCTATCATATAAGTTGAATAAAACCTAAACGTCTACTGTTTAATTCGATCCACTGTGCCGCAGTACATTGTAACGTAGTATGCTGCATCTATAGGCCAATAACCTCTGGGCAGACGCCGTCTCTCCTCATTCACAGTAATGGAACTACGTTAAGGTTTTGCTTGTAAAATGAAATGCAAAATATTCCTTTTATTCTTCAATTTGAGCGTACACAAAGGAAGATTAGCTTACTAGTAAATATCGGGGCTAAAATGAGTCTGAAAATGTTTTATTAAAGTAAATTTCATAAATACGCTTGGCGTGGCGTTTATCCTACTTTTTTATAGCTTTGCTATATGTTTGAAGTTATGACAGATCAAAAGCCGTTGAGCTACGCACGTGAGTAAATATTTCACTTCGTATTAAATAGTTGGTATTGTGGGAACTCTTTCATACGGGTTGTCGTCTCAATTATAAATACGAACGCTAATGAAATATACTTCGTTTATTTCTGTTTCATATCACATGATAAGGACAGAGCATATTTAAAGCACGCTTAAGTTATAGCGCGTTTATGAATTAGAGAGGGTATGAATATTTTATTTATTTAAATTAGAAACAAACATATTTTAGAACAGAAGTTTCCTTAAGGAATTGAAAAATAAATGTTTCACTGATTGAAAAACAAGAATCCGGGAACCTTTAATTAACTAGCTAACGTAATGTATTAAATAATATACTCCTTAATATTGAACTGCATATGCTGCATCAGGCGTCTTAGCCAATCACAACAAAACAAAAACACTAGACTAACTACCGGTATCACTTCAAAATTCAAATTCAAATCATTTATTCTGTAAGTAGGCACTTTTACAAGTCTGAGTCTACCAGCGCTTCCAAAGAGACCACTGTTGAGAAGAAGCGCCGCAAGAAACTCAACAGTAAGCCGTTTTTACCAAATAAATCACTTATTACAATACTAAACTTAAGCTACACAATTGGAACGTATAAAATTGCCTGCCCTAAAGTATTGTTTAATCTCAAATCTTGCCTTACATCTTTTTAGGCTGAAATTGCAGAATTTAGAACAACTATTGTGTAGATTAGAGAGTCCTTTTCCAAAGTGTAAAAAAAAAAACACTAAAGAACGACTTAAAAACGTCACTGACTCCTTGTGCGGCCGTTAACGCTTACTATCTAGAACACGGTACAGACCCAGTTACCAGAATAGAGGGAGTATCGATATATTGGTCTAGTTTACTAAAATAAAAATGGCCGTTGATATCAGTCTATTCGTGGCCACGGCCGATGCAACGAACTAAACTGGGATTAAAATAAAATTAATAGGGAATATCCATGACCCAAGGTCACTCAAAGGGCGATGGAAAGAGCTATGCTGGGTGTCTCCTTGCGAGATCGAATCAGGAATGAGGAGATTTGCAGGAGAACTAACGTAACCGATATAGCTCACCGGATTGCAAACCTTAAGTGGCAGTGGGCGGGGCACATTGCTCGTAGAACTGATGGCCGTTGGAGCGGAAAGGTTCTAGAGTGGCGACCGCGAACCGGGAGACGAAGTGTTGGCGAAGTGGAGACCTTCCACAAGGTGGACTGACGATCTGATAAAGGTCGCGGGAAACCGCTGGATGACTGCAGCAGAGGACCGATCGCTGTGGAAAACCTTGGGGAAGGCCTTTGTCCAGCAGTGGACGTCTTGCGGCTGATAATGATGATAATGATGAACCATGACCCACAGCTTCAATAAAAGTTGATTCACTTAACAAACCATTGAGAATAACCATTATTGAATAGCTATAAAAATAAACTAAAATATAACCCAACAAAGAATTGTTCCTATTTCTTTCTAGCTAAGGGGAATTTAGTATGGAGTTTATTTATATGGCCAACGTGTTACATGACGTCACAGGGTATATCGGATCTCGCTGTCTAATTAGCAGATACAAATTCCTGTGTTACTTGGCCGATTTTTGCATTTCACTTTTGAGAAATGCGATTAAAAAAACTCGATGCATATTCCCTATTAGGGAAGTGCAATGGCAGTTTCTTGAAAGCTTTTGGTAGTGGGTAACCACAGCCAGGCAACACGTTCACACAGTACAGTCAGCGTCATATAGTTGGTAGCATCCAAAGTAGCCAAATAGTTCGTTACACGCCCTTGTTACTACGGTAATAATGACGTGTAACGTACTATTTGGCTACTTTGGATGCTACCAACTATATGACGTTGACTGTACATATATGTTTCAATGTCTACCTCCTCGCCGCATATTCTACAATCTGTGTTGTCAATTAGGCGTATTGGATTAAAAGGTTTGGACCCCGATATCTCTAGTGAACCCAATCATTATGTATAGGAGTGGTCTCTGCTGATTATTGAGCGGCGGGGGTCTACTTTCACTATATAGCTGCCATATCGTTAACAATACGATAAGAATATGGTTTAAAACAGAGGTCCCCAATTTTTTTGTCTGATAGACCATTTGGCATTTGTTTCGGTTTTGGCTGGACGGGGGTCCAGCTTACCTAATATTTAAGTTACCACGTAAAAACTAAGCGAAAAATCTTTGGACATTTTTGCACGGATAACTTTGGAGGTAGCCTAGTCTAAAATTGAGACAGGCTACAAAGAAAATTGAGCGTGGAAACATTGAAATATAATTTGTGTAGATAAATTTTGTTTATATTTACAAGAAAGTATTACGCAAGTAAGTAGGTACCTTATATCTGTGTATGAATATGGATCATTGCATTAATGGAATGCCGAAATTAAAACCACGACCAGCATTTATTTTTTCCGCTCACATGGACCCCTTGCACGTCGTCGTCGACCCCTGGGGGTCGATATAGACCACTTTGGGAATCACTGGCTTAAAAAGTGAAGTAGAGGCCAAGGTTTTAAAAATGTTCAACCTTTTTAATGGACAACTGTGCAGTTGTACAGTATGCATGATTTTATGCAATAAAGCGGTGCTTTACGAGCATCGTTAGCGGGAATAAAGTCTATAACGAGTTTTGCTTATTTTCCGGAAAATAACTCGGGAAATGGGTTTAAAGTTAAATCGAGAAATTTGATGCAGATAGAGGAAGCGCGTGTTTGATGTCCATAAATCAATTATTAAAAGGCACTTAAAAAGTGAATTTGCGAAATTGAGCTGATGAAATAATTTTAAAAGTGCGGTTTGCGGTTTTGCAGCCTCACTTCGCGTTTACAATACAATACAATACAAATACTCTTTATTGAACACCAAAAAACAAAAAACACGGAACAGTACATTTTAAACTATAGGTATACAACAGGCGGTCTTACCGCTAAATAGCGATCTCTTCCAGACAACCTTGGACAGAGAAATCATGAAAGACAAAGATACATGGCAGGTGGTGTAAACTACCTTCTTCAGAACCCAAACTAACACTTTTATGATAAAATCTACTTACACATATATAAACTACATACACATACATACATAAAGTAAATGAGATTAATAAATACATACTCAATACACACTAAATACATATTATTATACATCAACATAATATACACATACATAAATTATAGAAATCAGCCAAACAAAGATAACACCCGAGGTGATAGTATTTAAGAAAAATAAAATGAATAATTGAAAAACTACGGAAGCGATAGATAGTGATCCTTTAGCTTGCTTTTAAAACTGGACGTAGACTGAGCACGCCTTACTTCTACAGGCAAAGCGTTCCATAGCCTTATAGCCTGAATTGTGAAAGAATTGGAGTAAAATTTAGAGGAAGAAAAAGGGACTGACAAAAGAAGGTTTTGGGAAGCTCTGACTGAGTTAAAATAATTGAAACGCTCCTTAAGGTAACGCGGGGTAGCGGGGTTGAAAAGTATGCTGAAGAGGAGATTAAGAATATGAAAGTTACGACGAGCACGGATTGGGAGCCACTTGAGTTGATTGCGAAAAATGGAGACGTGGTCATACTTGCGTAACCCAAATATGAACCGTATGCACAAATTTTGAATACGCTCAAGCTTATTCAGTTGCCCCTCAGTAAGATCCAAATAGCACACGTCAGCGTAATCTAAAATAGGAAGCAGTAAAGTTTGAGCAAGCGCAATTTTAGTAGCAAGAGGCAGAAAGTTTTGAAGACGTCTTAGAGAACCTACAGCTGCAAACATCTTCCTGCTAGTCTCACTAACTTGAGGCGCCCATGACAAAGAGCGGTCCATAATGACACCAAGATTCTTGACCTGAAGAGAGTAAGGAATCTGAACACCGTTGAAACAAACTGGGGGAAGATTTGCAAAGTTGACTCTAGAAATAAGTTTGGGGCTGCCAATGACGATAACCTGAGTTTTAGTAGGGTTTACTTTTAGCCCAAACCCATTGCACCAATGTAATATGCGCTTTAAGTCTTCATTGGCTACGTCTACCACGGAAGAAAGATCGTCAAGCGTACCCTGGGAATAAATTTGAAGGTCGTCAGCATAAAGGTGATAAGAAGAGTGAAGGTTTTGCGTAATAGAATGAATAAATATAGAAAAAAGAAGCGGAGACAGCACGCCGCCCTGCGGAACGCCGGCTAGCGTGCTGCACCATGAAGATCGAGAATCATCCACCTTTATACGCTGCCGACGACCGATTAAGTAGCTATGAAACCATTCAATAACCGCAGGAGATATGTTAAGGGAGCGTAAAATTCCAAGCATTATGTCAAAATCAACGGTATTAAAAGCATTGCTAAAGTCTAACAGCGTCAAAACTGTCAGTTTCCTGTTATCCATGCCAGCGCGAATGTCGTCCGTGATTTTGACAAGAGCAGTAGCCGTACTATGACCTGGACGGAAACCGGACTGAAAGGAGTTAAGGAGGTCATATCTGTTTAAGTAGGAAGACAGTTGCTGGTGAACAAGGCGCTCCAGGACCTTGGATAGGAAAGGAAGAATGGATATGGGACGATAGTCAGAGAAAGTAGCGGGATTAGGTTTTTTGGGGAGAGGGACTACTTCAGCATCCTTCCATAACGAGGGAAACTCATTGGTCATAATGGACCTATTAAGGATACTAGAGATGATAGGAACGAGAAGGTCAAGCAAAGGAAGGATCATGTTACGACTAATGCTATCAACACCAACTGCGTTGGAACTGATGGACAGTACACTCTTCTTAACATCACTGTCGGAGAATTGAGAGAAAGAAAAGGATGAAGTATCAGGAGTTGAGATGTTAGAAAGACATTTAAGTGTATCGGCTTTAGCTGGACCATTAAATAAGGTAGAAGTAGAGAAATGCTGATTCAGCTGATCTATGTCAATATCGTTGTTACTAGTATTATTAAAAAATAGCTAAAATTAAATTAAAATATGTGTAGTAAATATCAGGGGACAATATCATACCAAATTTATTTATTTATTTATAATATTGACTAAAACCAGTCCCAAACTCCTCTTCAAAAACCAATTGTTAGACAACGGTATTAATACTTATACAGAGAAATATATAGAAAACATCCATGACTTCATCATCATCATCATCATCATGTCAGCCGAAAGACGTCCACTGCTGGACATAGGCCTCCCCCAAGGCTTTCCACTCAGACCGGTCTTGTGCTTTTCGCATCCACTGCGGTCCCGCGATCCTGACGAGGTCGTCACTCCATCTTGTTGGAGGCCTACCTACAGCTCGTCTTCCGGTCCGCGGACGCCACTCCAGAACCTTCTGACCCCATCGGCATGACTTAGGATCCAACATTCTCGCTCATCACCAAATATCAGCTTTTAGTTTAGTGCTAGCCTAAGACTAAGGACTAAGATGGAATGCCTCTATGCTAGTCATTACACCCGCTGTCTTATCCCCAAACCGGAACACAACAATGCGAACACTGCATTTGGCGGTAGGTGAATGGATAAGATGGTGGGCTACCACCGGATCGCTAGATCCGGACGGACCCTGCACAAGGTCCTACCACCCGGCATGATTTGAACCTAAGACCGCTGGCATGGTACTATTCGAAAACATTCCATTTTGGGTCTAAATATTTGGTCAAACGTGGTCAAACTAAACTGTTCCCAAAAGACAAGCAATAAATGAGCTCTAAACGGCGTTTGTGTTTTCTGAAAGCCACCGTCCGGAATATATGGGTGAGAGAGGCGATGGCTGAGATACGCGTCATACTCGTGAACGGGTGCTGTCTGTGGGGTCCTGCCTGTTCACGCTTGCAAGGACCTGTATTCCACTAGCTAGTTATTTTAGCTATAGTTCCTGACATATATTTTATGTGCTAGTTTTAATAATTATCATTTACTAGCTTCTGCCCGCGTTTTGGTCCGCGTAGATTCAGATTGTCATTATTCCCTTGGGAACTTATATTTTCTGGGATGATAGTCTATATGTTAATTCAGGGTATGAGCTATCTCCATTTCATGGATATCCGTCCAGCCGTTGCAGCGTGAAGGAGTAGCACACACACACACAAACACACTCGCAATGACCTTAACAATGGAAATGACCTTCTTGTGAAGTTTCTTCAAGTGCTTCTTCTCCGCTGATGGTATTATCCGAAGCGCTGGTAGATTCACTCCAACGGTAAAAGAGCCATGTGGCCAATTTACTGAATAATTATTAAAAAAATAATTGAATTTTGAATGATTTTTTGGTCGATTGATTTAAACTTGTTTTTGTGCTAATATAAAATAATTATACGATTTCTACACGGACGTAGGTGGAAAACATAGAGGATGTTTCCTTTGAACTCACCACCCCTTTTTATGAAGGATCAAGTAATTAGCGAGGTTTTAGACTAGCACTTAATATGTTAATGTTGGGGCACGGCTTCCTTAAAATGACTTTGCTCACGATACAGAATACTTAACAGTCAGCTTTATAAGTAGCTGTACACTGTAGTACTTTTCCACTTTAAAGTCTTGTTTGAGCTGCTGCACTGATCTGTCAAAGGCCTTAAAAGCGGCAAGGTACAAAAGGGTGCAGCTACTTATAAGGCAGAATGTACGAGTACAGAAGGTCTTCCTAACAATAAAACAGCGTTTAGACTTTAGGTCAAACGTGTCTTCTTGGTGTATTTTATTCTTGTGCACGTGAACGTTAAGTAAGTATATAAGCAATCTTTATTTGAATTTTGCATTAAATGTCGTTTATAATTTGGTCTTTCATATAATAAGCAAATAAAATATCAAAATTGAAGGTACTTAAATCTAACCATATTTTCTAAAATCGCTTAGTTATTCGGATAAGTGATAACCTTCATTAAGCACTAAGATTATTTAGTTTAATATTAACAGTAATTAATTGTATACAAATTGAGTTGCTCTGCCGTGAACGACGCTAAAAAAATAAAGCTCCTAATAACGACTATGGGTATACATTGTCTATGTTCCCATGATAGCTTCCAAATTGAATATCTCTCTCAATCACTCATCTACTTATCTACTCATATTGAAATTCTAATTGAAAATTCTACGCCCTTCATAAGTTGGAAGCGCTAAGTCACCGTGCCACGGGACGGAAAATTAATTAAAAAACTGGCCAAGACCGTGTCGGGACGCCTTTGTTAAGGCGTTCTAGTATGCAGATTAATACAAAGGATCATGTAATAGAGAGTGATATACCTAAACACTGCACGACAATAATAGATTGATAATAAAAACACTCGAAGGGCATGGCAATTCAGCAAACTACATTACATTTTATTATTAATTGAATCGATTATTGAAAAAATTAAAGAAATGTGATTGATCAATATTGTGAAAAGGAATGTCACATGCGAGTAACCGGAGCATTGGTATGACAGTAGGTCCCTGGAGGACATCTAAGTTGGAACGTATAAAAGAGTTGTACTAAATATGCACTTATATTGGAATCGGAATGAATCTTTTACTATGAATACTTATTTTTTCAGATCAGTTCATTTAAATGTAATAAAAGTGTCCAAAACAAAGAAAATTTAATACCTTGTCGTCAGTAGTAACGTAAACGTAGTCAGTAATAATCACTAGTTGTTCAAAACATTGTTTATCTTCAATATCCCAATACAAACCCAATCTCCAGAACCAACATTGCTACCACAGATAATCAAACACCGAGTTAATTTATGTATCTAACTGACAGCCTCCGTCAGAGGTCGTCGACATCTGAGCAATCCAACCTTTGTGGAAGGGACAACCCTTAATACACAAGACCACTATAATAGGCCGTGATTCAGCATAGTTGCAAAATTAACAATTATATTCGCTTCGGGTTAAATTATTGTTGGGGATGGGTTTGTTTCTATAAACGTATAAAGCTTGAAAATATTTTTTCGAGTGTTTGCCGTTTTATTTAACCTTAAGATACGGTACGTTACCAATGACGTTCCAAATTCGTATTTAAAGAAAAAAACGTATTCTCCTACTTTAATTAGTATGTCAAGAGTGGCTCCGTTTTAACGCAAAAGACAGACAGATTAAAGAAGATGAAAACATAAAAAGTAATTACCAATTTTATTGGAGTACGAAAATGCATAAAAAACATAAGATAAACTTGTCTGGTCCTATGATAGAACTTTTCTTTTTCATTGAAATTTGACACAACCATTTCAGTCTATGAATCAAGGAACACCACTGAGAATAGAGAAAACTCAAACAGCGAATCAATCACGAAAAATAAAACAAATATTACCTTTTTCATTCTGAAAATAAGCACAAGTGAACAGTGGGCGGACGTAGAGAAATTGCTAAAGTAATATAAATAAATAAAGACTTTATTTCGATTGTCAGTCCTTTGATTCGTCGGTCTGCGATTTACGACTATGTCGGCCATTTGCAATTTATTACCTTTCACAAAATGGCCGACTTGGCGGTGACATCACGATTTATGCCTCGTTGCGTTTATTGGCATAAAAGTGAATGTTTACGTCGCCCAAAAATATGTTTTTACGTGTTATTTCAAGTTTATTTACAGAGTCAGTTAGTTACCATTTTCCATACACAATTTGAAAAAGGAACCAGATAACTCTCTGAAGTTTAGGTTAGCATCCATCCACATAAATATTGTCCAATAGTATCGTAGAAAAATTAAGAATAAATCAGCCTTATGTGATTGGTTTCGGCCTCTATATTACATTGTAACCCCATCTAGTTTTTGTAACATTAATACGCCTTAACTGTTATGCAAAAAGAGATATCTATATGATATCGATACATTAAGTAAGAGATTTCATTACCACCATCATATTCTGGGCCATGATTCAAGGCGGTAAAGTCCATATCGTCTTTGACCTGTTATCGTATTCTCAACGTTTTGATAGCTCTTATTTACTTAACAGTAAGTAATAGCGACTGAGTTCAAAACAATACCATAACTGGACAAAGACTCTTCTTTTTTTTTCCGCCTAGTATAGAGGCCCTGGAGAATGCCGTCCACTGCTGGGCAAAGGCTTTTCCGAACAATATCTACAACGTTCGGTTTTTTACCCACCTATTTACGAAGAGGCAGTGGGCGGGGCACATTGCTCGCAGGACTGATGGCCGATGGGGTCAGAAGGTTCTGGAGTGGCGTCCGCGGACCGGAAGACGAGCTGTAGGTAGGCCTCCAACAAGATGGAGTGACGACCTCGTCAGGATCGCGGGACCGCGGTGGATGCGAAAAGCACAAGACCGGTCTGAGTGGAAAGCCTTGGGGGAGGCCTATGTCCAGCAGTGGACGTCTTTCGGCTGACATGATGATGATGATGATGATGATTTACGAAACTTAACTCAGAGAAATTGCCAAAATAATTATTCCCTAACGTTAAAGTAAACCATCGATTAGGAATGCTACAATCTCCGCTGATGGATAGCAATCTGGCCAAAACAAGCCGTAGATCAACCTGGGCAATATTACCGGGGTTACTACCTTGGAAAACTTTTTATAGGCCCAAGGTGTCGGTGTACTGGGAGCAAAAATTTACCATCAGGCGATCCGTCTGCTCGTTTGCCTCCTATAACACTTTAAAAAAATGTAAGATGCTGGTGGAATAACAGGGTTTCACGACGGTAAGCTTTTTGCTAATAGTCTAGGATAGTTTAAAAGGCTTAGGTACGTTACAATAAAGACTGTTAATATTTACAAATAATCAAAAGCTCTCAATTGAAAGTCATAAAAACAAACGAACGAACGTTAACAACTGTGAAAATGAATGAATATAAAATTGATGTCAGATCTCTGGACCTTTGTTATTTTTTCTACATTTGGGCATATTTCTAAACTCGTTAATTATCAAAAGTTCTTCTGGTGTTGCCCTTCAGTCCTTGTCTCAAGCTAACTAGAATCCATCGTTCAATCGATTTTAGTCTTATAATATATCATACAAAGGGGCTTATTTAACTGAGACAAGTAATAATGTTGTTAATTAATGTAGCAGCTGAACAGGCCGAAACCATCAAGCGCCGCAAATATTCATCATTATTAAATAATTACGAATTGGTGGCGCTTGCGGTGGAAACAATGGGACCTTGGTCAGCTGACATGAAAAGTTTTATTAAGGCCCTGTCATCCCGGCTCATCGACACCTCCGGAGACCCTAGAGCTGGCGCTTACCTTTCCCAAAGGATTGGGCTAGCCATCCAGAGAGGTAATGCAGCCAGTGTCTTAGGGACCATGCCGCGAGCGGACCTGCTAGAGGGGGTGTTCTTTTTATAGTGGTGTTTATGTTTAACTTTTAATATTTGAGTAGCTTAGTTTTATTTTATTTTATTTTAAATAAGTTTAGTTTTAACTTTAACTTTTAAATGTACAGTCATTGTAATTAATTAATTATTATTTGTAAGTAATAATGTTTGCCTTCCTAAATAAACGTTCCATTGCCACACTATACCAGCGCCAAAAAATAATATTCATGCCCCTGTGTGACATAACCTTTATGCTGCCGTGGTCGAAGGCATAAAGTTAAGAGATCTTGACGTGTTCGTGTTTTCCTCAAGCTGGCGACATTGGAAACAAAACTCGTCCGCAGAGTATTTACTCTCACGGCTGATTAATTCATATCCGTTGGTTTATTCACGTAGTGGCTGCATTTTATTTGTGAATGTAATGTCCGCTTAGATCGTTCAAGCTACTAACGGATATTTTCATTAATAGATACAATAATCCAAAAGAATTCAGTTTATTACGTTTAGGATTATGTACAGATGTTACGAACTCACATAAACCGAAGCGTAGAAAAAACTGACTGCCTATCCTAAGGGTGCGCTAAGAGTTGATTAAATCGCGGGCGTCTTTCAGACCTTTATAAAAAAAAAGAAAATTTTAAAGTTCCCGAGGGAATACCGATATTAGAAATCAACGCGGGATGTGGCCAGAAGCTAGTTAAGTCAATGTCGAAAAATTCTCCCTCCGACACAGGACGGTCGGTCGGAAATCCACTTAGGGTTGTCGAATTGTCGATACCAACCTAATCTCCGTCACTACTCGATTTTAAACCGTTCCCGTGTTTGCTGTGAGGAAACTATTTAACTAACAAAGTGGGTCTTACTTAAGTGCTAAGAGCTTTGAAGAAACTGTTTACATTGGAGTTATAGAACTAAATTCAATTGGGTTTAAATATCGGTCAAATAAACGCTTGGTTTGAGTCGGTTGAATTAAATACAGTTGAAATAAAATTTGCTGACAAAGTTAGCCCGGTTGGTAGTTAAAATTTCGATGTAGGAAAATATTTGTGTGGTGTGTAAGGCTAGACAAGGTGCCATTGAATACAAACGCTAGCGTTTGGTGATCACCTATCGCTTTGCGTTGTCAAAATTTTTATACAACGTTTATATTATCGTGATAGTGCTCGTGTTGAATTCAACCTGTCAAAATAGTACCGCGTAACGACGGACAAAACGTCAAAACTAGCACTATTCGATTAGCGCGAGTGATAGTGATCACATTACAGCGTGTCAGTTGTACCGAATGATATATCACGTGACTTACGTCAATTCCATACATTTTTGTAAGTGACAGGTGATCACCAAACGCTAGCGTTCGTATTCGATGGCAACTTGTCTAGCACCGCAAGGCCTCTATTCTTCACGGTAAAAAAAAGGGGCTTGTTGTGCAATTGTTTTTATCTCAACCGCCATTACTCTCAAGAAAACGAGAGTTATCGTAGCGTTGACGATTCGATTACCTGTCAAAAGCATTATTGCTTTATCGTCCTGAGTATGAATAGAACTCTATTGTCTATAGCTTTCACACTATCGCGTAACAAACGTACTACTGTGGTTTTACTGTAAGTATATGTTTCTCTATATAAATATGTTCATTGATGTCTTTGTGTTATATTATGCCTTGATTATACTAAGAAAAGCAAGTGCTAAGGCTGTAAGTAACTACATTCTAACCCAGCATGATTTTAAATTACTTTATTGGTCCATGTGTCGGTATGTCTATTGCTAGAGCGGGTACAGAGGGCCTGCCCACGTTATAACATTTTTATGAAACCTATAATATCCATCGAAGGTTACATGACAAGGCTTGCAACACTTGGGTAGTCCTTCAGTAGTATATTTGGCTCCTTGGGAAGGCTGAGAACGGGTAACCCATCATTTTATCGAAATTCACTTCATCGCGGTCGGTAAATGTAGATAAAGCATCTGTCACTATCACACTTGCATACTTGTGCAAAAGAAACCGATGTTTTATTTCACACACAATGTTTTAAAAACCTCAACTTTTATAAAACTAGGGTTATAAGAGTTATCAAGTCTTGACAGTTTTTCAAGTTTACTTTCCTTGTTCTAGTTTCTAATATGCTATATTATATTAGTATTTAGAATCTGAATTCTATTCAGTGTTTTTAACTAGCGTGCTGTTGGAGGCAATATTCCGCGCAATCAACCTCGTTAGCTGGTTTCATAAGAGCGAATATTTGGTAGCGAAAAGCGATTAATTTTTTAATTAAAACGCTTGGCACAGCCCTGGCGCGAGTGCGCTCTCTGGATTCTATTTAAAACTTTGACTACCGTGGCTATCTTATACAGTAGGCTTTACCAAACTTTTCAACCCTGCAAAATTTTTAATTAAGTAAGTGGGTACCTCCTAAACACTCGCTGTTCTAATGTGAACTAAGACCTTAATCACTTAACACGATGAGTATGGTTCGAAGAACTTGGTCTGCCGCGCCCAACTTGCTGCATGCTTCCTTTTTCGTCGCATTCCTAATTTGTCGTATTTTTTCTTGCTTTCCGTTTTCGACATATTATATTTCTGGACACAGTGGAACTACCAATTTACACTATATACTCGTACAATGCCTAAGACTTTCGTTGCATAATAAAAAAATAACAGAAAACAAAAACATGAAACTAATTTCTAGGAAACAAAAATCTTACATATGTAAGTTGACACATCCTATTAGTTAAATCATATTAGTTAAATAATGATTTGAAAACAGAGAGATTTGATTACAATATTTATAGAATAGGATTTATGTCGAAAACGTAAAGCGACGAAACAAGAATGTGTCAAGACAAGAATACGACTAATCAGGAATACGATGAAAAAGGAAGCAATCAATTTAAGTACTTAATGCATACTAGATGGCGGTGATATCAAGTACCTTACACATCTTCTTGATGACGATATGTCACAGACTATAAATAACCATAGACCCATATTGCGACACGTTAACACTCCTTACTCGATAACCTCGTAAGGCCCAGTGTGCAAGAGGATTTACATAATCAAGGCAATTTAATTTGAACATTGCAACACTGCAATGGGAATAAGTTTAATTTCTTATCCTCATAAACTAAAAATGGCGTTATCGAACAAACGTCCCAATCACAAAAAACTCCCTGTTAAATATTAGAACTTACGAGGTAAGGTAAAAGTTCGCTGTTCGTAGGTATGTAAACTATTAGCTTCCCTTTAATATTAACTAGATAAATAAGTTTAAAAAAACTTGGCCTGCCGCGTCCCGATTTCTTCCTAGAGTCCTTCTGACCGATATTAAGGGATTATGAATTATATCCGGTTTACAGAGGTACGTGAATTTTCTAAACCGCACTTTACCTTACATTTCATTGAGTTTAAATCTCAAATAAAGATAAAAAAGATAAAATAAATTTATTCAGTAAGTAGGGGCCGCACGGGCACTTTTACACGTCAAAAATCTACCAGCACTTCCCAAGAGGAGACCGCTGCTGAGAAGAAACGCCGCAAGAAACTCAGCAGTCAGTCATTTTTTAAACATATTTCATATTACAATGGTACTACTTAGTCTAGCATTACATAAAGCTACAAATATTAAATAAAATATAATATCAAATAACGTGCATAGTTCAGCAGGAAAACATGCCAAAATTTTTACGGGAGAGATAGAGAGAGAAAAAGAAAAAAGAAAAAATAGAATCAACTACTTATGTGTATATGAGATGGTGCAAGATGACCACATAAAAGTTTCGATATGTTTTCCTGCATCAACGGTGTCCCCTAGACAAGATAAAGCAGGATAAAGCTTTTGCATTTGAACAAATTATTATTGCAATTTGCAATTACATGCAATTTGCAATACACATATGTCAGTAGCGCTCATTAAACTATTAGCCACATGGCTCTTCCTTGGCGACCCCCCCGGTCACCCGGTGACCCAGTTTAAGAAGAGAGGGGGTGTATGCTCCAATTAATGACTACCTTTGACAGGTTTTTACGGGAGATATATCATTTGTTCAGCTGAGGGGTGCGGCTTTTAGTCTGTACAACGTATTAATTGAATTATTTTATCGAGACACCTTTCAACGAACTTTATTATTACGCTGAATTTTAATTTCATCAGAAAGCATTTCCACGGAATAGACAAAACAGTGATAGTGGCAGGAGCTTCGCTTAGTATCAGACCGCCAATACTCAAATTATCATAAAAACAACACGCCACCATGGAATTTTGGGTGTGGCTACCGTTTTTACATTCTAAAATAGCACAATAAGGCATGCTTCTCGGTTTACTTCCTATATTAGAAATATTACTCGCACAACTTTCACGCACAAGCGAGCGCGGCAAAACTAAGGTAGGTTGCGCGGAACACCGCATCGCTGTGCCACACGTTACACGCCCACTTAACACTTCTACTGTTTTTTCTGTTCTGTGGGCATTTCTCGCCGCATGAGTTATTTTTGGTAGTCACGTGTCTAACCTAACCACCTATGTAATTGATGTTTATAATATCCTAAAAACATTATGATATCACAGGAAAAATTATACAACCATTATATTTATTTATCTGCACACGATAACACATCCATTTGCAAAGGGAAGCCTGTACAGTCGAGTTCATAAATATGTATACAGCTTAATACCTTGTCACTTTAATCGCTGTGATGATTCGTATGTGCTATTTTAAACATGACATTAAATAGACAAGGTGCTTAAATATATATACATATTTATGAACTCGACTGTACGAGGAGCTCTTTTCTACTCAGTAAACCCATATTGCTTTTGACATGTTATATTGTCAATGTTGCGATAGCTCTTATTTACGTGATGGCGGCTGTCAAAAGTATTAAGGTTTTACCAATTGAAATAGATCAATACATTGTCAACTTTGATAAAACCGTAACAAGATAGTTGGAAGTAAAAGGAAGGTCAGTAATTCCCAATTAACCTTTAAGATGGCTGTAAGTAACTCGGTTAGCCTCCGTAATTTTCGAGAGCCAATGAAAGGGGTTGCTGGGAATTAATTGTATCATTTTCTACTTTACAGAACTGCTAGCCTAGCAGGAATGGTACTAGGATAGAAGGAGTATATAAGAGTACACTGGATAAATTATAGTGATGGCTTTTGACGTAGAGACCTCGTCGTGCTGTTCTCCTAGTACATACATTTGTGAATATTTTATTTGTACATGTTTAGCGTTCCTTAGCACCTATAGTACAAGTCTAGACCTTAGTTAGGGAGTAAGGGCTTGTTGCTGGACAGTACTCAAACTAACTAATCGTTACAAACCGCAACTAACGGTTAAATCTCAGTATAAAGGGGTAAAAATTTCAATTCGTTTTTAGAATTTTAACAATTCAAATCAAACGGGCCCTAAGTAGATTTGTGTGAAATTACACCCTAATAAGGAATAAGTAACCGATATAGCTCACCGGATTGCTAACCTTAAGTGGCAGTGGGCGGGGCACATTGTTCGTAGAACTGATGGCCGTTGGAGCGGAAAGGTTCTAGAGTGGCGACCGCGAACCGGGAGACGAAGTGTTGGCAGACCTTCCACAAGGTGGACTGACGATCTGATAAAGGTCGCGGGAAACCGCTGGATGACAGCAGCAGAGGACCGATCGTTGTGGAAAACCTTGGGGAAGGCCTTTGTCCAGCAGTGGACGTCTTGCGGCTGATAATGATGATGATGATGATGAAGGAATATTCATGTAATTTTTTCACAGCTTCAATAAAAAATGATTTATGTAATAGTTGAGACTTAGATTTTTTTTTTATCTTTATAGCATAACAGAATTTAACAAGGAGTTTATGTCTCTCGTCTAAGTGCTGTCTAATTAGCAGTGTAAACTGCTTGTATCATCCATGTTTCGTGACCGATTTTTTTTTCCCGATTAAAAACTCCATGCATATTCCCTATTACATGTTGTTTACCTATCTTTTCTCCCACAGCATTTCCACCCATTATTCAACATTTTTCAAGCATTATAATAAACCCTTCAACATAGTAATTTACATGCAAAACAATCAACGCTGTTTTCGTGAAGTAAAGGTCGCAAATAACACAATTAACTTGTTTTGCATACGTCCGCGTCCGGCAGCTAACCGGTTTGGTTGTGGCGTGGTTAGCATATTCTGAACGAATACGTCGTGTTCAGCCGTTTGGTATCACGCAATTAAAACGCGTTGAAAGCTGTACAAGCGTCAAAGAGCTATGGTGCCACGGATATATGTATAAAGTAACCTGTCTTGAGTTCGAACTTTCGTTACTGTTTAATATGTCCGAATTTTCATAATTCGAAATAGATTTTTTTTAAACCGTTTACGTTATGGGATTGTTATAAAATTAACTTAACCTTACCTTAACTTTAGTGAAATAAAAAAACATTTCAGATTTCTAAACCGTACTTTGAAAATCGAATTTGGAAGTTACCTACGTTAGCTCCATCCCTTTCTCCCGATTTAGTCTCGAATGACGAGTGACCGAGTTGGAGCGTAGCTTCGAGCTTCGATTTTCGAAGTAGGACCTCGGGACTTGCCGATAGTTTATCGATTCATAGATAGAATAGTCTATTACGAATAAAATTACAAAAATCTGTTTGCTTGTTTCTCTGACGTGATATTTGATTATGGTATGGTAGCTTCGAGTATAATCTGGAGACGGATGTATATTATTATCACAGAAATTTAAACGCTCATTAAATGTAAATAAGTGAAAATTTACACTCATGTCACATCTTGGATTCAAAAAGTAGGAAGTCGCTCATAAAAAACTGGACTTATGCAACAAAGATATTCACTCTAAAGCATGTGGAACGTACTAGTGGAAGCCGTGTTCAAGAGGTGAAATCATAAACCAATTCATACCGAAACTGGGTTGATTGGGCGTGAATAATGAACAACGTTCGTTAGGGGAACACGTCGTGCCTGATTAACCCACTGTGCAGGTTCTATTTACAACACGTTGACTATGAATTGACAAGGTGCTACATACGCGTGTTAGTTTTCTGTCTGTAGACATAGATACAAATTGGAATCTGGCATTTCTGGCATGACGTACTTGATGAACTAATTCACACAAAAACTGCGCTGTCGACGTGACTTTGCTAAAATTATGTTAGTATAGACACCACTGGGTGTTGACAAATTATGACTGTCCAATGCGGTTCAATGTACAGTACTACAACGAAAATGTTCAGCACTTTAGTGCGTTGTCATAGTAAACTTCAAACAGAACATGAAGCGACACACATGACAATGACAATGACATTCGCAATGACAAGGTTCTAAGTATGCTCAATATTTTGTACAGCCAATTTAATAATTTTATTTTGTAGCATAGACAGAAGAAAGGAATAAACTAAGAACGGCATGAAAAAACAATACCCTATCTTTTTTGTTGTAAATTTATAAATAAATAAAAAAAAATTGTAGCCCATAATTTTATCGAATTGTACTTAAATACTTAAAATTAATTTCATCAACCCCTATTTTCTTCTCAAACCATGATGTTTTCAGGATATCTAAACTTTGATTACGGAGGTTAGGTTAGGTTAGACGTGAGACAACCAGCCTTTTTATGAAATAAAAATTCTGCGCAATGACACGTTTGTTGCAATGCGTTTCGATAGCATAAAAGGCGCCTATGGTTTTTGTACTACAAATTAAATCATTCATTTTACAAATATAATAAAAATAATAAAAACCTTATTTAGCAAAAAAAAAAAAGAATAAGTTTCCTCTATCCCTCGTACAAGTAATAGATGTATTTCCAACTAAACTGTCGTTTTTCTTGTGGTTTGAAAATGTCATGCGTCATATACAACATTATAGTGGACCCGCAGTGGTACAGAGGTTAAAACTATCTTGACCTCTGTCCTACATATCACCGTACAACGTTGCCCCCAATCTTCCTAGAGAAGATTGCATTGTGTTTTATTGCTATATTGATTTATACTTATATATACTTGACACTGGCGAAATCACTTCATTGTGGAAACGCCATATTCCCACGGTAGTAGCTGTGCAAGTCGCACGGGGCAAAAAAAAAAGTTAGAGTGTACCGATGATGTGGCTTAGGCTACGGTAGCGGGGAGCCGTTGGATTTAAGCTGCGCAATAGCGGTCCTTGTGGCAAACCTCGGGGGAGGCCTACGTCCAGCAGTGGACGTCTTTCCGATGAAATGATGATGATGATGATTTACTAGACGATTGTTTCTAATAAGTAGCCTTGCTTTTTATTGTCTCGCAAAAGGTGAGAAAAGTAGAGTATTCTCCTTTGGGATAAAGCTGTTTTCGTCATGGAGGAGCTTGAATCCCTCGCTGCACCCAGGACTCGGTTTTAATTCCCTAAAATTATCTAAAGCTCTGTAGTAACTTGCTTCAACCTAACTAACCGAATCGTTATCAATAACGTAATCAGCGATGTAAAACACTCTCCGTAAATTATCAAAATCGGGAGCTGGGAACAGATAAACCAATAAATTGTTGCGATAGAGGGTTATTTCAGATTTATGTTTGGTAGTTTTTGTAATAAATATAAACTTGTACGAGGAAATTCTACATTAATTAAGTACCGTAATAAATCAAATGTTTAGCGTTGTTGTTGAGTTTTATATATATTTAGAATCATTAAAATCAATATAGGAAAAAATTACATTAGCAAATGATTTTAGGGGATGAAAAAGCAAGGAAACAAAGGAAATTTAAGCAGTTGCAATGTAAGTTGTAATAAACATAAACCTTTGAGATGAACTGTACATGAACTGTATTAGGAATCAATTCATAACAAAATTGAACATACTAGATTTTAACGTTACAGAGTTTAAGTTTCTATCGCGTAAGATATTACCTATCTTGGTTCACCATCGTAATAATTTTAATAAAACTACGTTAAAATTAATTGGGATACACTATGAAAAAATTATTAAATCAGATAGGTAATATAAAGTAACATTACACAACTATGCAGTCCCGCCGGACCACTGTGCAGCTTTGAATCTAATATCCACCGACTATTGCAAACGAAGCAAAACTCTTTTCTGGATTTGCCAATTTCTCGCCTGCAAATATTTCATTTTGTCCAAACTCTGTGCCGTGCACCGCTGGGCTGGAAATTCGTGACGAAGGCTAAAAATTTTCAATTTTATTGACAGTTTTTTTCGCTGACGCTAGGTTATTGCATGCTTTTAGAATTTATCAGTCGTTCTACGAGGTCAAATATTTTGATTTCAGTATGTTTGTTTTTATCAGTAATGATTTAATAAGAATATTTACTTTGTGGCATTCGTCATAGATTCATATTTCATTGATAGATTTCGTTGCATGGTGGGCCGTAGGAGGTATTACATAATATAATCTTAAAGCCAGTCGTTGTACCAAAGAGATAGTTTTTATTAATTCATTTTTTAATCAAGCTTGGACCGACGGACTCGAACATGTTGTATAACCTAAAGTGTTGTAACGTAATGTGAGTTTTGCGGCCAGAAATGCCTATCGATGAAATTAAAATTCTGTGAAATTATTATTTACTTTCGTTGAAAGGTTTTAATAAAATAATGGGTACTCCAAGAAGCGATAACACGATTTTTACGGATTCTTTACAAATCCTGTGTTAGACTGAAATATATTTTCTTTGGCAGTCCAGAACAATGGCATTTCTCAACAGAAAATGATACATATATACATAAATAAAGAGATCACCAAAAGTGAAATTAAAATTAAAATCGGCCAAGAAATACGGATATCTGTATATTTTTGACAGAAATAAATCTAAAGTACCCTAACAAGTCTAAAAAAAACAAGCTTTGAAAAAACAACTGCTGTTTGGATAATGTCGTCAAAGTTATTTTACTTATCACGTATTAATTTTTTATTTCATCAATTTCACATTAAAATAATTTTAATATAGCCTATGACACTCTAGTGGTTAAGACGAATCTAACCACGTCTAATTCATTAAAATGGATTCAGCCGTTTAGTAGTTACGAGCGGACATTGAGTCGGACATATATACAAGTCAAACCAGAACCCTCCTTTTGGGCTTTACCGCAGTCGGGTAAAAAGCAAGAATCTCTTGGTACCGGGTACCGCTTTTACCGCCAAGTAAATCCTACTTAACTTACTACTTAGTACAAACTTGTTAACACATGTACCTAACTTATAATTATCGGGGGCGAGTTATCTCCAAGTTTAGAGTTCCCTTCGGGCATTATTCGCGATCGATAATTTCAGCTTAGATAAAGGATTTATGACTTTTGAGTAGTTAGCTAGTTCTATTAGGGCTGTGATTCTAGGCGGTAATATGGTATCGTATTTGACCTGTTATGGAATTGTTTTTAACTTGGACGCCTTTACTATCAAGTAAATAGAAGCTATCAAAACGCTGACAATACGACAACAGGTTAAAAGGGATATAGTTAAGCCAAGAATGGCTAAACTGGCCCTGGCCCTGAAGATCAAGTGAAAAAATAGTTGATTATACACCGAGGGGATAAAGCTTTGTTTTATGTCACGGGCGCGATATTGAATCCTGAGCAAACGAGGGACTCCAGATATAACTCCCGAGCTAGGGTGTTACGAGTTAATTCCTGAGCAAAGCGGGGGAATTAAAACTGAGTCCTGGGTGCAGCGAGGGATTCAAGCTCGCCCAAGACGAAAACAGCTTTATCCCAAAAGGAGAATCTTTTGTATTTGTCACCTTTTGCGATACAGTAAAAATCACTTTCGCTTTCGACACTCGACATTTTCATTCAAACTATAATCTTTCAACTTCAACCTCCTGCTAAATAATACTGCATCGTTTTGCAACACTCGCGGCTTTCATATTTTCTTTGTTTTGCGTATATGGCTTGTAGTGGCCAGTTCGATTTTCAAAAAAGTTCCATAGAAACCTACATCAAAGGTTTCTATGTTTTTTTTTTCATACGAATTCAAATCTCATTATTACCCGCCGGGTTATAATATTGTACTGAATCTCATTATAACCCGCTGGTTAGCCGATGGTTATAATGACTTGCTTTAACTTAAGTTGGCACGATATATAATTGGGCCGTTTCGAGCATGTGGTGTGAAAAGGTATATTATAATCATGTCTAGTGTACTCCGTTCATGTAAATACTTTTTTTTACGAGTTAAGTCGAGTTGTAGAAGAGTGAATTAATTCCCTTCGAGTATTATTCAGGATCAATAATTTCAACGTCACGTGTAAGATTTAAGCTTATAGAGGATGTATGCCTTTGTGTAGTTAGCTAATTCTACCTGAAAGCTGAGATGTCATACCATGATTTGGATGTTGTGTTAAGCGTAATTGAGTTATAAATAAGGCCTCCTGTCTTTATCGTTTTAAGGTGTCTTCCCACTATACCGTACCATACCATGACCGACTGTGGACGTATCAGGCCCGGAAGGTAATTAGTAGAGTTAGGACTTTTGGTGGCAAATCGTGGTTCCAGAATCCATGGAGTCGCTATTTCCTAATTATTATAATACATAACACTTTGATTTTGACCTTCAGTATTTTAATATTTCAATTTTTTTTAACCAATTTCAACCAATTTTTTTAATTTTTCACCAATTTAAATTAATTTTGATATTGAGGATATCTCTGATGTGAAAGCGTTACAAACAAGCAAATATTAATAGGTATGAAATAACCGACCTAAATATGTATTTAGTTCATTTTTGAATATGATAATACCGAAGGTCAAAATCAATGTGTTATGTATTATAATAATTAGGAAATATCGACTCCATGGATTCTAGAACCACGAAATGCCACCAAAATCCTAACCCTAGTAATTAGTATTACAATGTTGTTCGATGATGGAACGGGAAAGATTTTTTATCTGGCACGTCCCTATTACGGCCACAGTACGGTCATAGTATAATTTGGTGTTGCGGGCAGAGACCTTTATGCTATTGTTCTTAACTCGGCCACCGCCACTGATAAGTAATTAAGCCAAATACAATAATGTTATACTTAATTAAGAAACTCTTCCTTTTAGAAGGCGTTTAATTAAACCATACCATACCATAACATTGCCTATGACATATTATCCTAATGTATTCCACTCGGCCGCCATTACTGTTAAGTAAATAAGACCCGAGAATAAGAGAGGGCGCCACCGTGCCACTGTTTACATCAGTTCCGTGTTATTAATCAAAAAATAAATACATAAAGTAGTGCAAAGTACCAACAATCGATAAAAAACGCTGTACAGTGACAGAAACTACGAGGGCAATACGAAGTTCTATCAAAAAGAAGTGAAAAACTAGTGCTAATCGTTAAAAATATCTACCGGCATTCTAACGGCCAAACAATATTTTCCGTAGTGGTGGTTGTTATGAACTTAATAAAACCGGTGAAGTGAACAATTTAAACTATAGAAACGTACGATTTACACTAGTGCTGGACTGAAACAAAAAGTGCAAATCACAATCGTAAAACTTTTAGGTTATATTAGAAATTCTAACAAATCATCTTGCATATACGAAGGTCCTAACGCCATCTAGCGGCGGGCGGCAGAACTTGAAGAGAAGTAAAAAACTACAATCATTACTATCGATTAAAGGAAAGTGTTTCCGCTATTCGCCAAAAGAGGGCAGAAATATCAATCCAAGCAACTCGCATCTATTTTTCATCTGAAAATTCTATTTGTATCACCAGTTGAGACTCGCGCACAAAAATGGATGAAATAAAAAGGATGCTAAAAACGATGCAGGAAGATATGAAACAGCAAAAAGTGGATATGCTGGATATGAAAGAGGACATTAAAAACACCATCAACAACAATATAAATGAAAAGTTCAAAAATCTAGAAACCAAAAACGAGCTTCTAGAACAGAAACTAGAAACGCAACAAATACAAATAAACAATTTGGAAAGATCTGTGAGAAGGAAAAATATACTTATTTTCGGAGTCGAAGAACATGAAAAGAGCTATAGGGATCTAGAAATAAAAGTTCTGGATATAATAAATAACATACTAAACATCGAATGTGATAACTGTTGTATCGAATGTGTACGGAGACTCGGAAAAAAGGGCGAAAAAGTCAGACCTATCGTTATAACGCTACTGACAATGGGGCTAAAAATTGAAATACAGAAAAATAAGAAGAAGTTAGAAACAACACCCTATTATATAAAAGAAGACTTCCCCCCCGAAATTCAGAAAAAGCGTAAAGAACTCCAGATCGAAGTTAATAAAGAAAGGGAACAAGGAAGACTGGCAATCATTAAATATGACAAGATTGTAATTCTAAGCAACCGAAATCAACAAGCGGAGCGGCAGAGTACGCATAAAAAGAAAAGAAATCTGTCAGAGTCACCTGAAACACCAGCAACCCATTACGAAAACAAAAACAGCAAGCAACCCATGAAGATCAATAAGAACAACAACATGAATAACTACCTAATAAAAAAAACAACCTTGAAATACCCCTCCGAAAACACTAGCACTGCACAACCACATTGCTCTGGAACCACTCAATAGCAATCAACACCGCCCCCTCCTAACCTCCCAACACGGCTTGTCACCGCGGGAGGAAACGACTACAACCCTCCAACTCATCAGCAACTCTACATCTGCACATACAATGTTAAATCACTGCTGTCTCCACAACGTATGCTTTTACTTAAATATTCATTAGCAAATGTAAAGTACGATATCATAGGACTATCAGAAACTAGAAGAAAAGGAAATGAAATTATAGAAGATGAAAACGACATATTTTGTTATACCGGAGAAACCCAAGGACACTATGGGGTAGGATTTTTAATCAAAAAGAAATACAAAAGCAATATAGAAAACTACCTTGGAATATCTGATAGAGTTTGTCTCTTAATTATGAAATTTGAAGAAGCCACAATATCAATTATACAGGTTTATGCCCCAACCTCCGAAGCAAAGGAAAACGAGATCAATATTTTCTACGACCAAATTGAATACGCTCAAAAACTAGCAAAGGGAAAAATAATTCTGATGGGAGACTTAAACGCAAAAATTGGACAAAGGAAAGCAAAAGAAAACACAATTATGGGACCATACTGCTATGGAATAAGGAACCAAAGAGGAGAAAGATTACTTCAATATGCTTCAACAAACAAATTTACAATAATCAACACAATATTTAAAAAGAAAATTAAAAACCTATGGACTTGGGTCACTCCAGATAAACACCATAGAAATCAAATTGACTATATTTTGAGTAACTACCCAAGACTCTTCTCAAACATGGAAATATTAAACAATATTGCATTTCCAAGCGACCACAGGCTATTGAGAGGAACTATCCAATTAAAAATGCCACAGAAATGCAGAGCGGCTTTCAGTACAACTCCAGTTGACCTATTCTGTAACAAAAATCAACAAACATTCCTTGCAGCCCTAGAAGTAAAAATAGAACATATCCGGTGGGCAGACAATGACGATATAGAGTCCTACTACTCCAAGATAGAGACAGCAATAAAACAAAGCCTAAATACTGTTACCGCAGAGAAAAAAAAAAAAAAAAAAAAAAAAAAAAAAAGAAAAGAAAGTGAAAAAAGATATCATCTCCGAAGAAACTAAAGAACAAATTAAGAGACGTACTATGTTGCAATTGAAATCATCTAAAAATAAAGAAGAAAAAAAGGAACTTTCAGCTCTCTATAAAACTACAAACAAAATGTTAAGAAAAGATTACGAACAACACAGGATGGCAATTATTGAAAAGAACCTGACTACTACCGGAAGCCTGAAGAGAACTCACAAACAACTGAGTACCGAAAAAAAATGGATACCGTCATTAAGAACACACAAAACAATAAGCAAACTACAAACGCGAAAAGACCTAATAAACATAGCCTCGAATTTTTACCAGAACCTCTACCAAGATAAGTACAACAAAGAAAATATGTATATAAAACACGACACACATCTATATACATCTACTACGCCCTTTGATACCAAAGAAATACTGAAACACATAGAAAATTTGAAAAAGGAAAAGAGCCCAGGGCCTGACAACATACCAAACGAAGCCCTAAAAATTGGGAAAAAAATACTAAGCAGCCCCATCACGACTCTGTTTAACAAAATCCTAGAATTACAAGAAATTCCCACAAACTGGGCAGAATCTCGCATTGTTCTCCTATATAAAAAAGGAGACTCTTTAGATATAAATAACTATCGACCTATCAGTCTGCTGCCAACGCTCTATAAACTATTTGCAATGTGCCTAGAAAAACGAATAGCGCTAAGTATAGAGAAGAGCCAACCAGTGGAACAAGCCGGCTTCCGTCAGGGGTATTCTACCATCGACCATATTCACACATTAGACCAAATAGTGGAAAAATATCAGGAATTTAACCAACCTCTCTACCTCGCTTTCATCGACTACGCGAAAGCATTCGATTCAATTTCCCACGATAGCATATGGCAAGCGTTAGAGTATCAAGGAGTTTCAAATATATATATAAACATAATCAAGGACATATATGAAAAAAGTACAAGCAGAGTCAAACTGGATAGAATCGGACCCAAAATATACATTCGAAGAGGAGTGAAACAAGGGGATCCGCTGTCCCCAAAAATATTCATAGCTGTGCTACAAAACATAATGAAAGAACTAGAATGGAGCAAAAAAGGTATAAAAATAGATACCGAGTTTCTGAGCAACCTCCGATTTGCAGACGACATCGTCCTCTTTGCAAATACATCAAACCAGTTGCAAACAATGATGGAAGAACTAAACAAGGTTAGCAGAAATATTGGATTGCAATTAAACACCGCAAAAACAAAAGTTGCTACAAATAGTGCCCAAAACCCTATAACGGTAAACAAAGAACATATTGAATATGTAAACAGCTATATTTACCTCGGAAAGCAAATCTCATTCAAGAAATCAAGACATGAAGATGAAATAGAGCGCCGAGTCAACATAACCTGGAAAAAATATTGGAGTTTCAAAGAAATTTTAAAAGCGAAACTTCCACTAAAACTGAAGACAAAGATCATAGATTCTTGCTTGCTGCCTTGCCTGTCATACGGTTCACAAACCTGGATTTTCAGCAAGAAAACCAAAAATAAAATACGTTCATGCCAACGTGCTATGGAACGAAGTATCCTAGGCATTAAACTTATAGATAAACAAAATAGCAAAACTATCAGAAATAAAACCAAATTAATAGACGCAGGCCAACATGCACAACGCCTTAAATGGAAATGGGCAGGGCACATAGCCCGAATTACAGATGGACGATGGACAAAACGTATTACGGAATGGGAAGGTCCAAGTGGAAAGAGATCCAAAAGAAGACCCAATGATCGTTGGAACGACGAGATCCAACGAATAGCCGGACGAGACTGGATAAAAACGGCGGAAGACAGGAAAAAATGGAGACAGTTGGAGGAGGCCTATACCCAAAGTGGGGCCATGTCTTAAAAGTTCACACCACTTAAATTTAACTGCATGTTCATTTTATTTGTAAAAGTCATGGAAATAAAGGCTTATTATTATTATTATTATATATAAATAAGACCCATGGTAACGGTGACAAAACGGTGACATATTAAAGGCAGTATAGTTGTACCGAGTAGAACAGTGACTCTTCTTTTTTTTTGCCTCGCGGCTACTTTAACATCTACTACCGCGGGGATATGGCGTTTCCACAATGAAGTGATTTCGCCAGTGTCATCTTCTCTAGGAAGATTGGGGGCAACGTTGTACAGTGATAGGACAGAGGTCAAGATAGTTTTAACCTCTGTACCACTGCGAGTCCACTCGAAACGAGAAGTAAGGTGCCAGATACACGAAATAAGTCCAAGTCTTCTATCACTGTGCTACACAAAGGCATAAAAAGTACAAATCAAAAACAAAAAAGAACTTTGAACACCTAAATACACAAAAATACAAATTAAAACAAATTACACATCCGCCATCTTTTGACGTTGCAAATGGCCTCAGTGCCTCTTCAACACGGTAAAAACAATATCGTGTTGGATCTGTTATCGTATCCTCTTATTTTCTTGACAGTAATGGAGGCTGACGTCAAAACAATACAATAACAGGTCAAAGACGATATGAAGGGTCCACGGAAAGAACATGTCTAGTCACTTTTTTTTGAAAATTAGTTTTTAATCCCAAAATGTAGAGGACGAAATGAACTATCACCTACCACTCAGTTTCAGATATAAATCTTCATATAACTTGTATTTTTACTCTTAAAAACACCTCTACACGAAAATTACGTACAAAATGACATGGTTCCTAACTTTCAAATCGCGATATCTCAAAAAGTTACTAACGTGACTAGACATGTTCTTTCCGTGGACCCTTCATATGTTTTTTACCGTCGAGAAGAGAGGCCCTGGTCAAAGACGATTTGGATTTTAATGTCTATAATGTAGATATAGTTTTAACCTAAATCAATAGCAACATAAAAATACAATTTGTAAGCCACGTTATCACACAGTTATGAACGCTCGCTAACTTTGCTAACAATGTAAGTAAATTAGGATTTGGCGAAACTAATTATTTGCGTGATTTGCGGTTAACTGCTAGCGACGTGTTATGTGAACATGTTAAGTTGTTTCATCAGCTTTTAGCTTAATTCCCCCCTTATTCATATAAGCTTAAGGGAGCGCTTTGTTTCACATATTTATTTTTAGTCCTTATGTATTTTTATTCATAATCAACGCAAGTCATACAGTGTTTTTTAGTGACACGAGTTTTTATTCACGATTTTTGAAATATCTAGCTGGTAAATGAGGTTAGGTTAGGTAAGGTTGGTTTTTTAACCCTGAAATAAAAACCTTTTCAGTAAAAACACTTTATGATTTGAGATGGTTATGACTAACAGTACATTCGGACTACAAAATTTTATGTGAGCCAATATAATTATAGACCCTCAATAAACTTGTTTTTACTTAAAGTATTCTGAGTCACTTTCTGTCAAATTAAAATGTCACAATGACAGCAAAGGTCAAAGCATACCTTAGTTATTGTGCGTTTTTTAAAAAGGGGGTGAATGTTTAAGTGTTGGTAGGAGTGTGCAGGGTTTATTCGGGTCATACTGTATTCTACCGAAAAGCAGCATTGTTCGTATTGTTGTGTTCCGGTGTGGGGATAAGATAACTAGCATAGAGGCATTCTAGCAAGATTGCGCATCTTAATATTGCAATCTTGAGATTGTAGTCTTGAGAATGCTAATGTCAAATCTCAGATCCCACTTTGCCTATTTTGGAAGTAGATTTTGAACCAGTTCCCGTCATTGGAATGGGCTGAAATTTGGAATACATGTCATCTATAAAGCCGAAGACCTGATGATGGAGTCGGAAGGTGGTGACGGGACCTTTGCTATACTTAATATGTTCCCGCCGAGTTGCGGATTGTTAGTTTCGTCGGGATAAGATGATATCTGAGCGGAAAAAAATATTTTTTTAACAGAATCTTATTATGCGTAATTTTAGAGCGTGAGATGTAAAAATGTTTTTTAAAGTAATATCCTAATTCTATTTACGGAATAGTTATTTGTGTAGTAGTAAAACCGTTCAATAAACGGGTATTTTAAGCAACCCCAAACCCTATTGTTCTTAAACCACTGCATATTGCAAACAATATCCATATTCCGTCTACCCCCGCATTCCACAGCCAGCTATTCCGGGACGGCGCGGATTATTCCGGCCCGTTCCGGTCCGGCATCCGATATTAACGGCGTGCCGTGACCTGCTTGTAATTAAAACGGATCAGACCCAGAATTATAATGCATGGCTCCGAAAAGGTTGAAGACTGGAATGTTTATAACTACACTACATACATACATACACAAAATCACGCCTGTTTCCCAGAGGGGTAGGCAGAGACGACTTCTTTCCACCTGCTACGATCCTGACAAATGTCTTTCGCTTCTCCCACATTCATACATCGAGTCATGCACGCACGTCGGTTTCGGGTACTTAAGATTCGGCCCTTTTCCAGTATTTCTCCGATTTGATTCGAAAAAGTACGCCTAGGGCGGCCTCTTCCGACCCTTCCACTCACTTTTGCTCTGTATATCTCTTTCTATAACTATACTAAAATGTTTATAATTAATTATACCTACTAGCTTTTTCCCGCGACTATGTACTTCCGTACCACGAAGTACGTATGCCCAATGTGAACTTTTTATTTTACAATATAAAACTAAAAACACCGGCAAATATAAAAGAAACGAGTACAAAAAGGGGCCACTTAAAATGTCCTTTGCTTTATATGTTAGTAAATCCGCCTTCATAACAATTAAGGCGGATTTACTAACAAATAAAGCAAATGAAATAATAAAGGGGAAACTTATTTTTTTATCGTTAACACGGTAAACCATACAAGCGTCAATCTTGGTATGATATAACAAACGCTGAAAAAAATGGTCATGTGAGTGGTCATGGTGGTGTGAGTTTCGCTTTGAAATCGAATTCAATTCGGAATATAATAATACCTACTATGCGGTGGTAAGGAACCCTTGGGGCGCGAGTCCGACTCGCACTTGACTGGTTTTTAATATTAGTATGAATTGTCATTACTCACTTTGCGTTGTGAGTATGAACAAATAAATGAAAATTGATTTAAAATCTCACACAAGTACCTTGATTACGTTGATGATACGATAACATATGTCAAAAGCATTCTTGTTTTACCGCGTAATAAAAGATTGTGCAACAAGGGCATAAAACAAAACATGTTAGCCAACTGGCGAGGGCGGATAATTAAGTCGAGGATAAAATGGGTTTTAAAACCGTTTTATACACCCGGCTTGTCACCTTCGATTTCGAGTAAATAGAACAGTGATAATGTGAATTCCGTAACACAACGTTTTGCAAAGAAAGCAACTAATGAATAGTCCAAAACGAGACAAAAACCTTGTTCACGCAGCTACTGCCAAAAAAATAATTGTTGATGAGATTTTTAACTTAAGTCAAACGCAATACTGTAAAGTCATACGTTGAAGTTGTAATGTTTTTGTTAATAACTCTGGTTTTTATTAGTTTTAAATTTATTTGTTGCGAATAAAACATATAGAAGGCAAATAACTTATAGTAAATGTATTCATATAACAAGTTTATTTAACGCAGTAACCTCGCCTGTCAGTCTGGCTGTAGGGCTTAATTGTCTTAGTCCATATGACGGCAATACTTTATGCATTAGTGCATAAAATGCGATTATGCATAAAGATGGACTTTTCGAGCATGAAAAGTGAAAATTATATTCTGCTAATGAGCTATGATCTGCAGAATATGTATTTGATTTACCTACATAAGGTTACTATTTTCTCTCTTTTTTATGAAAACAAGAAAGTGTTACATCAAAACAAAATGACTCAAGCTACTTGAAGACGCTACGATGCGCTTGCTACGGCGTAGCACCTCTACGCTAGCATCGATCGTAGCCATTTGGGAAAGTTTTGAACTCGTACTGCCCTCCTACGGAGAAAAGGCACAAGTGACATTAATGAATAGAAGCATATTAAACTCTTAAAGGTAAATAATAAGGTTGGACAATACGATTCATATATAAACTTGAGGTTTGTAAGTTTATGGTTCTGTCTGAATATTAATTTTCACTTTTATAACTTTCAGAATATTACAGACATTTAAGTGAAAGTTTCATTTTTTTCAAAGTTTCCCCCCCATCACTATCCATGACATAGGTGAAGTAGGCCAAGTGTATGGGGCCGCCCTTGCCCCCATTTGCATGGTGTCAAACGCTATCAATGTATTACGAGGTTATTATCTGACAGGCAACGCTTGGCTTTTAACTTTGAATACTTATGTATGAGATATCGCGTTAAAACTTTCGAAATGCAGAATGTGTTTCTAATTTAGTGGAAGTTCGGCTTGTTGCTTTGTTGAGTACATAATAATCAAATTAGATTGGTGCAGAATACAGGATATAAAAGGATACACGTTTGGAGAAATAATCATCGAGGATGGAATGTACAGTCGAGTGCATAAATACGTATACACTTAAGTACCTTGTCAGTTTAATCATTGTGGCAAGGTACTAAAGTGTATAAATATTTATGCACTCGATTGTAAAGGGGCTTCTAAACGGGCCATGTTTTGCTGCAATTTGTGGCCGGCAACTAGAGCTATCTTACTCTTACTTCGTATGTTAGAGCAAGATGCGTATAGTTTCCGGCCACACATTGCCGTGAAAATGTTGCTCGTTTAGAAGCCCCCTAAAGAAAATAGAAAAACTGTCACGACTAAGTACTTTATTACTTTATTGATTGTTGGGCAACAGGCGACTATTTGTAATACCTACTTACTGAAAATCATCTAAGACATGATAGCACCAAAAATTAACTCTAGTATAGCAAAAGTGCTTTTTCATTTATTTTTAGAATGTTTTTTTGTGTTTGTAGTAACCGCGATGGAACCCTTTTTTATAGTAAATAGGTTTGCTCTTGACTAACTCTTGGGCGACCATTTTGTCGACGATGGAGCGAGTTCACCCAGAACATACCCTATAGTCGGGATCTTTTCATTCGATCACTAATCATAAACACATATAAACGAATCAATTTATTAATATTACTCTTTATTCGCGTCCTTTTCAAGGTTGAGCATGGCTTTATTATTTATTTATACACATCATTGTCCTCATGTTTATTTTGAGGTATTAATCTCTATTTAATATTGTATTTTTTGATGTAAAGCACTTTCGCTGAAAATACCATGACACTGACATATACATATTGTTTTTTCGTAATATATTTGACATGAAAATGTAGTGATGTTTTGATAGATTTGATTGATACGAGAGGTTCCGTCTCTGTCGCACCCAGCATAATAATACTGTGATGATGAGGAATATATATCCAACATTTTTAATATACTAACTAGAGGTAACATTATTCTCATCACTATTTCATCCTCTATCTAAATACAATTACAGTCAGGTATACTTGTTATTGTCATTGGCAATCTGAATAGGAACAGACTTTACACTGAGCGTAGTCCAACATTCTCGTGCCCGCTTATTTGTATTTGAACTATCTGTTTTAAAGGAGCAAAGTTTCACAACAGGCTCATGGTTTTAGACGATACCTTGATACCTTTTGCGGTCTATGCATAGCGATAAGACAGTTTTATCCGTCGACAGTATTTTTTATTTAATATCTAACCGTCATCTAACAATAAAACATAAAAATAAAACTCCCCTAGCGGCAGAGTGAAACCGCGCTCGGACGATCAAAGAGAAATGGGACGTTTTACCTAAAATAGACGCAGTAAAAAACCATTTAACCTCATAATGAGGGCATGCTTGCGAATTTAAAAACGCCTTAGTCAGGTTGAAATATATGGACCTGGATTTTCTTCGCAACTCAGCTGTCACGGGAATTGTTAAATTTATAGGGATAAATAGTATAATATTGTATGCTATATCCTTTTCCGTGGTTCACGTTATCTCAATACTGAATTTCCCATTTCAATAGTTTAGCTGTCAAAGCGAAATAAAGAAACAAACTGAGTTACTTTTGCTTAATATTACACTTGTCAATAGTAAAATATATATTGTTTTGGGATAAAAAAAAATGTGGTGACTGCATTGAATATCACCACATTTGAAGTAAATTTTGGGAAAACAATTAATCATGTACTTAGTCAATTTACTTCTTAATACACACACAAACTTGAGAACAAAGGAAAAAAAATAGGTAATAAGGATAAGTGTATGTTAATAACGAAAACAGTGTTTGCACAAAGTAAATGATTAAATTAGTCTTAGAATTTGGAGTCTTTGTTTTAAATAAATATCTACTGTAAATAATGTTTTCATGCAATTTCATTAACTTCATATTTTATTGGCATAAGCTTGTTTGTATCCTAAAAAAATCGTCTACAGCTGTAAAATAGGAATTGCCTCCATCAATAAAGCAGAATCAAAATCCGACCCACTTTTAACCAAAGAGACTTTCGCTCATTAAAAGCTTTTTAAAACCTTAATGGACTCTCAAGTAACGTAAATAATGATCTCTTTATTTAACAAATCCCAGTATTTTTTGACTCGTAAAAGGTTCCCAAACCACTAATTTTTTTCCGAACCAGTACATAAAAAAAAGATCCGCTCGAAGCGTGTAAACCGGTCGTAAATAAAGCAGTTATCGTGTAAATGTGGTTTGCAGCATTTGCATAGTCCAGGACAAATTGGATCGAGCTTAAAGTTTTTGGGAGCTTGTGCTGGTTGGGAGCTTTTGTTGGTTAAAAAGTTCGTTAAAATTTATGGCGTACGCATAAGTTTCGCTAGAATTCTGGTTTAACTTTAGGGAAAATTTTCGAGGTTCGCTATTTGTATCCATTTTTATAAGCTTCAAAGTGTATTAAAAATGAGTCCTATGCCTTTTAAAGTTAGAACTTTCATGAAACGAAACATGTGAAACATGTGCATACTACTCGGCCTACTAATTTGTCAGATATGTTATTCGCTTAAATACACTCGCGGACTAATAAAACGGGTCAGAGTGCGTTTTTCATACTAAAGAGGCTATTTAGAAGCCTTGGTTCCTCGCCAGGGATGCTTTTAGTGAAATGTGATGATGAATACCTCGAGCATCGATACAGGACTTCCAGAGTGCCTAGGATACCCAACTGAATGAATCTGCGGTTAATGCCAGAACAGTGCATGTTCAGAAAAACATCTAAAATGACAACCAAACTCTCCCGCTGTGATGTTAACTGATTGTGCGATCAGTTAGGTATCTTAAGAACTTTTGACCTCCTCTATTTTGTTATTTTGTTATTGAACCTCGCAGTATCCACCATTAAAACTCACTCAAAACAACCCCTGGCGATTAACCAAGGCTTCGAAATAGCCTCGTTTGTATGAAAAACGCACTCTGACCCGTATTATTTGTCCGCGAGTGTAACACTTCGTCGGCGAACTTAGTGCCGAGTCTGTCTCGCCAATGCGTAAAAACTACGAGTAATTAATTCGACCTTGGTTTTAAACATTCAAAGCAAAAAGAGATGTGATATAAGTTTGACGTGTGCTTCTGTGTATCTGTCTGTGGCATATTAGCTCGTAAATGGGTGAACCGAATGCGGTTATGTTTATTTGAAAGCAGGTTTTCTAGCGGTAGTATTTAGGTATCATGAACATCGGATGGACCGCTGAAGAGATATCAGCTCTAAAAAACGGGGTTACAGGTTTTCATCTATTTTTTTTTTACCTTGTTGAATCGAGGCTTAGTACTTTTCGACTACGTGAACAACTGTTATCTCAAATTCAAGAACCAAGCCAGTAATAAGGTTCATATTGGTACAGGAGTTTTATCTCAGATAATGCCTTATCGGCTTAAGAGGGGCGCAGTAGTGCCCTCGCATTCCCACGTCCCTGCGAGTCGTTAACATTGGTTGTAAGGTCGATGGATGTAGGCCAAGTTCCGGGATCGGTCAAGGCGTTCCCGGATGTTTATGAATAATATTTAACAAATAGTGTTAGAGTCATGGACGAGTTAATGGATGATTTAATGTTTAATTTCGCGATGGTATTAAGCGAGTTACTCGTATATCGAACATACATACATATATACCGTCACGCCTGCATCCCAGAGTGGGGTAGGCAGAGCTACAGTATTACCAATAACTCTTAACTACTTGTTGTTAATTCTATAACCACATTATGCACCAACAGGCTCAGATGTTTACCAGTGTATATTAGTGACAGTTTGCAAGCCCATCGCCAAACAATACAAACCTTTAATCCCTTAGTCGCCTCTTACGACCTCTATATCGAAGTTTATGGTATAGAGAAGGCAAACGAGCACACAGGCTACCTGATGGTAAGTGGAATATGTGACCCATAGACATTCGCATTCCCAAGACTGCAAGCCTAAGACTGCAAATGCGTTGCCAAACCCCGAGGACTAAGATGGAATGCCTCTATGCTAGTCATTACACCGGCTGTCTTATCCCCAAACCGGAACCCAACAATGAAAACGCTGCTGTTTGGCGGTAGGTTAATGGATAAGATGGTGGTAGCGATCCGGACGGACCCTGCACAAGGTCCTACCACCCGCAAAATATAATAATCTTGACCACTATAACTCTTAAAGCCGCTGCTCTGAATACGTATCGAGTACTCAGGCTCTTTAACACTCCTATTCTTTAGCCAGGAGCCGTCCTTTGTCAGTACACTGTATTCAAACATAAGTCCGGTTACTAGAATTCAGGGAAGAAATACGGGAAAACGTTTAAATTGCGCACGCCACTACCCGCATTCCTCTTAATCCAGGAAATTTACACAGTTAAAAGCGAATGTCTCTTTTAGATCATGATTTAAACTTGTTGGAATACTCGCCCGTATTTACCGGTTAGAAAAGGCTGGTTTAGGAAACGAGCTCAAACGGCGGGTAATTCTAATTACTTTGTATGAAATGAACTATGTTTATGTGAATATTTGACTCCAACTGTAATTAAAGTTATGTAGAATTTCCCGTACTAAGTCTGTTGGAATTCATTCGTTTGGCTATAGGGTTTTATTTGGAAACTAACGTGTTATTTTTTGGGATAAATGTAGCCTATGCAAGGGTTTGATTGATTGATTGATTCTTAATCAATATAAATTCACACGTCACTTTAAAGTACATATAGTAATTCATACATTTTGAATTAATCATTGACTTACAACCTTTTTTTACGCTGGGGAAATGCATTTTAGTATACCACCCAGGTCGTGGGGGATTTGGTTATGTGGGACTCACCAACCAACTAGAGAGAGTGACCGGGATACTTACTGAAACGCCAGCGGCAAACCACCTGCACTCTTAAGGGAGGATCACGCTACCACGAGCAAGCCTATTCGGCTATGGCACGTCAACGCCAATTTACTTACAACCTAGTTTAACCTAGCTTTCTACTAACTGTGGTTATTTCCTTTAATTTAACAATGATTAGAAACATATATTAACGCATGAACCAGAAAAAGGGTATAAGCTATCCTTTATTTCCAATTTCATCTAAATCAGTCCAACCGTTGCAGCGTACAGGAGTAACAAACATTCTCTGCTCACTTGCAATCTGTCGCATTAATAATATTAGTTTACAACCAAAATTTAAAATATTTTTTCAGTAAATTGGCCACATATGTGACACGTTGATAATATAGAGTGAACCTACTAGCGCTTCAGATTGTTATTTTTCAACCATACAAACAATAATACTTAAACAAAGTATGTTTCACGAATGGTGAACAAATTTCCAATATTAATTCAACAATGGAAATTTCTACACTAAATATAGTATTGAATAATAAACACTCCCTTTTCACTCTATTGGGCACACGAGCTAGACACAGTAAACAATATACATAACACGGGGGAAGATAAACACGTCAATATATTATTGGTAAACATAACAATGAAGATATATGTACCAATACATTCGCTATTACAGATCAAATGACTTGAGGGGTGAGCGATAGTCTCCTTGGTAAAATATACTTACCCCTTGAACGAAAAGGACGCTTGCGATTATTTCAAGCAGTTCAAATATAGGAAACGAATCTATAAAACATATTTTCACCGTACTTTTTATTTTGTAGGATTAATAATGAAGCCATTTTTATGGCATAGAGAAGGCAAACGAGCACACAGGCCACCTGATGGGGAGTGGAAACTGTGACCCATAGACATTCGCATTCACAAGACTGCAAATGCGTTGCCAACCCTGAGGACTAAGATGGAATGCCTCTATGCTGGTCAATACACCGCCTGTCTTATCCCCAAAACGGAACTTAACAATGCGAACACTGCTGTTTGGCGGTAGGTTAATGGATAAGATGGTGGTAGCGATCCGGACGGACCCTGCACAAGGTCCTACCACCTGCAAAATGTGAATGTCAATTTTCTTCATCATATCATACAGTTTTACCCCTTCTTCTATTTTATATTTGTCTATGGTTGAATTTACTCGTTGGCAAAACTGCATGAGTATTTTGTATTAACGGCGGGGCTAGACACGTTGCCATCGAATACAAATGCTAGCGTTTGGTGGTCACTGTCGCTTTGAGTTGTCATGGGAAAATGTATGGAATTGACGTAAGTCACATGATATATCACTCGTTACAACTGACACGCTGTAATGTGATATAGATATATACTAACAGTAAAACCACAGTAGTACGTTTGTTACGCGATAGTGTGAAAGCTATAGACAATCGAGTTCTATTCATACTCAATACGATGAAGCAATATTGCTTTTGACGTGTAATCGAATCGTCAACGCTACGATAACTCTCGTTTACTTGAGAGTAATGGCAGTTGGGTTAAAAACGATAGCACAACAGGCCAAAATCTTTTTTTTTTTACCGTGAAGAATTGCCTTGCGGTGCTAGACAAGTTGCCATCGAATACGAACGCTAGCGCTTGGTGATCACCTGTCACTTACAAAAATGTATGGGATTAACGTGTCAATAACTGAGGCTCGCGCTGTAATGTGATCACTATCACTCGCGCTAGTCGAATAGTGATAGTTTGACGTTTTCTCCGTCGTTACGCGGTACTATTTTCAGGTCGAATTCAACACGAGCTCTATTACGATATAAACGTCGGTATCTAAGGGCAACTTGGCTAGCTTTTTTATTTTTGACAACGCAAAGCGATAGGTGATCACCAAACGCTAGCGTTTGTATTCGGTGGCAACTTGTCTTGCCCCACTGTACTCCTACCATGAGTTATAATTACCGTAATTGCTAGCGAGTCGAATGCTCTGTCTCTCACCCTCTATCTATAAGAATACTGCGAGGTCTGCGAGGAACAGAGCATTTGAATCGCTAACGAGTACGTAAATTGTAAGTCATGGTAAGGGTATTGTAGCCGATGCGTGTGCGTGTGCGCAAAACCGAGTGTCAACCGGCGCCGTGGTACCGGCAAATGGAAACGTGTTTTTTTTTAAATGTAATTTAAAAGAAAATCGAGCTGTTAGTTAGGATGGAAAGCGTTGCTCATAGACATAGCTTGGGGCATAATGCTCTTTAGTGAACAACAGTCATCAAAATGTATTTGTAGGCTTTTGTAGAACTCTGTCGCACAGAGGTGACTAATCAATACAGGGATTCCTTTTCTTGAATATTAATAAGGAGAACAGAACGATAAATCTAGTTACTTATGCAGTATGCTTGTTTAAATATGTATATGAGTGTGTATGTTTGTATATGTATTTACATATAATGTAAATATTTATTTATGTAGGTATTTGAACGTAATATTTTGTTGCTATCTGTTCTATTGTTTATTTGCTTGCTTGCTTACTCGATGCACAACCTTTGAAAAGCTGGAAGAGATGCCTTAAAGGCATGCGTTCGCTTTTGTACATCCTTTTTGGTCGTAATTGTATTGTTTTTTTTTAAGTACAATGAAATGTTTATATATATATACGTACCGAATAATAATTATCTCCTTTTGCAAGTCTAACTTTTACCCCAATGATAAACAAAAAATGTCGTAATAAAGGATAACAAATGAAGCTACTGAAGATAAGTAGGGATAGGAAATATATCCAATTACCATAATAGAGGCATTAGTATTGTACGAACCGCGGGCAGGCAACATCGGGTATCCGATTATTACTCATCACAATAACTTCGTATTCGTAACACTAATTATTTTTTATAGAGATAGTGATTCTGTTGCCAGATTGTGTATTTGGGGTAGAAGTGATTGCTTTAATATGTTAGGTGAAATTTTTAGCTGTGTTTTTTTCGTGCCTTAGGACAGATTAAGAATAATACTCTCAAGGGTTATCTGGAAGTGATACTTGAATAGGATAAGTTCGCCTTTGTACATACTTTTTTTATCTCCCTTTTGTACAATATAGTGTAAACATACATACTTTCACTCAGACCGGTCAGACCGGAAGCACAAGACCGGTCTGAGTGGAAAGCCTTGGGGGAGGCCTATGTCCAGCAGTGGACGTCTTTCGGCTGACATGATGATGCATACTTACATACGCGGTTTTTAATAGTGTTAGTAGTCATTTTACCGGTTGTTTTACCCTCGAACCAGAACACAACAATGCTAACACTGCTGTTGAAGAGAAACATGGTGGTAGGCCCTTCCACCATTTAAAAATGTGCGTATCGACTTCAGTAGCCTTTCATTTGATTGAAAAGGGCGTCAAAATTAAAAGACGTACGTTGTCACTGACACAAGATTACTTATTGAACTTAAGAAATAAATATTATCTTCAAGACGTAGTCTGTGAGCACTTAGGTGCTTAGGGTTTGTACTTCTCTCTCACTCGCTCTTAATAAAAGCGTATGAAACCGAGAGACAAGTATAAACCCGAAGAACCTTCTAAGAGCTATCGGACTGTACAGTCGAGATCATGAATATGCGTACACTTTAGTACCTTGTCTCTTTAATCGCTGTGACAGTTATTAAATGGCAGTGTAAACATAAAATTAAATAGACAAGGTAGTAAAGTGTACACGTATTTATGAACTCGAAAAAGCCATATAAATAGTTTTCATTCCAATTCACTGTCATCAAAGCAGGGCTGGGGAACGGTTCGAAAAATACCGATTTTATGTTTCTTAACTAGGTTTTACATAAACTCTCGCTCGGAGCGGGATCGATTCGCGAGCGTTATGATCGCTAAGATTTAGTTGTTAGATTCGTTATTTCGATTATCGTTGAAGTTCAAGAGACCTCGTCATGTTTACATTTGTGATGTGAGCTTACATTTGTAATGATTTTATTGGTGTTAGATTTAAAATAATTATTTATTACTTTATTACCATGTAATGTTACTTTTCCCCCACATGCTCGGAAATGTTAACCTTACTGTTGTAAAATCAGCCCGCGAAGTTCCGAGTTCCAGGCCCAGGCAAAATAAAAAATAAAAAGTTATTATTTACCAGCGGCAGCGGCTGCGAAAACAAATTACATATTTCATAACGTACCCGGTTTTTTTCTTTTTAAAACCATATTTGGACTATTATAACTAACTCCAAACAGCCAAACACTCGTACAATTCAAAATTCTTCCATGTTTATTTACTTTTTAAATGTCATAGACTAAAAAGGTAAAGGCCGTTTATCGCGTTTACAGCGTATTTACCAAAGTGTCAAATAGTTTTACTTATTTAAAACATTCTGCGTTTAGAATTAAAAAAATTAAGGCGGGAATCGGGAATACTTTTTTCTTAGGGAAGTTTAAGTAGTTTTGTTTAACTTCCTCGCATTGTTAGAGAAAAGCACTATACAACTGACTGCGTCTCGGCCACGCTAACTCTACTCGTCCCGCAACGGCCTACTTCCTGGTCTGTGCAGTAATGTACTATTTAAGTATTATTGTATTTTATGGGAATAAATGACCTTCTGCTGGAGTTTATCGCGGCGCTTCTTCTCCGCAATAATGGTCTTGGCCGAAGCGCTAGTAGATTCACTCTATAATACCAACGTGTAACGTGCCCTCATGTGGCCAATTTACTGAATAAATATGTTTAATTTAGAATTTTGATTAACGTGGTATTTTTGGATTTTGATTGTTACTGTACATTCGTTGCAAATGTTGCAATTACCGTACTTGCTAGCGAGTGGAAGTTCTATCCCTCGCAGAGCTCGCAAGTATTCTTAGAGTGCGAGGGACAGAGCATTCGACTCGCTGGCGAGTACGGTAATTTTAACTCATGGTAAGGGTACTGCAGTTGGATGGTGTGGCGACCTTGAATGATGGGCAAGTGATAATGCAACTAAAGAGCTAGTTAATGGGGTAATAGGAAAGACGAGAATGCGAAAGCAGTGGTGGGCGCTGCGAACAAATTAGCGAGCAAAATAATAGTAATAATATCGATTCTGATCAAACAGAATCGAAATTAAAATTCTCTATTTGAAACGTTTCTGATTAGCCGGTTAAAAAAATAAAAAGCCCTGCATCATTGTCGTGATACGGCGAATCTTCTGAATCCAAAGAGTATTAAAATTAAACAGATATGTATCAGTTTTCCAAAAATATCCCGTCTCGTGCGGCCTGACCTGATTCTGTCAAAGCGCTAATAAACGTCATTTTTATTCCCTTAAGAGGTATTTTATGAATTTTATCTCCGGCTTGTTTTAACCAAGTTTTACGGCGAATCTTATGGCGCTCATGAAAGTGTCATAAAAGCAGCAATATTGTTTATGGGGCCATTTAAAATTGCCAGGATGTGTACGTTTCAATCAAGGAGTTTTTATGGGGCTTTTTTTTTGTTGTCCTACGATATTTTTTTGGCTGTATGTCTAGAGAAAAGCAACGTAGTTCTTCTAGTTATAACAATTACTTAAACATACCTGCTTGTAAAAAAATATGTGCGGCTTTATTTATTGTCAGGAGATTATTTTCACAATTTGGATATTAATGTTAAATTATTGTTTTTTAAAACTGTTAATCCTGAAAACACAATTAAAAACCCGAAGCCTTTTCATGTTTCTGATTGAATCTCCGAAACCCTACGGTTTTTAATATTGATTGATAGTTATATTCATAGTTCAGTTCCCACTAGCTAATAACTTCTCAATTTTGAGAAACTATTTTTAAATGAAGAATAATTTGATTTGGCGCTTACGACGCTTTCATCCTGGCGCAACTATTTCCATTTCACGTTCTTTGCGCGGAAGTGCATAAAGCCATCCCGATATTCTTCGCCACTTATACTGTTCGGCATGCTATGCCTTAATTCTACTCAAAGTCAGTTTTAAAGTGTCTTTAGTCTGAAAGTTCCCGTTTAAAATTTATACCTTTCGCTTATAAGTTGTAAGCCTTTTAAATTGAAATACGGCAAAGTTTCCGTGTCTGTTTTATTAAAAGGGGTATCAAGAAAGTTCTTGGCTTGGTTTTGGTTAAACAGTTTCAGTGCCAGAGTTTCTAATATCGAGACGTAATTGGCTTAATGTCTACCTCTGTTGGTAGTGAATGGCGATGCTACTTCCTAACTATTGGTAGGAGATCCGAAGAGGACATGATTTGCACCGGATGTTTATTCGATGGAAAGTATTTTATATAAAATTTAATACGCTTAGTAATATATGGCGAATAGGTACGTAGGCTGAACAATTACAGTCCAGTATATAATTAATTAAAAAAAAATCTTTGTTTAAAAAAATGCATTTACTTGTTTAATAGACAGATTACATTTCTATCAAAAGTATGAAACGTTGACTATTTTTTCCGGTCAAACTATTGGGTCAAACTACTTGCCTGTTTATACCTACTTTAGGTATAAACAGGCAAGTCGGTCCTAATAGTTTGCACCAAACCTAACGTTTACATATTCTATAGGCTTCATACTTTCAATTAGTATGTAAATTGTCTATTAAACAAGCATTTGCTTTTTTTTTCTAATTCCAGTTTTAATTTAATAATAGATAGTTATCGAGTAAGTACTGGACTGAAAATTTTCAGCCTACCACGTATTATTTAGCGTATTGATATATAAAATACTTTTCATCGAATAAACAGCCCGGAGCAAATCGTGTCCTCTTCGGATCTTAGATCGGACCTTAGCGTTGGTGATCCAGCAATACCGCATAACTAACGAGTTCCATAAGTTGCAAAATATACCTTACCGCCTTACTTGCTAATGTGTAATTTGCACCTTATTGCTAATGTTAGTTACGCGGTATTACAGTAGCACCGATGATATGGGTAAACGGAGCTCTTGAACTCATGCAGCTCTGTCCTTTATCCGGTGAAGACCTGAGCACATTCGCTACAATGCTCGTCGAAATGAGAGCTGCGCTTGGAATTTCGAGCGATCAATCGAAACTGAGTTTGGTGAGCATTTTAGCGAACGCTCGAGTAAATACTCAAGTCTATAAGTATCGTAAAGCATGACAGCAACAAGACGAGCTAAATTAATATAGTTAGTCAACATTTAATAGATGTTATTTCAGGTGGCTTTGCTCTCCTTTTCTCTATGTATAATATCTCTTGGGGTTTGTGTCTACATAGTTGGGACGCCTTCCAGTGGATGCGGAACATGTTAATGCAATGTGTCCTCCCAGAGTTGCTTGCGCAGGTCCTGTCCGATTAGTCCTGGCGCTAGAATTCAGCCTCTTCTCTCCCTTGGCGTCCTCCGGAGCTCCGTCTCTGCGATTCTGCTACCGCGTTAACCCGCTGCGTAACCTACAACAGTAATGAAAGGCCTTGGTTTTATAAACATACTCAGCAACGCTTCTATTAGAGATAAATTTCACGTCAAGATGTAGATATGTCGTTGTTCCATAATGAATAATGATGCCTACTTATACTCGCGGGAAACTTTAACCTAACGAGGAAGTGGGAACTCAAGATATAACTGCTTATCGCAGGATGTGGCTATTGTTCTCATTCCCACTAATCTTGCTCGTGGTTGACAAACGACAGTGTCACTAAGGACAGTAGATACGGCTCGTGCATAAATAAAGTCGTCACGGAGTATGCACGCTGTGTTGAGGCAAGAATAGAGGCGGTTGCGCGAGAATTTGTAAGATAGGTAAATTCAAATCGGCATGTTGATTGCGGCGCTTCTTCTCTTCAATGTTGGTCTTGTCGCTAGTAGATTCACTCTATATTGAAAGAGCCTTATGTGGCCAATTTACTGAATAAATATTTTGAATTTTGAATTTTTAAATGTCGTTGATTATAATAAAAATAGCGTTACACGGTGACTTCTTTTACGAATGCGTGATCGTAGTTGATGCAAAAAGCGTGAAGAATTTCATTCGCATGATGATATTTAAAAAAAAAGGTCAAGTGCGAGTCGGACTCGCGCACCAAGGGTTCCGTGTTTGAGATAATATGTTGGTAACCGCAAAAGAAAATAGTCATTTTGTTTTGAACTTTCAGTTCTATTCAATAAGGTCAATTTTGAAAGTTATTAACGATTGTTATTTTTTTGAAAGTTATGAACACTTTATTTTATTTTATGCAAAGAATATAAATAATTATCTAAATGCAAGGATTTTATAATTAATTCTCTTTAATCAAGCCACTTTCATTTTTCAGCCCCTATTTTAGACCACTTTTCAATTATTTATAAATTTTATTTCATCATTTTTTTTACTAAATCAGATGCGGGCAATCAAGTTGTACAACTATGCTTCAAGTTTATAGCATTTGTAGATGCTCAGAAAACCGTCTGACATACAGACAGACAACGAAGTCTCACCATAAGGGTTCATTTTTTAGCATTTCGGTACGGAACCCTAAAACAATATTTCTTGGCGATAATCTCACACAAATATACCTAGTCTCAAAATAAGCTCTAGGCTTGTAAACGAAAGACATATCTAATAATAAAGAGGAATAGTACATTACTACAGAGGCCGGGACAAAAGGGGTTGCCGGCCGAAGTTATTATAGTGCTTTTCTCAAACATAATTCATTAAAATAATTAAAACAAAAATTACAATGTCAAATAGGTACTAGGAGTGCATAAACATTAAAAGTAACCTACAGTGCTCAGTACGCCCGCCCGCCGGCCCGCTGGTGGCGCGCGCGGGGCTCGCCGCATCGTGCTAACCTCCTAATTACCTCTGCGCTCCTGGTACTTCAAATAAACATGCAAACGCTTTGTTGGATGCACGATGCACGGCTTAGTAAATTGAAAAAAAAACAGCTATTTAGCCTTTTCATAAACACAGCCACCATGGCCAAATTAAAATTTAAAAAAAAAATACTTCCCTGCCTAGGCCTTCAATTTCGTATGAAATTCCTTTACAGTTCTCTCGAGTTGTTCCGTCGGAAACGTGGCACTTTGAAGCCTAAAATAACTAACATAACGCCGACATTACATAGCATCTTTGAGAAATAAGTACTTATAATACACAAAAAAAACATACAATGCTCATTATGTATTCTCAATTTATACTAATCCCATACGGCCATCGGTAACGCATAATTTCATAGAATTTCACTTCATCCATTGTATGATTTCATCGAATGCTATTTCCCGCTTAAAGCATGATGTATTCAGGATATCATAAACAGGAATTACGTAGGTTAGGCTAGGTTAGACTTGAACTACCAAAAATATAAATTCAAGCGACGAGAAATGCCATTCGATGTATTCTGCTTCATAGGTTTAAATAATCAACAACCTCTCACAATTTTACCTGGTCCCAAATTAAACTCTAGGCTTGTACCAGGTAATAGACAACGATAACAGTACTTATTAGTGGAAGGCAGCCATCACAACCTATCACGGATGTTTTCTCGACGCTCAACTATGGCTTATTGCTGTGGGGTAATTCTGGCGATATCAACAGGGCTCTCATATTGCAGTGCATACATGCAATAACGAACACTTTTGTTCACAGACAGCTGTAGACCATTGTTTAAAAAACTTAAAATATTACCGTTACCATGTATGTACATAAAAAAAGTATGTCAGTGTATCTGAGGTTTTTACTGGCAGGCAGAGGGCGCAATAAAACCTCTTGTATCAGCCGTTGTCGCAGTGCAATTTATAGCAAAAATGCGTACAATATGTGCATAGTATTGTTCAATTATCTTCCTGATCAAATTAAATTGTCAAATGGCTTAGAATTTAAGAAGAAACTTGATAAATTATTGTTTGAACATTGCTTTTATAGTGTGAAAGAGTTTCAAGCGTCGGAAAATATGCACCATCGATAAATACATATATAGATCTTATTCTTACTAAAGTGTTTGTGCTCTCCTAACATATTTTCATGTCGAATGTTTTTCGACCGAATGCTTGACACCAAACTACCATAACACCTTGTGCATTATTCACATGTATTCTGGCAAATAAATCACCACCAGACTATTGATATTGAGGCCAGGATATTGGTACACGAAACGAATAGAAACGCTAGTTACCGTAATGCATGTTGGCAAGGGCGTCAGGACCGTAACTTCGTAGGCAGGGTCAGTACCACCTAGGCTCACGTCGTCAGTCACGTCCTCACTATGACCAAAGCTTGACACTAACCTCTTTTGTTCCAGGCAAGCCCGCACACGGCCGGCGCGGCAGCCGGCTCGCAGCGCGGCCCGCGGGCGCGAGTTGACAGCATGCCCAGCGACAACTTCACCGGCAACCTCACAGACCTGGCCCTCGACCTCCCCGCCAGCCCCTTCAGCCTCGTCCAGACCATCGTGATCGCCATCGTAGCGAGCGTCCTCTCAGTCCTCACTGTCGTCGGCAACTCCATGGTCATGATCAGCTTCAAAATCGACAAGCAACTACAAACGATCAGCAACTACTTTCTATTCTCGCTCGCCGTCGCCGACTTCGCTGTGGGGTTGATATCCATGCCGTTATTCGCATTGTTTACTATATACGGGTATTGGCCGTTGGGGCCATACGTGTGCGATACGTGGCTGGCTTTGGATTATTTAGCGTCTAACGCGTCTGTGCTAAATTTACTGATCATTAGCTTCGATAGGTATTTTAGTGTGACGCGGCCATTGACGTATAGAGCCAAAAGGTCAACGCGGCGCGCTACTGTAATGATCGGGAGTGCATGGGGATTCAGTTTAGTGTTGTGGCCGCCGTGGATTTACGCGTGGCCGTACATAGACGGGGAGAGGAAAGTACCTCCGAATGAGTGCTATATCCAGTTCATCGAGACGAACCAGTTTATCACGTTCGGGACGGCTATCGCCGCGTTCTATGTGCCGGTGACCGTCATGTGTATACTGTACTACAGGATATGGTGCGAGACGCAGAAGCGGCAGAAAGATCTGCCCAGTCTACAGGCTGGGAAGAAAAATGACTCGTCGAAGAGGTCTAACTCTAGGTAAGTTTCTAGTATCGTGGCTTTCTTGTTAGTAAACTCCGGTTTATTTTACCCCTAGGGGGGTAACATTGCCCACCCTTAAAACTATAACTACTTTAGTGGTAATCATTTTGAATTGTTAAAACAATCTTAGAACTAAATTAGTAGCTTTGTCCTGCTGTAAAATTTAATAAAATAACTTTTTTTTTTAATATCTTTAAATTTTAGTTATTCTATTAAATGTTACATTAGGACAGGAGGTTTTTGGTTAGATAATGATACCCCCTAGGGGTAAAATAACCCGAGTTTATGGTTTATATAAATATATGAATAGAATTGTGGGAATTTTCATTATTAACATAGGTGTAAAAAACAAAAAAATGCATAATCGTTTCTTTTTTTAAAAACCTTGATTGCACAAAAATAAATATAACTAGTGACCTAAATGCCAAATCAATCAATAATGGAATTGTTAGTGGATTGCTTCACTTTGTATGTTTTATTGAAATTATATTAAAACGTTAACATAACCTATTATTCATATTTGTGGCATTGTTATTAAGCGTTCACAAAATCTCACAATAATAGCTACCAAGGAATATAAATGGCTGTTTCTTGCGGTTTCCATTTTGATCGACAATCTCCTAAATCTAGTTACTAAAACCGGCCACTATCAATCTCCATCAATCTATCCCACGGATGTTTAATCTACAGCAGAGATAAATTTACATGAATCTCGATCACAGTTGTCTAAACCAAGATAAACGGGGCATAGCGCCCGCTCGTAACCCGTTCAGTATACATCCAGGGCAGTCGGTATCTGTGGTAGCCACTATTGGTATTCTTGCGGTTAGGGAATGGCGGAGACCCTTCCCCTTCTACATTCCAAATTGATGCTTCATTCAATTGGTTTCAACACTAAAAGGACGTACTATAGAGCAGGGGTCCTCAAACTTATTTGTTTGCTTTTTTGTTGTTTAAAGGAGGGTTTTTTTTTGATATGTATGGAACTATGGATTGTATCCTTTCTGTCCTCTTAGGCTAGAAACTAATCGTGTTGATTTTGTTAGGTATACACAAGTTCAAGGTCAATAGAAATCAGTACTGTTTGACACATAACCTCAATATTTCTGCAAACCGGTTTTGATTAAAAAAACGTATATTTAATAGTTAATTAATGTTAAACAGAATGTAAAAGTAACAGTCAAGCGTGTACATCATTAAATATACGTCAAGCGGTATCCAGAGGTACGTGATTATGGTGTAATAATGGTAAACTGTAATTCTATGGAACTTGCTAACTATGTAAACAAGCCGCCATACTAAAATTGACATTAGATGTCAATTTCAATATATTGTTTGTTTACATAGTTAGCAAGTTCCATAGAATTACAGTTTAAATAGGTCCGTTTGGTTTTGTTTACATCTTTTATCATTTATGCCCCGAGTTTATATGTATACGATCGAGTGATCGAAGTAATACAAGCGCGGTCACTTAACAGAAACCTCTTCCGGGATAACTTCTAAAACTCGCCGGATAATACTGGCTCCGTCGAGATGGTTAAGCGAATCACCTACCTGATTAAAGGGTTGTAGTGGAAGTGTCCATTTACTAGACTTGTTAGTCGTTAAAACGTTGAGTAGGTATGTATGTGAACAATATTTGGGGCTTGGTTGTAAAAAGATGTTTTTCAAGGAATAAATTCATCCATCAAAACCATTCAGGTAGAGCGTAATACCATGTAAATAATTATGGCCTATCATAGAATAATATTAACATTCTAAAATATGACGTCACAAACTATAATAACATGCCGTACATACTGCAGCATTAGGGCTCGCGACATCTGCCACGACGCTGCACTCTAGAGAAGTGCATAACGTATGCATTAGACGACGAGACTAGCCTAGTTAGTTGTGATTCTGCCTACGAAGCTAGCGGAGCTTGGATCGATTCCTGGTGTGAGAAACACGTGTACAGAATATATTTAATTATGTATTTCTATGTATAAAATATGTTTCTTGCCGCCTGGAGCTTAGTTAGGACAATTTGTGTGAGATGGGCCCATGAAATGCAGCCGAGCGGCTCACTCGATACGCACCGCGTTAATTGATAACAAGAACTTGCTTACATACAAAAAACATATTTATTGTCGCTTGTTCTAAAAGCATTTTTTTTAATTATGTGTTTTTATTTACCGAGAAAGGAAATAAACAAATTTCTGCTAATGGCTAAAGAGCTTTAAAGCCGCATGGTCTTTTCTACGTCACTGCCAGTGCTAGTAACGCGGCAAAAACAAAATGACGCCATTCCGACCACTAAGCATGATTTGTTTTGAAGATACTTCGTCTCCATCTTAAACCTGGAAAGAACACGACGGGAATTCCGGTAACCTTCGGGAAGGGAAGATGGCCGATTGAAAAATCTGGCTTTTACTTTTGATTTAATCTCTTTACTGTTGATTATACTCTCACTCACTTGACATTGGCGAAATCAGTGGGAAACTACACTGGACCGCCATTTTTAAAAAGAGGAACATGACGTAACAATCTCACGACTAGCTTCTAAAATATGACGTCATAAATTATAACGACATAACTCGCAGGCTCGAGCATTACAGCTCGCGAGATCTGCCATGACGCTGCACTCGAGAAAAGTGCATAGCGTTTGCATTTAATCATCAGACGGAATAAAGTGGGAGTGCAGCGCAGAGACGTTTCACTTTAATAGGTACAGGCAAATCACGGAGTAGAGAAAAAATCAACAGTTATTAAAATAATGAAGCCACATATGACATAATCAGTAGATCTGGATCTTTAGAAATAAAATCCGCATAGAGTTATTTTTTTCATGACACTTTTTTGTATGTATTTGGTTGAATCTTCGAACCCTAAAGATCATACTTTAGCGATGATTTTTGAACTGGCATGATATTTAGCTATAAAACCATACTAATGTTCAAATTGCCGTTGTACTCACAGGAATTGTTTTTATTTTATCAGTTAGAGCAAAGGTTTTTAGAGTGTGCGCCGCGACGCCTTACCTCTCTGGGGAAGCCGTAAAGTAATCAAACCTAAAAGTGCGGCGTGAACTAAAAAAGTTTGAGAACCTCTACGATAGAGGTTAACCAACGTGATTTTTTGCGTAAGTTAAAGGATGGTCTAAGAATGGTATTAATAATTTTATTTTTGGAAAATTTGTTACTTCCAAATGGAAAATTACCACTGCGCTAATTTTGAGAATAAACTAATTTATTTCTTATATTTAAAATTGGTATTTTCCAATTCTGCTATAGTCACGGGCAGGTGCTTGTGCTCAATGAAAACATTATGTAACTTATGAACTTTAACGAAATACATCAATATGCCGTGGCTTTGCTTATACATAAATCACCGCATGTGTTTAGCAACGAGTAACCAACCTAACAATGCAGTATAATTAAACTTGAAATAACAAAGGAATACTGGGTAACTAGTATTCACAGAGCATAGTTTCGTTTTCTTTATAGCATGCTTGTATTTATGTGCTGATATTAATTAGTGGGTGTTTGCATAAAACTCGCATTTAAAGTTGTGTCTCGCTTATATATTTAATTTTGATATTTAAGTTTAAATGTCCTATATTGCAACTAGAGATGCGCCGAATAGCGGTGTCGACGAATAGCCGAATACCGAATACTATTCGGTTTAACCTTTACCGAACCGGATATTCGGCTGAATTATTCGGTTTAGCATTTCATTGTTTTGCCGCGTAAACAGGTTCTAACATGTACGCTACGTGTCCTACTACGACAAGCGAGCCGTACCTCAAAAAGGTTTGAAATAAATGTTGACTATAGTCGTATACTACTGACTAGTAGTATACTACTAACTACAGTTTAACAAATAAATATGTTTACTTGGTTTCAAAATAAACCGAACGAATCGAACCTCATTTAATCGACGTTGTTTTCTGCTGAAACCATGATGTTTTCAGGATATCTTAAACATACGTGGGTTAGGTTAGGTTAGAATTGAGACCAGCAAAACTTTCGATGACTTCAAAATAAATGTTGATTTGAAGTTTAATTTCTTTATTTTGTTAGCTTTATTAGACACATTCTTCATAGGATTTCTTTGACTTATAATATAACATAAATCTTACATAAGATATCTTGTCTTTTAGTTATATACCGTCTCGTGGAGCCAAAAAAATAGAAATACTCGAACCGAATATATTCGGAACCAAAACCGAATAATTCGGCCTTAATAATTAAGGTTTTTTTTATACGTGGAAAATTGGCGGAATAGTGAACGGTAGATACATTACTTATATAAATTAAATATGTAAATTGACAAACACAGATGAGAGTAAAAAATGTTTTTTCTTGATTTGTTTATGATATGTATAGTCGAGTGCATAAATATGTACACATTAGTACCTTGTCTATTTGATGTCTGTTTAAACTGCCATACACAAATTGTCACAGCGAGTAAAGTACCAAGGTACTAAAGTGTATACATATGTATGAACTCGAATGTACTCCTGAACTAATTAAGATTTTTTCTTAGGGAAGCTATAGTGTGATACACTTTGTTCTAAATACAGTCTCATTTTTGAAACGCTGCATTGGCTTCAGTTCAAACCCCTTATAAGAGAAAACAAACAGTTACAAAAAAACAGACTGAGGCGGTGATTAAACCCCTTTTCAGAGTCCTCGGGGCTTTGTGAGGCCGATGAAAGGGTTCCGTAGAACGGTTCATTACGTGCAGACGTCTGGGTCATAGAAAATAGCTTATTAGCGCGGGATCATCTATAGAACTGAAAGGTGATGATGGTATTTCCGTTGTCGTAGTAAGACATATTGAATATTTGTGCACGTAATTGTGTAAAAAAAAAACAAGCAAACTTTTTGATAGTTGTTATCAAAAAGTTTGCTTGTGTTTTTTTGATACTTTATAATATGATGTTTCAGTTTAATAAAAAAACTGGCCAAGTGCGAGTTGAAATCGAGCACGAAGGGATCCGTACCATTATCTATAAAACATCACGTTTGTTGTATGTCGCCTTAAATATTTACCTACTTTTATTCTGTTTTTAGTATTTGTTGTTACAGCGGCATTGTCTGTGAAAATTTCAACTGTCTAGCTATCACGGTTCATGAGATACAGCCTAGTGACAGACTGACGGACAGACGGACAGACGGACAGACGGACCGACGGACCGACGGACCGACGGACAGTGGAGTCTACCCTTTGGGTACGGAACCCTAATAAATATAGTGTAATAAATTTAGTCCAAAAATAAACATTTTCCTTACCGACTACTTTCTCCAGTAAAAGCTATTGAATTTCCCTATCGACCTTCTTATTTAATCTATCTCTTTATAACACCCTGTATGCGTGCAAATAAATAGACGCTGTCACGAGTTTGAATGAAATAGTTGAAAAAATATTTTTTTTTCTTCGAATCTCGAGGAAAACCGAAGCCCCGTGTTTGCAGACTCAACGAGCGGAAAATACATACCGACATTAAATATTATCCTTCGGGAATTTTATGAAAATAAACGGGAATTTTACCTCTTCTGGGGTTTTAACCGTTCCTGTCGTTTTTCATGCCGTTTCAGACGTTAGTAAATTAGGGTGGCGGAAGTACATTTTACCGGGAAAAGAAATAAAAATCGACGTCTATCTTGCCACAATGCAATTTTTTATTTCAATTAAACATTGAACAATAATAGAATAGAACTTATGCTTAAGAGAAAAGCAGGTACGTCATTTTACACGAGTCCAGAGGTTGATGCACTTCATCATTCTCCTGCCCTTATCCCACCCAACTTATTTCGGGTCGGAGCAACATGTATTTTTCTTCCATACTTCTCTATTAGTCGTCATCTCGGTAGTCTCTCCCTTTCTGTCCCACAGCCCATCCATCGTTTTGGTCTGCTCCTACTCGTATAGCCACCCACATTCATACTCAAAACTTCATATGCACATACAAAAGTCCAGAAAATCCATATTTCCGCACAATATACAGCTACAAAAAGTTATTTTTGAACTTTTATTTACATACATAACAATAAGAACATATACAAAACCGAATTAATTGCTATTTGACTTGCATAGTACAGTCAAGGAATTAAATTTGTACCCACCTTGGTTCCAAAGTCAATCTGACATTCTACAGCAATAAGGTTGAGTTTCCTATCAATTACACTTCTTCAATTGTATTTACGGATCTGAGACGTGGGCGCTAACAATGGGCCTCATAAGGAAGCTCAAAGTCACTCAGAGGGCTATGGAGAGGGCTATGGAGAGGGCTATGCTCGGGGTTTCTCTGCGTGATAGAATCAGAAATGATGATGAACTAAGAACTAAGGTTACCGACATAGCCCTAAGAATAGCTAAACTGAAGTGGCAGTGGGCGGGGCACATTGCTCGCAGGACTGATGGCCGATGGGGTTAGAAGGTTCTGGAGTGGCGTCCGCGGACCGGAAGACGAGCTGTAGGTAGGCCTCCAACAAGATGGAGTGACGACCTCGTCAGGATCGCGGGACCGCGGTGGATGCGAAAAGCACAAGACCGGTCTGAGTGGAAAGCCTTGGGGGAGGCCCTATGTCCAGCAGTGGACGTCTTTCGGCTGACATGATGATGATGATGATGAATTGTATGATTTCATCGAATGTTATTTCCCGCTTAAACCTTGATGTATTCAGAATATCATAAAAATTAATTACGTGGGAGAGGTTAGGTTACACTTGAGACCAGCAAAACTTTCAATGACATGAAAACTCTGCGTAATGATAAGTTCGTTGAAAGCTGTTTCGGTAAAATAATAGGTAACCAGTAAAAATACCTCTATATTTTTCACTTTTTCTCGTATGTTGTGGAAATAAACGGACGTGTACCATTCAAACCACAACTCTATACCGTTTCTAACTAAAATAACAATGCATTTGTGCTGTGTGCATGACCGTGACTAGCACGTGATGTCTCATGCATGTTCATATCACGCAATTATTCATGAGCGTTTACTTAACAACTTAAAAAACTAGCTGTGGCCCGCGACTCCGTCAGCACTGTCCAATAACGAATAGGAAATACCCAAAAAAAAATATCTCGAAGAATTGGAAAGTAAGCGAAAAACGACTATAGGCAATAGCTAGTAAACAATAATTTAATTAAAATGTTAACATTAATAAATGTACATTCGCTACTGAGATTACCACGTAGTATATTTGCAGTTGATCTTAGTGGACATCATCATAAGTATTCGTGTGTATTCAGGATATTTTAAACACCATCATAAATCAATTAATTGCAAGTCATGTAATGAAAAAAAAAATGAGGGTGTTAATGCATGAAAGTAGAAATTAAGGGTATATAATTTAAGTTTTAATACACAATGATATTTGCATGCATCAAATTTATATAATTATTGTCAACCACTGTAACCGCATCTCAAGTGAATAAAGTTTGATTTGATTTGATTGCATCATCATCATATCAGCCAAAACACGTCCACAGCTAGACAAAGGCCTTTCCAAATATCTCTATTATTTTAAACACGTTTGACGTCGAATAAGCTGACTACGCTTTTATATAATCGTTATAAAACACTGAATATTATAATATCGATTAAGCGAACACTACGAAACATCCTATATACTACGTTGCCTAAACAATATTGTTACGTTTCCTTTAGGTAGCTATATTCTATTCTTACCATCAGAAATAATAATAGCATGCTTAAAAAATCACCATTTCCCAACTATTCAACTGTATTTTTCAAAATAGCAACTTGGCGGTCACAGCTCTTTCACGCTGCACCCAATAAAAAACCTTTTAAAAATTCCATCCCTTACCTTTCTCCTCCCTACCCCTAAAGGGGTGTCCCCCTTGGTAAGACATTACACCCTGTAGATTTACCGCCGTTGTGATACGCGCATTTATTATGCATGGTGACAAATTGAGATCTCATCTTAGCTTCGTGATAACGTGCTGATGATGCTTGATAAGGTAGAACGTAAAAGAGTAGATGTGGTATAAAAAATGCTTCAATGCGAGCAATCTACTGCAAAGTCAGCTATATTTATTAATTTTTTAATTCGACTGCATACTGCAATTAAAGTTGTAATTAAGAAAATGGTTTAATTTGGTAAAGGTCGATTTACAAGAGTTGGCACGAATGGATTGAATGAAAGTAATGTCACCTATCGCTGTGTGAGTGCCGTCCTTTGAACCGATGTTCGAATTTTAAACCGAAAACCTGTTACTATTTTACACACTTGTATACTTTCGTTCACTCATTCAATCCATTCATGTCAGCTCTTGTGAATCGACCTGTATTTAGTGTAATTATTGATTACATTGGCATACGCATTTATAACTATGTACGACCGGCCCACCTGGCTACGTTCCGGTTTAAAAAAATATAATAGCGTTTATGAAATAATGTACCTTTCAAATGGTGAAAGGATTATTCGTATTCCGTGTGTATCAGATAGATACACACACATAATTCATACTCTTTTTATAATATAACTGTAGATAAGTATACTTGGATTATACTTTTCGACCCAGAAAATTAAAAACTTCCGGACGAGAGCACGCAATTTTTTGCCGACAGACACAACCGTTCTTATTAGCATGCAACCTTTTTAAAATTCAGTACGCAAATGGTAAAAAGGAACGCTTACGGTGAGACTTCGGTTTCTGTCTGTATGTCACAGCAGTTTTTCTCCGAAACTATAGATGTTATCAATTTGAAATTTGGCTGAGTTGCCCGCATCTGTTTTAAGAATAAAATTATAAATAAATAAATATGTTTAGAATGGGGAAGGAAAAATCACAAAATGGACTAATGTCATAAAGGTAAATTGTAGGAAGGAAATATGTAGGAAAATAAAGTTCATAATAAAATGAGTATTTTCTTTTGCGTTTCCCAACCATATGATCTTAAACGCAGAACTCTCGGTGCGCGAGTCTGACTCACACTTGACCGGTTTTTTTAACAAAACATCTGCTACATTACATACTTCTCATGGACTCAAAGAACGTAAAAAAAGAACTGAAGACTGCCTGTTGTTTATTTGTCCCTTCAGGACGCTCTCGAGACGGAGCCGTACCTTATCTCTTAAAAGGAGCACTTTAGAGGGGAGACTGCATTTTTAACGTCCGTAAGATTTATGTAGCAATGCATTGTAATGGTAGACCGTATATACCTGGATTTTTTTAAGTTTTTTAGGGTTCCGTACGTTTTTTTTTGATACGGAACCCTTATATGATCACTCGTGCGTCTGTCAGTCCGTCCGTCTGTCACAGCCAATTTGCTAAACCGAAATAAACCGATAGCGAAAATACTAAACCGATTGAGTTGAAATTTGGTACTCATATGTAAATTGATGACCCAAAAACAGATGTGCAAAGTAAAAAAATCTTTTCTAAAATAAGGGTCATTTTCGAGGGACAAACTAGGAAATTAAAAACGTTTTGCAAACCTTACAGTGTCATAATTATATCAAATGAAAGGGCTTTTTATGAGGATCTTAAATATATTTTTGTTATTAATTTTAAAATAAATACCCTGTTATGATTTTATACATGAAAGAAGGCGAAACTTGACCATTCCCCTCCCCCCTGATCTCCGAAACAACTAAGCCTAAAATGTTGAAAATGAAATGTTTTAGTTCGTGTACAGGGGGATATTTTTTAAAATAATAGGTATGTGTGTGCATATGTGGCTACGTCCACCTCCAACTCCAATCGATTTAATGAACTCATCTCAGTGTCTCGTCGTATATTTATCATGTTTATCGTAATAAGGAATGTTTTTTCTTTCATAGATCGTCTATAATTAACTGAGTTAGGATGACATGACGTCAATACAAGTTATCAAAGATAAACAACTTTAATACGTCGCTTGTTTCTAAGATATTACAATACGGCATTGTTAGCTTTTACAGTTATAAATTGAATTGTTAAATAAAGGAACTATAAATAGGGCTTATTCTTCGTGCTATGAGTGTCTGTTACTGTATACAGAAACAACGCTTCCATCCATTATTCTAGTATTTGGGGATTTCTCTACACCGCTGCAGTTTATCAATCTTCAAAACAACTTATGGTAAATGTAAAAACATAATAAGTGTTGAATTCACATAGACATTTTCATAGCTAGGTTTTATAACGGGTGATCTCAACAAGATTAAGATCATTCTTCTAGAAGAATCATGGCAATATAGTAGTAAAGTTAGTGTACTATTATTAACCCCAATGTATTGTTTGTCTATCTGTGCTATCGCAGCTTTCAAACGGTTAAAATAGAAGGTTTAATAAGGCCGGTCCTTATATGGGTTTTATAAAATTGGGCTATTTAAAAGATATCAGGTCTGAAATTAGTTGCCGCCATCTATTTTACAGTTATTATTTTCAAAACAAAAGGCTTTTTAATGCGTAAATCTATTTTGCGTTAGTGGCTTCAAATAAGGTATAGAATATAGATGTTTATCTTACCCCACCATTGGCTGTTTTGTAGCCGTAAAGAGAGCAGTGTTGTTGAGTGGTACTCTTTTGATCGAGAGTGCGATAAAAGATGAGCCCTCCTCGTCGCTTTGAACGAGTGGAAGAGATTAGAGGCTGCGTGCCATGGAATTATATTTTAGGAAATAAAAGATGATAGGCAAAGCGTGCGCGAAAACTTATTTGTGAAAATAAAACCTGTAGATATGTAGAGTTGAAAACTTAGGACAGTTTAGACATTTATTTAAAGCCGTACCAGAAAAATAATAAGCTTCTAATGGGCAATTCCATGGCAGAGAGTAAACATTGCTCGTAGAACTGATGGCCGTTGGAGCGGAAAGGTTCTAGAGTGGCGACCGCGAACCGGGAGACGAAGTGTTGGCAGACCTTCCACAAGGTGGACTGACGATCTGATAAAGATCGCGGGAAACCGCTGGATGACAGCAGCAGAGGACCGATCGTTGTGGAAAACCTTGGGGAAGGCCTTTGTCCAGCAGTGGACGTCTTGCGGCTGATAATGATGATGATGATGAGTAAACTAAGCTACCATTTTCTAGCATTCTCTTTGTTTTGAAGAATTAATTTATCTCTATATACGTGTTTAAATTAACATGGTAACTTTCGTTACATTATCCTGGCCTTACCCTAATGGAGTCTTGCTAGTACTTTTTTTATGTGTGTTTCGTGAAATGCAATAGAAAAGACAATTCATACAATTTTTGCAATTTAAATGGCGAGGTTTTTTATTTCTTTGGTGGCAAAAAAGAAACAGTGGGATACTACACATATAATTAGGAGTAAAAGTACACTCGTTTCGATTGTTAACTACACTGTTAAATGGTCGGAATATCTACAGTAGGTATATTTACCTCTGTACGAAAACATTACCACTCTTTTACGCTCACATACGTAATCCAAAAGAAAATAAAGTTTTTATCTTCCCAACCCATCTTCACTAATATATAATAACTTCATTAAAACGCGAAAAATGTTTTTGTATAACTCAAGTTAACATACATAACTAGTGGACAAGTAATCAGATCAAGTAACAAACAACTTTGAAACAAATTAATTCAGTTGTTGAGTCCATTAGTGCAGTTTCATTCCACCCAGACCACCCTGTACAATTTTAAGCACAACCCAGAAAATAAACAAGTTAAATTCTTGCCTGGTTCTACTTTAATGAAATTCCGTTTTACCATATTCTATCTCTTTTTATTACGTGTCTAGATTACCTGGCAGGAGTAGCAACAGTGGTACGTCATTAAAAATGTATGAAATGTTTTATGAAACTGCATTTACTTTGCGGCACGAAACGGTACGCTGTTGGGATATTTAAGAAGAATAACGTTGTTGGTAACTGAAAATGTACAGGCTGTTCTAAAGTTAGTGGAGAATATTTTATCACGCCTCATTTAAAATAAGATTTAAATTAAAATTAAATTCTTGCATTTGCAAACGTGTGTGTTAGCAATTATTTACGTAAAAAATAAAGACTGATGACTTTTGACAAAATAATTTCAATGCGCAGTCGTGAACTAGATGGTTTTCTCAATGTTCCTTTGAGTATATATTGTTTTATATTTAGCAATGTTTTGTTTTCAATAACTATCAATAGTATGAGTGCATGATTATGTTAGTATGTAGCCCGGGAACAGATTCTTTCGGCCATTCCTGGCTCCGGTAGCGGCCATGGTAACGGCGGGGCGGGGGGTGCTTTAGGTAATCTCCGGAAGAGACCCGGCTACCAGAAACGACGACGACCTCGTCAGGATCGCGGGACCGCGGTGGATGCGAAAAGCTCAAGACCGGTCTGAGTGGAAAGCCTTGGGGGAGGCCTATGTCCAGCAGTGGACGTCTTTCGGCTGACATGATAATACAGTGTGCAACAAAACCTTGCGGTCCTGGGTCCAAATCCCGCTATGGCCAGATATTTGTGTGATGAGCACGAATATTTGTTTCTGAGTCATGGATGTTATCTATGTATTTAGGTATATATTTATCTATCTAAGTATTTATATCGTTGCCATAGTAGCCTAGAGCTTAGCTTGGGACTAGGTTGATTGGTGTGACATTGTCCCCTGATTTATAGATATTCGGCTTTTTTTTTTGTAGAGTGACGTTTTTATTTCTCTCTTTTGTAAAACTATTCTACTTATTATTAAAAAGTATTTTGTCTTTGTCACTATTTTGTTGGGTTTTGTTTGTCTGTTTGTCACGTTTTTTATTTTTTATTTTTTTATTTCTTTCAAATAATAAGCGTGATTTTTTTTTAAAATAATTATATAAATAAGTATTGATATTCAGTCTCAAACAAGCACTCTGACGTAAAAGCACCAATTGTTCTGAATAATGGTTGTGTTAGTCTTAATACACCCAACAACCGCAACACCCAAGTGATTTACCTATGCTGCGGTTACCAGCAGGATATTCAGTATCCTACTGTCTGTATATAAAGGTCTCTGCCCACTACACCGTATCATACCATGACCGTAATAGGAACGTGTCAGGCACGGAATACAACCCGATACGGACTACTATGCCCATTATACCGTGTCAACGGCGTTCCACGCACGTACATAACGGGTTTGGTGACCGTAGCATCCGCGTATCATCCCCGCAGAATCTGCGTACCTGCTCCGTCGCAGCTCGCGTGTCATATTCGCGTTCCGTTCTGTGTATTTGTGGTAGTTCATCAGTGTTCTCGCGTGAAGTAGACAGGGAACAGTTTTCAATATTTCGTGTCTATACGATGGCTAAAAGAACATTGTCGACAAGAGAATTGGCAATGATTGCCATTATTTTGGATGAGGAAGAAAGGGAAGCCAATGAAAAATCTCAATCAAGACGTTACTGGGTTCACGATGCTTTAAAGAAAAGAAAAGTCGAAGGAGAATACTGGACATTATTTAAGCACTTAATTGATGACGAAGAAAAATTTTACATGTACTTTCGCATGACATCATTTCAATTTAATGAATTATTGACAAAGGTAGAAAATGTTATCACTAGAAGAAATACCACATTCAGAGACAGTCTTACGCCAAGAGAAAAGCTAGCAGTGTGTCTACGGTAAGTAAAAAGACTATAAGTTGAAACAAATATTTATTTATTTATTTTGTATTTTTTTCCTTTAATTTCTAAATAATGAAATAACAATGTAACTAAATATAAAGAAAGAAAATATAGTATTTGTTAAATTTCTCATTGCATTGCATTGTCGGTCTCGTCATTCCAGTTAGAATTAGCTTGGCTAGTCTGATCATTCCAATTTTCAGGACTTATAGGCATTGGCGTTGCAGCACTGCAATTCTGATCATTCCAGTTTTCTGGACTTGCAACACTTCCCATCTGCGGGGACGGTATGAAGGAGTATCTAGTCGAGTTTGGTGGGGCAAGCTGTTGCAATTCCATTTCAGACACTAGACTAAATATTTTATTTTTTGCTAGTGCTTGAATATATGGCGAAAACTTCTTAACCGTGTCAGAAATGTTTAAAAAAAAACGATCTAGTTCGTCATGTTCCCTAGATGGCTGTGATTTGTTTTGGTCATCCAGTAATTTTGACATTAATATAGCAGATGCTGACATCTGTGGCTCGACAGCTTTTCTCTTCGATGCTTTTGACTTCTTAATAAATGTATTTTGTTGTGGCTCATTTTGACGAAGTTCGTCAGAGGTTTTAGTTCCGTTAGCATCACTATTAGCAACTGCAGGAGTACCGACAATCTCCGTATCAGTATTGGGTTTTTCTAAAGTGTTAACATGTACTCGTATAAGATGGTCTTCGGCATTGTCAAACAATTCTTCATCGCTTGTAAGTTCGAGGGAATCTTGAGTTTTTCTCTCCATGAAAAAGGGAGCCACAAATGCCATTTCATTTTCGTACTTCCATTGTTTAATATTTTTAGCTGCTTGTCCACTTTTTCCCTTTTTTTTATTTAAAGCTCTCCTGTACGCATCTCTTAAGGATTGCCATCTTTGTTTACAAGCAGCAGCTGAAATATAAAATTGTTGTTAAATTTATAGTTGATTAATATGGACAAGCGGATAAAATAAAACATTTCATGAATAATAAGAGCATTTCTCAAATTTAAACATATTTTAGGTTTTGTTAAACTCTCGATAGAAATATTAACCAATATCTCAAAACAAAATGTATTAGAAAAACTAAAAAGTTGGTAACAAATTAGGAATCTATAATTTTTTGTGTCAATTAGCAGACAGGATGTTAACTATGTACAAACTTTTTGAGAAATGCTCATAATTCATAAGTATAATAATGATGAGTACGATTATTTCCACTTTGACACTTGGCAATTGGGGTATACACATTTTTTTTCTTTAGGATTTTATATTTTTATTTTATGAAATAGGCTATTTTAAGATATCAAATTAAATTACGCAAAAGTGTATGATAACGTCACTATTTTTACATAATTACGATTAGTTTACTGTTTTGTGAAATGGAAAATGGATGAAAAGTTAAAACACGCTTCAATATTGCTGTTATCCTTGGAAACATACATGCTTATTCCACCCAATACAAACTAAGGCATTTTTATATTTTTTTTTCATTTTCCATTTCTACCCCATTTTTTAAAAACTTTATAATGTATAATAACAAACTATGTTTAAATATAAACTATCTTCATTACAGGTACTTAGCAACCGGCGATTCGTTTACTTCAATTGCTTTTAGTTATCGCATGGGATTAAGTTCAGTAAGACGTGCAGTTTTGGAAGTTTGTGGAGCTATAATAGACACCATGTTACGTGAAATGATTCCCACACCCACTACAGAGCAATGGGAAAAAAATATTGAAGAATTTTGGAATAAGTGGAATTTCCCTAATTGCGGCGGTGCCCTTGACGGAAAACATGTCGTGATTTTATCACCTCCAAATAGTGGATCTTTATATTTTAATTATAAAAAAACTTTTTCCATTGTGCTTTTGGCCTTAGTTGATGCAAATTATAATTTTATAGCTGTAAACGTAGGTGCTTTCGGTAAAGACAGTGATAGTGGAATTTTATCCAAATCAAAAATGGGAAAAGCTTTGATACAAAATAAGTTAAATCTTCCTGATGATATTTATCTTCCTGGGTCGACTGTAAAGACGCCATGTGTTATATTAGGAGACGAAGCTTTCCCCTTAAGAAATAATTTGCTAAGACCCTATCCATCACAGCAATCAATAGCCGATCCTAAGAAACGCCAATTTAATTACCGCCTTTGCCGAGCTCGACGTGTAGTCGAAAATGCGTTTGGGATCTTAAGCCAAAAATTTAGGATTTACAATAGACGAATGCATTTAAAACCAGAGTACGCAGAAAAGGTTGTTACAACAACCTGTATCCTGTATAATTTTATAAGACGCGGTGAATGCACAATTCCAGCGGCAGCGGATACTGTTCGATTCAATAACCTGCGCCATCAAGGGGGTAATGCAATTTCTTCCGCTTTTAATGTACGCAATCAGTTTGCTGACTATTTCCAAACGTCAGAAGGACAATTAGACTGGCTTTCTTAAAAATTGTACGTATACAAATACAACAGAGATAACTAAAGAAAATGAAAATGAAAGGGTATAGGGTATAGGCTAGTTAACATTACTAAAAAAATGCCACAAACTGAACACTCACGTTTGCTTTTGTCGGAAGTATGCGTAAATATCGAATACGAACGAAAGAAAAATAAATATATGCATTAATAATAACTTACCAGGTTGTTTTAGTTGCTCCCCAATTTCCTTCCAAACAAGGTCTTTCTTGATGCTATCCATATATTTTGGATGTTTTAAATTATATATTAACTCGTATTTTCGGACACTTTCAATAAGTTTTTCGTCTTCCATTTTAATTATTATGATGTGACTCACAGAACTGATGCTATTAGACTGACAAGAGCGCAAGTGAAAAATGGCAACGCGTTGCAACGAGTTTAGAACGGTCATCATACGCGGTTGTAACCCGTGTCGCCGCCGGCGAGCAGCGGTCTGACAACGTCGCGTGCCGGGCAAGGAGCGCGTCCGGACCGGCAAAATATTCCCTCCGACAATTCACGACGCTCCGTGCATGGCACGCTACGGTGATGGTCGGTGACGGAACGGTCTAGTGGGCATGGTCTCATACTTTTCCATACAAAGAATATTTTTTTGTCTGATACGTTCCTATTACGGTCATGGTATGATACGGTGTAGTGGGCAGAGACCTTAAGTGTATACCTAACGTAGATAAATGAGCAGCTGGCTTATCCTACAACAAATGGCCGTCTCCTCCGCTTGACAGGATTCTAGTTAAAATTAAAGTCGACTCTCGAGGAAATGAAATTCGCTCTGGTGTTCAACATAATAATTAAAATGGTTTTTACTATTCTGCAACGACCCTGTATCTTACTTCGGCTATTGTGGTCCCTGGGCGTTATTCTACATTGAATTTAGACCTATGGTTATCGTATTGTCAACGCTATGTTATGGTAGCTCTTATTTTCTTAACAGTAATGACGGTTGAGTTGAAAACAATACAATAACAATATCTAATAACAAATACTATGTCCCTTTTTAGTGTTTTGTTCACTTCTCATGCTCTTAAAATGTTACATTACTCCCTGTACATCGGGAGTAAAGGTCCTTATTAATCCCTAGGGATTTAAAGTTTATTTATTTATTATTTTGGAAACGCCTAAACAGCCAATTACGGTGTTTATGAATGGAGGATTATCGCCATTTTCAGTGATTCTGTATAGAATATTTAGGGCGTGGAAATAACCTCAAAATGACAACTGCTCAAAAATATTAAAAAAACGATTTAATTTTGTGAAAGACGATTAATAATTACGAATATGAATCTATTTAATTATATTAAGGATGAATTCATTCTATTATGCATGGTTCAATTAGTATTAAAATGCTTTTCAAGTTTGAACCTGTTGGCTAAATATGCAAGCATTTACAGCGTCACTTTACAAAAAACAAAAACCGCGCAACAAATTTGTAAGGAACTTTGTTATTATCAATATTGTAATTTTGTATAGATAGAAACCTACAGCAAAGGTTTCTATGGTTTTTTTTATCATACGAATTCAAATCTCTTACCCGCCGGGTTATAATATTGTACTGAATCTCATTATAACCCGCTGGTTAACCGATGGTTACAATGACTTGCTTTAACTGAGGTTTGCATGATACATAATTCGGCAATTTCGAGCATGTGGTGTGAAAAATATATTTAATATTAAGATACGTCATCTGCGCGCAAAAGCGTTCCTCAATAAGGAAGGTAAATTGCCTTCCTACCATTCAGTTACGCCGCGACCGCTGACACGCACGCGTCAAAGGTAATAAAGTTTTACTACCGAAAAGTAACAAATATATTTCATAAAAAATGCCGTCTTGTGTTTTCGAGGCTGCCGAAATTATAATGTAACTGTAAAAGGAAGAAACGATTCGTAAGTACCTACCGTAAGAATTTTTTACATTTTGTTTATATACATCGCCATGCCATACTTTGTTTAATTTGCACCGGCGTCACTGTTACCTGTGAAACATGAGATACACAATGAGATATCGCATGAGTGCGATAAATACGGGTAGCTTAATGGCGGGAATGGCGAGCGAACACCGGTAGCTAGGTACGCTGCGTCATTCGGGTACGAAATTTGTAACAACTATTTATCTCTTTCTAACAATAGCATTCGCTACGGATTGCCCTCTTTGTCTGTCAAAATATGGTAGCAACTGTTACTAATTGGCGACGGGTTTTAAATGCCTTTCGTATGAGCATAACGTATCTTAATATAAAATATAATTGGATAGCACATCGTTTTTTTTTCCTCGCATTCAAAGTGAAAACTAGAGTGTTTATCGCGAGACTAAACCACCATAATGACACTCGAACTATAGGCACCCGCGCTTCGCTTGGGTGGCTAAACATCTCGTGTCATTATGGCTTGTTTTAGTCCCTTTTTGAACAATCTACTATTCAAATTGAAAATATATTAATTCAATACGTACTTTAATACAACTTTTCTACTGCTTAAATATATTGCGGGTCCTCAAGGGACGGACTAATGTTGTATAACGAATTAAAATTAGAAACAAGCCATTAGTATCAAGTCTATACAATATAACGTCGGATCTCCACTATGGTCTATGATAGATATTACTCGTAGAAAACCAACACATTTGCCGCCCTAAAAGCCTTCTTGACTCGCCCCGATAACAGATTCTGATGGAGATTGATAGCGAAGGGGACCCCATCGTCGTCCGCGGCATGGGAATTGTGTTATCGAGTTCTGTTAAGTTTCATATATACATATCGACGGTTCTGTGACTCAACCTCGTATATTGAATTATGTCCAGTATAAACTGACACGCACTAATTATGCACTCGCGTACTTAGTGAGTGTCAGTTTATACTGGACAATATTCTATATACGAGGTTGAGTCACAGAACCGTCGATATATGGCTAGAAATTCTTCTCGACTTTACTTCGTTTTTTTACATTGGTATAATATCAGTCAAATTGACACGTTTCCTTTAATACAAAGAATATAAGATATAGTGGTATTTCATTTCCAATTCGTTAAAAGTGAAAACTTTTGTGACGTGAATAATAATATGAGTCTGAGGTAAAATTTATGAAAAATTAAATATAATACAATACAAATACGCGTCATCAAACACCACAATCATAAATAAACAAGGGAAGACAAAAACATGAAATTGTTATACGGTAGACATCTGTCGGTTTTGTCGCTATAAGCGATCTCTTCCAGACAACCTTAGATTGAAAAGACCACAAGACAACGTAAAAATTAAAGCAAAGTAGGTGATGCAAATAAGAACAATAAAAAAAAGAGATAATGTTGATTTATATAAAAAAACACTCACGTAATATCAGAGATCCTTTGGTGAATAGATTTTTTCTTAATTTACTTAGGAGTATACTAAAGAATAGGATTATTTGCGACACTAGGTATATGCCTTAAGGATGATTTCCACCAAACGGCTCGCATCGCATCGCATCGGAAAGGATACGTACGGATGCGGCGACAGCCGGCTCTATTGAAATTATGATTGGTCTATTTATGACGGAGCCGATCGCACGCCGCAGCATACTAACGGTGACGTATGCGTGCCGCAGAATATCGTTTAAAGACCATAAAATTCTTTCCGTTCCGATTCGTTGCGGGCCGTTTGGTGATAGTCATCCCATACTCTTTTATCTCTACGGTTATGCAGTACGAGTATACTACGCGATGAAAAATAACGTTTGCGTTTGCGTTTGTCGCTTCCTACTAACTATACATCGACAGATAGACGGGTTCTATTCACAGATGCGATCCAAAGTGCATTAGATCCGTGATTGACGCTCCCGCGGAACCCTAATTGAGTCAGAGGTAGTCAGGGTTGACCCTGTTTCGAACTGAGGGTAGAAACTAGTTCCAAACTTCATTATCTCTGTCCCATTCAGTTAACACTTGAGGAACAATGGAGTGAAGAAGTTGAATAGTTTTTGGAATTCCTTTTCCAGACTTATGCTGGTCTGAGCCACTGTTGACGAATGTATGGTTTCAGTGGAACACATTCACTATGAGTCGAAACATAAGAAAGATTATCTCACACGATTTGGTTTATTTTAGAGAGTATCTAAACTAACAGACACGTATTTTTTAGCCACCCAAGAAACTGTCCTAAATACTATAGAGAATTAAAAAACATAAGCTAATTATCTACTGGTTTGATTATATGTTTAAAAACATGAAAAAATAATGAGAAAACAAAGAAAGTGTATCTTCGATGAGTAATACATAAATATAACTGAGATGGCAGCTTACTTAGGTTATAATAATGTCAACAAAGGCACAACTCAATAGGAGTAGTGGGATAGACAGCCATTTACTGCACTGCATATCTGTGTTGCCGTCATAAAAACCATAACTTTGCCGTTGCTTTCCCCTGTAACACCGTGCTAGCTCGCATCCGGCTAGATAACAACATATTTCCTAGCTTCCATTTCCTCGGTAGATTGTTTTGCGCTGCTATGGCGTTACAGATAAATAGTACACAATTCGCTGCGGTCCTAGTTAATAAGTGTATAAGTCGACTTACATACATATTATATACATTAAAACACGTCTGTTTCCCAGAGGGGTAGGCAGAGACCACTTCCTTCCTGACAAACTTTCGCTTCTTCCACATTCATACATCGAGTCATGTACGCACGTCGTTTTCGAGTACTTAAGATTCGCTTTACCAGTTTTTATGGGATTAAATTTTTCTCAAAGTCGATTTAACTAATAATAAGAAAGTGTAATAAGTAAGGGAAGTAAGTTTATCTTTCCAGGGGCACTAGCCAAAATGCATTACGCTAACTAGTGTTTCTATTCGTTTCGTTTCGCAATCGCGTCACTACTGGTATATGAATATGACGTGATACGAAGAGTCCAATATTCTTTATTTGGGGTAAGGCAGCTGACACACAAACTATATTTGTGTTACAAAAAAGGGCCATTCGTTCTATTTATAATTTAAATTCCCGTGACTCCTTAAGGGATTTTTTAAAGAAATTAATATCTTAACTGTAGCGTCTCAATTTATTTACGAGAATATTATTTATGTTATTAAGAATTTAGATTCTTTCACCAAAAACTCAGATATACATAATTTAAATACTAGAAATAAAAATAAAATAGCTATTCGAAAATTCCGTGTCCGTAAAGTATATATAGTACATTGTTGTAGAGGTTAGAAAGTAAGCAATAGATGGACGAGTTAGTTCAAATATCGATTGTTTTGGGGACCAAGAACAGACCATCTTTCGCCACATTTCCGAGCAGTGGCGTGAAAAATCATTTGTTGGTCAATGCATTCATTTCTATAATAAATTACCTGAAGTAGTTTTAAAGTTACCCTTTCCAGCACTTAAAAAATATTTGAAAAGGTCGTTAATGTCTAAAGCGTATTATAGTGTCGAGGACTATCTAACAGACAAAAATGCATGGCCTACACCCGAAACTTAGTCAATAATAATTGTTCAAATGCAAAAGCTTTATCCTGCTTTTTCTTGTCTGGGGGACACCGTTGATGCAGGAAAACATATCGAAACTTTTATGTGGTCATCTTGCACCATCTCATATACACATATACAGGGTGTCCAGTAAATAATGGATAACCTTCTACCCATCCATGGGGCACCTCAGGCTGGTCCCTAAAAAGGACTTACAGGTTTGGTAAAAGTTGCATGGTTTTCGAGATAATCGAACTTTTCTATTTTCTTAATAATTAGCACCTTGCTTCACTGTAATGACTGCCAAGGTCACAAATAAAGAGATTTTGTCGTTCTGTTTGCTGTTAAATATTCTTTAATAGTGATGCTAACGGATGTGTCTTAGAGCATTATAGTAGCGACACTAATTTCTTGTTAAACATATCTTAATTTATAACTTCACATTTTGCTTTAAAGTTTGCAACAACTTTGACTGCTTGTGGTGAAAAAAAATTGTATGAAGACCAGAGTGGCCAATATGTTGAAAAATAGTGTATCTAATACTGATTCTAAACTGGTATAACACATGGTGTTTACGTCTTTACAGATAAAGTTATTGCTGTTAGTATTCACTAAGAGCGAATTTTACCAAAACACCAAGTTATCGATAAGTAACTCTTTACTTGATTGGGTTAGTCATATCATAAAAAACGCTTCTCTTATGAAAACCAACGTCTAATTACTGCAAAATAATGAATCACAGAATACTTGAAACCTACATCAACAATAATATTTGTAAATAAAAACCGAATTTAGATAACGTCGTCAATGTAATCGTAAAAACAGATTCGGTTTTTATTTACAAATATTATTGTTGATGTAGGTTTCAAGTATTCTGTGATTCATTATTTTGCAGTAATTAGACGTTGGTTTTCATAAGAGAAGCGTTTTTTATGATATGACTAACCCAATCAAGTAAAGAGTTACTTATCGATAACTTGGTGTTTTGGTAAAATTCGCTCTTAGTGAATACTAACAGCAATAACTTTATCTGTAAAGACGTAAACACCATGTGTTATACCAGTTTAGAATCAGTATTAGATACACTATTTTTCAACATATTGGCCACTCTGGTCTTCATACAATTTTTTTTCACCACAAGCAGTCAAAGTTGTTGCAAACTTTAAAGCAAAATGTGAAGTTATAAATTAAGATATGTTTAACAAGAAATTAGTGTCGCTACTATAATGCTCTAAGACACATCCGTTAGCATCACTATTAAAGAATATTTAACAGCAAACAGAACGACAAAATCTCTTTATTTGTGACCTTGGCAGTCATTACAGTGAAGCAAGGTGCTAATTATTAAGAAAATAGAAAAGTTCGATTATCTCGAAAACCATGCAACTTTTACCAAACCTGTAAGTCCTTTTTAGGGACCAGCCTGAGGTGCCCCATGGATGGGTAGAAGGTTATCCATTATTTACTGGACACCCTGTATAAGTACAAGTTGATTCTATTTTATTGACCTTTTTATTCTTTTCTATCTTTCTCTCCCGTAAGATTTTTGGCATGTTTTCCTGCTGAAGTACTGTTATTTGATATTATATTTAATTTAATATTTTTAGCTTCAAATAATGCTAGACTAAGTAGTACCATTGTAATATGAAATATGAAATATGTTTAAAAAATTACTGACTGCTGAGTTTTTGCGGGGTTTCTCTCTCTTTCTCAGCAGTGATCTCCTCTTGGGAAGCGCTGGTAGTATCTTGACGTGTAAAAGTGCCCGAGCGGCCTACCTACTGAATAAATTTCTTTTATCTTTTTTATATTTACATTCTACGACGTTAAACAATGTTGCTTTTGGACTGTTATGTATTGTATGTTTGGATAGCTCTTTACTTAACAGGAGGCCCTTGATGGCCTGATTTCGACGGGCGAGGTGTAGTTGAAGTTGGCGAAGTAATAGTATGTACGTTGTCATAGTAAACGTCAAACGGAACATCAAATCAGACACATAACAGTGCCAATGACATTTACAATGACAATGTTCTAAGTATGCTCAAAAATTTTATTGGGTGCCTGTATATGATGATAACTAACATTATATAGATGACATTATCCAAACAGCAGTTGGGGTTTTATCGTGATGCGTGATCGGAAAACCAACAACGAATATCTATTAAATCTCCTTTTGAAAATTCATTTCGAGTTCTGTCAACCTTTATGCCACTCTAAATAACCAACCTTTATGCCACTCTAAATAACCTAGTGACACAGTGGACTACGCCGGTAATCGAATCCGCACCGGCGCCGCTACTTGTCTCGTAAAACGAATTTATTCCTCCAACGGAATGCAGAAACAGTAAATCTACACCGATATAGTAAAATGCAGAGTATCAGTATTGCAAGTTCTGTTATAGGTTCAACAAAAATCAGATAAGTGCAGATATCGCTTATATAATAATATCGTTGTCATGGTGATAATGCGCGGCAGTATCACAAGAGCCTTTATTATGTGACAGTTGTATAACGAATTATATCTATAGTCTTTAGTATCTTGTCGGTTTAATATCTCGTTTGAATAATATCTCAAATTATTAAAAGGGGTTAAAGGGACAAGATACAAAATGCATATACCTATTGATCATTGTGCATTATGGTGCAAGCCAAGTTTTGCTCGCCATTGACACCAAAGTTCAAGCATGCACCGGTTCTCTATTTGAAAAAATTGTAAAGAACTTACTACTAAGTTTTTATAAATGTGCTACAATATGAGGTTTTTTAAAATGGGTGACATTCGAAACCTGCAACAAATGCAAATGTCCATACGCGGCGGTGACCACTTCCCATCGAGACAGCCGTCTGCCTGTTTGTCCATCCATGGCAATAAAAAAAGGCAGTAAAAAAGTATTTTGATGCCCGACCATCCAAAAAGGTTGGTAATTTTTCCCGGTTAAATGCGTATCCATGTTTCTTTGTCACCTCGCAGGCTAAATGGCCTTGATGGCTTTTCAAGTGCAGAGTATCATTGGATTAGTATTCACCCAAGGAGTGTCGTCGGCTTTATAAGAACCGCCTTAGTCCTAATGCTGCCGGGCTGCTGCTGACTTGTTCCATTATTCTTGGCAACCTTTTGCATTGGTAGTTCAGCTCGTTTTCACCAGCTTTATTTTTTTGTCTCCATAGTGAATATGTTTTGCTAGTTCTTAAATCGGCAGGGTTACCTATTATGGTAGGGTAACCCTAACTAATCGAAAATATTTCAAATCTACACTTTTACTCATGCATCTTAGTTTCTTACGTCGTCTAATATCATTGAAATATAAAAATGTACCAAATGAAAATAAAACACAATCATCATATTATTATAAAGAGTTTCATTTTCAGGTGATGCCTGTCACGTACACACAGCAACACACTTAACTGCCCATTAAAGACGGAAGTGAGAAAATGTAGAAAGAGATGAATATAGATTTTCCATAAGAATGTCATGTGCACGACAGAGACATTTTCTCTCTGTTCATCTTCAATGGTCGCTCAGCTGTGTGGGCGACTGTACAACAATGGCGTCCGTTGCTATCGGGAATTGGAATAACGAACATATATTATCAATTTGAATATCGTACAACTACTTACAAGATATACTTAGATTGTTAACTTTTTGCTTATTCATTGAGAACGATTAATTTACGACGAAATGGTTTGTTATATACTGTTCTTTAAGTAATAAGCCAAAAGTTAAAGACGTAAGTAGGTAGGTATTTTTTTACTACCACAATTATCATTTTATGTAATATATTGAATTGTCGAATTTCATCTCCGTATTTCGATTTAGCTTTCGACAATATATGATTGTTAGAGGACTGTGAAGCTAAAAATGTCCATAATTATTTTTTATAACACTTCTATTCGCTTAAACCAAGTCCAATTTTTAGGATTTGTAAATATCTTGTAGATATTATGAAACTAGGTTTATACGTTTTCCTTTTCAAGAAAATATTTCTAGGAAATAAAATGCATAGGTTGGTTAAATCTTTTTCGTTGCACTGCAATCCTCCACTCTGTCACGAGCGTATTATTTTCTTTAAAAGTAATGTATTTTTAATCAAAATAAATGTTTATTTTATTTGAAACGGTAAAGTATTGTCAAACATCGTCAAACCAAAAAAAATATTACTTCCTACAAAATTACTTTAAAATTACAATGCAACGAAAAAGATTTTACGTAATAACTACAACAAATTCAAAAATCTTGGAAAACGGACGTGAATAAGCGGTGAGAAATGTTTTCGCCCGAAGTTAAATTTGTATTGAAAACGTTTGACAGCTTCACAATTTAAGTATCTCTTCACATAACACTGTCGTGTGGGCGCCAAGGTGATTCTGTTTATAAACGTCAAATAAGCGCCATCTATGAAAAACGATAAATACTTTGTGCACCATTACTCTTCCCAGCGAGGAATCGTGTCACATTAGTTGTAAAGTGCCCCAGTTTCTACCACCGTGCAAACGCGAACCTTCCATTCCTCACCCAAAGTGCAAATTGCCTCGTTTCCTGCTTTCACTAAAGGCATTTTAATATCCCGAGCCGGAAGACATTGATTGATAGGACCGTTGCTGAACTAAAGTACGTTTTTGGCGAACTTTTTCGCATGAAATCTTGTTTTTCCTTGCAAATTGTATGATTTCGGACAATATTATTTATTACTGCGTATTATTTTTTTAAATGCCTAAATCACAACTCTGATGTCTCTACTGGAATTGATATTTTTTATGGTTTCCATCTTGTACAGAGGTCTCTCTCTCTCTCTTCCTAGCTATTATTAATCCCACATAGTGGTGAGGTCAGCTTTTGTAATCTTTCTTCTCCACTTCGCTGTGTCCTCGAAATCGTCCCCGGATGCCAGACACTCCTGCATGTCTTCAACACTGCATCTTTCCACCATTTTTTGGGACTTCACCCTGATCTACCATCACAGATGGAAATATGTAATGCCAATTTCTCAACCACGCATTACATCGCGTTCAATCGTGTTCGCAGATGATAGTTAAAAAGTGACTATAAAAAACTTTTACTTTCGACTTTAACCGAGAAATTTACATTTTATTTTATATTTAATAACGTTACAGTACTTAGCTTGGCAATAGAAGCAAGGTATCGTACACCAGATTCTCTAAAATAAAGTGAAATTAGAGCCCTGGAAATATGATTTAATTAATGTAAAAAGAAATACAATGACGAAGAGGTTGAACTTTCTAAGACTATGTGCCATCATAGGCAAATAAAGTCTTGGCTATTTTAAAAATACATTATCGTTAAAAAAAAGGAAAGGCAGTTTCCTAGTAAGCGACGAATTCCTTGTGTCTGGAGTCAGGAGACTCCGCTCTTCCTAAAGTAGTATGGTTACATTGATTACAAAAGCTATTGTTAGATAACAAAAATAATACACAAATAAGCGTAAGTGTAAGTAAGGGTCTTAGTAGGGGTAAGGGTATGCCTTAATCAGTCGCCAAACTACAATTACAAATGTAATTGTGTGTATTGCAGCGTACAATTGTGTTTAATTTCTTATTTAAGGCGAATTCGTGTGCCAAAATTCACGTGATATTTTAATAAACTTGAATAAGAAGGTCTAATCCCATTATACTAGGTACTTATAAATTAATTTACTAGAAACTATTTGACGCCGAAATTTTAATTTCCTCATAATTTCCGGTGAACTTAGTGCATTTTGAAAACACATTGCCAAAAATCAATTGTACTTAAAGTACATTACAATAAAGTTTTATTTGTTTATATAAAAAACTAGGCAGATACGACCTTATACTTGCCTGTACCCGCTGGGTAAGACAATAGAATTTGTGCTTTATCACGGTGCTAATACGGTTTTTTTGCTTTACATTGTGTACGTTTAAGAGTGACAGTGACAAATGGGTGTAGTGGACAATTAAAAAATTGCCCCGGACTCAGGAAACGACCCGGATAACTTGAGAAATTGCTTCCGGGATATTGCCTTTACTAATAGAGGTGGAGGGAGGTAGTTAGAATTAGAATCGTGGTAGAATCGGGGTCGGGTGGCTGGCTACCACCATCTAAATCCTTTAACCATCTGGTAGAGAATGCCATTAGGCATTAAGTCCGCCATTTGTACTTTTTTGTGTGCAATAAAGGTAAAATATATAAATAAAAATGGCAGTGTTCGATTTCTCGCCTTATATCAAAGAAGGCGGGTAACTGAATAATTATAGCATTTACAAGCATTTAAAAATTAAAAAATAATAGTTGAATAGTGATTGGTGCACGCTTGGTGCATAATGAGAGGCATAATACACGAGTGAGGTTTTAAGAAACGAGCCAAAAAGAGAGTTTCAAAATGAGATCACACGAGTGATTTAATACGTAATCAGTCGCAAACATAACTTTATTTACACGAATATCATAAGTTTTCTACAATATGAGAGAAACCTGTATATGTGGTTGACCTGTATCTTAATGTTTACAATAAGATAGAAACACATCGCTAACTGATACTTTAATGACATACAATATTTTAATGTTTACATTAAATACAACCACACTTGATAACACCTCTCTTTTTAAATCGTGAGTTATTAAGAAAGATTTTCTTTAATAAAAGTAATAGGCAGACTCGAGTGCTTTGAGAAAACTGATTCACTTGTGACATTCTCATTTCGCCTTTGTAAGCAGTCCTAAGATGCAGTCAATCTTGACACAGAAATGAGGTCTCACTATTTAGGTTATGACATTTAAAGACACTGAAATGATTGAGACTTGTTTGATTGCGAATAAAGTGTATAGATTTCTTTTAGTTTGTTGTTTTATGCAATGCAACCTAATGGCGTGTTTACGTTTAGGTCGGCGACGGAATGCGTTGGCCGAATTCGGTTTAACATGGTCGCGCTTATGACCAAAATATTTAACCTGATCGGGAATTCAACCCAGGACTTCTAGCTTCGTAGGCAGGATCACTAGCAACTAGGCTAGCAGCTATGCTAAGTTCGTTGTCAACATCAACAAATGGTAATAAAATATACTGAGGTCATTGATTTAACTAACATCTCATTGATGTATGTTTAGGGTTACCATTTAGGAATTTGAAAAGTTCTGACAAAAACCCTTCGTTAAAAGTCCAGACTTTATAGTCACAGAATGGAAACATTAATCAGGTGTCGTTTTGTTGCTCATATACCATCTAATTTAGAAAAAACCGGACGAATTAAAGAGCCCGAAAACTCCGAGTATAAAAGACCGGACATGCTCGGACGAATCCGGACGCATGGTAACCCTATGTATGTTAGATACATAAAGATAGTCTTGTTGGGCTTGAATCAAATCAAGATGCTTATTCCCAACAATCACAATGTTGTTAGAGCAAGCAATTATTTATTTTACCAATATGTGTAATATTGTTATTTTTATACGTGTAATATTACATTCGTATACGAATGTTTGTCTTCACAGGAAATCTGATATCATTTCAAACGCTCTCTCTCGCGGGGAAAATTATTGGGCACGCGAAAACCGATATCTGCCAATAAAGCACGCTAAATGCTAGGATGCGGTAGTATTTTAGTTTAGAAAATTATTTGTTACTTTATGTAGCTATTAATAATTTAATTAAATTATCGAATTCATGAATTAAAACGAATGAAACTGTTATATTAAGAAGGGCCATTCCTGATTTGTAATTTCACTAACATAAAAAACCTTTGTAAAAACTACTAGGCACCTAAAAATCGGTAGATTAAACGGAAACATCAGAGCACAACCCTAGAAACATGGGGTATATACGTATATGGTCGTGTCTATCGATGTGGATAAAACATCTGTCACTTTCTGACCAGTATGTACGTGCGGGAGTGATGGATGCTTCATACACCGCGATAAAGGCGACCATAAAGCACAATTCACACAGAGGGCGTCGTCGGGATCGTGCGCGGGAGCGGGCGTATTGCCGTTACATTGCTCGTAATACACGCATTCTCCGATAGGCTTTCTCACAGAGCGCACAATGTAACGACAATACGCCCGCTCCCGCACCCGACACGCCCTGTGTATGAATTGCACTTAATACGGGCCTTGGACGCACGCTTGTGAACTTTATTGATAAAAAAACCGAAACCCAAAAACCGGTAACAAATTTGCAGCCCCTAACCGGTGAAAACTGAATGTATGAAGTCGATAACGTTACATATGTAAATCTAATCACACGGGAGCGCAGCGCCGGGTGGGTTAAATCGGTACTTTATGGGGCAAACCCCATGGTACTGTCGGCAGCGGAAATGTTTAAGCGGAGGTATCCAAAGATATCTACTTACCTACTGCCCTCCTTAGAAAAAAGGCGTATGTCTCATAGAACCGCGTATGTATTAGTGACCTAATTTCTTAAAATGGAATGCATTATATTGTAAAGAGTGTGGAGGTGTGTATAAAGTACTAATAGATGCCCGCGACTTCGTCTGCGTAGAATTCGTTTATCACTGTTATTTCAAGAAGTGCCAAATTTTTCAGTAATTTCCACACCAAATATAACTAAAATCGGTTCAGTTTAGTTGAGAAATTGTATAAAAAGAACAAAGTTTCTTACACAATAATAATAACGCGTATTAGTATGGATTATGTATAAATCTTCTTGCGTATTTTAAATATAAAACACTTTATTTCATGTCTATAGATTTCCAAATAACCACTAGGTATGAATCTCTTAGAGCCTAAGAGCCTGAGACTTAGGCTCTTAGGCTCTCGCAATAGGTTCGAAGTTCCCTGGGACGAAGTTATTCGGCACAGAACCAAAGTTACCGACATAGCTCTGCGAATTAACAAGCTGAAATGGCAATGGGCTGGTCATATTTGCCGTAGAACTGATGGCCTTTGGGGACGACGAGTTCTAGAGTTGAGACCACGAATTGGCAAACGTGGAGTAGGGCGCCCTCAGACTAGATGGAGCGATGATATTCGCAAGGTAACTGGAGAAGAAGAGCTGAATACCGTGGGCTGATGATGATGAAGCTCTTAATTTTTGCTGCTACAAAATAAATATATAATGTATTAATCACGGCCTTTATTTTACTTTGGGTTTGACTATCTTGCTAAGTTATCGCAATCACACTGGTGACGTGGTGGTCTTACTGAGAGAGAAGCGAAAAAGATCTGACAAAATCATAAATCATGATGAATGAATATCAAAAGTCGAATCAGATGGGCGAATTTTGTTTTTCGAAATCTTTTTTTTCTTTTACTTATTGACATGAAAAACGTTTTTGTATCATGAAGAGAAATTCCTGTAATACCTCGAAGATATTGTAAAATGATTTCCCTATGAAGCCAATCCCATACAAATCAAATCACGCGTCGGCATTTTCCTGCAAAATATCAATTTTGTACTCGTTAAAGCAGTCATTCAATTTCGGTATAGGTATATGTAAAAAAAAACAGGTTACTTTAACATTGCTGAAAAATGTTTGGTTTCAAAAATACTTGCTTGGGTGACTTTTGGGTTATCTAATAATGTTAACAGTTTCTTAATAAACTAAAAATTTGATATTTTTTGTGTTGCTTTGGCATATAAGTGTTTATTCTATTTATACGTTGTTACTGTTCTTGTGTGGCAGGTTTTTCCGTTCTCATTTCCGTTATCTCTTTCCTAATTTCCGGTAGGATTCCCAATTCAGCCCCCAGGACAGGATTTAATTTGACAATATCCAAAAATATTTCGAGGATTGATAGCAAAATATCTCGTTTAAAATAAATATCTTGGTTGCAGAAGTGAAAAGTATACGGACACAATTTGCTATTATATAGCGCGAATTATAGATTCACGTTTCGGCAGTACTCAAACTACGCTTGAATATATTTTGTTTTTAATTTTATGTTAGATTCATTGTTTTATAAAATGCTAGGTTATTATTTAATAATATCATAAGTAGTATTTAAAAAAACGACTGACTATTGAGTTTCTTGAGGCGTTTCTTCGCAGCAGCGGTCTCTTGCGAAGCGCTGGTAGATTTTTGACGCGTACAAGTGCCCGTGCGGCCTACTTACTGAATAAACATCTTTTTTTTAAATCTTTTATTGAAATAATTAAATAGACAGCTAGATTAGACATGTTTATAGCGACATTTTATTTTAACACTTTTTGTATACAATGTATACATTTTAATATATTATTATCTCAGCATATACTTGGGATATATATTTCTTGCGGCAACTAACCTTGAAACGAAAACCTAGATTTTCTTAGCATTTTTTTTTAACTTCTTGTAAACTTCGACTTTTTCTTTTTCATGACGTTTCTCTTGAACCAAAGATCTAAATAAAAAAAATGTGATCACGTTATAAACGAAAACAATTTTTTCACCATCTAAAATTAATTCACTACGCCACGTCCTACCCAAATGGTAATGCAAATAAAATAAAACCCGTAACCAGCTCTACGCGTACACACAATAGACCACGATACCTATTGATATTTGCGTCCTATTCAAACGTAGGTACAAACTATGACAAGCCTATCTGATCTGCCGTCCTTCGTTACTCTATGTCCGTTGTACGCGCAGGAAGGACGTGTCATTGAGCGAGACGGCGCTAAAGCCGTGTCTTCTGCGTGAAAGGGACGGACAGGCGTCATTGTGTTGCGCTTCGATTGTTACATGTTTCTATGCAAAGAGGAAGCTGCTTTGTGTCAGACGGTACATCTGCTACTTTACGAGTGCATTATATTTGTAGGTGGTAAAGATTTCTTGATACTTTGGTTATCTTCGTAATTATTGCACTTTTTTTTTTTAATTGTTTCGTGTTATATTAACCGACTTGAAAAATGAGAGAGGTGTTCTATTTGTCCGTCTTTTTTCATCTTCAGGAGTTAAGAACCAGACAGAGAATATTGGATTAATTAGACAATTAATGACTAATAGATTCAGATTCAGATTCAGATACAAAACACCATAAATAAAAAGTACCGTAACTTAACAGTTTCATTATTAAGAAATAGAAATAAATAAAGTGTTACAAGTGGAACACTATGCATATATAAGGTGCTAACAAATTAGTCACGGATATTTTTACAGCTGATAGTACTCGGTTCTCGGAGAACATTTAAGTATGAAACATCATAGGTTTTCTTATGTTTTTTTGGAGAAAACTAGGAAACAAATTTGCTACGTTAAAACACCCTGTTAATAAGATAATTAAATGAGACCTCTTAAGACATTCTAGAACCTCTTTAAACTATCTAAACTATCATTCAAAAAGCCTCTTAAAAGTTGACCTACAGTTTTCGCGCCGAGTCATAATGACATTTACGAAAAACAACTTGTGACGTGACATGATAGACAGTGTTTAACATCTTGACAAGTGCATAATAGGGTGATTATTTTAAAGATTCATTATATATATTTTTTTGGTTCGGTAAATTAAAACAATAAAATGATACACAAAGGTTCCTTAATTACAGTTAAAAGTTAATTGATTTAATGTAATCTATTATCTATTAAAATATCCGTGACTAATTTGTTAGCACCTTATATAGAATAAATAGCAAAATATTAAGTTCTAGAGTTCTGGAACTCTTATTTATATACGCAGTTAATATTTGTAATTTTACGAGTTAATATCAGAGGAAAACATACATGTCAATTTTACCGACATTCCTATTTATGCTTTTCCGTAGTCTATTTCCAAGTAAAGTAAGTTCTTCGAAAACTAAAGTTGTTGACGAAGTGATCCGTAAAGTAAAGAATGGATGTATTCATCATCATTCACGTACAAACTCACAAACTACCTGGCTCTCTCGGGACGCTTCGAAAAGTTTTGTATTTGGAATTATATATTTGTATTTCCTGCACGGCTAGCACATGTTGTCCGCGACTTTTTTGTCGTTCGGTTATCCCTGTCTATCTAGTTTGAAACGATAGAGACGCACTGAGCGACCAGTGCGAAAATACAGCGAGCCGTGCTGATGTAACTTAATGCAGGTGTTAAAAACTTTCGGGTTTGGATAAAGTTGGTTACGTTCGCATAAGAGAGCAACTGAGAGAGAAGTACAAACCAAGGAGGTTGTTTTAGTAGGTAGGGTACATGCACCGATTTTGGCCACTAAATTTTAACTAATATCCAAAAGCATCATGAAGTTACAAACATATTTTTATATTTTATCTTTAAATTAATCTTCAATCTTAACTATTTATGAATTTAATTTTTAATTTTACTGTATTTTAGATGCTCATTTCAACCTTAAATGACCAAAAAGGGTACTTGCATGCACTGTATGTACTCGTATGTATGTATGTATGTATGTATGTAAACTCTTTATTGCACATAAACAATTACAAAACATTTTGCATCACTATAGATAATGTACATAGGCGAACTTATCCCATATGGGATCTCTTCCAGTCAACCTTGGAGTAGAATAAGCCAGGATAATGCAAGAGGATAGGCAAATTTACAAAATATCAGATAAAAGAAAAAAGAAAAACGGTACATACATCTGAAAAACAGACATTAAAAAGTAATAATATCTGCTTTAATAAAATTAATACATAGGTAATAAAATATACTAATATATACTCGTATTGCTTATGTCGAGTTAGTTGGTATTAAAGAGATCCTATGACATAGTAATACAAACAGGTCGAATTATTGAACACTAGATCTAAATACGGAAACCTAAGCCTCTAATTTGCGCGGTAAAAAAAATATGCTGTTGACGTGTTATGGTACTGTTTTCAACCCGGACGCCATCACAGTCACGTACTCGTAAATAAGAGCTATCCTTGATAATATGTTTTTTTTTTTTGATGGGTGATATGGATGAATAAGTACCGTGAAACAGGGTGAGTAGGGGTTAGGGGGTGAGTGGGGACACAACCCAAAATAAGTCATAACTTGTAAAAAATAAGAACCAATATTAAATTGACAATTACGTTACGTCTATTGGAAATAACTTCAGTGTTAATTAATAACATGTGCCTAACAATCCGATGCCGATACGCGACAAGTGTAGGTTCCTTGGTTTCACTCTGGACTCAAACCTCTGGAAGTGTCAAGTCGATGAATTGATCTGACGATGCATTTGGACACCGGCTGAAAAACCTTTTATTGGAAAATCCATTATACTCAGTTAAAGAGTTTATGGACCTTAATTTATAATTTGTTTTGATTTAATATGTATTGTTGTTTTTATTATTTCTGATGTTTTTGACCTATTATGTTATTTATTTTTAAGTATTGCTAATTTGTTTACATGCTATTTTTACGACGATCCTTAACGGTGATAACTCTAGTTTTGTATTGTTATTTTTATTTTTATTTTGACTTCTTATTTATATTTTTGATTATATTAGATTTGTGTATATTTTTTGACGATTCCAATGAAATTTCTTGTACTTTTGACATACTAACATGCAATGTATATTGTGACTTACTTTGGAAAATAAATATCATTCATTCATTCATTCATTCATTTTACCCCCTTAACCCTTAATGGTTACTGACCCCGTTTTACGGTATAAGCAATATTAACTGCCTGCATTTAGCCATTTAAATCAATTTTTATTTAACTCCCCTTTTTGGACATTGACACGGGACATACGGCATGGACGCACGCCTAGACAAAGAAGTTACCTTCAAAAAACTCAAAGTGAAATAAAACCTGGTGGTGGTCTCAATTAACCAGTTTTCTCAACATTGATATTAAAACAGCCACACAAATAGACCCGTTTTAACATAAATAAGATAGCGTACTTGAATCAACCGCCATTCTTTATTGGCTAAAGTGCTAAAAAGAATCATGAAAAGCCCATTTCTCTTCTCTATATTGCAAAACATTCACTTCACTTTACAGAAAGGATCACTTCGTGCATTACCAAGGGCAGTTAACCCCCACCCACCGGGGGAATCCCCCCTCACGTCAGGAAAATGTACAAGCTCTACCGTACACTATTTCTGGCGAAACAGCCTTTCTCAATAAGTTAAAGTACTTAACATTAACTCGAACAAGGTATTTCAAATTCTATTTATCAACAATAGAGTTCGATTTCCAAAAACACGTCTCACTTTAGCCGTTAGATTTAGGGCTGTTATTCCGTTTATAAATTCTTCGTGGACGAACTCACTTAGCAGACCTATTTTGAACCGTTAGCGCTAGTAAACTAATTGTTCGTAGGTGTCTTCGACTGGTTTCAAATTTTTAGTAGACTACAGCATGACGCATATGAGCGTATTTTTATGGCATGCACAATTTGCACATTATTTTGACCATACGTATACATTTATAATGAGCATATTTTCGAAGAACGGTTTGAATTACTGCTTGCTATTTGTAAAAGGCTGTCGTGTCTTATTGATAGACGGCAGTCTACTTAACTACTGCCCAAACTAGCATAAAAAAAACACAACTTTAATTTGACATTGAGGTATTAACACCATATTAAGGAAAATGCGTTGCCAACCCTGAATACTAGGTTGGAATATCATTAGCTATTTATTTCATTGCGGGGAGGATAGTGGTAGCATTGGTAGCAAACCGGACGGACCCTGCACTAGGTTCTATCGCCCCTGTTAAGGTACCCAGTCGATTTGAAAATCGAACAAGAAAAGGAATGAATACTGGCCATCACTGTTTTCAAAATGTGCAACAGTCAAAAGTCAACTCAGCGGTAACGACCGTAGATTCAAACAACCTTATCTTCAGCGAGCAGTATTAACATTTTGGTTATAAGATCTGTAAGTCTACTTACTGCTTGAGGCGTAAAAGCTTACACGGTGGGATGCTCCGGGCCGATTTGCATTCCTATTGTTGTTTGTCTAGGGGTTACTTTAGGTTGCGGGGTTGGGTGGTAGTTGTGATGACTTTGTTTGAGTAGTTTTCAGGGGAGGCGATTTACCGGGTCGGTATTTATGTTGTACCTTTGCAACCTCCATCGCCTTTGATGCCCGGAAAAGGCTATTCTGTCTTAAATCTTCGCTTGGGATAACAATGATAATGCAAACGGCTTGTTTTGCGAGTGTTTTTGTATGATTATCTTTGTACGTTATTGAGATAAATCTTTGGGCGATGCATTGTTATGTTACCAACCGATAGTCCAATGGGTAAGTTACTTAGGACCAAAATAATAAACTGAGATGTGGCCCTAGACTAGATGCATTGCGAGATCGTTATTGCTATCGAAAATGCGCTTATGTCAGTTCCATACACTTTAACAGTTTTTGAAAATCGTTTTCGATAGCATCTTGTCTAGGGCCTCAGCCAGGATTGTTAAAGCTAACGTAAACGATTTTCGAAATCTGAATAAAAGTATGGAATTCACATAATATCTTCCTTATGATTACATAGTATAAAACAAAAACGCTTCCCGTTCCCGCGTCTGTATCTACCCTTAGATCTTTCTAACTCCGTAACGGATTTTAATGCGGTAATTCTGTACCATGTAGGGGTGTAACTCTCATAAACTCAAGCCAAGCGAGGGCGGATCTTCTTCTTCTTCATCGTTCCCTCAATGCTGAGGATCGCGACCACATGTTAGGGTTTTCCACTCAGCGCGGTCGTAAGCAGTGTGGATCGCTCGGTGTATGCGAGGGCGGATAGCTAGTAAATAATAAATTACAAAACATTTTGAACCCCTGAATTCAAGACACCCTATAAAAAAAGGAACATCAACATTAGTGGTGTTATAGCTGTCTTTTCTCATATTTAGTAAAAGCCCATGTGGTTCGTAACTGGAGCCCCTACCCTACGGGTCAGGGGTACACTAATGGAATTTTGTATCCGTGGACCTCTAAGTGTTACGTGATAGATAAAACGTGTGTATGGTGCAAGAGTAAAAATACACATGAGTGTTGTCCCAGTTTGTCTTTGTGTGACTGGGAAAAAAAAAATGTTCAAAGAGTATGCGTGTATAATAAATATCAATTTAAATTTCTATAAATATGACTGCATATTATGAAACGAGTGTGTCTGTCTGTATATTCTCGATATTCTCAAAAACGATTAAACGGATTTTCATGAGGTTTTCCCCCTGGTTTCGAAATATTTGTAGTTTTAGTTAGTTAACTAAAATAAACCGTAGCTAAGCGTGGGCAGGCGGCCAGTACCTAATAAAAACATTGGCAGATTATTTAACCCTACTTTCGGTTATTTGAGTATTAACCATAACTTGGTAAGGCTTTATTTAAGTAGGAATAATTAAATGTGACTACTTTATCTATTATGAAAGAAACAGGTAATGTTTGCTTCAAATTCAATACGACTCGTTTTTTTTTGTTTCAAATTAAAATATTTTATTTCAAATAATTTTGATTAATTTGTTGGTAATAAAAAGATTATTCATACATATTTGTCAGTGATTAATTTGTCTATACATTAAATAACCATTATAACATATTAACATAATTTTAAGCTACAGATAGATAACAAATATTTTTATCTACATCCATATCATAACTTACCTACAAGATGTTCAGAGACGATAAGTAAATGGTCTATATTAAGAAACTTGTATCTGTAGTTGTATTTTAATAGTAACATTAAAGTATTGCATATCATTATGGTATCGGTGGTCGTTTTGGTTGCATCTTAATGTTAACATTAAAGTATAGGTGATCGGTACTTTAATATTAACATTAGGCATTAAAACACTAATTTGATCTTATTATGAAACTCTCGCTCGTTTCATAAAATCACACTCGTATATTAATGCCTCTTATTATGCACCAGTGACATAAACTATAGGTACTATTCATTTAACGAGTTCTTTTCAATGTACATATAAAATAAAAGAAAACCGATGACTCTGCTTGTAGTTGGCGTGATACCATTAAGAAACCCACGGAAAGGAGTAAAGGCCGTAAATCCGGGAGTGCACTGGCCGTCCGCCAGAATATACTCAGTCGTTGGTTTCGTTTACGTCTGTTTGATTAACTCCTTGCTTAATAGTCTGCTGGAGAAATATTATGATCGCTGTTTATGGTCGGAACACTGTTTCTTAATTACAATCAGTGTACGCTTTGCCTTTTCTTACAGCTTTTATTTATTCGTTTGTGTGTTCCATTTTATTTCAAATTTTGCACAACGTTCCGTTCCGGGTTAAAAAAAAAGTATGAATTTCCACTCGTCCATAAATATTTTTTCCGTGAATCTCGCTCTCTCAGAATCTATAGCAGCTATAAACTGAACTGCATAACTACGTCTAATAACCCCCCTGTTGTGCAATCTATTTCAGCCAAGGGCTTAGTTCTTATCTAAAGTGAAATGCAGTGTTGGGTGAAGCCTCAATTATTTGGCGCCGTGACCGCCATTGTTGGCTCACAATGGCCTAGATTTAGACCAGTGCATTGATTATACAGATGCATTAAAGCCTGACGTTATTATATCATCTAAGTAAAGATACGATAAATTTTCTTACATTGTTCTTTGATGGGTCTGTTTTTTAGTTCCATAGTTACTAATCACACTATTACAGGTTTTTCTCGCCGCACGAGTTATTTTTTTTTAGCCTTAAGCTAACCTAAGCTAACCTTCGTAATTTGTGTTTAATATATCCACCTGTCACTAAATACATCAAAATATGTTTGACAAGATAATTATACCTAGACATGGGGAGGCCATCTGCAACGTCAAAAGATGGCGGATGTGTAATTTGTTTTAGTTTTTATGTTTGTGTATTTAGGTGAGTGAGTTCTTTTTTGTTAGTGATTTGTACTTTTAATGCCTTAGTGTTGCACAGTGATAGAAGACTTGGACTTATTTAGTGTATCCTGGCATCTTACGTACTTCTCGTTTCAAGTGCACTCGCAGTGGTACAGAGATTAAAACTATCTTGGCCTCTGTCCTACATATCACCGTACAACGTTGCCACCAATCTTCCTACAGAAGATTGGATTGTGTGTTATTGCTATATTGATTTATACCTATTTATACTTGACACTGGCGAAATCACTTCATTGTGGAAACGCCATATTCCCGCGGTAGTAGCTGTTCAAGTCGCCGCGGGGCAAAGAAAAAAAATACCAGGACGTTTATCTATTCTCCACTCTTTGCGACTTAATGAGCTTCGTGGCCCTATCTTGTAGGTCAGAACAATAGGTCAAAGATGATGATGCTGATGATGGTTAGATGATTGCACATCAGCTTCATCATGGTCTTGTCTATGTTATGTGATAGTCCACTATAGCTTAATACCAGTTGATCGATGACTAATAAAATTATTTTGTCTACAGTGACGAGACGAAAGAAATTGATGGAAGAGCGCGCTCCGAATCAGGAGATGCGGACTCTGTCTATCACGTGCGAGGGGCGCTGCATGAAGGAAGGTGGAAGGAGCAACAGGTAATCGTACATCACTATCATGATTATAATCAAAACTTTGCTTTTGCGGGTCTTAGAACCACCATCTTATCTATTAACCTACCGCCAAACAGCAGTGTTCGCATTGTTGTGTTCCGGTTTGGGGATAAGACAGCCGGTGTAATGACTAGCATAGAGGCATTCCATCTTAGTGCTCAGGGTTGGCAACGCATTTGCAGTCTTAGGCTTTCAGTCTTGTGAATGCGAATGTCTATGGGTCACAGTTTCCACTTACCATCAGGTGGCCTGTGTGCTCGTTTGCCTTTTCAAAGCTATATAAAAAAAAACTTAAAACCTGACTATTTTCAAGGGGTAAATCGCTAGTCGCTTATAAAATAAAAATTTCATTTAAACGCGTTTGTGTTATTAAATTTTCCACATCAACAGTTTAATTTTACGACCTAATTCGTATCAGTTTCAAGTGACGGAACCCGAAACTATGGTCGTTACGCAGCCCTGAAGCTTAATGCAATAACAATTCACCTGGAAAATGGGGTTTCCCGCTTCAGTCAAAGGAGATGTCGTAGGTGCTTAGGGTCCAGTGGATTGCTATCTTCACTTCTTGCTGTGTGTCGTTTTGAATTTGTTACTTATTGCTTTTGGGTAATGTTTTCGAGATTGAAATATGGGCCGTAAGGAACTGTCTTAAATCCTTAAGTTAGATTACTTTACTTAAAAGAAACAATATTTTATTTTTGAAAAGAAACAAAACTGCATTCAATGATTTTCTAAGATTTGCTTGTCGTGCCCGTAATCGAACCAGCAAAAATTACAAAAAAATACTCTGGCTATAATTAATGTTATATTTCACGATCTTTTTCATTTCAAAGACCAAATGATCATAAGAGAGATTTTATCCTGATCAATAATTCTATCGATTAGTGAATAAAACAGCGAACGCTTATTTTTTTGCAATTTCGGCCGATACGATTCCCGGGTGAATTAGACGAATTTTAGAAAATAACAACAGAATAATATTCCAACGATAATTATCAAGACTCCAGAACTTACTCTTACTTATCATAAAACTAGGCAAACCTTGGACCGCTAGCTTAGATTAGCATCGTACTCGTGAACAGCTGTTTGTGGGGTCCGGTCGGTTCACTTGCAAGGACAAGTTGTTCAATTAATTAGGGTAAAGTCACCAGTGGTCAGCCATACCTGTAGTCGGCCTCTGCCTATACTTTGTATGAATGAGAAGAGTACGAAATATATATTTCCCACTCTTCGCACATATAAGGTCGACTACTGGTCTCTGGCTGACCACTGGTGACTTTACCCTATTCTAGTTATGGCTTTTGACGTAGAGACGTCGCCGTGTTGTTCTAATAGTTTTAAGAATTTATTATTTATTACTTTATTACCTTATTATCATGATTGAAAAAATGACCTTCAGCTGGAGTTTCTTGCGGCGCTTCTTCTCCGCAATGATGGTCTTGTCCGAAGCGCTGGTAGATTCATTCACCGAGGTGTAAAATAGCTCTCATGTATTTACTGAATAAATATTTTGAATTTAAATTTGAACAACTAGGTTAACTGCGTCGTCATGTCAGGCAGCCTGGGATTAAATAAATTATACGCTAGGTGAAATTATATACGAATGTCAGATTCATATAAGAACTGTCAATTTTAACAAATTTACCTTTTAACCTGGGGTTAACCTAGGGTTAATATTTACATATAGGTAGAAGTGGGCCTTAATGTAAACGAAAAAACTCCGTGATACGAGTATTCTTAGTTCGTCAGACAATAGGAGAAGAACACTGATACGGCAAAGCTCGAAAAAACAGTTTTTATTGGCTGTTTAACAGGACTACGTGGTTAGGTTGGTTAGCATTCGTTTATTACTTAAATACATTAAAAAGATAAAATAATTTTTTTCAGTAAGTAGGCCGCGCGGCCACTTTTTCACGAATCAAGTATCTACCAGCGCTCCCCAATAGGAGACCACTGCTACGAAGAAATGCCACAAGGATCTCAGACCAACAGTCATTTTTTAAACGTTTCATACGACAATGACAACTACCTTAAAATGTGTAGTGTTTATAACACCAGCATTAAAATATTAAGCTATAAATATTAAATTAAATATAATAACAAATAAAATGCGTAGTTCAAATGGAGTATAGGTAGGGCAAATGCAGTCACGGCAGCATTCGAGTGCCTCTCACCGGGATTGCCTTTAAGCGTAAGTAATAGACAATATCAAGTGGGTCTGCTTTGCCCATTCTGTAATTCAAGTGTTCTCAATCGGTCTTTAGATCTGATTTGACAGGTTATATATACCACAGTGCAAAGAATGATGGGCAAAAATGTATGGAACCCAGCCCAATCGTCAATATAATTATTACTTATGTAAGCTTATTTATCCCACTATTGGCTGTAATTGTTGTTAATAGTAAAATCAGTCAAGCGTGAGTCGGATATACGGCTAATAGCATTGCAACGCATGCGGGGCACAGCTAGTGTAGTAATAAACGTTGTGTGTGTGTGAACATTTGAAGGCTGATAACTCTCTTCTCCGGGGTTTTTGTAGTTTGTCCCCGTATTAGAAAATGATGCTTATGTAACTAGCTTTCACGTGGTGTACATGAGATTTGTATTCTTTATCATCTCTCATCTCAGAAATGAATTGAGTCTGTCAAGCTTTACTATCTATACATATAAAATGCTTTGTCATGAATGACTGACTGACAGACGGATCAACGCACAGCCTAAACCGCTGATCGTAGAGACCTGAAACTTGGAGGGTGTGATTTTTGTTTGACGTAGGAATCCGATAAGAAAGGATTTTACGAAATTCTACCCCTAAGGGGGTGAAAAAGGGGGGCAAAGTTTATATGGGACAACGTCATTCCTTCGTCCAATCTACGTCAAAAATCGCATAAACATTCTTTAACAGAATTGATGGAAGACGTGTTTCGTATTTTATTGAAATTCATCCCCTAAGGGGGTGAAAAACGGGTAGAAAGTTATTTTGGGGGAGATTTGCTTCGAAGTTGATATTAATACTTCTTAGTGCTTTGGATTTACATTACATTTTATTTTGACACATTGTTTGAAAAGTCAATCCGATTTTATTCAAAAAAGGTTGAATTCACATAAAAGCTAGAATCTAAAGATTCCAAATTTTCCGAAAATCGACCCCCGACGGGAAGAGGTAGGGGGAGTAGCGAGAAACTAATTCTACGCGTACGAAGTCGAGGGCGTCCTCGAGTGTAAACTAAAATCTGCCAAGTTCCCAAATATCTCTGTCCTTCTTATCGTTTCAAACTTGTAAGGAATCAGTGATAGGTCAGTCTGTTTCTTTTTCTCAATTGGGATTGTTCATATTTTTACAATTCCTCTAATTTGAAAAGCATTTCGAGGAACAGGGTTTTGAAGCCGTTCTGCATTATTAAATTTCTGAAATATTTATCTATTTCGGATATTTTAACAAAAGCATATTAAACCTTTGTTTGAGTTTCGTTTTGGCTTGAAGCCCTCTAGATGTATCTTTCGTGTTACGCGAAAACCGCTTAAAATAATATGTTTGAATACACTATTACAATGACTTTTTATCATTCGATATTTTTTTTTGTAATTTATTAGAAAATGCTATCCCAAATTTAAAATAGTCATGTCCTCCATAAAATGTCTGCTGAATAAATAAAGGTATTAAAGCAGTGGGCAGGGCACATTGCTCGCAGGACTGATGGCCGATGGGGTCAGAAGGTTCTGGAGTGGCGTCCGCGGACCGGAAGACGAGCTGTAGGTAGGCCTCCAACAAGATGGAGTGACGACCTCGTCAGGATCGCGGGACCGCGGTGGATGCGAAAAGCACAAGACCGGTCTGAGTGGAAAGGCTTGGGGGAGGCCTATGTCCAGCAGTGGACGTCTTTCGGCTGACATGATTGATTAAAGCAAAACTATTTGGTCTATCCCAGTTGCGAAATAATCTGTTATGATTTCCTATTTAGTGCTTAAACAACATTGTTGGATTCTGTTGACGCTATGGGCAGAACTTGGTGAACACCGCAAACATTAAGTTTTGTTCCTGAGTCTTGGAGGTTCTTCTATGCATTAAAGGATGTGTTTCTCTGAAACTACATTAAATATTGGAAATTGCAAATTCAACGCAAAGGAGACTTACTTTTAATTTCGAATGCATTCATTACGGTGTTTATAGATTTTTGGAAATACGCGGAAATTTAACTGGTCGACGTATATAACAAAATAATAAAATAGGGTTTTTACGGTTTTTATTTAATTTAAAGGTTCCCTGTGTGGTTGCCGGGTTAGAATAGTGCCACTCCGTGTCTTCCCGCGGATGTCGTAAGAGACGACTAAGGGAATAAAGGCTTGCAGTACTGTTAGGCGATGGGCTTGCAACCTGTCACTAATACACTGGTAAACATCTTAGCCTGATTGTGCAAAATGTGGTTACAGAATTATCAACAAGTTTTTAGAGTTGTTGGAAATTCTGTAGCTCTGCCTACCCCACTCTGGGAATGAAGGTGTGAGTTTATGTATGTGTATGTATGTTAAAGGTGCATGTGTTGTAGATAGATATAAATGATCATTATCAATGACGCTTTCGATTTGTATCATATCATAAAACACGACTTTATTGTTATTTCGATTTGTATATTCGACCAGTTCAATTCCTGTTTTTTTTTTCAAAAATCCAATAATGAACTATCTATTGTTTTAAAGATAAAAGCAAGTCCCCTTTGCGTAGAATTTGCTATTTCCAATATTGAAGGTAGTTGCCGTCCATTTTTTTTCCATTTTTTTTTTTAACCTTTAAAACGCAAGCCTAGAGCTTAATTTGGGACTAGGTCAAGATAAGCCGGTTTGCCCTTAACATTCATTTATTTTTACGAAATTTGGCAATAAAATCCCTAAAAATTCTACAAATACTTATTAGTTTGAACAGTGAGTTCGAGTTATGAGTCCGTTTCTCAAACGGTATTAGTCTAATAATATTAGTGTTTTGTCTCGTAAATAACACTACAAAATGAGACAAAACACTAATATTATCAGACTTAATACTTTTTGAGAAACGGGCCCCTGAAAGTATTCCACCAGATTAGGTCGGTGTTATGAGTAGCTGCACTCTTTAGTACTTTGTCACTTTAACGTCATAGTTGAACAGCTGTGAAACGACTGTACCTACTTACCGGAAAGTGTGAGCATCGTGCAAAATTGAAGCGATTCTACAGGGCTGTCTAATCCTGTTTTTTTATAGGTTTCCGTGTTGTCAAGGTTGTGATAGCTCTTAGGGTCTCCCCAAACCTATCGACGAAATCGTTGGCGAAATCGACGTCGCTCGGCTCGGCTCGGCCGGATTCAGCGATGCGAATGGAACGACGTCGTTTTCGCTCTTATTGCATGGATATAAAACTTTTTCTTACCGGCTCAAGCTGATTCCGCGTCGATAGGTCTGGGGAGACCCTTATACTAGACAGTAATGGCCGCCGTGTTAAAAACAATATAGACAAGTGTAAAAATATGGAAGAACGCATCATCTCAAAAATATGTCCCAATGCACCTTATTCCAGTGTAATAATAACTTCGTAACATATTTATAAGATATTTATAAGGGTATTCTTTCCATACATTTTTTGCAGTTAACAGTCATACATAGCACGTCAAAGCCAATATGGTTTTACAAAGTTGAGGCCCTGGCGGAACGCGGAACTAGTTCGCAATTCGTACTGGCCATATATAAATACAGCCACAGATAGGAAACCTTCATAATGCACCGACGCCTTCTCGCAACGTCCAAGTTTCTGAGAGTTGAAGCTCTGATATATTCCATTTCGTCGGATTCATTTTAAAATCGGGTAACTTCATTTGAAATTCGAATTTCGGATTTGTTTCAATCTAGGCCATGAAATGCCGTCTGTTAAAGTTTGTTAAAACAGTTATGAGTTAGAAGAAGTAAGAATAAAAGTACTTTTGCTTCGGGAACTTATACTTTAGTTATAGAAATTGTAAAACTAAGACTGGTACAAAGTTAAGTTTAAGTAAAACACGTACCAGCTATCAAAACTACTGCACTTCAATACTCTCGTTTTATAGGGTTCCATACAAAAATGAAAAGACGGAACCCCGTCACCGTTGGTCCGTCCGTCTGTCACAGCTTACTGAACAGATTGAATTGAAATTTGGTACACATAATGTAAATTGATGACCCAAACACAGATGTGTAAAGTAATTTTTAAATAACGTTTTGTTCGGGGGACAAATTAGGAAATAAAAATAAAGTTTTGCAAACCTTACTGTAGCACATATTAAATAAAAGGGCTCGTTATGAGGATCTCAAATATATTATTATTGTAAAATAAAAAGTTCTGATTGTATTCTTGAAAGAATACGAAAAAAACAAAGAAAATTACAAAATATATTTCATTGCTTGTAGAAAAACCTATAAGAATTCTACCAAAAAAAAATGAAAAAATTACGTACACGCGGAACCCTCTCCACGCGAGTTCAACTCTCACTTGGCCGGTTTTTACTGTTCCGTATTCAAATGGTGCCTACTGACCGTCAATCTGTATGTGGAATTGTGGAGCCCTATCCTAAGGCCCTATCAATTCATAGTTGTATTTCCTGCTCAACTACTGTTATTTGATATTATATTTATTTTAATATTGTAGCTTTATATAATGCTAGACTAAGTAGTACCATTGTAATATGAAATATATTTAAAAAATGACTGACTGCTGAGTTTCTTGCGGCGTTTCTTCTCAGCAGTGGTCTCCTCTTGGGACGCGCTGGTAGATTCTTGACGTGTAAAAGTGCCCGAGTGGCCTACTTACTGAATAAATTTCTTTTATCTTTTATTATTGTAACGTAAAAGATGGAAATTTTCATAAAATATAGAAGTGTCTAGTTTTGCATCAAGTATCCTGACCAAAACAATAAAAATTAAGATAGGTCCCCATAGAAAATAACTTGAAAAAAACAAGCTTATTTAGATAACAAACCAGGTTTAAAAATTGTTTTGTTCCCACCTTAAGGTTGAACAACAATTACCAATCAACAACACTGCGCTAATTACGAAAATAAATCTAATTAAGGCAATGTTTTTGGCAATCACATATCCTGTTTTCGTCTGTAAACAATCACCAACAAACTACTCATGAGCGAAAAAACGGGCTCGCAGTACTGAAATTGTTTAAAGTGACCAGTTTTTTTGCATCGCAGGTAGTTGCTTAATTTAGTAGTTTGTGCATTTTTTATGGTTCGCGTAATTGCTATATACTTAATATATTGTAGGGGGTATAGAAGTGATTAATTAATTATGACACTGTCCAGACAGTAGACAGCGTAGTACGTTGACAATCTGCTCGCGTATACCTTTGAGAAGCAAATACAGGGAGGCCATTTGCAACGTCAAAAGATGGCGGATGTGTAATTTGTTTTAGTTTTTATTTTTGTGTATTTAGATGTTCAAAGTTCTTTTTTGATAGTGATTTGTACTTTTAATGCCTTTGTGTTGCACAGTGATAGAAGACTTGGACTTATTTCGTGTATCCTGGCATCTTACTTCTCGTTTCAAGTGGACTCGCAGTGGTACAGAGGTTAAAACTATCTTGGCCTCTGTCCTACATATCACCGTACAACGTTGCCACCAATCTTCCTAGAGAAGATTGGATTGTGTTTTATTACTATATTTATTTATACTTATATATACTTGACACTGGCGAAACCACTTCATAGTGGAAACGCCATATTCCCGCGGTAGTAGCTGTTCATGTCGCCGCGGGGCAAAGAAAAAAAAAAGCAGGAAATACAGACAACCCCATAAAACCACATGTCACCTCTAGCAGACAATGCTTCTATCATTGGGTGCCTATCTAATTAAGACGATTTATTTTTTATCGTTTCGAGCAGTGGCTGTTGCAGCCTAAAATTTAGATTCAGATCACAGATGTCTACGCAACCTACGAAACAATAAAATACTCGTAGACAAAATCAACAATTCCCTCCATTGTTTGGCATCAATTCTGATGACAAACAAAATCGGCCCTGAAATAACTTACACACGGAGTGAGATAGAAAGTAAAGGTGCCATCTTCTTTATTTATAGGTCTTTCCGTACATATGCTTTTCTTTTACTCATTGTATTATTTTGATGTGTCCTGTTTACGGTACATACAAAAAAAAAGAGTGCGAATGCATTGCAAATACTCCGTAAGTCGAGCTCAAAATTAAGTTATTAAGTGGTAGTGGGCATATATCTGTTGGAGGGTGATAACAGATGAGGTGAACGTGTTGTCGCGTGGTAGGTACCTTTGTGGGTCAGTCGCTAGGACGCTGGAATTATGACCGCAGTTTTATTCTTTAAAAAGATAATAGATATATATTCAGACATCGAAAGAATGATGGGCAAAAATTTATGGAACCCAGCCCAATCGTCAATAAATGTTATAACTTATGTAGGCTTATTGATCCCACTATTTGCTGTAATTGTTGTAAATAGTAGAATCAGTTAGGCGTGAGTTGGATATATTGGAACTAGCATTGCAACGCTTGCGGGGCACTACTAATGTAGTAATAAACGATGTGTGTGTGTGTTAATATTTGAAGGCCGATAACTGTCTTCTCCGTGGTGTTTGTAGTTTGTCCCCGTATTAGAAAATGAAGCTTATGTAACTAGCTTTCACGTGGTATTCATGAGATTTGTATTGGTTATATGATCCATGCTCATCATTCTTTAACTAAGTTATGAAATACTTTTTAATTACTGATCTAATACCTACCTACCCGCGATTACTTCACTTGCAATCAATTAGGTCACCTGATTTGATTACGCAGGAGTCTATATCGCCACTTCATCCTCAGTGGGTGGGGGGGGGGGTTGATGGTAGCACGTGTGTAGGTATGCATAACTAATTAATTGATGCATAGGTGGTGTCTATGTAGATTAGGTAGCTTTAGTACCTATTATTTATTAATTGTATGTATTATTTCAAAAAACGAACTTGTCATAAGGCATTCTGTAACAGTTTATTTTTTAGAAGTCTCAAACGAGTACACAGGCCACCTGATGGTAAGTGGAAACTGTGACCCATAGCCATTCGCATTCACAAGACTGCAAGACTAAAACTGCTAATGCGTCGCCAACCCTGAGGACTAAGATGGAATGCCTCTATGCTACTCATTACACCGACTGTCTTATCCCCCAACCAGAACAACAATGCGAACACTGCTGTTTGGCGGTCGGTTAATAGATTAGGTGGTGGTAGCGATCCGGACGGACCCTGCACAAGGTCCTACCACCCGCATAAATAAAAGAAAACTATCACGACTAAGTAATTTTTTTTGGTTCCTTAGATACAGGCTTTTTTAACCTACCGCCAAACAGCAGTGTTCGCATTGTTATGTTCCGGTTTGGGGATAAGACAGCCGGTGAAATGACTAGCATAGAGGCATTCCATCTTAGTCCTCAGGGTTGGCAGCGCATTTGCAGTCTTAGGCTTGCAGTCTTGTGAATGCGAATGTCTATGGGTCACAGTTTCCACTTACCATCAGGTGGCCTGTGTGCTCGTCAGCCTTTCCTATGCAATAAAAAAAAAAAAACAGGCGACTAAGGCTACGGCGCTTTCTACTTACTAAATAACTTTAAATTGAAAATTAGTTGTTTAAATAACTAACGCCTCTGGAACCCTACACGAACTATGATCTGAATGACACTTGCCCAGTATTTTCCATTTCCCATCACGCCAGCAGAAAAGAAATCGCAGCCGACACCCCGGCAGCCAATTAGACCTTTTTCTCGCCTCTCACTAGCACTCGTGGGCATACATTATGGGTTCTTAGTCGTTGCAACATCACCACGAAATGCAGCTCTACCCTTATCAACATACAGTTTAAACCTGCGTTGGAGTAAGTGTTTCGAAGGACGTAAATTTGGAATGTTGCCAGCGTCGAAGGCACTGGGGGGTGATTTGGCACGTTAGGCGGAATCGGTGTGTTAGTGTTTTGAATGAATAATCGTCTGCAGGGGAATTATTCTCTTTATGGTTTTGAGCAGCGGTGTGTTCCCGTGTGGAGATAAGACAACGGAACTACTAGCATAGAGTCATTCTAACTTAGTCCTTAGGGTGGGCAACGGATTTGGAGTGTCAGGATTGCAGTCTTGTGATTGTAATCTTCAGAATTTAAATGGATCTCAGATCCCACTTAAGTCAGGTTGCCTGTGTGCTCGTCGTTGAAATCGTTATAAATCCTAAATGAAAATTCAAAATGAAAATGATGAAAGAAATCTATAGATGATTTTTTAATACAAATTTCAATGATCTTACCTTTTTTCTTTTTTACAATATGGCGTCTGGTTGCCGCCATATTGAATTTTGATTACTGTCATATCTTTAGTGACACTCACAAAATTAAGACAAATTGCTTGACATAAGTAGGTTATCATCAAAATCGGTCTATGAGTTTAGTTCTAGAGTGCGACAAGGGAACAAACATACCTACATATGTAGGCTGGTAAACACATTTGCCCTTCTCCTTCGGCAGTCGGATAAAAAAAAACAATATGATACAATTTTTTACTTCATTTTAGTTATCATATGATTTTAGTACCAATTGTATTTTGTACTCGTCATTGTTAACCTTTTGAATTCATCCTTTAGTGTACTTTTGGATTTAGAGGATTCAAAATTTCCTAATCAGTACTCCAAATCTCCAATATCATAATAATTAATATCATACATACTGGTTTGCGGGGTTACATATATTATGGCATAGGAAGGCCAACGACAGAGCACCTGGCAGCCTAATATGGCTGCTTTTATGTACATTTTGTCACGCGATAAACGCAATTATACTAGGCACGCCTGATGATAGTCTGGGATCTGAGATCTGAGGACTAAGAATGAAGCTAGTAATTTCACCGGTTGTTTTATCCCTAAACGCTGATCTCCGCCTGGATCGAGCTACGAGAATAACTCCCCGGATTATATATTTTTGGCAACACGAGGAAGGTGGAAGCCGAGCCGGCCCGTATCGGCCTGCTCAGCATTTTAGGGATTAATAGGGCTGAGGCTTGTAATTCATTTGGGACTCAGGTGCTGTAGCTGTCTCTAGGAAATAAATTTGCTGAAGAGGATGAGATTTTTAAAACGCAATGCATGCATTAAAACTGACCAAAGGTGGAGGTAGGGTAATGTTTGTTCAAAGAGGTATGGTAATAAGGTCCAAAATTGGATACACCTCTTTGTAGTCAACTGTACCCGTACAAGAATAAATATCACATTAATATTAAGGGACAATCTAACAAATCGGAAAAATTTAATTAGTTGCAAAGGGAAAGAATTTACTGTTTTACCTTTGGATCACCGACACTCATTTCATATAATATTTTACAACGACGAATTTTCATTTCACTGTCCCGGCATTTACAAGTGCAGGAACTATCAATATGATAATTATTATCTGGAGTTAACTGGAGTTTCTTGCGGCGCTTCTTCTCCGCAATGATGGCCTCGTCCGAAGCGCTAATAGATTCACACCATATTACCAATGTGTATAAGAGCGCTCATGTGGCCAAATTTACCTACTGAATAAATATTTTGAATTTTAAATTTTAACCTTTTCTGCCACCAGAGTGCGCGGCTAGCACGTTCGCAGAAGAAAGGCCTCGCCGCCGTGCACGCGTGGTGCGTGGCCTGGTGGCACTCCGGGCGGGAGGACCTGGAGGACACGGAGCCTGAGGAGGAGCCCTCGGACCCAGGGTACGCCACTCCCGTCTCCGTGGAGACGCCGCTGCAGAGCACTGTGTCCAGGTTAGTTGGTTACTGGGAGAAATATCTTCAGGTTGTACCATATGATGTACAAGACATGTTTGCGTCAATATAGATAATGGACATAGGCGCGAACTCTTCCAATATGGGAGTAGAACAAGGAAAGATAACGCAAGAGGATAGACAAATTGCCAAAAACACAGAATAAACAAATAGTACATACATCCGAGAAACAGATTGATTGTTTTGCAAAATTTCGATACATAATGGAAAAGAGCGAGCAAGAGGTATAAGAGGAAAAAGTATGAAAATGTGTGAAAGAGAATTAAAAATCTGAAAGAACCTTTTAAGTAAGTATCGCACTGTACAATATTTTTGTGAAGCTCACCCCTATTTTTGTTGCAGTGCGTGTTTGTCAAATAACTGTTAATACTTTTAGTTTCTGTTTGACTTATTACTTATTTTATCGGTTATACAAAGTAAAAACTTTTTCCTTTTTTAACAGATGCACGTCATTGAACGTGATCAGAGACCCATACGCCCCCCGCGGCGGGTCGGGCGGCGCCAGCGACGGGGGTACGTCCCCGCTGCGGCGCACCTACGATGCGCCCGCGCCGCTCCCCGCCGCGCGAGACAGTCGATCCCTCCCACCCAACACCAGAATCAATACTACTACCTCACCAGCCCTCAAATCAGTCTCAGCAGACTCAGTCTACACCATTCTTATCCGACTCCCGGAAGCAGATTCCGACAGACCTACGATCAAAATGATCTCCGAGGAATCTCCTCCAGCAAATAATACGAGAGCTCATTTTAGACCGACGAGAGGAGATTCAGAAATGAACTTACATCCGGCTGGACATCCAGCGTTGACCAGAAGGACCTCGCATATTCAGGACGTTAGGATTCCTCTTAACGCCAAGATAATACCAAAGCAGTTAGCCGGTAAGGGCATTATGTCAAAACAGCCAAAGAAGAAGAAGACGCAAGAAAAGAAGCAGGAGTCAAAAGCTGCTAAAACGCTATCTGCTATACTTCTATCGTTTATCATCACCTGGACGCCTTACAACATTCTTGTGTTACTCAAACCGCTGACCGCCTGTACTGGTTGCATCCCAGACGAACTATGGTCATTCTTCTACGCCCTATGCTACATCAACTCGACCATTAACCCCGTTTGTTACGCTCTTTGTAACGCTACCTTTAGAAGAACTTACGTCAGGATTCTGACCTGCAAATGGCATAATAGGAATCGAGAAGCGATGACAAGAGGAGTTTACAATTAGAACTTTCCAGATTAATTTATTGTTAGATTAAAGATGGTACCAATTTAAATGATTGCCCAATTTTGGTACCTAATTATGACCTTAAACGTTGCCGGTAAAGCCTGTGAATACGAGTTAGTTTGAAAGCGATTTATTGTGTGAAATATGATTTCCATTAGTGAGTTGACCGTCCCGTCCAGTGATAGTTGTATGATTTGTAGATTTCGTAGTTTTGTGATAATTTCTTTGATATTAGTTGGTAATTGCTGGTTTCAGTTCTCGAGTTTCTTCTCCTGTTGTAAGCAGAGGAACAAATATGCCAAAGGATTATTAGAAAATATGATGTCAAAATGAAAACCGCGTTAATGGTGGAGGAACTGGACTTTTTCGAGGATTGAGAGGATTTTTCTAGTCATTTCTCAATGGTATTTTACAAGGTGTGAGCTTTTAGGGTAAAAAGGACGAATTTAGTGCAAGTGAATTAATTGGATATTGTTTTTATTGATTGATGGACTGCTATTGCCAAATTTAGGGATACCCTACTTAAATTGTGCAAATCATTTTGTGATCATGTACATGCTCCATTATGATCTGAGATTTACCGTTTAAATTTTGTAACTTTCATCAGGATTTCCGAGTAATCAAACGCAATAATAATTAAACATTCTGTTCTTCAAGGTTAGAGTTCAATGAATGCAACACTACCTCTTCAAGTACCTAACAACGAAGTACCGCGATAAACATAAAATTGAGAGCCGTTTGAAAATTAATAATTATTATAATCAGGAGTTAGGTGTTATGTCATTATTTTTAACGTATCGTTTTTATGCCCACTACTGTGTAGTCTTAAGGTCTTATTTCAAACGTTTTTTTTTTGCTCTGGACTGTCCAGTAATTGACCTGGTAGAATAGAGAGGTAGAGTTACCTTCTATGACCGTCTAAAGTCAAGTTTGTATTCCGTCATAACACTAACCTCTTTATTCAGAAACGCACAATAAACCATTTAGTTGAAGTATTCTTTGTTCCTTTCTGTCAAATTCAAATGTCATAATGACAGATATGGATAGAACACATTTCAAGTATACTTTAGCTATTGCGCGTTTATGAATAAGAAGAAGTTTAAGGGTGTTATGCCACTAGCAAATAGAAACGGGTTTCGAGCGACGTGAATAGGGAGTGCGTTTGCAGTGAGCTCGCTGTTGGCGTACAGCGAACATGCCGCGGTCGCACTGCGTGCTCGCCACATGTTGTACACTCGTGAATGTATGAACACACGCTGCCAACAAGTCACGCACATGCCACAAATACGTTACGCTCACGTGGCGACCTCGCTACGTACTATCGAACCAACGGAACCCTGACCCACCATGGAACCTTGTCACAATGATTGACGTACGATTGTCGTATAGCTTCGTATGACAGTCCTAACGTCAATCACTGTGACAAGGTTCTATGGTGGGTCAGGGTTCCGTTGGTTCGATAGTACACACGGCGGGCACGTTGACTAATCGCCTCGCTGGAAACTCTTTCGCAAATCGCCCGTATGACAACACCCTTATTAAAGCCGCCCTTGCTGTCATTCTTCCTGCTAAATTATGACGTTTGCCTCATAGAGAGTGTAACAAAAACCCTGTCAAAAACCCTTTAAACGGTTTTATTCAACGGGGTTTTTGTTAATTTTTAAAGTTGGGCGAATAAACGAGTAGTAAGTACAGTGCTTTATCTTGTTTTATGCGTATTTTGTCTCGATGTTAACTTTAAGGAATCTAAGCAATATTTATACTTCGATCTTAAATGATACGGTGTTTTTTAATCGACATAAAATATACCGTCTTTGTATTTTTTGATTTCCGACGATTCAATACATATGTTATTACCTATATCTACAGAATGTCTTAAGAAACATTCGCTTTTTAAACCCAAGTCACGTCTTTGTCCACAAAACATACCGTTGTTTTTCTTTTAATTATGTACGTAAGTAAAGTTACAGTATTATTTTTTCTGTAACAAACGGAGATCATGCTAATATATCAGTGTCGTAATTTTAAGAGTTACTCCATTTTAAATAATCAAACGTGACCAAACTCTATTGAAGCCAAACAAGAAGACAGTTCGATGATATTATTTTTATGTTTGATCAATTAATATTTTGTTCGATCTTATTCGTGCCCGAACCTACCTTTGTAATGTGGATCTAATTTTCCACCGGCGAGGCGAGACGAGACGAGGTGGCGCGAGGAAAACAACCATTTCCACCGCGCGCGCGAGGAAAGTGGACGATTTTACAATACAAATTTCAATTCTCGCCCCGCCTCGCCTCGCCTCGCCTCGCTGGTGGAAAAGCACCTTTATGGCTATATTAACTCTTGCTCACTTCTTTTAGCGATATGTAAAAAAGGAAACCAATGAAACATCTAATGTAATTAAATAGATTGTCTACTGTTTTTACATTCCATCAAATGATTTAATTACTATTTTAAATTATTGAAGAACTTGAGTTACTTATTTAATGACTTAAGTCGTTTTTATTTGCGAATGCGTAATATTGAAGAAATGGAACAACGACACGATTCTGACGGGTTTCGTAACACTTATATATCTTTTAAGATTTGGCATCTGTGACAATGCTATGATGAATAAAACTAACGTAATATCTCAAATATAAAAGCGCAGTGTTAAAATTCTAAATAAAGTGAGGTGAACTAGTTAAGAATAATATTGTATATATTGTCATTTTCCGCAAATACCTAGTATATATCGCACTGCTAGATCAAAACAGGAGTAACTCAAAATACAACTGTTTTATAAAATCAACTTTATTACAAATCCTATGAACTTGAAACAAAACTAGCAAGGATTTTGAGTTGATACTGTTTTGATCTAGCAGTGCGATATGTGCGATGTTTGTGTCGTCAGTTTATTAATAGAAATAGCAAATACGAAAACTGGTGTACGTATTTACTATACATATAATATTTGACTTGTGCATAATATGTAAAATCTATGGGTGTCGTACAACGTTCCTCTGTTGTGAAAGGGGTTTTAATACCTATTTATTATTATATATTACTATATATATTATATATGTGTAGAAATAGTGTATTACCTATCTCATAATTAAATTAAGCATATTGGGATATTATCATAATTTTATACGAGTTGTGGAAAATTACGCATTTTACCATATTTAATTCAATAAGAAATATTAATTGCAGAATATTGCGAGCTTTATAATTAAGTGTTATAATTTATAATGTAGATTAAATACGCTTTTTTGACAAAACATTACAGCGTAAAGATTAGTGATGTGCTACCGATAAATGACGCACTTACGCCCTTTCTCATCGTGAAAAATTACCGCAAATTGTCGAAAGTTCTCGAAAAATTTAGACTACTTTATAGATAATTACCCTCACGGAGAACATTACCGAGAGCGTTACCCTATAATTCTCTCTGTTCTCGTTATTTACGGTAACGGTACACCACTAGTACAGATACGGAGATGAATCGTTCCAATTTCCACACAGTTTATAATAGTTTATTTAATCGTAGCAATGTTTTGATATGTTGGTTTGCTGGTAGAAAAAGCTAGTAGACATTGTCACCATCATAACAGTCGAAATATGTGAGAATTTCTCTAAATTAAGACCAATCTGAGAGACAACTGGATAAAAAAAAATGGCAGTTAGGCATAGTAAAAAAAACGAAATATTAAATAACCCTAATGACTTTAAGTTTTACTAAGCACGTAATAAATCATAAGGCAAATAAAACATATTTATCAAACAAATATTTGATTTGACTTTTTAAAAATAATCTGAGACCCTATTTTGGTCGCCTTTATTGTGGATAAAGCATCTGTCGCTCTCGCACTTACACACAGGTCAGAGAGTAATAGATGTTTTGTCGACATCGAATCTATAATTATGTTTATGTGCCCTTTGCTAATGTAAAATGCGTAGTTTTACCCGCGAGCGTTCAAAATGCGTTACAATTATTTTGTGTTTAAATATACGTTGTCAAAAATACTAATTGAGATAAGCTTTTGCTGTCGTCGGCTATCGAGATAAAACTAATAAGTACAGTCAATGATTTTAATTCCTATACCACTTTGGACTATATCAAAGTGACACTGTAAATAAAATCATAAGAAGTCGCTTACGTTTTGTTTGATTACGTCACTTTGACATAGTCCAAAGTGGTATAGGCATTAAATTCCTTGACTGTACTAATAAGTTCACAGTCGGTGAGTCTTTGTTAAGTACAGTCACCAGCAATAATTATTATACATTGCTCTCCAAAATGTGTGACACGCTCTTATACCTCTGGCAATAAAGGTGGTAGATATGTTTGAGCCCAATGTTGGATAATATATTATTGCAATGATCCTACTACCACTACTGTGTGACTCCATTACTAGATCAGTGTCTCTATTCTAAACAGTAAAGCCATATTGCCTTTGACATGTTATCGTGTTGCTTTGCAGCTATTACTGTCAAGTAAAGAGCTTTCAAAACGGTGACAATACGGTAACAGATCAAAAACGATATTGTTTTTACCGTGTTGAATAGTGGCCCAGGTCGATTTGGATTTTACCGCCTAAAATAGTGGCGCAGGTCTTTATTTGGACTCGTGGTTAGTTGACTCGTTGCAAAACCAACTATTTTATATTATCTCACAACCAAATATTTTGTAACGATATTAACTTATTTTTCTAAGACATAATTGATGACTAAACACATTCATCCTAACATACATATACTTTACGGTCGTGTGCATTTTCTACTTAGTTTTAACCTATTTAGTGTATGTGACGCGTATGTGCGTCACGCAGCTTTACAACATACTCTCATGCTAAGAATGTAGCTATGTCTTAATAAAAAGGATAGGGTTTTTCAAAAGCATTTTTTTTATTACGTGCTTGTTTTAGCAGGATTAACAAATTGTTTTTGTAACGCATTTTGACGTCAATTTATTATACCCAATCGTATTGTCAATGCGCACAGTAAATTAGTTTAACCTATACGAGCGTTATTTTTGTCTGTGTCTATAGATGGTAAATAATTTGTAGGTTACCTTCTAGATTTTACCTCTTTACAGGTTCTATAAAAAATGTACCCTAAATAATCTCTTTACACGTAGTTTTAAATAGTGACATTCCGTATCAGTTCAAAAATTTGCAAAAGGCAAAAGACTACGTTTTCTTGATAGACATCTATAATTTTCGTCGTGTGCGTGGCGATACATAATGCTAACACTTGCAAGCGTATTTAAACTGCGTTCCTTTAGGGCTGGGATATCGCAATCGAGGCCGAGACTTTTATTATCTTTTCGCAAATGTTTATTTCGACACCTTATGTGATTTACTAGGTAACAAAACGATAAAAACAGCATCTTTTCAATGCAAAACTTCTCTATAAAGCCAAATTTGGACGAAATGTACCCAAAAAGCTCAATCCGCTACTATGCTCTATTTGGACTATCATTAGTATAGCTTCCTCAGGCTGAAATAATGCGCTGCGAGGCTTTGTCACTCACTAGTAGTGGTTAAGGATTTTTTTTTTTATCTTTTATCTTTATCTTTGTCAACTTTTTGAGAGCTCTCATTTTCTTGACAGTAATGGCGGCCGACTTAAAAACAAAACCGTAACAGGTCAAATACGGTTTGAATTTTACCGCCGCGCAGCTAAAATTGCGAACCCAGTGTAGTGCATAAACATTTTTTTTTTGCTGATAAGTTTTGGTTTAGTGACAAAGCCTGTAAATATCAAGCAATATAATATGTACAAACGGACGGCTAGTAAACCACATTTTAAATATAAAATGTATTATTTAATTATATTGGATTTGCCTGAGTATTAAATGCGAAAGAGTATGAGTTCCTCTTAAATGTCTTCGTAAGAGGCGAGATGACTTTGTATTCCGTTATGTGATTATAATATTATGGACACTGGACAGAATGTACACAAACTCCATCTAGATTTCTGTACTTACGTACAAAAAGCTGGTGTTCAATGTGCAATAGTTTTATTTTACTTCATAAATTACGGAAATAAGCAGTTTTCTTTGTAAGTTCTGTTGTTTAACATATTCACTGCTGCAATTCTCTAAGGCACTTAGAGCGGCCTGTTTTATAAAGTTACAAATTACAATTTACAGGTTACTAGTTTCCATTTGGCACGACCTCGACCAATGACGACCAGCCATTTGAGCAGTGTTGCCAGTTTAGACCTGTAATATTGGTTCTTGTAGCTTTATAAAACGTGCCCCAGGCGTCAATTGTTAAAAATACCTTTTGGCAAGGCTTGAGTTAAATCGGGCAGACTCATAACTCGACATTGAAAAAGTTCTTTAGAGAAAGTAATTCAAACCGGTTTATTTTTCTGTTTTGACTAGATGTACGGGTTTCAGTTAAGGTGCGTGTACGATCACAATAGTGCGTCTGTGGCTATAATAGAAACGCACATATGCGTCTACAGCAGTGGATGTGTTAAAATAATTCTTGTCCACGACATTGCATTAGCTATAATTTCAGGTGTTGGTCTATTTGTATTCTCAATAACAGTTGAATCTTTACTTTATAACAAGTTTTATGGGAGCATAAAGCTAAGTTCGTGTAAGCTAGATTCACAACGTGTCTCCCTCGATAAATAATATACCTACATAAATAATTTCTGGTATTAGAAGTTTGTCGGTATAATGCTATCATAGGAGAGTCTTGAAGACTTCTTAAAATTCACTAGTTCTAAGTGTTTTGCTCCAAACATCTCGATATCGACTCTTTTCTTTGCACCATTTTCATATTTGTAACTAATACTTTCCTAGCAATTGCTTTTTTAATATTGTATTTTGAATATTAAGTAATATTGATACATTATGTACAAAGTGATTGTTTACTAATTAAAATAAATGTATTATTAAATTAATCAATTTGGAGATCGAATAGTTAGCGAAATTTTAATGATTAAGCGTGATGATATTTTGCAAAATAATGGTGGATTTTTAATTATTTTCTGAGCAATATTCTATTTAAATTTCCTTAATGTCACATTCCATTTTTGTAAGTAACGGCTTGTTTGAATTGGACGCCTCAAATATTTTTAACCTAAATAACTAGTCGAAAATCCAAGGAAAATACAGTTTCTGAATTTGAAAAAAAGTGACAAAAATGTTTGAGGTGGCATATTTAAACAAGCCAATCGTTTAATTCATGTAATTTTTAGACGTCGATTTTAAAATCATTAACTAAATGACAAGGGAGTAAAACGAACTGAAATATTTAATTAAAAATATTGTCGTGTATTTGTAGTGATGTACCTAAAATAAAAATCTAAAGAAAGCTAATAGGTTTGGCAAATAAGAATAATAGATAGGTAGACCTATTTGATGGATTTTTACTTAATACGTAAGTGCATGAAATGTGAGTAGGCAGTGCCAAGTATTTCCTAAAATATGTAAAAAAAAACGAAACCCACAACGTTATAATAGAATTTTATATTTTTTTTAACCATGTCTTATTTTAAAAAGGTATTTCAAACTGATTAAAGTTAATGTATGTCATGCGTTCTAATAAACGAGTGTACAACGTTTTCGACCGACTTTTGATGGTCTGTGCACAAGAGTGACTATTTTTAGAGTATTGGGCGAGTACTACGCTAGTACCAAAGCCCGTGGCAACTCGGTCTTGTCACTTATATATGCAGTTTTTCGTGCACTTAGGTTTTAACAATGTGTCTTAGTTTACCTCTATCCCTTCTTATTTTATCTCCTAGTCAACCGACCAACCAAGTATCCCTCTAATGGAATGAACAAAATATTCTGAACGAAGTGTCAAATAGTAATATATGTCGCAAATTAATATAGATTACTATTATCAGTGTACAATTTAGTCAACACAGTGTATTTATGAAATAATAAATGTGGTTTTTGTAAATTATTTTAAAAATTAATCCATGTTTTTGTATAACCAAAGACAATAAAATTGAACTAAAAATTGTCTTTTACTTACGTGTGTAGGTACCTCTATTGTTTAGGTAAGTAGGGGTTAATTTATGCGTTTCTGACATACTCAATGCCTTGAACGCGTATATGCGTTTATATAGTCGGTGTTAATTGAATTGGGCAAAGATGTGAACAAGTTAGTACTGTTTGATACAAAACCTCCAATTTTCATCAAACGCACTCTTTAGAAAAGCTTAGGGTTGATAGTTATAAATAGTATATAAATCAATAAAAAAGACGTCACTTGATATTTAAAAGGTTTCACTGGATGGTTCCAACGCAAGACCAGCGCTGGCTTTAACGCCAGCATACCGCTGAGTTGGAACCATTTCGTGACCACAGGTCTTTTGTCTATGTCAGTATTTAGCTGTGGTTTGACTGCTGTTTGGCACGAATAAATGTTTTTTCTTTCTTTTATTTCTTTAAAAGTACGCGATAATAATGGTACAGATAGATTGCTTAGTTTGGTTTTGTCTTCTTTCCCCTTTTCAACTGTCACCGATTGGATATTGTTCGAGCTGTGTATAAAACCGAAGAAGCGGCGCCTGAAGATAAACATGGGCAAAGGGACAGCAGCAAATGTATTAAATTATAAATGAAAATTAAACTTGGTAAATTTTTGTTATCTATTTGTAGCGATGGCACGAAATTTAGAAAAAAAATAGGGGATGTAAATTGACCTAGACCTAAACTAAGGTCTAGGGTACGATATACTTACTTATATAGAGAAATACATACTTAAATACATAGAAAACATCCAAGACAGAAATATCTGCCCTTACCGGTATTTGAACCCGCTAGCTTCGTAGGAAGACTCACTACCAACTATGGTCCGTTCGCGTTAAGAATGCAGTCACTTATGAATGCAAAAGGAAGATTAAGTTTCATGAATAAAAATAAACCTATTTTTGAGCTACTTGATTGGTTAGGGGGCGTGGCTAGGCCGGCGGACAGCAATGATTTACTGCATTCTTCAGCGAACGGACTATAGGCTAACGTGTAATACATAGCTCTAAGGTAATAGGTAGTCCTTTTGTTTGGGTAGGTACTTAACTCAAGCTTAATATGTAAGTATGGTATAAAAAAATTGCATCACTAGGCCATATAACTTGTAAGGTAGTGCCCGAACCTCCCGACTGCCCAATTGGTCCCCTACCTCCCCTATAGATGATGTACCTACAGATGTAGTGCATAATTGTTTTCCTTCGTATTTTCACGGAAACGTACGAACGCGTCTTGCTATTTCAATCGGTCACAGTACAAAAAGTACTGAGGTTGACTGAAGTAGCATGACACCTTCGTACGTTTCCGTGAAAATACGAAGGAAAACAATTATGCACTACATCTGTACATAGGCGAAGTTTCGGACTAGGTAAATCAAGATTCTTGATATTTTTACAATTACTCTAATTCGAAAGCCATTTCGAGGAATAGTGTTTTAAATCCGTTCTGCATTAGTAAGTTTTTGAAATATTTATCCGTCGGATATTTCGACAAAAGTATATTTAACCTTTGTTTGACTTTCGTTTCCGGGTTGAAGCCCTCATATATTTTACGTGGTAGGCGAAAACCGCCGCAGATTTAAATTTTATCATTTTATCATCCCGGCTCATCGACACCTCCGGAGACCCTATAGCTGGCGCTTACCTTTCCCAAAGGATTGGGCTAGCCATCCAGAGAGGTAATGCAGCCAGTGTCTTAGGGACCATGCCGCGAGCGGACCTGCTAGAGGGGGTGTTCTTTTTATAGTGGTGTTTATGTTTAATTTTTATTATTTGAGTAGCTTAGTTTTATTTTATTTTATTTTAAATAAGTTTAGTTTTAACTTTAACTTTTAAATGTAAAGTCCGTATTTATAGTTGTAGTAAATTACAATTCTGTAGATATTAGATTATCAAATATTATCAAATTTAAAAAAAACATTTCATCCATAAAATGTCTGCTAAATAAATAAGGATGTTAAAACAAAATTATTAGGTCAATTAAAAAAAAAATACGTTTCCCAAAATTACCTATTCTTTCGAATTAGAGTGTAAAAACCACCAGTTATTTTTTTGGTCTATCCCAATTTGTTTGAGATTGTCCCCTGACTTATTTATAAAAATCCAGAGAACTCTATTGAAGGCAAATATAATACGCAGTTTATGAGAAAACAATGTAATTGTCACGTTTCAATCAAAACTAGCGTAAACAAACTTAGTACTACAAGAACAATCAAATCGGAATCCGGGATTAATCCCAGCGTTTGATGATATCGCACGTTTTGAGAATATCCTCTATGATAAATTTACATATTTTAAGAGCCGGATTAAAACTTAGGAACAAGGTTTGAATGTATTTATCCTGCAAACGGGTATTACAAAACTAAAATCGTGATCCGATTTCATTGCTATTAAGTGTAGGTGGTGCAGTGTGGATAATTCTGAAACTCCCCAACCTCCCCTTTCGAAAATCGACGACATTCTCCGCTAGATGGCGTTGACCTTATGTCAACTCCATACGTCTCGAGTCTATAGAAAACAGAAACGTTAGCAGCGTGTGCATCTTAGTCTGGGCCGCTATTCAACACGGTTTACCTACAATTTTGTTTTTGATCTGTTATCGTCTTAGCAACCGTAATGGCGGCCGGGATAAAAACACAGTTAATACAGAAAAGAGGCGCTGACCTACAGTTCTATTGTCCCTAGTAGCTTTAACTGTAGCTAATTTTCAAACCTTTTTCACCCACCCTATATTACAAGTGAGAAAGTGAGATCGTCCGTCTCCCTGTTTCCTGCTTGAGACACGTTTTATTCCGGAAAAGTTGGTATTTTCCATGGGAAACATAATTACGCACTAGCAATCACGAGTCGAAAACGAAATGGAAACATCAAATCAGATCGATATTTCAACTGAAAAACTCCTATTCCTCAATTTTCATAAAAATTGTCTGAGTTGTATCCGATATAGTAGGTAAATAATAATTATGTAATCATTAAAATATAAAACCAGAGGCCTTTAATAGATTTAAGAGTTAAGATAGTATTATGGAAGTTTCAGCTAGAGACAAAATATACATCATTAGGCACTTCATAGTACAGCCAGTGCTTTAATAAAATATAGAAAAATACTCGTTACAAAGTCGGCACGTCAGAGAGTGAATTGAAACCAAATCGCTTGGCTATGTGGAAAAAAGTAATCATAAGCTTTTAGTTGATATAGTTTTTGTCATGGCTATGATAGAACTGTAAAACTTATTGTCAGGCTAAGTTTTCAGTTCTACCATTGCACAAGATATATCAACTAAATGCTTATAATTAGGTACTTGGTTCCAAATAGCGTCGTGATTCCCAAATTCAGTAGAACTTTTCGTAACACGTACGATTTAAACGGTTTTGCTGGTGCAATGCATTTTCTCTTGCGACTTTTTAAAAGAGCAACTCAAGGCAAGCGCATTGCTGACGGCAGGCTGAGTCGCAGGCAGCGGAGGTGTTCACGAGAAATCGGTGTGTTGCTGCCTTGGTGCACTTGTTAAAAACAGTAACGAGTCGGTATTCTTAAGAAAAGGACAGTGGCTTCTGTCTTATTATCGTATTGTCAATATAGCTCTTATTATTGGTTCACTAATGATTCGCCGACAATTATTTGGCAGATTATTGATTGGCAGACAACGTTTCGCCGAGTAACGGTACGCCGATGGATTTGTTAGTAGATGTATTGTTTCGCAGACTAACGTTTCGTAACTCAACCTTTAGCAGCTGTTTTAGTTGGCTTATGAGTCAGTAAGCTGAACCACTATTGGCAGAAATTCGTTTAGCCTATTAATCACTACACATTTTGAATGTTTGGTCGAACAACTGTTCGCTTTTAAACGGTTCAACTATTATTCATCATCATATTAACTGTTTGCCACCTTTTCGTTTTGCACTGGGCATGATGAAATTTTTAAATTGACTTTGTTGTGTTTGTTATTTACTGGGCAGATAAAAAAAAATAACCTCGAAGGTCAACCTAACCTATTCGAGTTGACCTTCTAACCTAACCTATCCGAGTCGGATCTGCCCTGATTAATCTTCCATAAAAATGCAACAGTTGTACAGTTACTTAACTGAAAAAATGCCGAAACAAAAATCGACTGAACCTTAAATCTACTAAACAATAATGATGCCATGTCACAACTCTGCTTATCATGTTTCGACGAACAGTTGTTCGGTAAAATGAAACAATTACGAAACAAACAATCGACTAAACATAACTCTGCGTATCGCTTTACTGTCTACCGATTATTCGGCGACACAAATAATAGGCGTAACGAAATTATCCCAAACGTTACTCGGCCAAAAGAAAGGTCTGCCAATAGTTGTCTGCGAATCAAAAATCTGCGTAATTAAACTCGGCGAAACGACAGGTCACCCTTATTATTACACAGTAATGGCGGCGGAGAAAAAACCTGGTTATTGACAAGAAGCATAGCTAGATTGAATGTTATCGACAATGTACAGAACTGACGTAAGCCGCCAGATTATGGTATCAAGCGCTTGTGTCAATTCCATACATTTTGACAGGGTCTATGGCTGGCTGTCATTCTGAAAACATCTGTCCAATTATTTGATTATTTCGTAAATTACTTTATTCTTGATTTTGGTTCGCAAATCCAGAGCAGTTTTGTGGGACAACATGTAAGATTGATGCAGTGAAAAGATGGTTCCAAGTGAATAAGCGGTCAAGATCACACCAGGTCATTGAAGTGGATGCTCGCCATCTTAAAGGGTCATAACGACTATGACTGGAAGACTTCGACGACAGGACAGGATCCACCGTACAACGTTGCATATACAGGGTGGCCAACTTGGAGGTATACAACTTTTTTTTGCCGCCATTTTGTTTTGGCGGTAAATATGACAGTTGTTGCATGAAAATTACTTTGTGTAGATACGGCAAATTTGTTATGGATCGTTTTACGACGGAACAACGTGTTTTAATTATTAAAACGTTTTACTCAACCCAATCATGTATTGCGGAAACTCTAAGAAAATTGCGGCCAATTTTTGGTAGAAATCACTTACCTTCGCGGCTAACAATAGCTCGTTTAGTGAATAAATTTGAGCAGTATGGCATCGTAACAGATAAAGGAGTTCCTCATCGTGTCAGAAGGGCTCGTACTGAGCAGAATATCCAAATTGTTCGTCAAAGTGTAGCCGAAGAACCCACATTGTCTACCAGGCGACGTTCTCAACAACTCGGACTTAAGAGGACTTCTCTACAGACAATTTTGAAGAAAGACCTTGGTTTGTTTCCGTATAAGGTACAGATAACTCAAGAACTTCAGCCTCGAGACCATGAACGCCGTCGTGATTACTGTAGTGTTATGCTAACCAAGCTGGAAAGAGACCCAGATTTTCATAAAAAAATAATTATGACTGACGAAGCTCATTTCGACCTCAGCGGATTTGTTAATAAACAAAATTCTCGCTATTGGGGAGAAGAACAACCTTCTTTGATCCACGAACGACCTCTGCATCCTCGTCGAGTAACAGTTTGGTGTGGAATTTGGTCAGGAGGGGTAGTTGGGCCTTATTTCTTTGAAGATGCTATGGGTGATGCTGTTACAGTGAATGGAGATCGGTACCGTGAGATGATAATCCATTTTTTCTCGAATCAAGTGAGTCAATTGGGCTGTGGAAACATGTGGTTTCAACAAGACGGGGCCACGTGTCACACGGCACGAGCCACAATAGAAACATTAAAAAGAAGGTTTCCCGGTCGATTAATTTCGAGAAACGGTGACATTGATTGGCCCCCAAGATCGCCTGATTTAACAGCTCCTGACTTTTTTCTGTGGGGCTATCTAAAGGGACGTGTCTATGCTAACAGGCCAATGAACCTTCAGCAATTAAAACAAAATATTCGAGACACAGTCACTGAGATAACGCAGGAAATGTGTGAAAATGTGATGAAAAACGCAATGAAAAGGGTTCACATCTGCCATGCTGCTAGAGGTGGACATTTGTCTGACATTATTTTCCATGTTTAACTGCCGGCTCTAAATACTATACTTAACAAGGAATAGTTAATATTTTTTATATTTCATAGAATAAAATTACAAAACTAAAGTGTATACCTGTTATTTGGCCACCCTGTATATACTTGACATTGACAAAATTACGTTATTATGTAGACGCCATTAAAGAAATAAATAATAATCAATTTTGACAGTTTACGAAGTTCCTATACGTTATCATTATGCACATATCAAAAGAAGTACAGGTTTAACCGAGTAAAATAATATAGAGCTCCTGATAAAAAGTTTTCAGAGTTCGAGAAGAGTCAGTTAGACTTGCATAAGAGCATATGAGAATGATTAGAGTATACAAACTTGCACTTAATATCCTCCTGCACCTGTCCAAACTAGATGCGATCATTACAAAAAAAAAACGGCTGTCCTCTATCCGCTGCTATCTTCGTACTTTCAAATTTCGAATTTAAACGTGATATGTGTCGAGCAAACGTACTGTTACTAATATGCGCACTGTGCCGTACAAAATTCAGCAGCATTCCATATTTCCCCCATTTTAAAGCTCTTCAGTCCCCCTTTTTCATGCCTTCTTTGTTAAAGCTCTTTTCAAGAGCGTCTTTTGTCTCAAAGTGGCCCGAGGCGACACTATTTACCCTACTGTTATTTTAAATAACAGTTGTTCAAGAATTGTAGTGTCGTGCGCTAGAAATGGTAAAAATACAACCCTCTTATTCATAATAGCATTATAGCTAGTGCTTGAAATATCCTCTGTCCTTATCTGCCATTGTGACATTTCCATTTGACAGAAAATGACAACGCATACCTACTTTAACTAACATAAGTTTATAGAGGGGAAATTATAAGGGGGGTCCTATTATAACATGAGTACCTTGCGGTGTGTGGATGTGGGCTGAAATAATGAATGATGACACTATTAAGGAGTGGATATGCCAGTCGATTCGAGAGGCATATCCAAAGAGCTTGGGGGGTATACCAAACTCTATAGGACGAGGTGTACCTCGTCTTATATCAATTCATGCATCTCTCATACAAAGTAGTCAGGAGGTTTCCCGTTGCCCGTCTTCTCGCTGTCTCAACAGGTGAACCAGGTCCCTGATGTAGATGAATCTGAGGATCTAGTGAAAAGGGGGATCCGTCTTGTGAGGTTCAAGTGATAAAGGGTATATGTCTTGTAGTCTACGGCATAAGACTTAGTCTTTTTTATTATGAGCAAAGTTGACTGAAGCTGTTTTGCACTGGACCCCAGAAATACGTTTATACTATCACGAACAAGAAAATATTTTTTTATAAAACGACCGTTTATATTTATTCACCGCTTTCCCGAGAAACGCGTGATTTTTCCATTACTTTAACACATTTCATTCGCGAACCGAACGACTCGATAAAATTATTCACACTTGAATAAACTTGTCGATGCTTTTATTCTGTAATGTACGAATGTGCGATACGCGGGGTTTTGGGGTTCCGTTCCAAACAAGGAACCCTCAAAAACAAAAACAAGAACCCTTGGAAAGTTTAGATGCTAGAACATTTGGTCTTATTTACAGAATACTTTGTGGGCGGGGCACATTGCTCGCAGGACTGATTGCCGACGGGGTCAGAAGGTTCTGGAGTGGCGTCCGCGGACCGGAAGACGAGCTGTAGGTAGGCCTCCAACAAGATGGAGTGACGACCTCGTCAGGATCACGGGACCGCGGTGGATGCGAAAAGCACAAGACCTCTGAGTGGAAAGCCTTGGGGGAGGCCTATGTCCAGCAGTGGACGTCTTTCGGCTGACATGATGACATGATGACAGAATATTCTCATTAAACCAGAAAACTATTCATGCTTAAAGTAAAAACAGTATTTCTAGCACTTATGCTTTTTTGGAGTACTATAATGCAGTTAATTATCTTATCTTACGTAAAGAGTGAAACACGGAAAAATTAACACATCACTACATATGTGTAGTAGATTAGAGATAAAACGTACTTACTTATCGTACCGGCAACTCGATATTATTTTCATTTACACGGAATATTTCTGTATTTGTACCTGAATGTATTATTTTAAAATGTATATTAAAAACAAAAAGGATATCGCCAACACAAAACATCATTTAAAAATATAAGCACAACAACTACAACAAACAACGCACAAGAGCGAAATCTAGTCGACCTGGTCATATTGTACGAAAATACCATAAAAAAACCCTTATTTTTGCACGCCACTGTACTTATTATTATAATAAAATTACAATTCAGTTCTAATAATAACATTTGATGGCGGCACCGGGGACTTGTAGTAGCGCTCGTAGATGTCGTCCCAGAAGTGAGCCCGCTGCTCCAGCAGTGGCCCTTTCAGGGTTAACTCCTCATTGAGGTCCATGTACGGAGACCTGTTGGCGCCGACTGGAGGCCAAGACGGGAACTTTGAACCTTCAGGCACTGGTTTTCTGAAAAAATGTACAAAATTATCGTTTCACGCATAATATTCTGCTGATGTTTGCTGCTAAACGACTCAAAACCCGAAGGGCTTACCTACGTTACCGTCATTGCGACCTTCTGACTCTATAATCATTACTCGTTATGTTAACCCTTATAATTATTTCATATTTTTTATGGCATAGAGGCAAACAAGCACACAGGCCACCTGATGGTAAGTGGAAACTGTGACCCATAGATATTCGCATTCACAAGACTGCAAGCCTAAGACTGCAAATGCGTTGCTAACCCTGAGGACTAAGATGGAATAACTCAATGCTAGTAATTATCCCCAAACCGGAACACAAAAATGCGAAGACTGCTATGTAACACTATGCTATTAATAAACTATCATTCATTATATCTATCACTTATTATGGTGTCATCGAGTATCCATAATATGTATTTCTCAACCTGTTTCAATTATAGGTATTTACGTAAATACTGAAATTGTCATGTAACTTTTACTTAAACTCCAACAAACAAACCGACGGACAAATATGTTAATTGTGTGCCACGTTGATGAAGAAAGAAACCCAGATAAAAAATATAGAACACTTACCCAGTAGTTATAAAATTCAGCCACAGCTCGATCAACTTTTGTTTCATCTTTTCATCCGGAATCAAACTTGATACCATATGCTTGTTTTTGTCCAGTACTGTCATCGACTGGGCGCAATGGCCAGCGCCTTTTACTTTTAACATAATGTCTGGCATTCCTATATTCTGCGGAAAAGGCTGGAAGAATGAGTATTCGTAGAGGTATATTGAGTCACTGCCAGCTTCCACTTGTAGCTTCACAGACCTCAGATGAGGGTAGGCGAATATCACATCAGAGAAATAATCTACGTATCTTTGTATAGTGTCTTCAGAAACCGGTTTATCCCCAAAGTAAAATTCCTTCACTACTTGCGCAACTTGCTCCCGCTCCTTCTCGTTTTTAAACTTCAAATCAGCTGGGAGAAAGTCAGCAAAACGCTCATTCATTTTGTCTTTCCATTGCTCAAACAAGTCAACCCTGAAAAGTCCTTCCATGTTTGCAAAACCGTACAAAACGGGCACTTGCCTAAATTTTCCTTGCGTAAGAATATTGACTGGTGAATCGACCAAGAACTTTTCCACGCCTGTGTAGCGCTCCACACAAGGAGAGAAAAGAAAGGTGGAATCCTTCCTGTCAAGGAATACATCGGAAGTTAAGGTATCATATGAAGCCGTTGTGTAAAAATCATCCAAAGCGTGAATGTCATCTACATAAGTAAAATTCAGCTGCTTGGCAAAATCTTTAGCATTTTGTAGTGGATCGACCTGCACGCTCCATGGAGCAACGCTGGCCCCACTTTCAGGAATAACTTTATTGTAAAGGCCTTTTGTCATTTCAGAGAGCATAAGCAGGTCGACTGCCGAAGATCCTGCACTGTAACCAGCGATGGTGACGTCATCAGGGTTCCCACCAAAACTGGCAATGTTCTTCTGCACCCAGCGCAGCAGCGCGACTTGGTCTTTCATTCCCGCGTTTCCAGGAGCATTCTCGGTGCCCAGACACAAGAAGCCGTGTACTCCTAGTCGGTAGTTGAATGTGACGGCTACTACTTTTTTACTCTTTACTAAACTCGTAGGAGTTATGAGATCGCCATAACCTAGCTGATAAGCTCCTCCGTGGACATACACTACAACCGGTAGGTTGGTGTCTTCTGTGTCTGGCATGTATATGTTTGCTACTAGACAATCTTCTCGCATATCGAAATTTGTTAAATTTATTAAAGGATATCTGCCTTGCGGACATATTATGTTGTCTTTTACTGCTTCTATAGGTTGCATCCATATCGGTCCAGGCAGTGGGGCCTGAAATAATAGAAAGTTTCGATGTTAGCAAATCAGCACGAAATAATAATAAAAAAATGGGAATGTAAGTGACTTGATGGTCTATTCTTGTTGTTCAACGAAAGTAAGTTAAAGCTTTAAATAATTTGTCACTATTATTATTTATTTGTCATTTGTGTTTACCATTGCAGTGCTAATTTTTTCGGTTTTTTTTCATTATTTTGAACTTGTAGATTAAATAGTTTTTCGCTTCTATTCAAATCAACGACTATGAAGCATCTGGATAAGCTTAAAATAATTGTGTGATACATGAATCGATAAGTGATTTAGTGCTTCGTTTAACAAACTTTAAAGTGAACATTCGCACTACTCAAGTTGGTAAATAATGAAATATGTGCTGTGTGTTGTTACAGTCCAAGAAAATATTTTCATAGTGACAACAAGTGTTATTATCGTCTAAATTTCTTCCGTCTGTCTTGATGAAGCTACTTTATAAGAGTTAGATTTTACTGTTTTGTTGTGTATGAATAATAAATCTATTTTAAGTCACTAGCACTAAGTCACTAACTAAATCCTAAATCTCGATTTATCTTTTTGGGCCGATTTCAGGAATAGTACTCGTATTATCTAAGCTTACTTTGTTGCCAAATTATTTAGAATTAACAACAGTTAGTAATTTATTGAAAATGATCGGGGATCGACGGATATCTTGAACAGTGTGCCTGTAATCATTACACAACCAAAGTAGTCGGATCTGTGGGAAAATAAGAGTCAAATGAGCAAGGTCATTTGCTCTAATCTAGCATTTTTGTTCTACTAAGTGTATTTGTCAAATATATGTTATGGGTTTATTTACTGTGTTCATATATAGGTGTATAATGCTACATGTAATGCTAGCGTGAAGCGGGGTCAAAGTATGATTTCCGTCGAGCTAAGTGTGCCGAGCCATTGTCATAAACGATTTACAACCGAGCTCGTTAAAGGAGACAATCTAGTGATGTCATCGCAACATTGGGAAGCGGAATCGGGAGTTTTAAAAGTCTCTTGTATTAAAAAATAAAATAAAAAATAAAGCTTACACTTTACATTTCATTACAGATTTTTTTACTGTCAACCGGCTTGACCTTGATCTGTGTTGATCTTCAAAAATAAAATAATTTTCAATTGTTTCGAGGACAATACGGGTCTTGTTTAATCATTAATGTGTCTCGTACTTACTGTGAATCGCTTTGTTCCGGTAGGTGCAGTGGCGTACGGAATTCCATAAAAGTTAAACAAGGGTCCATCGCTAGACTTGAAGCCGCGCACGGGCCCCTGCGCAGTCTGCACGGTGCGCGACTCGCGCGCATCTTCCTGCGCAGACACTGCGTAAACTAACGCTAAAAGCCACACAAAACGTGCCATCATACTGGCCGTCAGCTTCACACTACCGGCACGACCACGCGTTGAGTAGTACTTATAGATAAGCAGATAATTTGCTACAATAGAAACATTATCTATTTATAGATATTTTGTCAGACTGTTTATCATAGTGAACTTTAATAATAATAGGAAACTGTATAAACCGTAGTAATGGTAATTAAATGTGAAACGAATGCGCACAAGTTTTGCTTTGACTTCATTTGTGTGTAGTGTCATAATAAAGATTTGTGTGACTTGTGTCTACACACAAGTAAGATCGTTTTTTTTTTTGGTACGTTTTACAAAGCCCTACGTAACTATGGCAAGAATCAAGAAGAAGACATTGCAAGAATTTTGGTTCCAGTATGTCTATCTATATTTTATATTTTAGGTAGAAGTTTTCAGTGCACGTCGTTGTCTGTCAATCAGTTCGTGACAAAAGCTTTTTACCACTAATAAACTATAGCATTCAATTAAATATAACTGCCCTTTTTAGGGTTCTGTACAAAGAATGAAAAAACGGAACCCTTATAAGATCACTCGTGCGTCTGTCTGTCACAGCCAATTGGCGCCGAAACTGCTGGACCGATTGAGTTGAAATTTGGTACACATATGTTAATTGATGACACAAACACAGACGTGCAAAGATAATTTTTTTTTTAAAAGTTTTATGTTCGAGGGACAAATTGGAAAATTGAGATAAAAGTTTTGCATACCTTACCGTGTCATACATCAATGAAATGAAAGGGCTCGTTATAAGGATCTCAAATTTGTTTTTTGTATTATTGTAAAAGGAAGTATTGGTTTTATTCATGAAATAAGACCAAATTTGATCCCCCCACATGCTCCTAAACTACTGAGCCTAAACTTTTGAAAAAAAAAACAAAATATAGTTAATTGCTTGTAGATTAAAAAAAACTGTAGAAATTGTATATAAAAAAAATGTATGCATGGAACCCTTTCCACGCGAGTCCAACTCGCACGGTTTTTTTAAGTAACCCTCTTTCGGACGCGGGCTGGTGAGGTATAATATAAACAAAAATCTTTTAGTTTGAAACATTTTTATATGAAATGACAAAAGACGGACAAAATTATATTAAGTAAAATAAACGTACACAGAACTTATCAAGGTACTTATACTTATAATCACTTGTGTGATATGGTGTCCACAACGGTATCTTAGCACTTTATGTCACAATAATTATGAATATATGTAATACAGACTTTCAAGGTTAGGCAAGAATGCTAATCTAAGTAGGTAGGTATAGGTAGGTAGATATGCTGGTCATACAAAGGAAGTTATACGAATAACACAAGGATGACCTTTGTTTCGTTAAAATATCTTAGGGTAAATGTATCATTTCCCAAATTTTCATCCCCCCAAAAGTGGTTTCCCGCCGCAGTTATTTATTTTTTATGTACTCACAATTGTAACCTAACCTAACCTAACCTAACCTGCCTTTCGATATCCCGGATATAAAACAATAATAGTACAAAATACTTTTTGGGAAATGAAAAAAATGGGACATGATACATTTAACCAAAAATAATTTGATGAAACGGCAGACTCCCATAACACAAATATACACGAATATAAAGAAACAAGCAAAATAATATGAATAAACAAACCAATATATAAGACAGACAACAGACAATATATCAGACATTGGTTAAAATAGTGTGTATTTAACACTCTGTCCTCTGCTATTTCCATTATTACTCGCGTATCAACGACTGCACTGCTTACTGCTAAACGAAAACAAACGACGAGAAAATATTGACATATCAATAAAACTATTAATATAAGTACCCACACCTATTAGCGCCTGCCAATAACGACGACTGGAACGAGCAATTCAAGCTTAGTAAATAATTACTACAACAAAATTAGGGGTACAATCAAGGATGAAGTACCTAGTAAAATATTATTCTGCTTTATAATTTATGCCAACTACATAGTATGCCATACAAAATTCGGCGAAACAATTATTCTACCATGGGACTATTATTCTAATCAACGTTATGCCAATGTACTATTCTGTCAAACACTATTGAGCCAAATGACAGTATGCGATTTTTTTTATGCCAAAAGTAATTATGCGAAATGATGATTCTGCCAAAGGTTGCTATGCAAAACGAAATTATGACAATAAATTTTATGCAACATGAATGTAAACCGTTGTCGCCGTATAGATACTCGTAGGTCGTTTTCACATCTAATATAATTTAAAACAAAAAGAGTGTTCTCATGGACCCGCGGGCTAATACTTTAATAAAAATTACAGTCGTCGAAATAATTGTACCAAGCCACAATTATGATAGAAATGCTTATATCAGATATACAATAACACAATCTCATTTCTTTTATTTAATTGTATTTCTCAAAATCACAGTTCAGTTTTAACGGTAGGGGGTGACGGTGGCACCGGGGACCTGTAGTAGCGTTCGTAGATGTCGTCCCAGAAGCGAGCCCGCTGCTCCAGCAGGGATCCTTTCAGGGTTAACTCCTCATTGAGGTCCATGTACGGAGACCTGTTGGGCCCGACCGGAGGCCACGATGGGAACTTTGAACCTTCAGGCACCGGTTTTCTGAAAACAATCATAATATTTTGGACAAAAATATCTTTTCTCGCAAAATATTCTGCTGCTGTATGCTGCTAGACGACTCAAAACTCAAAGGGCTTACCTACGTTACCTTGGTTGCTACCTTCTGACTCTATAATCATTACTCGTTATGTCAATCCGTATAATTTATCCAATGTAACACTATGCTATTAATAAACTATCATTCATTATATAAATACTTGTCTATCACTTATTATGGTGTCACGGAGTGTCCATAATAAGTTTTCTTAACCTGTTTCAATTATAGATATTTAAATACTGATTTGAATTGTCATAAAACTTATCCTTAATACTCTGACAAACAAACCGACAGACAAATATGTTAAGTAAAATAAAAGATTTTTAAACTGTTTGCCACGTTGCTCAAGAAAGAAACCCAGATAAAAAATATAGAACACTTACCCAGTCGTTATAAAATTCAGCCAAAGCTCGATCAACTTTTCTTTAATCTTTTCATCCGGAATCGAACTTGATACCAGGTGCTTGTTTTTGTCTAGTACTGTCATCGACTGGGCGCAATGGCCGGCGCCTTTTACTTTTAACATAATGTCTGGCATTCCCATATTCTGTGGAAAAGGCTGGAAGAATGAGTATTCGTAGAGGTATATTGAGTCACTGCCAGCTTCCACTTGTAGCTTCACAGACCTCAGATGAGGGTAGGCGAATATCACATCAGAGAAATAATCTACGTATCTTTGTATAGTATCTTCAGAAACCGGTTTATCCCCAAAGTAAAATTCCTTTACTACTTGCGCAACTTGCTCCCGTTCCTGATCGTTTTTAAACTTCAAATCAGCTGGGAGAAAGTCAGCAAAACGCTCATTCATTTTGTCTTTCCATTGCTCAAACAAGTCAACCCTGAAAAGTCCTTCCATGTTTGCAAAACCGTACAAAACGGGCACTTTCCGATATTTTCCTTGCGTAAGGATATTGAGTGGTGAATCGACCAGGAACTTTTCCACGCCTGTGTGGCGCTCCACACAAGGAGAGAAAAGAAACGTTGAATCCTTTCTGTCAAGGAATACATTGGAAGTTAAGGCATCATATGAAGCCGTTGTGTAAAAATCGTCCAAAGCGTGAATGTCATCTACATAAGTAAAATTCAGCTGCTTGGCAAAATCTTTAGCATTTTGTAGTGGATCGACCTGCACGCTCCATGCAGCAACGCTGGCCCCACTTTCAGGAATAACTTTATTGTAAAGGCCTTTTGTCATTTCAGAGAGCATAAGTAGGTCGACTGCCGAAGATCCTGCACTGAAACCAGCGATGGTGACGTCACCCGGGTTCCCACCAAAACTGGCAATGTTCTTCTGCACCCAGCGCAGCAGCGCGACTTGGTCTTTCATTCCCGCGTTTCCAGGAGCATTCTCGGTGCCCAGACACAAGAAGCCGTGTACTCCTAGTCGGTAGTTGAATGTGACGGCTACTACTTTTTTACTCTTTACTAAACTCGTAGGAGTTATGAGATCGCCATAACCTAGCTGATAAGCTCCTCCGTGGACATACACTACAACCGGTAGGTTGGTGTCTTCTGTGTCTGGCATGTATATGTTTGCTACTAGACAATCTTCTTGCATATCCATTAAGGGAATTTTGCGTTGTGGACAAATTACGTTATCTTTTACTGCTTCCAAAGGTTGCATCCAGATCGGTCCAGGCAGTGGGGCCTGAAATAGAAAAAAAACATGTCAGCAAATCCACCAGAAAAAAAAGAGAATGTAAGTGACTTGATGTTCTTAAAAAGATTAGAAAATAAATTTATTTAGTAAGTAGGTCGCTCAGGCACTTTTACACATCAAGAATTTACCAGCGCTGCCGCGTCCCGATTTTTTTGTAGAGTCCTTCTGACCGATATTAAGGGATTATGAATTATATCCAGTTTACAGAGGTACGTGAATTTTCTAAACCGCACTTTACCTTACATGTCATTGAGTTTAAATCTCAAATAAAGATAAAAAAAGATAAAAAAACGATAAAATATTTTTATTCAGTAAGTAGGCCGCACGGGCACTTTTACACGTCAGGAATCTACCAGCGCTTCCCAAGAGGAGACCACTGCTGAGAAGAAACGCCGCAAGTAACTAAGCAGTCAGTCATTTTTTAAACATATTTCATAATACAATGGTACTACTTAGTCGAGCATTATATAAAGCTACAAATATTTAATTAAATATAATATCAAATAACGTGTAGTTCAGCAGGAAATATCTTTCCTATTGTAGTGCTAATTATTTTCCTATTTTTTGTAACGTGTATATTATTCAATATTCAATCTGTATTTAAATCACATGACTTTGGAGTTGCATGAGGCATTAAACAAATCGAAATTAATTGTCTCATGGATGAATTGCTAAGAAAATGCTGAGATATTTATGCCGTTAGCAACTTTAAAATGAAAATTTGCACTGCTAAACTTGGTGAATAATAAAATACGAGTATGTACTGTATGTTGTTACATGCGATGTTATTTCGTTTGCGAATGTTAAATGCAGTGTAGGCAAATATTTTCATAGAAGTTACTATTTTAATGAGTTAGCCCTTGTCCATTTTTTGACTATTTTAAGTCGCTTGAACTATATTTCAAACTGACAGTTCCACACATTAAAAACACAGCTAAACTAAATCCTAAATCTCGATTATTATTTTTTTATATCATAGAGAAGGCAACCGAGCACACAGGCCACCTGATGGTAAGTGGAAACTGTGACCCATTGACATTAGCATAAGACTGCAAATGCGTTGCCAACCCTGAGGACTAAGATGGAATGCCTCTATGCTAGTCATTACATCGGCTGTCTTATCCCCAAACCGGAACACAACAATGATTTATCTATTTGGGCCGCTGTCCTCAGTTATAGTATTATGTAAGCTAACTTTGTTGCAAAAATATTTTGAGTTATCTACAGTTTGTTATTTACTGAACATAATCGGGGATCGACGGATATCTTTAACCGTGTGCCTGTAATCTTTACACAACTAAAAAACAGGTATTATTGTCAGATCTGCGGGAAAATTCGTCGTCGAATGACCAAGGCCATTTGCTCTTATCTTGCTTTTTTGTACGACTAAGTGTATTTGTCAAATATATGTTATGAGTTTATTTACTATGTTTATAATGCTACATGTAATGCCAAACTGCTTTGTTTTCTGAAACCGTAAATATATCAAGATTTTATAAAAACTAAACTATCCTAACCTATAGGGTCCTGAAAAAAAAATATAACATTGGTATGGAAAATGAAAAAATTGGGAAATGATACGTGGACCATAAAATTTTTGATGAAACGGTAGGCTCCCGATGTCCGCAACATTGGGAAGCGCTGGCAGAATCAGGAGTGTCAAAAGTCTCATTAAAAAAAATAAAAAATGTACAGCATAAACTTTATATTTCATTACAGATTTTTTTACTGTGAAGCGGCTTGACCTTGACCTGTGTTGCTTTTTAACAAACACATCATTATCAATTGTTTTGAGGACAATCCGGGTCTTGCTTAATAATTATTATTATAAAATCCGCTCCGCGTATTCCTCACACACACCCAGTAATTGTCGTATCGACGGACCCAGCAGCACCATGTCACCCGCGTAACTTATATTACTAAAACACATAAATCCTACATGTCAACCTACGTGTGTGCTGCTGAGCCCCTCGATCTCGTTTACGTACAAGTTAAACAGGATGCGGATGACAAACCCCCCCTGTCTAACCCCGCACTGAAGCCTGTATTGTTCTGAATCAACCCCCGCCCGTCTCGTGCAGTTGACCTGGATGTTCTACTAGTATTTCAAGAGATTGACACATCCCTTAGGAAGACCCGCCTTCGCCAGCTTGTCCTACAGTATGTTGTAAACAACCAGGTCAAAAGCCTTGGACAGATCCAAGAAGCACGCGTATTGGCGTGTTTGGATCGTTATAGTACCTGGCAGTCTGCTTAAAGCACAAAATTGCACTCTCTGTTGACAGGCCCGGTCCGAAGCCGAACTACCCATCGTGTATCTTATTATGTTTACAAAGTTATACATTAAGCAGACTATCGAGGATATTTGCCACAGTTGCCAGCAAGATGGGCCTATAATTTCCCATGTCTGCCAAGTCACCAGTCTTATTCTTGACTAGAGGAATTACCACCGTCCTGGTAAGCTGCTCAGGAAGGTAGCTGTGCCTCATACAAAAGGTATAAAACATTGACAAGACACGCGGCAAGGGAGCCCCCGCGTACCAAAGGTGCTCTATACTGAGACCATTGTGACCTAGTGATTTTCCCCTCTGCATGTTCTCAATAATGTTTTCCACCTCCTTGGCAGTAAATCTCACGGTACCATCACCCACGATGGCCCCAGCCGTTTTCGGTTTGCAGGATGGGACTGATTGCAAAGACGCGTTTAACATTATTACTATAAATTTTCTGTCGCTGGTACCACCGACGCTCACAGGGACACCCGCCCGGATATTTGACTTATTTGTGGCTTTAAAATCATTCGCAGCCCGATTTGCCGCAAGGATATCATTTCTGATTTGTTCTTGCCTATCTTGGCACCACTTAAGTTTTGATTTAAAAAGCCTTCTGGTTTCGCACATTTTATCATACACCAGGCCTTGAGTCGGTTTATTCGCTGAAGCCCAGACAAGAAATTTCTCTCCAGCCGCCCTGTGAGCACCAGCCACAAGTTTGTTCCAACCTACAATGACCTTCCCTTTACGGTGCCTTGTCCTGCTGGACTGTCTGGCTGCCTCCATCAGTTTTTTTTTGAATTATGTAATTCCCTCCTTGTCTGACTTAGCAGGGCTACATTTAATTTGCGTTTTTTCGTGAGATTACACTTAATGATTAGCGGACCAGGATTTGGTGGTCGGACCAGTACATAATAATCATTAATGTTACTAGTACTTACTGTGAATCTCTTTGTTCCGGTAGGTGCAGTGGCGTACGGAATTCCATAAAAGTTAAACAAGGGTCCATCTGCAGACTTGTAGCCGCGCACAGGCCCCTGCGCAGTCTGCACGGTGCGTGACTCACGCGCATCTTCCCCTGTAGACACTGCGTAAACTAACGCTAAAAGCCACACATAACGTGTCATCTTACTGGCCGTCAACTTGACACTACCAGAACGAACACGCGTTGTGTAGTTCATATAGATAAGCAGATAATTTGCTAGAATCAGAAAGATTATCTATTTATAGATATTTTTGTTCAGACCGAATCATGGTGAATTTCAACAATATTAGGGAACTGTATAAACCACGGTAAAGGTAATATGTGAAACGAATGCATTTACATGCACAAGTTTTGCATAGACTTCATGTGTGTGTAGTGTCAGAATAAAGAATTGTGTGACTTGTGTGTAAAAAGTAAGATTGTTAATGTATTTATTTTTGTACGTTTTATAATAAAACTTATTACTTAAAAAAAACAAGATATTTTAGTGTTAGAGACATGACTTAGGCAAGAATCATGAAGAAGACGGCATTCCAAGAATTATGGTTCAAGTATGTCGACCTATGTTTTATCTTTTAGGCAGTAGTTTTCAGTGCACGTCGTTGTCTGTCAATCAGTTCCTGACAAAATCATATTACCTCTAATAAACTATAGCAATATATTAAATTTGGTCTTAAGTAGTGTCCTTTTTAGGGTTCCGTACAAAAAATTAAAAAACGGAACCCTTATAGGATCGCTCGTGCGTCTGTCTGTCACAGCCAATTGGCTCCGAAACTACTGGACCGATTGAGTTGAAATGAAATGTTTTTTTTTTATATGGGTCATACTCAGAGTACCTACAAATTAGAATATTAAGAAGAAAGTTTTGCATACCATACTGTGTTATACATCAAGTAAAAGGGCTCATTATAAGGATCCCAAATATATTTTTGTTAAGTATTATTGTAAAATAAATAGTTTTGGTTTTATTCATGAAATAAGATGAACATTTACCAATCCCCCCTGCTTCGAAACTACTCAGCCTAACATTTTGAAAAAATACAAAATATACTTCATTGCTTTTAGATTACAGGAAAACCAATAAACATTGTATTAAAAAAAAACGTATGTATGGAACCCTCTCCACGAGAGTCCAACCCGCACTTGGCCGGTTTGTTTTTAAAAGTAACCCTTTCGGACGCGGGCTGATGAGGTATATTAAAAACAAAAAAATAATAGTTTGAAACATGTTTATATGAAATGACAAAAGACGGACAAACATATTAAGTAAGGAAACGTAGACACACAACTTATCAGGGTACTTATACTTAAAATCACTTGTGTGATATGGTGTCCACAACAGTATCTTAGCACTTTATGTCACAATAATTATGAATAAATGCAATACAGATTTTCAAGGTCAGGCAAGAATGCTAACCTAATTAGGTAGGTATGTATGTGCTGGTCATGAGTAGGGTGATATTGGGGATTCTGGATCATTTTTCCTCGCTGCGCTCGGATGATCCAGAATCCCCAATATACCCATCGATCAGTGATCTAGAAGTCCAACAAATAATTCATATCGAATGATCATTCTAACAACGATAGGTACTCTATCCTCCAGAGATGCTTCCAGCACACCCACATACCGCCCGCCCTCTATTACTAGTCTTCTGAATATTAACGTAATTTCATCGTCATGACAGCCGTTGTAGTTACAAAGTTAATTCAAGTAGTTGCAACCTAACGAGACAGACAGACGAAGAAGTGCAAATGTATTTGAATGCTCTGTTTAGTTGATAATAAATTAACTAAGCAGTCTTTTTTTTTTAAAGCCAATATGTTCATTCAAATCAATTCTCCATGTTTGTTCTCCAACACCCATTTTCATGATCAGGTGCAAAATATGTGTAGCCCAATTATCCTTATAAAAATTATTTTTGGTTTGATTAAATTTTATTAAAATTGACATTAGTAATTGACGTTGTCTTAATTCAATAAGTAAATATTATTTGATTGAAAACTCTGGGGTAACACCTTTATTAGATAATAAATAAAAAATAATTTATAAAACATGTTTATTTAAACACCATTTTCTTAAACAAGTTACATTTCTTAGCGCACATACAGTTGGATGATATATACAGTTAAACACTTCACTTGACAATCTGTAATCTTCATACAAACTTAACAATTTAGGACAGTTCATGTCTTCCAGGTTAATAATATCATTATGATCTAAAATATTTTTAAGCCAGGAAACTTTTTCCAGACCCTTACAATAAATCTTCTTATCAATCAAAAACTCTTGGATATACATTAAATATTTTTCGTAAGGTATAAATCCGTCATACCAATTGATTTGTCTGTTTCTCTGTATCCATGATACTTGTTTACGTTCCGTTGGAGAGAGATTGTGCAACGGGCAAGGCGGTAGAATAAGAAGGTGTAATAATTGGTCCTTAACAGCGATTGCAATTTCTTTGACAATAAATGAATTGTTATCCGTTTTAAATCCCTGCACATCAACTATTGCTATCGACATCACGTCAACTTTCTAACAATATTACTCAAAGGTCTGTACTCCACCAATCGATCGTTAATAATCAAACAGTAAGCACTAGTATTATCCGGCAATTCCTTTTCTGTTTCGATTTCTAAACGAACGTCAACAGGTCCTGTTTTTAAATGCTCATTTTGCCTCGAACAATCAATCACATATAATGGAGCTTTTTCCTTAAATTGTATAAGATCAAGCAACGGATCTATGGGGAGGTTATAATACGACTGACGAAATCTCGCATACATATCGTATAATATACTGTATTTGTTCTCATCAAATTTCAAGTTAAGATTATCGTATGGATAATAGAATGAATTTAAAAATAAAGTCACATTTTTAAGATTGCAATGATCAAATTCAGCGTTATTGTTTAATTTGTTATTTTTCCTATTAGTTTGCAATCCAAAAATTACATACCGAGGCTTTTCTAGTTGAGAAGTGGTCTTTATAGACCATGTATGTTTGGTTGTTTTTGGTAATAACGGATATTCATACAAATCCCAATTCCTAAACGCTATTTGAACAGGTTTATCTTTTTCTAAATGTTTAAGCAATGCAAGCTTTTGATGATCTGAAACTTTAACATGCGGCATGCGCCATTGAACTTTATCTACCTTCATTTCCACTGTGTCCTCTTTTGCGGTTACAACACCATTCAGATTTGTACTACTTCTATTTAGTATTAGTTCATGTTTACTATTAATAACTATTTTTTTGTAATCCTCTGCAAAACCTAATAATTTATTAAGTGGTAAAAGAACGCAAAATCTTCCACTGTGATCATCAAATCCGTTTATGTTCCAACCCCACATTGCAGCAGCTTTACTTTCTCCACCATTCATGGAGACTAAAGATTTCATTGTAGTAGTTATTCCAACATTTCTAATTCGATCTATTTCAATCCCATTCATTTCATATCTAATATCTTGAAAAAGAAATGATATAGCATTATTTGTCAACTTAACATTTTTCACTTTATTTACACCAGTCACGTCTTTAGCTGTTATAGAAAAATATCCTTCTATGTATAACGCGCTAGCTGAAGGTAATACGTATATATCTTGCTGATGGATAGGTATTCGTATTTCATCATTTTCGTTAAAACTGTTATTGTATGGGTTATAAGTATGGATTTCATAACTTTCAATTGAGTTATCGAATTGCACATCATCGGTTATATGAAGGATGCTCATATTTTTAATCCAAGGGCGCGGAGAAACTCTTTATTACTCTTTGTTATTGCAACAACTTTTTTACGTCTAGCTCGTCTGACGCTGTGCTTGACAGTGGGGTTACAACGATTTTGTCTTTGTATTTTGTTACAGATATCATCGTTAAAAATTATCATTTTGATTTTCGCAAGTGAAGACTTATATTAATATTTTCCTTACTAAAATTAATCAGATTTCCCTGTAAATCTAATATTTTCACCGTAATTGACGAAATATGTTTCTTCTTTAGAGGAAAATATATTATATTTTTAGGTACTTCAATTATTTGATATCCGGGTGGACTGTTCAGCGTGAATTCGTGAATTATATGTGTAGGCAAACCGTTCGTGTAAGAACCTTGGACAAGATCACATTCGATCCGTATCACAGACGCAGCAATAATGCATACAGGGTTGTCTGATTCATGCCATTTATTTGGTTCCAACACCCTCTCTGAAAACCCCAATAATGCGCCTACACTATTTTTAACCTTAAAATTAATCGGTTCACTGCAAAAAATTGAACATTTTGAAGTATTGTTGTTAGGAACGATTTTAAACTGGCAATTATTGCTCATGTTACTTTTTAAATATTCATATAAATCAGACAAGTCATATGCGCCGCAAGGAATTGTAATATCCTTCTGTTTACCGTAAGCAAGTACATTGTTGCTGACATTAATATTAGGTATTGAATTAAATGTTGAAAAATACAGTAAGCCGCACTCGTATTCGTCTTCTAATATTAAATGAGTATTTAATTCTGATCGAAGAATGGATTCATTTCCAGTGATTGTGAATGTAATAGACATTGTTATGAACTAAATGTTTTTGAAAGTGTGAGCTATTTATGTAGATCCCAAAATGAGTTTAAAAAGTCTATACACAAGTGCCCACAAATGAAAGGATGAGTCTTTTGTTTGTTAACGTAATTATAAAAAATATTTAAACCAACATATCTTAAAAATTCTTCAGGTGGTTTTAAATTACCATAACTATCGAAATATTCGATATAATTGTTTAATTTTGCATAGGCTACCCAATGAGTGCCAGAATTCTGGGAACTATCAAGATTAATAATTCCACATTCTTTTTTTAATGAACGTTTTGGTAGCTGATCTCGCATGAAAACTCCTCGAAAATTGGGAATTTCTTTGCAATATTTGAGAAGGTCGATGTTAGTTAACGCTCGTTTAGGTAGCCTATGCATTAGTTTTTTTTATTTTTAAAATAAATTCCTAATCCATTCTTGTGTTCTTTGAGATGCAGTCCTCTTCCTAAACTTAACTCTTCCATTTTTTGATTGTGCCTCTTGAGTTCTTGAAAACGTTGTTTAGCAGACTTAATAGCTTCTACCGCTCTAGCAATACCAGCTGCCCCACCTGCTAAACCACCTGCAGCAGACAATCCGGCAAAAATTGGTATTAGTGGCAAAACTCCTCCAACTTTTGGCACAGGTATCACTCGGGGAATGTTCACTGAAGTATCTGAATCCGCAGTCAATTCTCGCGCAACAGCAACTGCTAACTCTATCGCCGCTTTTTTACATGTAGGTTTTAACTTTTTAATATGTTTTTTTGTGAGCGAAACAATATTTTTGAAAGTGTTTTTAAAACCAGCACCAGACTTGGTTTTCTGTGAGGGAATAAACACATTTTTTTTCTTGTTTTTTCCATTCGATTTAGATTTTGATCGCACCATTTTTGCTGAATTATAAATAAATTATTATTTTTAATCCGATGAAATACTCTGTCCAGTTTCAAGTGCACAATTAAAATGCGGTTAAACTATGATGTTCGCTGCTTATAAGATTTCTGTTTTATCAATCCAACTATTTTCTTGCGAAGGCAAACCTAACCATTTTACATATAATTTTCGACCGTTTTTCTTCAAGACTTTTTCTACAAGATAAATGTTCTTATGTTTAGTTTTCTGTAATTCTTGCGCATAAAATGATCCTAAGATGGGTCGATGTCTAGCATCTTCTATTATATACGTTATTGGGTTTGTGCTTTGTACTTTCGTAATAGTAAATATTTCAGTTGACCAATTGGGAGTATATCCTTTTTCAAATATTTCTTTATATTTGCTTATACGAACGGAATCTCCGACCGCAAATTTTTCTTTTTTCTTTAATGAACTGCTTTTTATTAAAAGATTTTTATATTTCTGTAATACCATATCTTTATTAATATCACCGACTTCAATTGGTTTAAGACCTATTGTTCTATGTACCGTATTATTATACTTATTAATTACTTCCGAAAGTGTGTTTCCTATCCATTTATAGTTTCCTTTTAAACTAAATTGTTTGTACAATTTATTCTTAAGAGTCCTTATGAATCTTTCCACTATAGAAGCTTTTTTAGTAGAGTAGGTAGAGTAATGGTTTATTTTATGTAGCTCAAGTAATGTCTTTAATTTTTTATTATAGAATTCAGTTCCTAAATCAGTTTGCAAGTTTTTGGGGATTCGATTTTTTTGTAACAAATCACAAAAAGCTTGTGTTATATATTCCTTATTCTTTTTTTTTAATGGATATACCCACGCATACTTAGAAAAAGTATCAATAATGGCTAAAATATATTTAAACTGTAAATTATCGTTTGAAACAGATTGCATATCAATAAGATCAGCTTGCCATAAATCATCTATATCTTTCATGACTACATTTCTTCGAGGAAAGTTTTTCCGCGCTTGTTTATGTATTTCGTTTACTACGATTTCTTTACTCATTTTTTGTATTTGTTCTTAAATGAAACTGATTCAATACTTTGTTGCAGGCTATTCACTTCTGTCTCTAGCTGAGCTAACGTTTGATTAATTAATTTTATTTTATTAACCCTTAATTTGGCAAGCATCAAAGTCACCGTATTTTTTTCAAGTTTTATAGTTTTTGAGTATATTGTATACTAGAGAAACAGGGAAATTTAAAAAAAAAAATCTGGTTTGTACAGTTTTTGGAAAAACATATGTCCAGTATACTGGACGTTGCCCACTACACGGCCAAGTGAGAGTTGAGTTGGATGTGCAGTATAATGGACATTGCTAAAGATGCACACTTAATTATTTAGTAAACTAAGTTTATGAAAAAAATTATATACAGTTTTTTTTATAAAATCACCTTTATTTATAATTCAAATACAACATTATTAAAGCCATCCGCTTACATTTAGTTATTATTTTTCTTAAATTAACAACATAAGGCTCATCAACGAGACTAAAATTGACAAAGTATTATCAATACTTACTACAAAAAGTAAGTAATATAAAAATCCGTACAAAACTTAAAACAAAATGTAACAAAAAAAGGTAGTTCTTTAGTTTTAATCAGTCTAAGTACCTATTAGGAGTATAAGTACCTACTTACAGAATAGTCTTATTTACCTGTACGAACTTAAGACACAGCCATGAGATCAACATCGACATTATTATTAATACTTACTCTAAAAAATTAGGTCATATAATCAGTCTTAGTACCTAATGAATTGTAAGTATATAAAAGAACTGTTATTAAAAAACTATTTGTTATGAAATTGGTAAAAACAATTTCTATTTCTTACCATACAAAGCCTTTGATTGCATTTCATACAGTATACTTCGGTTTTGTTATTCGTGCAATATTTGCACCGCCCGTAAGTCGTGAAGCCTTGCCAGTGGCCGAAACCCTCATACCTTATCGCTTCAACTGGTCGGGGTTGCACAGGAGCATGAATCACTGATACTTTGCTGGTGTTTACTTCAGGTGCACTCTGTGTCTTGCTGACCCTTGACTTCTGTTGCAATTCATTTGCTAAAGTGCACCGAAATGACTTGAGGCTGATATGTTTAGCAGCTTGACGGGTACAATCCCTGCGATACAGTAACCATGCATTATTAACACAAATGTCTAGCATTTGAGCAAAAATGCCCGTGTACCACCGTCGACTTTTGTATGTTGTCCGGTACAAAGCCACTAACATATCGCAGAGATCGACCCCGCCCATATGCTGATTATAATGCTTGACGACTTGTGGGCAATCTACAGCGACCTTTATTTTTTCTTCCTTTGAGTATCGCTGTATTTTAACCACTGGATAAGCGTCGGCATATGAGCTTAAAAACGTGACAATCTTGTTGTCAAACCATTTCACGACTGCCAGTTTATTTTCGTTATCAACCATTTACCTCTGCCTTTTTTCTTCATATCCTTGTCACTCATTAATAACTTGTCACAGCCTCTGAGTCTGTTTTGTCTTACGGTTCCCAACGAAAATATTCCGTAATTGTCTCTCAAATGTTTCGCCAAATCCAGGGTACTAAAATAATTATCAAAATAGACAACACACGCACGTTTCTGAATTGTTTTGCAAAGAGCAATGACTAGCTTCGCTCCTAAGGTCAATTTTTTAGGAATACCATTAGGATTTGCTATTCTCCTTTTTGACCTTGTGATAGGAACCGCAGATAAACCTTGTGTGGCGGCGGAAGGCAGGGATGGTGACGGTACAGCAGGGGAAAACACATGACTTACATAGGGCGAGTAAACTGTTGGAGATGATAGCGATGGAATCGAACTGAGGCTGGGAATATTCTCGTAATTTACCTGGGTCGGAGTTGGTAGTACTTAGCGTATTATGGGTGACAGAAGATCATTTTCTTCGTTACTATTTTCAGATTTTTCTCCGCTCTCTTCTGACGAGTCTCTTAGCAAGTCGAGTCGTTCTAACGATGATGATATGGACGGGGCTTCTGAAGAACCATTATCTTCTTTATCTTCTTCAACTTCTTTATCTTCTTCATCCCAATTATCTAAATCACATGGGACATCTGTAGGCGGTATCAGGCCAACAAGCTTTCTGCCTCTTGAAAACTTTTGAAACACCTGAAATAAAAACCTTAAATTAAACAAGTATGTTCATGGACTCAATACCTTTGTTTTCATATCTAACTAATAATAAATTAATAGGCACTCATCACTGCTCGTCATTCACTGTTTTGCGGGCAATGTCCAGTATACTTCACATTCCCAATATCGGTTAAAAACTACAATCATTGGCAATGGGAAGTATACTGGACATTGCGAACTTAGGTCAAAATACAGCGTAATGGGCAATGTGCAGTATACTGGACACTAATGTTTGAACAAATGTAGCACATACATGAATAAGATATTTAACGTAAAATTTACCAATTAACTTTCTAATATTCATAAATAATATACGTTATAAAATTCTTACAGTCTTTTCTAAGAAAATTACGAATATTTTATGACTTACCGAGAGGCCGCTCGACATGTCCTTCCTCCTCTGCATTGTGGCGGGCACTGGCGAATATTACGTAATCGCACGGGGTTGTAATTTTTTGTACGTAATTATGATTTATGCCTAATATTGTGATTAAAAGCGAGAACAGTTAAAGCGAAATAATTTGACCTCCAGATTTTGGTAAATAGACTGTCCAGTATACTTCCCAACGTCAAATTAAGGGTTAAACAATTTATCTGCAGTATTGTCAACATACTGTTTTGTAGCACAGTCCTCGGGATCGGCAGGCTTTCCAATATTTTTAATTATCTTATTTTTTGCATCGAAACAATCGGCAACATTTATGAGCGCCAAGGGATGTTCATTAAAATTATTCATTTTATGTTTTTTTAACACATGGTGTCCAAACTTATCTACATTCATGTTCAACCAACACAATGAGACTGAGTCAAGAGTTGGTTTGGTAGTCTATTTATTCCTTAATGATGCCTGCTTCTTTTAGTTCTTCTATGATTGAAATTATTTCATTATCATGGTTAGTGTTGCCAGCATCTTTAGAAGCAATCAAAATTTTTAAACGTTCAATCAACTCATTAGGATCGTCCCAATATACAAAGTCGGTATTTGAATGATATTTTTTTAAGGAAGGCAGATTACCACCCTGCTTTGCCGTGTTGGATTCTTGAAAAAGGGGTTTAATAATTTGGCAGTATTTCATTCCTGAATTACCTTGTATCTGACCTTGAGGACTAAATCCTCTCTTATGAACATTTGTGTGCACCAAAATATCTTTATAGGTTATTTTATCCTTTTCATTTATTTTGTTGCAATTCGGTTTACTTTCAAATAAAAGCTCTTTTAAACCTGGCGTTAATTCATAACTTTTATCATTTACATTTATCGTAGATATTTTATTAGGTGAATTCTCCCCATAAGATTTAAGTGTTGCAGGTGAATTTCCTATCAAAAGTGTTTCACCATCGTGCCTCACTCCAAAGGCAACATTAAAAGGTTTATTCGGAACTTGCAAATTAGTATCAACAACCTCAAAGCTTTTTACTTTTGCCACATTATTATCCATTTTAGTGGGAGTTTTAATTTCAGGTATGTTGGGAATATTGATTTTATCATTTTTTATGCAATCCAAGTTTACATCATTTGATGATATATTTTTGTTATCATGTTCATTTTCATTATTAGATGTTATTTGCTTAGGAGAATTATGAAGAAACATCATGGTTTCTAACGGATCGGTTAATGGTTTCAAAATCTTCTTATTTTTTAATTCTAAATCATCCTCCTCTTCTCGCATTTTTTTCAACTTATTTTTAATATTCTTTACAGATTTAATTAATTGTATTTTTATGTCTGTCTCCATGGCAAATCAATAACGCAGTCTTAAAACACCTCCGATGTTTATTATTATTATAAGTAAAGTGATTTAACTTTAGACATCCTTTATATTTATTCAAATTTTACAAAAACATCGAATGATTTTCTGTATCGACCATTATTTAATTTACAATCTTTGTTAATTATAAGACACGCATGCAAATCTTTCCATATATTTGCGGTAAGCGATTTGAATTTTTCCCAACTAATGTCAGAATTTACGTGCTCACGATAAATATGTTTTAAATTGACATCATCTTGTTTAAAAATTATCAAAAAATTAACATTGTCTCGTATTAATTGCTTAGGCACTTTAGAGTAAGTCTGAGTTAAATAAAAACAGTCTATTCCTTTATGTCGTCCCATACAAAAGTAATTACGAATATTAGTCTGATTTTCACAAGCTACATCATCAAAGATAAAAACTGAATTGGGCATCGCCTCATGAGGAGAGATTACCTCTTTTTCATCGTGTATCATAAACAGATTAATTTCGGGAATTCTTTTAAGAACTTCCTCTAAAAATCTATATTTAGGTTGAAAAGTCGTTTTAGAGTAAATGTAGACATTTCGAAATTTTAATCCATTTTCATGAAGCAATAAAGTTAAAATTATATTTGTCTTTCCACAATTTGATGGTCCACATATAATACATCGTATAGAGTTAGGAAGAAGCGCGCTATGTCTGCTATGATAGTTATCACAATGTGATCCATCACTTATTATTTTATTGATTTCTATTGACAAAGGCTGTTTTATAAACTTCATTGCCTTCTGTTCAATAATTTAATATAATAACAAATAAATTCTTGTAATAATATAATTGTCCCAAATCAAATGTAATTTTTATAAGTCTCCATCATTTCTCTAATTACACATTCCAGTCCTATATTAGGCGAAGAATATCAACACCGAGACCTAAATTGCTACTACTCAAGCGTCAGTCGCAGTCACCCTTTCTCTCGTTTCTAACGTAGGGCACACCGAATTTAAAATATATAGGTAAGTAAATCTATTTATTATTGCATCATCTTAGTTATATTGGTTTTATTACCATTTTATTAAATGAAAACTTATGAAAAATTTATATTTCAGATAATTATGGAAGACAGCACACAGAATGATCAACTTGATTTTGGCAGCATATATGATGTCAGCCCCGTTTTCCACGATGTGCCGGAGGATCACCCTTTTTACTATGCTCAAGACGTTGATGGATACTTAGAAAAAGTGGAAAAAAAGCGGCAAGAGCTTTTAGCCCGCAGAACACCCTACGAAAACATGTGTGTTCATAATGCAGTCGTAACGCATGGGCCTGACGCTCCGCGAGAGAAAAGAGAGCAAAAAGCTATAAATAACAAAACGGGTGTTAATAAAAAGGATCGTACTAAAAAAGGATCATCTTTTGTGATTAAAAATAATATTCGAAATGGACGATATTTAATAAAAATAAACATTGAGACGATGGATGATTGTTACAGCGATCGATCAGTTAGTGCACAATATCTTGTGTGTGATCCGTATGATGATGTGTTGGACAGCATAGAAAATGTGGTGAAGAAAATTATGAAAAAACTTGAAAGTGATTAATGCCGTGTTAGTTATATAATTGTGACTTGTTTCTATTATTTTTCCATGTTTATGTCATTGTAAAGTAGCTTGTTTGTTTTATGTTATAGTAATGAATTATAAAATCAATTTATGCTTATTTATATTGTATTTAACTTACTTTTACAGGACCAATTAATATAAGTTGCTGTTAAGTTTGAATTAAGAAAGAAGATAGTAGGATAGTAGGATAGTAGGGGGCTTTACTGATTATAATTAATATAGCATTTTAATTTTATTATAAATTTCTTAATTTTTGTTATTAACAAATAATTTGATGTTGACCTAAATATTCGAGGGGTGTTCAATATATTCGTGGTACCAATATGTTACAACCTATTTTATTAAAAGGCGAATATATTGAAAAATAAAAATATTATTACATCGATAACTTTTTTTCTTTACTATACCGCGAATATATTGAATACCTCTCGTATATGTCTCATTAAGTGCAAATTAGGTAATAAAGATAATGGTTTGTAAGAAGTCTGTTAATCTGCCTGATATTTATTATTTTATTGCTGTATACACCTTGACCTCATTAAGTGTAATATTATTATCAGCCTTGATTAAATAAATGATGTTCAATATAGAATGTGGTACTTAATTTACATACATTACAAGTTGAATAAGCAGAGATAACTCGTTATAACATGTTATGACTTGCTTCCTCTGCAACAGCATTGTAGCGTAACTACAACCGACGCCGCCATGCGCCGCGCGCCCGATCACCCGGCCAGCGTTTCGTTATGGAGCCGCATCCAGCCAATTTAAACAAGCAGAGACAACTCGTTCAACATGTTATGACTTGTTTCTCTGCAACAGTATCAATTTCCTTGTCTGAATCTCAATTATAACGAAATAAAAGGATAACATTGTTTATAAAACCCTGCCTTAGCAAGTCGGTGGTCTGACAGATTAAAGTTAACTAATATTTCAACCACTCTATTGGCGACGTGGTTGGCTTAGTTGGTAGTGACCCTGCCTGCGAAGCTAGCAGTCCCAGGTTCGATTCCCGCTTTGGGCGTTTTCTATCCATTAAGTATTTATTTCTCTATAATAAGCATGTTATCGCTGTCTACTACCCCTAGCACAAGCCTAGAGCTTAGTTTGGGACTGGGGTAAATTTGCGTGAGGTTGTCCCATTTAATAATATTTATTTTTTATGTATAGGGTGGGCCAACTTGGAGGTATACAACTTTACATACATTGTCCATAGTAAAGCGAATACATGTTATTTGACCACCCTGGTTATATTTATACGGACCCTCACTCTATATCGTCTGTTTTCCTGTTGCTATCGTATTATCGACGCGATAGTTCTTATTAACTTGGCAGTAGAAGCGAGCAAGTCAAAACAATACGATTGCAATAGGTGTAAAAACCAACGTAATTCAAACAAAAGCCAACTTATTTTAAACCTCGAGTGAATCTTATTACACTTGAAATATGGAAAAATTAATAAGTAGTATTTGAGTTAGGCAGGTTTATTACTAAGCATGTCAATAATTAATGGTGGAGGTAAATGAAAGAAAACAATAGCAATACATTTAAAATTTATTTTTATTATAAAAATTATATTAATGTTACAAGTTGTATATTAGCAGTAAAATTTCTTGTTATTATAAAATAATAAAAATGTTACAAGTCATACATTAGCAGTAAATTACATTACCTACTTTACAGTGTTGCTATATTAAAAAGCTAATTTGTAATGTCCCCAAGGCAAAGTCGAAACATTATCTTCTAATACACACCTTTTATCATCATCCCTAGTAAGAACTAGCTTATTGATTTTTTGTGTAAAAATTTTATGATTTTTAGATTTTATTACGTACATATTATCTCTAATACATTCATTTTGAAATAAAGCGTTTTTGTATTTATTAATATTAAGTTTTTGTGTAACACACTTCTTTATTCCCTTTGCTTTCCTGATTGTTGAAATTTGGGTATCAATGCAATATAGTTTTGCTCTCAAACCTACAAATTCCTTCACGATCTCACCCCCCATTTCATCTTTAAAATATCCTGGAATTTTACAGTTCACTATGGGCATATTAAATATGTTGTTAACATCAAAATTGCTAGTATCAAAATATTTTATGTGAGTTTTGAGATCCTCATAAAAATCTTCCGTATGAATTAAATACAAAAGGCTATCAGTGTCCGTATAACACAGATGAATTTTATTTTTATAAACACGTTTCATCACATCATAATGAAAGCGATACAAATGACTTTTGGCTATTTCTAGTATAGAGAAACCTACGTATATGGGTCGATCTAAAACGATTTTTGTCTGTTGCAACTGAATTGCTACTAATGAATCGGATATAACTGCCAAGTTTTTGAAGTTGGGAGCGCTAATGTATTTTTCCGCACCGCAAACCTTATTTGTGTTATTTGAATCATCTTTCCAGATATTAACAAGTTTTACATCAACCTGCTTTCTTTTATTTTCAATCGTTTTGCCAAAGATTGAATTGTTTTGCTTTTTAAAAAAATCCCTTTCATAATCTGAGGTAGCATTTTGTCTTAAGGTGGTATTTAAAGATATGTATGGTTCTAAAAAGTTACTTTGATCGAAAGCTAAAATTTTATACGTTTTTAACAAAATAAGACCATGTTTCAAACACTCTTTTAAATGCATGTAGTGAATAATATATCTATGTTTATCATAGAGGCTGGCAATTAATTTTTTATTTTTGCTTCCCCTAGGAGTAAATTTTTCAGCTGCAAATGGCATATCTGAATGGGATTCATGAAGTTCAACAGGATAGTGAAGGTCGACTTCAAGTATAAAACCGGTATCAGAATCGTGTGACTGATTTTTAACGTTAAAGTTTGCTAATTCATCATCGTTAAGATACCTAAAATTTCCTGTTGGCAGACGTTGCATCATTGCATAGCCATATAAATTTACGCAGTCTAAATAGGCTAAAAAGCTGCTCGGTTCGTTAATGTTAAAATCTGGAAGATATTTATTATTCGCCTTTGCGTATCTACGCGAACATTGAGCAAGACCTCCTCTTATTCCGTTCTCCAGCATTTGATACATATCTATATCGGAGAGAAGATCCAATTTTACTTTTGTGTATAATAACATAGCATCCCAACTTAATGATGGTGATGATACGTAATAACAGGGATCAAGATTGTAGTGTTTAAGGCTCATACTTCGAAATTTTTCAAAAACGTCGCATAAAAGTAGCACGTCACATTTCAAGTATAAATCTGTATATTCTCCTAAGTTTTTAATAGCAAAAGTTTCCCAAACATGTAAGGCATGATTATAATCCTCAGAAGATATAGATTCTGAAGAGAGTTTACTAAAAAAATTGGAAGCCTGCGGCAACTGGGTTTCCTCATATCGTTGCCAAGAGTTTATATAATCATAACAATAGACACCCTTTCTTCTCACTATATCAAACTTGACCTCATCTCCAAAAAATGATTTTAGATGTTGGAAATCATCTTTTTTCATTGTATTTACTAAATTGTCTAAACTTGAACTTAAAAAGTTGAAAGAATCAATAAATTTTAATTGAGCCACATTTTGCTGATCTATCGGAATGAACTTCGTAAATGAAATATACTTTTCTTTATTTTTTGGGATAAGGTTTATTCGACCGCACACGTTTGTGAGTTCATTAATAAACAGATGGCAGTCATATCCGGAAAGGTTATGAAAAATTATTGGTATAAATGGGCAACTTTTTGAATTTAAATTACAACTATTGTGAGCGGGCCCTCTATATCGTCCTGTGAAGTGACCATGATCCTTTACAATGTTATCACTAGACGAAAACTTGTCTTTACAAATATGACAAACAGTACTAGTTTCAAATGATAGCTGTTCCTCTAGCGTAAGCGGAATCATAGGTTTGCTAACAGATAATATTGAGTACAACCGCTGCACATCGTTACATATAGACTCCACAAACTTTTTTGAACAGTTAGAACCGCGATAAGAAACATAGTCGTTTAAATAAGGATCACCTCTACAACAAATGTAATACGCAAAGCAAGATGCCTCATGCAATTGAATATTTTCCACATACATAGATTTACTTTTATCTGAATACTCTCGTAATAAGCTTTCGAAGTCACCATAGATCACAATAGGTACCTCCTGAGTTCTTTCAAAATTAGAAAAAGAAAGGTGTGTATTTATCTCTGGTAAAACAGTTTGTACCCCTGCACAACTATGTTTAATTAATTTTTCCTGTGTTGAAAAATATAAAAAACAATCTTCACACAGATGTATCTTAGATTTATGTTTAGTTATCTGTTTGCGAACAAGTTTCTCAAAGTTTTTTATTAGGCAAAAGTGTGCTTTACTTTTTTTAGTTATTAATAACAAGTTAATGTGTTGTAATTTACGATTAGCGGTTTTATATAAGGGACCTGTTACGCTACCATTTTTTGTTAAACCATAGATGTTGAAACTAATATCAGTATTGTTGGCTTCGAACCACTTTACATCGCGCATGCTTGGCGGAAATGTCATGCCGGAAGTGTTTAACATGTTTTGGTATTTAGGATAAGATGAAACTCTGTTAGAGTTAGCCTTGCTAGGGTACAAATGAGCCATTATAGACCATAGAAAACAATGATTATCATCATTATTTATATTTAAACAAGCTTTTGTATTAGCAATATGTTTTGGTAATGGTATATACGATCCAGCTCTCAAAGGATTGTATTTTACTATGTTTATCTCTAAGTGACTGACTGATTCGATTGTCCATCCTGATTCCGAGAGCTCAAATTCCGCACATTTGGTAATTAGTACATCAGCAAGTGATTTGTATAATGTCAAAACGTCTGTACTCTGCAAAACTATATCGTACTTAGTGTTAAATGACTTAATGGAACTTTCACTATTTTTTGGCAAACAATACTTTACAAAAAGTTCCAAATTAACTTTGAGTGAAACGTGCTTTTGTAATGAATCTTTAATAAGACTTTGTGCTATATCAGACTTTTCACATAAAAATGAATCCGGGGTAATATTAGTATTTGAGGGATTGATTTTATAACTAACTATTCTATTGCGAAAAGCATTAGCTATTATAAAAACGTTTTCATGCCGTGTACTTAACAAACTATTAGACTTGTGGATATTAGTCTTTTTTATGTGCTGCTAATTTTGGAACCGTAACATTACATACATCACAAAAAAACATCTTTTACTATTTTTACTCTAAGATCTTTGTTTTGCAAAGGTTACATTTGTTGAAAACCATAAAAGTTTAAAATGTAACTGTAATCGAGTGTAAATAGTAGATTACTACAAAAAACAATAAAAAGTAGATTACTGCAAAAAACACTAAAATCTGTTAAAAAGTATTTGACGGGTACAACACAGGTTGTATGCCTTTATACTCTTCTTTAGCAGCCTGAGCAACTTGTCCGACCGCTTTGAAAACGGGGCTATTGTTATTTACAGCCCCTTTATATGTGAAAAAAGCATGTTTCCACCTGGTTGCTTCCGTCGCTAGCGGCTCGAGCTCGCGCGTGGTGAAGACTCGGAGCTCGACGTAGTACTCCCCGCGCCGGCTGGGGTCTCGTTGCAGCGTGTACCCGGAGCCCGTGCGCCTCGTCAGAAAGTTGCGCAGCGGAGCGGCTCTAATCGGTTCATCTTCCTCACCCTGAAATTTTTTTCGTAATCTTATTATTCACCTTTATAAATTACAATTAGAAAACACTTATATTTATAAAAATAATAAGTGTTATACCTATAGAAAAACTCAATTGCGAGTATCTATGTTAGCGAGTCACTAATTTAATAATTATTAATAAAAAAAAAAAAACCTTATATAGAGAATTAAATATTATAATTAATTTAAATGTATTAAATACATCCAAGAGTTGGGAACAAATATCTTCCTCACCGGATTTGAACCCGCGAACGGCAGCTTCGTAGGCAGCATCACTACCAAACCAACTAAGCTACCATGTCTGCGAAGTATGTTGAGAAACAATGATAATGAGATTGCCATCTTACCTCGGAATCAAGAAACGCAGCGAGTCGTCTCTTTTTCGGTTGAGCAGCTGATGCATTCGCTGTGCTGCTATCCAGGTCTGAATCACGGTCGCACAGTGCAGAGGGCTCCGCCGCCTTCTTAGTTCTTCTCTGCTTCGCCTTTACCGTCTTAACTTTCGCCGAACTCGTAGATGCAGCAGATGCAGGCTGTTGCTGGGCAGCACTGATCTCCTCATCGGAGTCGAACGGATTGAACACTGACGACCTATTTTAATAATTTAATAAAATTTTAATAAAAATATTTGAATAAGCATTGGTTGAACTACGACAGTATTGAAATATTTAAAAACAGATTTGGGCTAAAGAAATTATATCTCACTCACATTTTCCATAGGTTTTGACTGCTCCTGTGGTCCCGGGACACTTTCACACCACTCTCACATGGATTCCATTCCAAAATGTCACAGTTTTGGATTAATTAAGAGGACGCGCGCCGGCCGGCATTAGCGCGAGATGAGAAGAGGAAGATGGCCGCCCTGTCGCGGCAGAAGACCGAGAGCATCAGCTCTTTCGGTCACTCCGTTCATTCAGTTTGAGAACGGATCAGTAGTTGATGCGCGGGAAATTTGAACGCACATTTACGAGAGAGATTTGGTCTCAAGCCCGAAATCGTACATAAACCCCCCACCGGGAATCTACCCCAGATTCCCCAGTTTATAAACCAGGGATGGTTGTCAGTGTATATGACAGTGGACTGTATGATAAGATATAAAAATGTAGAGAAAACAATATTTATAATGAAGGATGTGTAACCGTAATTAGGCACTTGAAACTTAACTAAATAACATAAACTTGACACTGGTGTCAGTTATGCAATATGAAAATAAAAGAAGTTACTCTGAGTCCAATTCCATTGGAAGAGGACTAAGTTTTACAACGGGTCGCGTATACTCTCCATTTTGAGTTCGTACTTTGACTACCCGGACTACCCCGTCGGGGCCCGGATGAAGCTCGGTCACACGGCCAAGGGACCATTGAAGTGGAGGAGCGTCGGAATGTATCAAAACGAGTTCGCCTACGTTAACGTTACGACAATTGCTAAGCCACTTCTGTCGCTGCTGGAGCGTGTGAAGGTAGTCGTTTTTCCACAATTTCCAAAATCGTTGTGACGCCTGCTGCACTAGTTGCCAGCGACTCAAACTGTGAACCGGTTCGTCAGAAAGGTCGTACTCAGGAACGGCTAATAGTTCGCGACCGACTAAGAAATGTCCGGGTGTGAGCGCCTCGTACTCTGACGGGTCGCTCGAGATATTTGTTAAAGGTCGGGAATTTAACACGGCCTCGACACGAGCGAAGAGGGTGCTAAGTTCCTCGAATGATAATGTCCGGTTGCCTATGACACGCTTCAACATCTGTTTCGCGGATTTGATACCACTTTCATACATACCACCAAAATGGCTGCCCGTGGGAGGATTATACCTCCACTCAACAAATCGATTATTAAAGGCAATTGAAATATTATTCATATGTTGTTTAAGAAATTGATTTACTTCAGCAAGTTGTTTGCCAGCAGACACGAAGTTTTTACCGTTGTCAGACACAACAGTGTGACAAAGTCCGCGCCTAGCCGTGAAGCGGTCAAAGGCTGCGAAAAAACATTCAGTTGTGAGCGCACTCAGAACCTCTGCGTGCACTGCACGCGTTGCAAAACAGACGAGGAGCAGTAAATATGACTTGGAAATCTTGGCGTTGCGCCTGTTACTCTCTCGCGTGTAAAATGGGCCTCCGATATCAACACCCACAGTGTGAAAGGCATGTATATCTTGAATACGAAATTTCGGTAGGTTACCCATAATGGGTTGTAAAGATGTCGGTTTTACTTTAAAACATTGAAGGCACTTAGAAAATCGCGACCTTATAATTCTCCTTGCTGAAATAATCCAATATTTTTGACTAATTAGACTATGAAGCGTGCGCGGTCCAGCATGTAAATACATTTTATGAAAATAGTCGAGTAATATTTTAATGAAATTTCCCACTTTGGGAAGCAACAACGGGTGCTTAATTTGATATGGCAGGTCCGACAGCGACAGTCTACCCCCCACCCTGAGGAAACCAAGGGGGTCCAAAAAGGGTGCTAGCTTTTTAATCGACAAACTACAAGATTTACCGTTTTTAAGTGCATCGATATCAGTGAAAAAGTGTTGACGTTGAACTGCCTTGATAATAATATCGTGCGCTTTCCTTAAATCGGATAGAAGGGGCGGTCCCAAGTTGCGTTTTGATCTGATTGACTTACAATTATTGATAAATTGAAAACAGCGTGCTACTACATTTTGCAGTTTAACAAAATTTGAATATTTTTCAGTCAATTTGATAAGAAAATTCGACTCTGTACTATCATTACTAGACACGAGCGTTTGAACTGATGACTTGCCAGTGATTTGTAATTCCGGTACATTGTTAGATTTAAATTGATCAATTGATTTAATTGGCCAACTTTCCTGCGGCGTGTTGAGCCAGCTCGGGCCCGCTAGCCACTCCGGCGCTGCCAGCAGCGCGGAGGGTAGCGCGCCGCGCGAACACACATCGGCGGGGTTGGACGCACCGCTCACGTGGTACCAGTTTTCGCTAGACACGGTCTCCAATATTTTGGAGACACGCGTAGCCACAAAGGTTTTTAATGTGTAGCTGGGTGTGTTTAGCCAACTCAACACCACAGAAGAGTCAGTGAACAAAAATATGTCATCTATCGATATTTGACCAAGTAATATTGACTTAGTGTATTTGACTAGTTTGACCAACAAATGCGCAGCCATCAGTTCAAGACGTGGCACGGATACGGTTTTTAAGGGAGCAACTTTAGACTTAGCAATAACAAGACTGACCTTGGTTTGAGCTTGATTGTTGAAGCTACGCAAGTAAATGACCGAAGCTATTCCTTTAGTAGAAGCGTCGCAGAAACCTAACAGCTGATAGTGATTGTGATGGTTGACAGTAACTTGACGATCATACCTAAAGTTTGACAGCAGTGGAAGTTCAGACACATAGGTGAGCCATTCTTGCTCCAACTCCGGGGAAAGTTTCTCGTCCCATCCGAGCTTTTGGAGCCAGAGCTTCTGCATAAAGCATTTCGCGTAGAAGATGCATGGCGCTACGAAACCTAGTGGATCGAACTGACGACCTAACTGTGACAGGACACTGCGTTTGGTAACCGCCTGTGAAGCTGAAAGTAAGTTTGTCGCAAATGAGAACGCGTCCTCAGCAGGCCGCCACTGAAGACCTAAAACTTTTAATGATAGATTTTTATCATCTTCGAATGCAACTGGCGTTTCGCGATGATCAGCGGGTACACGTTCTAAAAGTTGGGAACAGTTGCTCGCCCATTTCCGAAGAATGAACCCTCCTCCTTTTAATAAATTAATCAGCTCATCTTGAAGCTGAGCTGCTTCCTCGTACGTACCTACGGACCACAGAAGGTCATCAACGAAGAATCCTTTTTTTAGAACCTTGCTCGCTAAAGGATACTTCTCGGCGTCGTCGTCTGCCAGCTGGTGCAGGACACGAATCGCTAAATAAGGGCTACTAGCTACCCCATAAGTTATGGTGTTTAAAGCATAGACTTTTATAGGTTGATCTTTATAAAACCGCCATAAAATATGTTGGTACTTGCGCTGAGCTTCCTCAATCCAGGTCATACGAAACATTTTACAAATATCACTTGACAAACAAATTTCGTTAATACGAAAATTGGTTAAGATTTCATTTATGTCTGCTTGCAACTTAGGACCCGCGTAAACAATTGAATTTAACGAATTATTATTTGACGTCTTACTTGAGGCGTCAAACACAACACGAAGTTTCGTGGTTGTGCTTGAAGGCCTTAAAACACAAAAATGTGGAATAATATATTTCGAATCGACAGACCCTAAGTCACCCACACAAGTCATATGACCGAGGTCTTCATATTCGGACATGAATTTACAATACTCTTCCTTAAGTTCAGGAATACGGTTTAATTTAGTTTCTAAATTTTTGAAACGACGTAACGCTTGTTGAGTTGAATCACCAAGCTCACAGTTAGACTTGAATGGGTACGTCACCGTGTAGCGCCCGGTGCTGTCACGGCTGTGTTCCTTTTGAAAACACTCTTCCACATAAATGTCCTCTGGATTTTTAATCAAATCACAGGGTACGTTTTCAGTCTCCCAAAAGGAGTTCATTATTTTTTCGATACTACTATTTGCCGAGAACAAGCCGAGGGAAGAGTTAAACGATTCGCGACCACTTTCGAGCACTGTCTGGCCAGCTATGATGTAACCGAAAATCGAGTGCATCGCAACGGGTAAACCCGGTTCTCGCGGTAGTATGTTTTGACCGTCATAAATGTACGGAAACAAGTCGCCCGCCAACAGTAATTCGACAGGAGAGGCCGAAAAGTAATTAGGGTCTGCTAACTCGAGATTTTTGAAGTTATTTATAATTTTATTTGAAAGCGTCATTGTTGGTAAACTACTTGTAATATTACCTACAACCACAGTCTCAGTACTCAGAACTGGACCAGTTGAGTTTCGTGGCTTAATTGAACATGTAACCAAACCGAAATCTTGCACTGGTGCACCTCCCAGACCCATGGGTTCAAACGGACACTGGCGTCGCGACAGACCTAGGCGCTGAGCACATTCATTTGTCATATAACCGGACATGGCACCGCTGTCTATTACTGCACGCACGGCGTGGTAAGTTCCCCATCGATCTGCGACGTGCACCACGGCAGTGCCTAACAACACGGTGGAATTTGACGAACAAGTCAAGCCGACGTTAGGAAGTTGACCTTGACCTCTAGACGGACCTTGACTACCACTAGAATTTTGTACACTTGAAACTGTATCTAAGTGTAGACTATGATGGTGCGGTTGTTTACACAAAACACATCTAATCTTTGAAGTACACTCTGACAGCTGATGCTGACGTAAGCAATTTTCACATAATTGAAGCTGTTTCACTTTGTCAAGACGCTGTGCGGGTGATAAATCTAAAAATTCGTAACATCGGTACGTTGAATGCGTTTTGTCACAGAATAAACACTTGTTTGATCGGTCATTGCTCCCCTTACTAACAGCTGACAAGCACGGTTTCGTTGTAGGTTTGTTTGCGCCGGTATAGAAGTTATTATTATTCGATCGCAATACGTTCGGTTTTGATACGACGTTAGTAACAGCCCTCGGTGTAAACTGACCCTTCTGTACACAATTTTTAACTTCGGACATTTCTAAAACACGCGCTTGCTTTTCTACAAAGGCGATCAGCTGATCGTAAGTAGGTATTTGAGTTTGTTCCACAGTTTGTTCGAACTCTCGTCTAGTAACGGTGTCTAAGTTACGCAACCCCATGTAGAACAATATGAAGCTCGATAAATTGTCGATATTTAAATGTGTTAACGCTTTGACACATTCCTGATAGGTTTGCAAAAAGGTGTTAAGCCCAGAGACTGATTCCGCCAACAATGGTTTAAATTGAAATAACCGGTCCAAATAACTGGTAGCTAAGGCGCGTTTGTTTTCGAATTTCTTAACTAACAACGCCCATACGATTGGATAGTTATCAGATGTAATTGGCATTCCTTTAACTACGGTTAACGCGGAACCGCTAACGGCAGAAAGTAGATAGTAGTATTTTTCAACATTACTAATGCCTTCGTTGTTATGAATCAGACTCGTAAATGTATCATAGAAAGTTTGCCAATTCTCCAACTTGCTATCGAAATGAAACAATTCGAGTCTAGGTAAACGCGGTTTAACTGAGCGCAAATCATTGTTGGTGTCACCGAGCCCGCCGCGGCGTACGGCGTCGGTAGAAGGCGAACTGCCGCTCTCGCACGACTGCCATATTTCGTTAATAGTTGTGGCGACGCTTAAAATCCGATAATACATGTCGTCATAAGTTTGAATTTCCTGATGATTAGACTTGTACTTGGAATTTTCTTTCTTTTTTAAAGCATTAATTTCGAATACGGTTTGCTCGAATACTTCGCGGTTTGAATGAATGTCCTTAAGACGTAAATTAAATTCCGATATACGTGTTGAATCGGTGACAACGACTTTGGATAATTCGAATAGTGTTTGAATACGTAAAAAACACATCTCCTTTTTATCTATAAGTTGTTCTAGAATGTCGGCCATTTTGAAACAATAGACACGCGCGACGCGTTGCAACAATTGAAATTATTGAAATTAATTACGTAGTTACACAAACTTTAGACTCGAAATAAAGTCTTGTGTTTACTAAAAACTATACTAGGAATATATAATTGGATGCTTTAGAGTGTGTAAAAGTGTATCTGGTTTACAAACTGGAGAATCCCGGTCGAATGACCAAAATGGTTGAACTACGACAGTATTGAAATATTTAAAAACAGATTTGGGCTAAAGAAATTATATCTCACTCACATTTTCCATAGGTTTTGACTGCTCCTGTGGTCCCGGGACACTTTCACACCACTCTCACATGGATTCCATTCCAAAATGTCACAGTTTTGGATTAATTAAGAGGACGCGCGCTGGCCGGCATTAGCGCGAGATGAGAAGAGGAAGATGGCCGCCCTGTCGCGGCAGAAGACCGAGAGCATCAGCTCTTTCGGTCACTCCGTTCATTCAGTTTGAGAACGGATCAGTAGTTGATGCGCGGGAAATTTGAACGCACATTTACGAGAGAGATTTGGTCTCAAGCCCGAAATCGTACAAGCATCACTAACCAAACACAATTAACAATAGTAATAAAATAAAAGATAATAATTTACGTACATACTTGCTGCAACTTGTTTCTAGACACTTGTTTCACTCACTGCACTGTCACAACGATTTGAATGCTCAAATAAAAGGATGTTCCATTTATAACCCTAGAAACTAAGGCTGCATTTAGATGTTACCAATTAAAATTATTAGTAATATCTTTTTTATTTCAAATGATATTGTCCAAACAAAATGAAACCTTAATTCTGCATTACAGACGCTTGTCTTTTAGTATTCGAAATATAATTATTGTGAATCAATCCCAATCCTTCACACGTATAAGGCGCGGCGCCAGCTAGTCGCGTTAAACTGAAACCTTATTCGTATATGGTAGCAGCATGTACTTACGTTTATTATGTACCGAATGGGAACACCCTAAAAAATCTCGAATTATTTAAATCTTCATTTAAAAATACCGAATTCCATAATTCCAAACTTTCAATTCTCAAGGATTTACAAGTCGCCTTTAGCCATCGCACCATCAACAGTTGAGTTTCTTGTCCGATTAGCAATAAAGTTGCCACCTGGTTGAGATAGATATCGCAACTATTTTTATTACTTTAATAATTATAGATTAGTTGAAATTTGGTGCACACCGCAAGTGCAAAAATATTAGTAGGCTTCGGAATCAAACACACATAATTAACAATGTTAATATACCTAACTCAATAGTTCCACTCGATTTATTTATCAAAGTTTCAGTTCACTGTCGGAATTTTTACTTAATAAAGACCATAATTTAATTGCAGTATTCTATGCTAATAACATCGCTAACGCCATCTTGCGCTAAACAATAACATTGATTAGCAAAGTTCTTAGTTGCAGTAGCGTTGCGCATGAGTCACTTTGTTATCCGATTAGCAGTATTAAGTACCTATATTTCTTAATAGATGTCATAACAATCTCGCATGACTTGAATAATATACAAATGTTGGAATAGTTAATGTATTTCACTTGATCGACTCCTGTAATAATGTGGTTTTTAATAAGAACTGAATATAGCACGAAACCAAAAATTGTTTGTAGTTATGACTTTTGATTTGACAGTATTAATTGAAAAAGACCTAAATCGCGCTATCAAAGTTTTTATGATCGGACGTATATATAGATTAGCGTTCTAACATTATCTTGGTTGAGTAGTTATCAGTACGGAGGAGGCGCCCCTTTGGAACGTAATGAAAGACCACCTAGTCCTTAAACAATTAGTATGGAATTGGCCACTCCAGAAAACTGTTAGCGGACTATTATATCCTACATTAGTATGATAATGGTTGTCAGAAAGTGTGGGGAACAAGCCCGAATATGTGAAAGAAAGAAAATAAATTTATTAAAAAATAAACCGGAGTGCCGTAAACAAAATATACGTAAAACCAAATTATATACGGCACTCCGGTTTTGCTTCTTTTGTTGAACAATTTTGTAAATGAAACTGGTAAAACCTACATTTCGACAGTATCAGTCGAGATGGAATTCTGGTTCACTGATCGATGGATCAATTGGGGATTCTGGATCATCCGAGCGCAGCGAGGAAAAATGATCCAGAATCCCCAATATCACCCTACTGTCATGCAAAGGAAGTTAAACGAATAACACAAAATTATACACGAATATAAAGAAAAAAGAAAAAAAAAAACATTAATAAGGCATTAGATTAAGTTGTTTTACTTTTGTTATTTGTGACTGCCGATTAATAATAACCATTAATAAAACCTACGGCATGTATTTTTAATTTATTTTTATCCTTTCACTGTGTAATTGTGAGTATATTTTTTTGTGGGCTGGCTTAAGATACCCAATATGCTATTGTAATATTATTTCATATTTATTTGTTTAGGTAAAATTTGTATTAACGTTTCCGTGATCTATATATGAACATTAAATGATAAATAAAAAATAGAACCTCTGTAAATAAATAAGTCTAATAGTGAAATACTTTAGAGGGAGGGGGGTAGAAGGATATTTACCTCTATATATTTAGAAAATTAATTTAAGATTTCTATTTTTTGAAGTGCGAGAAGACTAGCCACCTTATGTCAAACGAGATCTGAGACCCATAGACATTTGCATTCTCAATTATAATCTCATGACTGCAATCCTAAGACTGCAAATGTGTTGCTAACCCTGAGTACTAAGTTGGAACTTTAACAGCTGTCTTATTTCCATACTAAAACACAAGAATGCGAACTCTGCTGCTTGGTCTAATATAAAAGTGATTCAATAATTAGGAAAAATAATTTATGAAACTGGAGCACAGCACGGTTTAAATATTGCTATTGTGATGGCGGCACCGGCGGCTTGTAGTAGCGCTCGTAAATGTTGTCCCAGAAGCGAGCCCGCTGCTCCAGCAAAGGTCCTTTCAGAGTTAACTCCTCATTGAGGTCCATGTACGGAGACCTGTTGGGCCCGACTGGAGGCCACGATGGGAACTTTGAACCTTCAGGCACTGGTTTTCTGAAAACATTTTTAACCATCATCATTAGATTACTACACGAAAAGAGACATTTGTAATAAAAGAACACTGATGCAGTTCGGAAAAATAACCTGCGTAACGAAACCAATCTGATGAGTCCAAGAGTCCGGTCCAATTTAGTGGGTCTTAGTTGAGTGTAATCCATTACACTACCTGATCTCCAACAGGATCTGGAGATCCTGTTGGAGATCAGATGCTTACCATCATCGTTTATAAGTATATTAGAGTATTCTAAATTTCAGCCATTTCCAAAAATTGGGAAATAGAATAAAATTTACACGCAAGGTTTGAAATAAATATTCAAAAAAACCATCAAACAAACTTGTGGAATAATTAATCTTGTCAAATTGTGGCCTGATCTTAAATACTGGAAAGTTTATTTAAAAAAAATGATATTGTGTTCATAATAAAGACCACTTTAGTTTACTTACCCAGTAATTATAAAATTTAGCCAAAGCTCAACCAAGTTTCCTTTCATCTTTTCATCTGTATGATGTAATGTTGTGTACTTGTTATTCTCCAGTATTGTCCAAGATTGGCCACAATGGCCGGCCCCTTTTACTTTTAACATATAGTCTGGTAGACCAATATTTTGTGGGAGTGGCTGGAAGAATGAGAACTCATAAAGGTATATAAAGTCACTGCCAGCTTCCACTTGTATTTTCACAGACCTTAAATGAGGGTAGGCAAACATCACATCAGAGAAATAATCTACGTATCCTTGTACGGTATCTACAGAAACCGGTTTGTCCCCAAAGTAAAATTCCTTTACTACTTGCGCAACTTGCTCCCGCTCCTTATCACTTTTAAACTTCAAATCAGCTGGGAGGAAGTCAGCAAAACGTTTATTCATTTTGTCTTTCCAATGCTCAAACAATTCAATCCTGAAAAGTCCTTCCATGTTTGCAAAACCGTATAAAATGGGTACTTTTCGAAATTTTCGTTGCGTAAGGATATTGATTGGTGAATCATTCAGAAACTTTTCCACGCCTGTGTTGCGCTCCACACAAGGTGCGAAAACAAAAGTTGAGTCCATTCTGTCAAAGAATGCATCAGATGTTATAGCTTCATAAGAACTCGTTGTATAAAACTCTTCTAAAGCTTGAATGTCATCTACGCCACTGTAATTCAGTTGCTTGGCGAAATCTTTAGCGTTTTGTAGCGGATCGATCTGCACGCTCCAAACGGCTACGCTGGCACCACTCTCAGGAATAATTTTGTTGAAAAGACCTTTGGTCATTTCAGAGAGCATAAGCAGATCTACTGCCGTAGATCCTGCACTGTAACCAGCGATGGTGACGTCATCAGGGTTTCCACCAAAACTGGCAATATTCCTCTGCACCCAACGCAGAAGCGTGACTTGGTCTTTCATTCCCGCGTTCCCAGGAGCACTATCGGTGCCCAGACACAAGAAGCCATGTACTCCTAGGCGATAATTGAATGTTACAGCCACAACTTTTTTACTCCTCACCAAACTTGTAGGGGTTATGGTATTACCGAAACCTATCTGGTAACCTCCTCCATGAACGTAAACTACAACAGGAAGGTTTTTGTCTTCTGTGTCTGGCATGTATATCGTTGCTACTAAACAATCTTCTCGCATGTCATATTTCGATATGTCTAAGTGGGGAAATTTGGCTTGAGGGCATATTATGTTATCTTTCACTGCTTCAAAGGGTTGTAGCCAGACCGGTGCATCCAGTGGTGCCTGAAATTCGAGAACAAGGAAAGGTGAACTACCCTAAAGCAATAATTTCTTCTTACCTTATGAATCTTGTGAAGGTGTTTGCGGCAAAAAAACACAACTAGCAAACCTTTTATTGCCATGCAACTCTATAATTGTCATTATAGAATTACATGCGGTGTATACCTTTAAGTGGGTGTTACACTAGGTTTACTTTGAGTTTGTAAGTATCGTTTTCTATGTATTGATGTAAACATTCATTGGAAACTGAAAAAAATCTTTGTTCTGATGACCAATACCATCTTGCTTTGTTTGTTGAAAAAAATAGGAACTTACTGTGAACTTCCTCGTTCCAGTGGGTGCAGTGGCGTACGGGATTCCATAAAAGTTGAACATCGCTCCATCGTCAGACTTGTAGCCGCGCACGGGCCCCTGCGCGGTCTGCACGGTGCGCGACTCGCGCGCATCTCCGTGCGCAAACGCCATTGCGCAGACCAACGCGAGATGCTTCATAATACGTACCATCCCGAGAGCTGTGTCCTTCGTTCTGCCGGTTACACAATTTGATTGAGGTAATAAATAGCCAAAATAATTAAATTCCGAGTACAATAACAAAATTATAAAATATAAATTGTTGTCTCATTAAATTTTCGGTTATAGTTCCGTCGCCAAATGATAAAAACGGAACCCTTTTAATCTTGTTATGTCCTTCTGTCTATTGGACGGTTTGTATATCACAACCATGTTACTCATGGTTAGTATGCACCCCGTATTTCCCGTAAGGTAAACTGAAATGTTTTTTTCAGGCCCTCTATTCCCGACGGAACTTTTAATTTAATTAAACAGCTCGGATTTTTTTTTAAAGTTTGCCTTCCGCCTCTTACTTCCCAACATCCGTAAAAAAACATTAAACGAGACACCGTCAAGCGTTTGAAATATCAGTAACAACGATATTTAGAATTTTCTACTTCGTACAATTTAAACAAGTCTAGCGAGCCTATTATGGGGTTTAATTTAACCTTATTTCATAGAACGTAACTTCGCAGAATTTTCATTTCATAAAAAGCAATTTTGTGCTAAGCCGGTTTTGATTTCAGATTAGCTAGAGATGGTTACAAGTATAACCTAACCTAATCTTGGTGACTCATATTTAAGATAATAAGGCTTTAGGAAAAAATAGCTTTCTATGAAACGAAAATTCTGTTGGAAAACGAAAAAGTGATACGTTTTATGAAATGAATGTCGGTAAAACAAAAAGATACCTTATGGGGTTTGTGTCTGTCACTTTCTTACCAGTGTGTAAACGCGAGAGTGACGGAAGATTTATCCACATTTATCCACCGCAAAAAAAGGGACCCCACTAAGCCTGTTGAATTAAAATGAATATAGGTACTATTGCGTACGGCGAACCTCCAAAAAAGCGTTCCGACACGCTCTTGTCCAGCTTTACAATGACATTTCAAAATATAAAATTATAAGAGGTAAACGGTTATATTATTCGGGTTGAAACTGCAACGTCATTGTTAGATATTCAGAGCCACTGACTACCGGTTGTAGGTAGTTTGGACTCACGTTGCCTGTCGTTGGTGCCGAATGTCTTTAAATAGGAATGGCAATTCATTATCAGGGCGTCCACCGAAATTAACAAGGCCACCACCCACAATACAGTTACAATTACCGTAATTGCTAGCGAGTCATTCGACTCCCATGTCTCCCGCAGACCTCGCATCGTTCTTATAGAGTGCGAGGGACAGAGCATTTGACTCGTTAGCGAGTACGCTAATTCTAAGTCATGGTAGGGGTACTGAGGCCCTAGACAAGATGCTTATTGCTATCGTAAACGATAACTGAAAATATATCAGGATTTATATCAGTACCATCGTGTAGAACCCTGTTAGATTAGGTTTTTTTTTACAGTTACAGAATAAAAAGCGGGTTTGCCAATGAAACGGTTGGGAAACGATATATTGTACCAATCATATTGTTGCCAAAAGGCAGAGAACCGGAATTGACATAAGCGCCTGACACGACCATTCGGCAGCTTACGTAAATCCTATAAATTTTCGATAACGATAAGGAACTCTACACGAATCTTGTCTGAGGGCCACTGGCCTTCGACACCTGCGTTGCCATGTGCTACCTTAGTGCCCAAATATGTAACATGACGCCATGAACCCTTTGATGATATTTAAATGTGGCAGGATCAAGTCTTTGAATCTCTACCAGGGGTGCCAATTATTTTATCGAAACACCGTTCAAAAATCGCATCATTACGCAGAATTTTCATTTTATGCAAAGGCATTTATTTCTAGCTGCATCAGTTTTTTTTTTCGTACTTGTTCGATGTACCTTGTTTATCTTACGTAATTAATGTTTAACCTTATTGGTAACCTGCGCCGTGGACATTTCAACTGGAAGGTTTGTTTTATTTGTGTTTGTTATGTAAATGTTTGCGACTAGACAATTTTCATGCATGTCAGGGGAGCACTTTTCCTCGTATTTTCTGGTCATAATGTCTTTGTTTACATAAATTGATAAGGCAAGGTTAGTTAAAATTTGATTGACAAAAATCCTGAAAAACGAACAAATTCAAAAAAGTACCTTATAACTTGCGATAATTGTGAAATGTAATAATTTAAATATCCCCTAATTTTTTCATTACGGCCTAAAACAGATTATGACAAAAAAAACATGCCAGAAAATATGGACTCTGTTGTGTTGGAATTTTTATATTGTCCTTGAAGATATATTACGGTATTTTTTACTGCATCCAAGAGTTGCATACAGACGGATGCACGTGGTAGGTCTGCATTAAAAGAAAAAGTAGTAGAGTAAAGAGATCTTTTGGTATTGTTAAAAGTTACGGTACCGTTAAACGGGGTGAGTAGGGATTAAGGGGTGAGTGGGGACACAACCTAAAATGAAGCATATGTTACTGATTATAAGACTTAAATTATTTCCAATAGACGTAACATTCGTCCTATCCGACTCGGCTGGGCAGCGTTCGGGAAGCTTCGCAGCACCTTTACGTCCAAATTACCGCAGTGTTTGAAGTCAAAAGTCTTTGACCAGTGTGTGTTGCCGGTGATGACTTACGGATCTGAGACGTGGGCGCTAACAATGGGCCTCATAAGGAAGCTCAAAGTCACTCAGAGGGCTATGGAGAGGGCTATGCTCGGGGTTTCTTTGCGTGATAGAATCAGAAATGATGATATCCGCAGTAGAACTAAGGTTACCGACATAGCCCTAAGAATAGCTAAACTGAAGTGGCAGTGGGCGGGGCACATTGCTCGCAGGACTGATGGCCGATGGGGTCAGAAGGTTCTGGAGTGGCGTCCGTGGACCGGAAGACGAGCTGTAGGTAGGCCTCCAACAAGATGGAGTGACGACCTCGTCAGGATCGCGGGACCGCGGTGGATGCGAAAAGCACAAGACCGGTCTGAGCGGAAAGCCTTGGGGGAGGCCTATGTCCAGCAGTGGACGTCTTTCGGCTGACACGAGACGTAACATTATTGTCCATTTAATACTTGTTCTTATTTTTATCAAGTTATGACTAATTTTAAGTTATGTCCCTACAGACCCCGTTTTACGGTACACAGTAGAAATGATTATCGAAGAAATGCGCACGTATAAATTGTTAATTGTTAGTTATTATTGATACACCAACAGTTATAATTCAATTTTGTAAATCTTATTTTATTTTTAGCATTGTTTATTTGACTTGGCGGGAACGGGGATTGCCTTGACCCACCACGTCGGACGGTTCTCAATTTTCTGATCTGATGGTAATATTTTTTGAGAACGCGATCCTAATTATAAATTCAAAAGTTTCAAGACTAAACCGCTGAGCCCATTTTGATAAAATCTTGTAACGGGGATGCAAGAATCCGTTTTATCGAAGTTTTTGGAATATGTATAACAAATGAAGTACTTGTAGTAATTCTAGAAAATTCTTGTATTCAACAGTTGGTTAAATGGTTACAATAAGGCGCATGTTGCATTTTCATTTGTGGCCATTGTAATCAACAAAGAAGGAGATTAATAAGCCGAAGAAAATACTGGAAACATTTTCTTTAACTTGAAATAAATCTATTCGATTGTACGTAACCGTTTTATAGCTAGAAATAAATTTTGTTTTTCTTTAAAAAAAAGCTGCATTGATTACCTCGAAACTACTACTGCATACAAAAATGTACTAACGAAGTTCGTGGCCTAAGAAGGATTGGATTGGTCGTTTTCAAATATAATATATTTTAACACAGAAAGAGTGTTATCACGGACCCCCGGGCTAATACTTTAATAAAAACTACAGTCGTCGAAATGATTGTACCAAGCCACAATGATGCCAGAAACAAATAAAAGGGACAAACTCATTTCTTTTATTTAATATAGAATTTCTCAAAATCACAGTTCAGTTTTAACGGTAGGGGGTGACGGTGGCACCGGGGACTTGTAGTAGCGCTCGTAGATGTCGTCCCAGAAGCGAGCCCGCTGCTCCAGCAGAGGCCCTTTCAGGGTTAACTCCTCATTGAGGTCCATGTACGGAGACCTGTTGGCGCCGACTGGAGGCCAAGACGGGAACTTTGAACCTTCAGGCACCGGTTTTCTGAAAAATATATATTTTTAATTTCATTCTTAATGACGTTCCTTTATTTAATTTAGTAAATTTCTGAATAGTGCAACTTAATTTATTTACTTTCTGTGAATCTAACGAGTTTAAAATATGGGAGACTAAAGTATACATTTTTCATGCCGTACAAATCTAACGAGAGACCAAAGGGCCCTGCGAAGAGGCAGTACGCTAACTAGCGTTTCTATTCGTTTCGTTTTTAATCCAATATCGTCACTAGTAGATGACTTGACACGAAAAGTCACGTGATCTACCAGTGACGCGATTGGTTAAAAAACAAACGAATACAAACGCTACTTAGGGTAGTGTATCCAAGCAGGGCCCTCTGTCTAACAACGAAGCGAAGTAATGAGATAAAAACTATTCCTTTTAAAATTAATTCAATTGGTAGGAACTATAGAGGAAACTTACCCAGTAGTTATAAAGTTCAACCAAAGTTCAATCAAGTTTTCTCTCATCTTATCGGAGACAATGGCCAAAGCAAGAGTAAACTTGTTATTATCGTTAATTGCAATTGATTGGGCGACGTGGCCTGCTCCTTTGATATTTAAGATGAACTCTGGTAGTCCAATATTCTTAGGAAGTGGACTGAAGAAGGAATATTCATAAAGGTATGTTCTGTCACTGCCAGCTTCGACTTGTAACTTTACAGACCTCAAATGAGGATACGTGAATAAAACATCGGAGAAATAATCTATGTACCCATCTATGGTTTCTATGGAAACCGGTTTATCTCCAAAGTAAAATTCTTTTACTGCTTGCGCAACTTCGTCTCGCTCCTTCTCATCTTTAAATTTTAAATCACCTGGCAAAAAATCGGCAAACTGCCTGTTCATTGCATCAATCCATTTCTCAATCTTGTCAAGCTGTATAAGACCTTCCTTGTTTGCAAAACCGTATAAAATCGGTACTTTTCGGTATTTTCCTTGAGTTAAAATATTTAGTGGTGTATCATCCAGAAACTTTTCTACACCTATGTTGCGCTCCACGCAAGGCGAGAAAAAGAAAGTTGAATCCTTTCTCTCCATAAAATTGTCAGGTGTTAAAACTTCATATGGAGTCGTAGTGTAGAATTCTTCTAATGCGTGTATGTCATCTACATTACTAAAATTCCTTGGCGAAATCTTTAGCATTTTGTAGCGGATCGACTTGCACGCTCCAAGCAGCGAGGCTGGCACCGCTCTCAGGAATTACTTTACTGTAAAGACCTTTTGTCATTTTAGAAAGCATAAGAAGATCTACTGACGATGATCCTGCACTGTAACCAGCGATGGTGACGTCATCAGGGTTTCCACCGAATTTGGCAATGTTCTTCTGTACCCAACGCAGCAGCGCGACTTGGTCTTTCATACCTGCGTTGCCAGGAGCGACCTCTGTGCCTAAACATAAGAAACCATGTGCTCCAAGGCGATAGTTGAATGTGACAGCTACTATATTTTTACTCTTCACCAAACTAGTTGGCGTCATTGCTTCGCCAAAGCCTACCTGGTAAGCTCCTCCATGGACATAAACTAAAACAGGAAGGTTTTTTTCTTCTGTATCTGGTGTGTATATATTTGCTACTAGGCAATCTTCTCGCATGTCGTATTTTGATATGTCTAAATAGGGAAATTTGGCTTGAGGGCATATTATATCATCTTTTACTGCTTCGAGGGGTTGTAGCCAGACTGGTCCATGTAGTGGAGCCTGAAATTATAGAAAACAGAAATGTGAAGAAGGGCGAATACAGGAGTAATTATTTACAAGATTTTCTATCCTATTATAACATGGCCGTTTATAAGAATGCTTTTGTCATTATTCATGACACGTTAATTTATTCCATCTGTTTAAATTCAAGGTTAGAGTTCAAAACAAAGACGCCATGTTGCCGCGAACCGGTATAATTATACCGAATACTCTTTGAATTACTCTTGTCGTTGTCTTGCTCGTTGTCCATATTCAGAAATATTTTCTTATCATTAAGTTGTTTACTTTGGGTAAAGATAAGTTTTCTAAATGTTTCCCACAAAATCAAAATCTTTAAAACTTCAACCCTGTAATTCGTGTTCAAATAACGAAGTAAGTATGGCAAGGCAACGCCAGCGTTCTGGAGACTCAAACTTAAATTTAATATCTAATCGTTCTTTCTTATCTTTATCGCATTTGTGTTATTTACAGTGATCGGTTTTTGAAGTGCCACTTTGGGTGAATGAACTTACGAGTAATCACTGTGTTAATATTACTAAATAATTAAAAATCTATTTTTAATGTTTAACATTTAATTACTTTTTCCCAAGTGTATTATTTTCATAACAAATTTAATATTATCCTTCACTCCCATATCCAATCACTGGTGATTTCTTAGCAGTTTTTCTGCCCGAACGAAACGAACGTTAACGAACGAAACTATTTTAACATAAAACAACAACTTACTGTGAACTTCATCTTCCCGGTGGGTGCAGTGGCGTACGGAATCCCGTAAAAGTTAAACATGGCTCCATCGTCAGACTTGTAGCCGCGCACGGGCCCCTGCGCGGTCTGCACGGTGCGCGACTCCCGCGCATCTCCCGGCGCAAACGCTGCGAACACCAACGCTAGAAGACCTACAACACGAACCATCTCACTGACCGCGTCCTTCGCACTGCCGGTTAGACAACTTGATAAGGTACAAGTAGATAACCGGATTGATTCAACAACAAACATTATCTGTGGATTATATAATCGTCACAAACTTGTCATTTTTAGAGTTCTGTGGCCAAATGATGAAAACAAAACATTTGTAATTTTGTCATGGCCTTGTGCCTCTCCAATTTTCAATGTACCCATTAAATTGGTTTTTTATTTCTTTGAATATGTGGGATAACTAAAATCGAATCAAATCCAAACCATCTTCCGACCATTTTTTTTTTTAACTTAATGACAGTATTTCATTTAAGTTCGCCCTCTGTCTCTAATTGGTATTATGATATGAAATAATGATAAAATGACTTTATGATTGATTTATTCATCATCTTAAGTTTAATTTTAATTTAATTTAATGTGAATGGTGTTACTGTTTTAGCTTTGTGTAGTTAATTCCTAAAAGTGTCATGCATTGTTGGCTTATTAACTGCTTACTTGTGTTTACAATTCATATACAATTTAAGCAGTTTGTTTTTCCCGAATAAAGAAAATAAAATATATATTTATGAGGTTATTTCGTTATTTAGTTTCGTTGTACGGACTCCAACACAGCATTCGTGGCACGCCCTTGGCCGGTTTTACAATGACGTCAAAAATGCAAATTAATGAGAGTTAAACGGTAGTAGGTAGATAGGAATTTTCTGCAAAGTCACTTAATAGATATTTACATAAAAGGCGTTAGTTGTTTCTCGCATCCTAATGTATTGTGTTGTATGTCACCAAAATGTTCACTGTTGTTCGGTCCGAGTTTCATTGTGATAAAATGCAGAAGATACCTTAAATAAATATTGTGTAATTATTATTTTTTAATATTGAGAAATGCTCTGTAATGAAGAAGATGCTCACACAAATTACTTTATTATACAGTGCAAAAGAGTCGCATCCCTGATGTTAACGAGGCAGTCCAACGAATCAGCGAAGTTTTTAAACCTATTTGATCATCTTTTTTTTTTTTAAATCATCACCTAAAGTTGGTTTCTCCACACTAGCTGTCCCAGTATTGGCTTTTCACTTTGTATGGAAACAATAACTTTATGTGATTATTTAATTTAAAAAAAACCGGACGGGTGCGAGTCAGACTCGCCCACCGAGGGTTCCGCACATGATACGGTTAACTCAATGCAAAATATAGACCGCCGTTCCTTGGATAAAGACGCTGTTTTTTGTGGTTATTTTCCCTATGCTTGTAGTATAAATCGGCGCTACTTGCCAAATTTCCAAGTTCTAGGTCAAAGGGAAATACGCTTTACATTTTGATCCCTTCGAGAGTGTCGAAATACACGTATTATTTACTCTATCTCGGTGTACAGCGATTGGATGACCTACCCCCTTATTCATACATAAACGCTCAACAAACCTATGTATATATATATATATATATATATATATATATTTCTCAATTTATGGCTTTCACTTCTTGTTTTAACAAGATGTATTTCGCCAATGCCGAGTTTTAGACAATCACCATGAACTTATTAGAGAAACAAGTCCATGGATATCGCACGCGAGGACAATAGTTCGGTTAAAGAGTATTTATATATTACTCTGGTGGACTAAACAGAAGCACCTGGGGCTAGCTCCACGCGCTTTAGTCAAGTCCACCTATTTTAGTTAGTATTCTTTGTCACTTTCTGTCCAATTCAAATGTCACAATGAGAGATAAGGACAAGTCATATTCTAGGCACAACTGAGCTATTGCGTGTTTATGAACAAGAGAGCTAGTCAACATGGCGTCAATGAAATATCAGGGGAATATCAGGGGGCAATGTCACTGGCTTGTACTATAGGTACTAGACAACTATATAAATACGTCATCATCATCATCATGTCAGCCGGAAGACGTCCACTGCTGGACATAGGCCTCCCCCAAGGCTGTCCACTCAGACCGGTCTTGTGCTTTTCGCATCCACCGAAGTCCCGCGATCCTGATAAATACGTATATGAAGAAATATAAAGAAAACCTTCATGACTCAGGAACCAATATTCGCGCTCATCATACAAATATACGCCATTACCAGCATTCGAACCCAGGACCGCTAGCCTTATAGGCTAGAGCCACTACCAACAAGGCCATAGCGTCGTCAAAAAATTCAGACAGAAAAGCTTCTACTAATATAACCTCAGTGCTACTAATTGCTTAAATGAGTTAATTTGCCTATCTTTTGTTCAATTTAAAAATGGCAAGGTTAGATGTTACATTGCACCGCGCATGCGAAATCGGAATATTTTAATGCTCCGTTGCACGGTCAATATGGACTTTATTTCGTGTTCGATCATTATAGAGGAATACATTACACGTATTAACTTTGAAGAATGACGTAAGCGATCGCGGGATTGTTTTCACACTATTTGAAAATGAGTCAAACCTAAATACTTTTTAAATTTCGAAATTATTGTTGAAGAACACACAAAGTGAAACTTCGTGGGGTAGGTTTAGACACCTAACCTTCCTTACCCATAGAAATAAAAGTAATAATAAATGACATGTATGATGTATCATACATCTGATCACTGAGATCTAATATCGCTAAGGTTGACACTTGTCACTGTCATTGTATTATTTCAAGGGAAAATAGAACTTGTTGTATCATGATCGTGACACACAAATGAACTAAAATCGTAGAGTGGTAGAAGACATTTTTGACCGACACTAAGTTCAAGTATGATTATTATACAGGATGTCCCATAACGAAACGTTAATATAGGAGCATAAAAAACCCTGTTATACCGACCCAGAATATAGCTCTGACTGTCCAATATGTTTATTAGTTTAGGAACTATTGAAGTTTTAATTATGCTCATGAGGAGTACTAATACCCGGCTCACCCTTGACTGCCTTAGTTACTAAAATACTATCACTTGCAAAATGAATCCATACTTAAAAATATACTAAGCGTTACTTATTTTACATACAACTTTGACTTCTGAAATAAAGTGCACGAGACAGGCGTGTTAATCAAAAAAAGAAAAAACAGAGATGAAGAAGATGTCACACCAATTGCCCTAGTCCCAAACTAAGCTCTAGGCTTGTACTAAGGGCACTTGACAACGATATAAATAATGTACTTATATATTATGTTACATCTCAAAAGTTGGCGTATTTAATCAAGACTTAAAAAAAATTGTGGCAAAGTGAAGGCAAACGAGCACACAGGCCACCTGATGGTAAGTGGAAACTGTGATCCATAGACATTCGCATTCACAAGACTGCAAGCCTAAGACTGCAAATGCGTTGCCAACCCTGAGGAGTCTACTAGTCTGCTAGTCATTACACTGGCTGTATTATCCCCAAACCGGAACACAACAATATTTGGCGGGTGCTTAATGGATAAGATGGTGGTAGCGATCCAGATGGTCCCTGCACAAGAGTTTTAATTAGACTGTTCTGATCAATGTAAATTGACGCCATTTGAAGAAATTGAACTAATACGGGTGCAACTTTTATTATAATATTAACTATATAGGGAATCAAGCTTTACTCAGGTTGAAAATATGTTTTTCTAAATACGTAATGCCTATTCCGAGATTTTCGTTCAAATAGTCAGAGACCTTCCAAAAACACCTGCTATCCAGTAAATTAACAAAAAATACAGCCATCTTTTTTCGTCCTCAACCTAACTTAGATATGTTAGTTTCAGAAGATTCATTTAATTTGTAACCTTCTTGATCTTTGATTTCAGAGTAAAGTGGCCATTATGGGTAGCGCCACCCTTATCTTGCACAAGTATCTAGATGTCAATGCAATAATATGGTATCTACTGATACGGTAGTGTATGTAGCACTATACTGACGAGAAACTGCTTAAATTGTAAAAGTTTCTTATGAGAAATTCCCGGTAACTTCAAAGAATGTTCTTGATTGTAGTATGGAAAAAGAACATTCTAAATGTTGTTCAATGGTTCCGGGAATGCTTTTATTAGGTAAGTATTCTTGGTTCTCCTATGAAATCCCTAATGCATCGCTTGTCCGAATTTTAGTGTTGTTATAATACAACCCTAACCTAACCGAACCGCAGATATAACGGAAAACTTAAAAAGTTGCCTGACTCATCTGAAAACCAGTTTATGGCAAATGAAAATTCGAAATTATCCTGAGGGACACCCAGTATTCTTAGTATTGAGAAGATTAACAAACTTCTGGGAATGCTCTGCAGCTTGCACATTGCAGGGTTGATATGAAAATGTAGTCAGATGGTAGATATTTTCTCAATGAGTTAATGACAAAGCGATATAGAGTATATAAAAAAATGTAGTGTCACGGTGTTTGTGGTCGAGATTCTCCAAAACGACTCTACCAATTTACATGTTTTTTTTAATATATTTGGTATGTATGATAATAGGTAGGTCGTAAAGAATATTCGATAAGATTTGAATGAAAAAAAAATACAATCGAATGGCGCCGGGCGCGGACAGCTAGTAAGTAACAATCAACAAAAATCTCTCAAACCAATTAACTAAAGATAAACTTAGGTACTTAATCGAAACCATTGAATCATAAGCTAGTTAAAGGATGCTATGCTAATACGGTGCGCACACGCAATGGCAGGACGTCGGCAGCTGCGTATAAAACACCGCGCCGACAACAGGACCTCACACTTCGTCCGAAGAACCATGAACGCCTACATTGCTGTGAGTATTCCTCTAGGGACATTCCAAATGCCTTAAGAGATATTGAATTGTTTTGTATTTGATATGATTGCGGTGGGGGGGTAACTTTATCCAAAATTACACTTTTACAATTTGAAATCTCCCAAACGAATTTTATATCTGAGGGATCTCAGATATAAAGTTTGATAGAACATGTCTTTGTTTAGGTTTTTTAAGATTTATCTAACGAATCCTTACTCGATGTTGAAGGATAAAAAGAACATAAACATAATTTACATGTATAGTACGAGGTATCACGAAAAAGAAAATGTTTTTACTCATTTATCAAGTATGAGGATTTTAATTCACTTGTGCTGAATTTACATTTCTTTTAGTTTTGTATTTGTTGAATTATTTTGAACGTAAATTGATGATCCGTTTAAAAAAAATGTGATTGAAATCTTCAATGCCACTAGAGAAGATGCCAAGTGATTTTTAACTTGTGGGAAGCTCAACCTTATCGCTGTAGAATGTCAGATTTATAAGTAAAGGGTTGGAATGGGCCCTGCGTGCCGCTTCGACCATTGCTGACCTGTCGTGGCAGCCCTTTGTTTAGAGCTCACCGTAAAGGCCGGTGCGTCCAGGAATTTCCAGACGCTTTGGGTGAGGAGTTGTATCTCTAGTGAGTACATGATATGTCCCCCTAGGAAGATACTTCTGTACATTAGTGGTCTGTATGATCAGAGAATATGGATTGCTGTCTCTTCTGTCTCCTGAAAGAATCTGCATGTTCTTGTTTTATACCCATTAGAAACAGATGTTTGTTCAGTCTGCAGTGATCAGTTAGCATTCTAATCACTGCGATTTTTTTTTATCTTTTCAGGTGTAGAACCTCGTTGAAGCTCGCTTTTGAACACTTGAATTAGTGCCATTAGCACTTTTTTCTAGCTAGTTCGTCTACTATTTCATTTCCATTAATGCTGGAGTGCCCTGGTACTATCTATAATTTGTTGGAGTTTCCTAGGGCATTTAGGTTTTCTTTGCAGGTTTTGACTAGTTTAGATTAATTTCCAGTGCCTCTAGTGCCAAAAGGGCAGCTTGAGTGTCTATTTAATATAGACGTGCTGGTGTCTCCGGTTCTTCTCGAGGTTGATTGAGCACTCCGCACCCAAGTTAAGCCTTACTTTGAGTTATTCTCTCACCATAGATGCAGCACCTCACATCGTTCCGTTTTTTGTTTCCACCAGTATACCAGATGTGACTACCCAGTAGTCTAATTGGCATTTCAGCCGTTCGTCTCTGGAGGGTATCTACACTGAGAATAGGTCTTTAAAATTATATTCAGTAGGTATGCATGTCACCAATTGGCATGCCATTAGCTTGTTCAGTGCTTAGGAGCTCCATTTTGTCTGTATCTTAATAAAGTCTGTGTTTTTCAGTTGACTTGCCTGCTGGCCGCCGTTGGCGTGAGCCATGTCAACGCAGGAGGATACGGCGTAGGAGGATACGGCTTAGGATACGGATACGGTGGATACGGTTACGGAGGATACGGTTACGGAGGACTCGGCGCTGGCTACTACGGTACTTACTATAATTATTAAAAATGAGGTTGTTGGGTTTCAGTGTGAGGGTAGGACACCCAGTGAATTGACTAGCATAGCCGTTTGAGTCCAGACCATAGAAAATAAACCAATACGGATGGTACAATGATAATAGTAATTTATTATGACGATTGTAAAGCTAGAATTCTCCATATTTGTATAGAGAAACATTATCGCATTATAAATGTAAATATTTAGTTTTACAATCCTCTTAAAGTTGACTTATCTTGAACAATATTATCTCTGATTGAATTCCGTAAGGCCAACCATATCTTATTGTATTTTTTTTGTCTAAGGTTACGGTTTGGGTCCTGCTGTATCTACCGCAAACCTGGTCAAAGCAGCCCCTATTCCCATCATCAAGACCCAAGTGGTCCCTGTGATCACCGCTCCGATCATTAAGCCTATAATCTCCGCTCCCATCGTCAGCAGCTACAAAGTCGGCGGTTACGGACTCGGCGGTTACGGACTCGGTGATTACGGATACGGACTTGGCGGTTACGGACTTGGCGGTTACGGACTTGGTTATGGCGGGTACGGCAAATACGGGGGCTACGGCCTCGGTGGTTACGGACTTGGTTCCGGCGGGCTCGGCAAATGGGGGGGCTACTACGGCTATGGAAAAGGACTCCATTAAAGGTCGAACCAATTGCAATTTCTTAGTGCTCTCTGCCGCCACGCCTAAATAAAACGTTCACTTTCACATACATTGAGTTTTACTCGAATTCCCAAAATGAAATGGTGTCTGGATAATGGTGTTAACTTTGATCCTTTTCATGTGTAGGTACAGATTACTGTCTGTCCAAACTGCACTTTTTTATATTTTAATTTGATTTTTTTTACATTTTTATGATTATTTATTTTTGTATTTGACTCAGGAGTTTTTATTTAACGTAATATTGCTCGCATGTAGTTTTGGGCTCCTAGTTAAAAAAGTGTATAGAGTCTTCAGAAAATTAAGTGAAAAGGTTTAGTATAGGGTAGAAGTACCCTTTGGTGCCATTGTACCCTTTTTGGCCACTTTAGGTAGAAATGAGTATTAAAAATACTATTAAAAAAAAAATATATATATTTTAAATAATAGTTAAAATTTAGAATGGCCAAAAACGGTGTAAACATGGCCAAAACCGGTACTTCTACCCTACTCCGTATATGATATCAAGCCTTTTTTATAAAAAAATTGGATTACTTAATGATTTTTCACTAGGATCCTAGTTTTAAGATGACCTAACAGCATCGTATGGATTTGTTGTGTTATGGGAATAACACAACCAGTGATATTAATAGTAGAGCCAGAGGCTTCGTAACACTATCTGTATGCTCTGTCCCTTGCAGACCTCGAAGTAATCTTATAAAGTGCGAGCAGCTAGAGTACGGTAATTGTAACTCATGGTAACGGTGCTGATCGAGTAAGTACTTTGTCACTTTAACACCCTGTTTGAACTGTTGCAATAATGTTTTGAAGGCGTTAAAGCGACAAGGTACAAAAGTGTACAGCTACTTTATAAGTATAGCTCGGACAGGGCATCGAAAAACAATCGCAACACGGTAATAGAACAAGATTTATAGAGTCGTATTATGTACAGTATTATTTAATTAATTACATAAAGGTAGCCCAAAAGTGGCCAAATGTTTGTGAAGGTTAACCATTAACTTTGTTAAATATCATCTTTCTTTAACTGTTTAATACAAATGTCGCATGCAGTACACAATATTTCACCAAATTTTTTAACATAATAGATCTCGGCATAGTTCTTAACACACTTATGAACCGTTTCTAATATCACAATATTCAGAAATAACCATAAATAAATAATTTTACTAATTCAATTTTCATCAAAACTGTTAGAGGAATGCCACTTTGACAAAACTATGACAAATATGCAACTAAAAAAGGTCAAACGTTAAATTACTATAGTATCCGCTTTAGGTAATCATAATCTTAGGTAATGCGACTCTATTGAATCTTGTTCAATTTCCATATCTCTTTTTGCGATGACTTTTTGAATTTAACAGATAAGGACAAAGCATGGCTTAGCTACTCCATGGTTATTACGGTTATAACCACGGTAATAAGGGCGTTTGTCTTATACACTCAGGAGTAAAAATACCGGGTCAGAGTGCGTTTTTCATACTAACGAGACTATTTTGATACCTTCGTTCCTCGCCAGGGGTTGTTTTGAGTGAGGTTTAATGGTGGATACTGCGAGATTCAATAGAGGAGGTCAAAAGTTCTTAAGATACCTAACTGATCGCACAATCAGTTAACACCACAGCGGGAGAGTTTGGGTCAGCACTTGATTTCCTTACATTTTCTCATGAAATATAGTAAAGTCATACCTCTTTTTAAATCAGGCGAGATGAGTGATATAACGAACTTCCGTCCCATTTCCATACTACCAGTTTTAAGTAAAGTCTTTGAGAAACTAATGCTGAAGGATATGTTAGGTCACTTTAACAGAAATAAACTACTTAGCAATAACCAGTTTGGCTTTACAAGAGGTCGATCAACAATTGATGCGGCATCTGTACTCATTAAATATATATATAACAGTTGGGAAAAATCTTGCGACGCAATAGGAATATTTTGTGATCTTTCTAAAGCTTTTGATTGCGTCGAACATATGACCCTTATTTTAAAATTAGAACATTATGGATTGTCCAATAAAGCTTTAAGCCTTATGTCTTCTTATCTAAGTGATAGAACTCAAACAGTTGTTGTAAACAAAACGCAATCTGTTGGAGCTACAGTGAAAATAGGTGTGCCTCAAGGCTCTATTTTAGGTCCTTTTTTATTTTTGGTCTACATAAATGACTTACCACCAATAGTACATGAACTTTGCGATATTGTACTTTTTGCTGATGATACTTCACTAATTTTCAAGGTAGATAGAAAAACCGTAGACTACAGTAGGATAAACGCCACTCTAGTTAAAGTACATAATTGGTTTATTAGTAACAACTTGCTACTAAATGCCAAGAAAACTAAATGTGTTAGGTTCGCTTTGCCTAATGTTAAACCGGTAGATTCTAGTATTTTTCTAAATAACGAGTGTTTGCTAATGGTAGATAGGGCGGTTTTCCTAGGCATAACAATAGATAAAAATTTGCAACGGAGTCCCCACATAGCTGCACTGGCAGGTAAACTAAGTTCGGCAGCTTACGCCGTTAGGAAAATTAGACAACTAACTAATGTTGAGACAGCTCGCTTAGTTTATTATAGTTATTTTCATAGTGTTATGTCTTATGGTATTCTGGTTTGGGGTAAGGCAGCTGACATACAAACTATATTTGTGTTACAAAAAAGGGCCATTCGTTCTATTTATAATTTAAATTCCCGTGACTCATTAAGAGAACTTTTTAAAGAAATTGATATCTTAACTGTAGCGTCTCAATTTATTTACGAGAATATTATTTATGTTATTAAGAATTTAGATTCGTTCACCAAAAACTCAGATATACATAATTTAAATACTAGAAATAAAAATAAAATAGCTATTCGAAAATTCCGTGTCCGTAAAGTATATAAATCATTTGTTGGTCAATGCATTCATTTCTATAATAAATTACCTGAAGTAGTTTCAAAGTTACCCTTTCCAGCACTTAAAAAATATTTGAAAAGGTCGTTAATGTCTAAAGCGTATTATAGGGTCGAGGACTATCTAACAGACAAAAATGCATGGCCTACACCCGAAACTTAGTCAATAGTAATTTGTTCAAATGCAAAGGCTTTATCCTGCTTTTTTTTGTCTGGGGGACACCGTTGATGCAGGAAAACATATCGAAACTTTTATGTGGTCATCTTGCACCATCTTATATACACATATATAAGTAGGTAGTTGTAGTTATTTTATTTTATTCTTTTCTATCTTTCTCTCCCGTAAGATTTTTGGCATGTTTTCCTGCTGAACTACTGTTATTTGATATTATATTTAATTTAATACTTGTAGCTTTATATAATGCTAGATTAAGTTGTACATACCATTGTAATATGAAATATGTAATAAGTTTAAAAAATGACTGACTGCTGAGTTTCTTGCGGCGTTTCTTCTCAGCAGTGGTCTCCTCTTGGGAAGCGCTGGTAGTATCTTGACGTGTAAAAGTGCCCGTGCGGCCTACTTATTGAATAAATTTCTTTTATCTTTTTATCTTTTTTTATTGCCATTTTAGATGTTTTTCTGAAAAATGCTCAATTCCGGCGTTAACCGCAGATTCATCCAGTTGGGTATCCTAGGCACTCTGGAAGTCCTGTATCGATGCTCGAGGTATTCACCATCAGATTTCACTAAAAGCATTCCCTGGCAAGGAATCAAGGCTTCGAAATAGCCTCTTTAGTATGAAAAACGCACTCTGACCCGTTATTTTTGCTCCTGAGTGTACATTTTAAGATCCACGGCGTGATAACAGATGGGGCGTGAAATAGGTACCACAATTTTTAGGATTCCGTAGTCAAACTAGGAACCCTTATAGTTTCGCCATGTCCGTCCGTCCGTCCGTCCGCTCGCAGCCCAGCTCAGAGACTGTTAATACTAGAAAGCTGTAATTTGGCCTGAATATACATATTAGTCACGCCAACAAAGTGGTTAAATTAAATCTTGAAAAACTTTTTTTTAGGTTTTTTTTTCTCGTCCACCCCATTGTAGGATGTCGGTGGATAGGTCTTTCAAAAATATTGCGGGTTTGTAAAAGAATTTATTGATTAAGGGATCCGTTAATGAAATATTAAGCTTTAAAGCGCTATTTTTTGTTAGAGTCGTGTACAGCCCCCTACAGCCCCCTACAGCCAAAACTACAAATACTAAAAGTCTGAAAAATATCTTCAATTAATGCGAACGAATTTTATAGAAAAACTATCACGACTAAGTAGACATCATGCGTTTCTGATATATTTTTTTTATGGCATAGAGTAGGCAACCAAGCACACAGGCCACCTGATGGTAAGTGGAAACTGTGACCCATAGACATTAGCATAACACTGCAAATGCGTTGCCAACCCAGAGGACTAAGGTGGAATGCCTCTATGCTAGTCATTACACCGGCTGTCTTATCCTCAAACCGGAACACAACAATGCGAACACTGCTGTTTGGCGGTAGGTTAATGGATAAGATGGTGGTAGCGATCCGGACGGACCCTGCACAGGGTCCTACCACCCGCAAACGATTAAACGATTAAAGTGTTTATACCTATTAAATACATCTAAAACGGCACCAAATGACTTTAAATAGAAAATTAGTTATTACTTGTTGTTTTTATGTTCGTAGTACTTAGCGGCTTCGGAACCCTACACTGAGCATGTTCCGACATGCGCTTGCCCGGTTCTTAAATCAAGGAGAAGGCAAACAGTACGACAGCCACGGTCATTGTCGCTCATGCTTAGTGAAATCTGATACATATGGAACTTTGCATTCTCAAGACTGCAATCCTAAGGCCCATATTAATAAACTGATCTCAACTCAAACGCTGGTCTCGAGATGTGTCAAAAATGACAGTGTTCTATGGTTTGGCGTCTACTTTTTCGTATCTTGTGACGCGCCTCACAGTCACGATGAGTTCATTATACGGCCCTGACTCCTAACCCTGAAGATCAAAATGGAATATTTCTATGCCATATCTTCTAAACTGTAATAGATAGTGGGTTGATTTTTTTCCAAAATATGTGTTATTACTATTAGTGTTATTACGGCGGATTTACTAACAAATAAAAAATAAATAAAGATATTAAAATAATTAAGTAGGTCCCCATACATGAAACGTTTTTTTTTATGTATTTAGGTACATATTTTTATTTTAGTTGTAGGGTAAAAACGGACGAACATACAAGTGACCTACCGAGTTTTGTTACCTATCTTTATAAAAACGTAAATAACTTTTATCCTTACACTATAAAATTAACAAAATATTTAATAAGAACAAAAAAAATACAGTACCTACTGCACAGAAGAACTGAACGTACACCATAATATATCTTTTATGATATTTTATTATTTTTATCTGTTTACCAGGGTAAACAGGAAAAGGTAATAATAATTATTAGTATTTTGTTAACCTTATCAACAGGGCTCGAACTTTTGACGTTGCACCGCACATAGGATGACTTCAAAATAGTCTTTTCGTCAACAATTACCCCTTATCAACCTCTTATTAAATGATACAGCCACTTGAAATGAGCCTTACTATAATCCCGAGTCACACCCATGTTAAGCATACCTCATACCCATGCCACGATACGGAACCCTTGGTGCCCGAGTCCCGAGTTTTTCTAAACATGCTAAGTTTAATAAAGTACCTTCGTGCAGCGAAGATAAAGACAAATGCTCGCTCTTACATTTTTAATCAAGCTGAATTTATTTTCCTTTTTCGTCCGTATCTCTTGTTTGCTGAACAAATATCCAATTAGACGGAGTAATCAACTATGAAATCTCGTTGAAAATCGCTTTAAAACAGTACAAAGGGTCTTGCGTACTCCTACCTTTTGTTTTTTACGGGATTATATTAATATTTAAAGTCTGAAATTGGGTAGATTAGAATGTATTGAATCGCTGATCCTTGTGTAATATAATTATTGTTTTTTTCTGCCATGGAGCTTGTAAACGAGTCTACACGCCGATGGTAAGGACCTATCTATTAGACATTTGCATTCTCTAGACTACAATCCTGAGACCGAAATTGAATAGAATAGAATGGACAAAAAAACAGATGACAAACAGAACAAAACATTTAACAATGCGTTGAAAAGGGCACCTCCGAGGTTTGTGCCGCAGCAAGCCGCGGCGCTGGTTTAAAAACATAAAACGAAAAAACAAAAAAGGATGACAACACAAACGTCAGTGACATTATTGATAGTGAGTCGTACTTGTAACAGAAGTTTGTTTTGCGTTGCCGAACTAAGATGGAATGTCTCTATGCTAGTTAATTTGACAGGATGTATTATCCCCACACCGGAATGGGAGTACGTTGTTTTCCATTTTTTTTTTGGTCATAATTATTTTCAATGTTGACATAATTATTGAGTTACAATTTTTATATAGCTGGAACCGTACACTTCAAGATTTTCTAAATATGTAACCTATAGGCTATGTTTAGTTTGGTTTGATTTATAAAAATCCTGACAAAGTAACGTTTCTTAAAAAAATACTTTATGCCTTGCGATATAGACCCAGACACTCGGCGTGGTGGCTCAGTCAAAGTGATAAGTAAACCATTTAACTCAGGTGAAAGTATTTTCATACTCGAATTATATAGGCCAAATTTCTCAGCGCTCTAGCTGGCTAATAAATATCCTGGCACTTGAGCACTACAATGAGTTATTTATTACAAATATTTGCTATATTTTCAGGTGTTTGTGAGGTGTTTTAATAGCTGTTGGTTCAAAACAAACCCAAATGAATAATTCACGAGTGCCTAATTACTTGCACAACAATGTTCTGAAGCAACTGATTGCACTGCGGATATAAACGTCAATCGTATTTGGTTCTCCGGAAATTTGACGTGAAACAGGAAAATAACATCATTAAATCTACTGTTTTTTCAGTTTCCTATTATTACAATGTATTATTAAAGATTTAGTGATGGTAGACCTTCCGTCTGGATCGCTACCACCGTATCCTTTAACCGACCGCCAAACAGCAGTGTTCGCATTGCTGTGTTCCGGTTGGGGGTTAAGACAGCCGGTGTAATGACTAGCATAGAGGCATTCCATCTTAGTCCTCAGGGTTGGCAACGCATTTGCAGTCCTAGGCTTGCAGTCTTGTGAATGCGAATGTCTATGGGTCACAGTTTCCACTAACCATCAGGTGGTCTGTGAAAAAAAGCAGTGTTGGTATTGTGTTCCGGTGTTAGAATAAGATGGCCAATAAAATAACTTGGAATTCCATCATAGTCCTAAGGTCATGAGATCGCAAAAATGTCTATGGATGTCATATCCCACTTACTATCTTGAATTTCAGGTTGCTTGTATTTTAATGGTGGTAGGACCTTGTGCAGTGTCCGTCCGGATCGCTACCATTCCATTAACAATGTTCGCATTGCTGTGTTCCGGTGTGGGGATAAGACAACCGGTGAAATTACTACCATAGAGGCATTCCATTTCAGTCCTCAGCGTTGGCAATGCAATTGAAGTCTTAGGATTTCAGTCTAATGTCTATGGGTCTCAGGTCCCACTTACTATCAGGTGGCCTGAGTGGTCGCGTGCGTTCTCATTGACATAAAAAAAACTCGTTTTCCTTTTTCAACTTTAATTAAAGTAACAATTTTATTTAACATAATACACAATTAGCGATCTCTTCCAAACAATCTTCATACTAGAAGAAACGTCATAAAGGTAGGTTAGTTATATATTATCATGTTTTTAAAATGTTTTATGCTTCCTTGGGTAAGTGATATGATAAGGGTAGCGTGTTCGATTCCTTGAATAAACATGGGGTCGCGTATTTGTTTAGGACTGTTTGTTTGTCCGTTTTCCTTGTTTTTGGAGCTAGTTTTAGTAAGCCGGGAAAACTAATCAATGACGCCTTACATTGTGTTAATTGGATTCGCAATTAGAAAGATAATCAAAAGTATTAGAAACATCACTTTTCATGACTATGCGTGTCTAGAAAAGAAAACTTTACGGAACAGTGCCAAAAAGTATTTTAGAGGGTCTGAAGGTTTTGAAATGTTGTAGATGTTTAATTTTATTTTTTAAGCGCTGACCTCGAGCGCTATTTCTTTCATTCATAGCCAAGTCTTGATATACTAGAAAGAGGCACCCAGTGGCCGTAACCAAGCTTAATGAATTAACTTTTTTTTTTCAAGTTATGTAATTGACATAAGCGCTTGACGCGACCGGCTGGGAGCTTACATCAATCCATTATATTTTAACAGTCATATCTGTATTAATTTCACATTCCATCCATCTCTTCTTAGGTCTCTCTCTTCCACATTAACGTATATGTTAACCTCACTGGTTCACTTTGTCCATATTTCCATTTCGACCAAATTTTAATCTCGGCCACATTCCCAACTGGTTCGTTTCCTTTTTTTTTATTGGAACTAGGTACGTATGCCTTCACAAACCTTTGCTATCCAAGTTTCGTACGTCCAACACTAAAAAATATATGATCATGTCAGCCGAAAGACGTCCACTGCTGGACATAGGCCTCCCCCAAGGCACCGCGGTCCCGCGATCCTGAAGAGGTCGTCACTCCATCTTGTTGGAGGCCTACCTACAGCTCGTCTTCCGGTCCGCGGACGCCACTCCAGAACCTTCTGACCCCATTGGCCAAAAAATGTATAATTAAGTGTAATATAAAAACAATGACTTGGTTTATTATTATATTACTAACTATCGATCAACTACGAATGCAATAATAATTTATACAAATATATGTTTCGTTTAATGAAATGCTTACAAACGGAAATGAACATCTTTCATTTGTTTTGTCCAAAGTTCCAAACCAAGGTCCCTGCCAAGAGGCATAACGCTAACGTAAATGATTTTCTAAAACTGTCAAAATATATCGAATCGACATAAGCATACTACTGCGTTTATCGCTTGACACAATTTGGATAAAACAACCGTCACTTTATGACACGTATATAAGTACGAGAGTGACGGATGCTTTATAACATTTTGTAGGCAATAAACGCAGCCATACCAGGCCCGCCGGCCCGACAAAGTACAGTGTCGTATGATTATTCCATGATTTATTGACTGTCTAAACATTGTGATGCGTTAAATTTAAATTATCGTAATATTTCGCAATGAAACAATATTTTTTCTCATTTAATTTGAAGCTATACGAGAGTATAAAGAAAATTATGGTGAAATATTTTGGTGACGTCCTGATTTCCAGCGTATTGATAATAATGTGCAACTGATTATGAATTGAAGTGTACTTTGTTATTGATACGGTCAAGGAAACGATAATAGAACTACACTCGAGTTTACACTCACAAGCAATATCTATAACTATACCTAAAGGTAGGGAGGAGGGGAGAGGTGTGTGTGTGGATATGTATGTCTAAACTACATTATAACGAAAAAAAAAACGTTACCTAAGAACGATTTCTTTTCGATTTAGTAATAGTTTACAATTTCGTTTAGTTTACGTTTCTATTTAATTAAAAAAAACAAAATATGTATGTCTGTCTGTGGCATTGTGGATCCCAAACGGACGGATTTGGAAGATTTAAAAAAAAATATTCTTTTTTGTTAGAGATATCGGCTCTGAAAGAAAGAGTTGCCGTTTTATCAGGGGGTTTTTTCTATTCAGTAGTTATCGTAACACTTGAGTATAGTCAATATTGAAACCCGTATGGAAGGAAACAAGACACATATCTGTAGTAAATGAATGTCGAATAAAATGTATAAATACCCTCTTTGTATGAAAATATTGCATGCAACTTTGGTACCTTTTCCAGAACCGGGACTGAGCTCTCTGGTCAATCATAATGTAAGAGTAAAAAAAAAACACCAACCGGTCGGTAAAGATGAGAATCGTAATTCGTTCAATAATTTCACCAACTTATTAGCACAGAATGAACTAACTACCACATGAGGCTTCGCTAAAACCGGTTGCAAATCTCAAACACTGCTGTAAATGGAAACAAGGAAAACCTTAAATTTAAAATAAAACCTTGAATTAATTTAATGATCCCGTAAAGTCAAGGTCAGTCATTATCAGAAGCGTTTGTGAATCGTCATTATACTTTTTACCTACAGTCGTAAATGATTCACTGTATCTGGCCGGCAGTACGATAGTGACAGCCTGCGTGATGACACGTTTCGTGGGACTGCTGGTGGTGTGCGCAGTGGCGTTTGTGCAGGGAGAGGCGCGGGAGTCGCGCACCGTGCAGACTGCGCAGGGGCCCGTGCGCGGCTACAAGTCCGATGATGGCCAGTTGTTCCAGTTTTTTGGAGTTCCTTACGCTACAGTGCCGAGTGGAGGACGCAGATTTACGGTAAGTGTTTATTATTAGATTATTTATCTGCTTCGTTATCATTTAAGTTCATAAATGATACCAAGCACATCAGCAGACCTGATAATGATTTATTACTTGTTACTGTTGCTTCTCCTAACTAATATTCTTACACCCAAATCGGCAGTATAACGATAATTGAGGGAAACGACAAATCTGATCTAACTGGAACGCTATGCAATGTTTCGAGGATGTGAAAGTTTTACGCGGCATTTTCTCCGCCATTGACGCATTGATTACCGCAGATCACAAGAAATAAACGAGTCAGCAGTTGTACATCCTTTACTCTTAAGCCTTTACTATTTATTATAAGAGCAATATTTACATACTGATTTGTAAGTTTGTTAGTTATAGCTTATTGGAAACTGCTCTAAAGATCGATTTTAATGAAAATTGGGAAATAGGGAATTTTTGGATCATGGAAATAAATTTCATTGAAAGATTAACTTGTGTTTCAGGCCCCGCTTCCCGGTCCAATTTGGACGAAACCCTTTGAAGCAGTAGAAAAAGACATCATATGTCCTCAATACGATTCTCTATTCATTCAAAATTTAAAAGTTCAAGAAAACTGCTTAATTGCCAACATTCACGTCCCTGACACCAATGAGACTAACCTCCCTGTCTTAGTTTATGTCCATGGGGGTGGGTACTTCATGGGATTTGGAGAATCAGCCACTCCGACGAGTCTAGCCAGAAGTAAGAAGCTTATTGGAGTTACTTTCAACTACCGTTTGTCAGCACATGGTTTTCTATGTCTTGGAACAGAGAGCGCTCCTGGCAACGCGGGAATGAAGGACCAGGTAGCGTTGCTACGTTGGGTTCAGAAGAACATTGCCAATTTCGGTGGAAACCCTGATGATGTCACGATTGCAGGAGGAAGTGCGGGATCTTCGGCAGTTGACCTCCTAATGCTCTCTGATATGACCGAAGGTTTGTTCAACAAAGTGATTCCAGAAAGTGGAGCAAGCCTCAGTCCTTTTAGTGTACAGTTTGAGCCCATTGAAATTGCAAAGGAATTTGCAAAAATCAAGGGTTTCAAAAATACAAATGACTTTTATGCGCTGGAGGAATATTACAAGACTGCTTCTTTTGAAGAGCTGATGTCAGGCCAGTTCCCGTTTAAAGACGACAGTACTTTTTACTTTACTCCGTGTGTCGAACGTGATGTGGGAGAAGAAATGTTTTTGAAAGACGCCCCACAAAATATTTTAAAACAAGGGAATTACAGAAAGATACCGGTGTTATACGGTATGGCTAATAAGGAGGGTCTATTAGCTATTCCATATTTTGAACAACGAAAAGGCAGAATGAATGAGCGTTTTGCAGATTTCCTACCGCCGGATCTGCAATTTAGTTCTGCACAAGAAAAGACTGATGTCGCAAAAATTGTCAAAGAATTTTATTTTGGTAACAATCCCGTTAATGAGGATACAGTTGAGGGATACATTGACTTTTTCTCTGATGTTATGTTTACTAACGGGCACTTGAGATCTGTAAAACTTCAAGTGGAGGCCGGTAGTAACTATATCTATCTGTACGAGTACTCTTTCTCCGCTCCTTGTCCTAAAGACGTGTACCCAGACTTCGTTGATAAAGTAAAAGGAGCCTTCCACTGTGCTCAGTCGATGGCGGTTTACGATAGCGTCATGGGTCACTTATATGTTGATGGTGAAAATGAAGAATATAAAAAGATGAGGTCTATAGTACAGGAGATGTGGATCAACTTCGTCACTACCGGGTGAGTGATAAACTTTATCTTCGTTCATTTTGAACTTTTTATTTCATACAGTGATAGTAATTCTATGACTAATTCAATCAATCAATCGTTTATTTCAGCAATTTACATGAGTAGCCTAGTTTACATTACTTTATCACTAAGATAATAAGTAGGTACAAGTATAGGAAGAATAGTGAATAAGTTTTACGTTTCTGTAGTGTAGTTATACACAAGACACTACACTAGACAAACATTTGGCTGGGGTTGGAGTTGGGTTCCGGTTCCCTAAACTAGGTAAACCTGTCTTACAAGGAACAGGGTAATTTAACTAACCATCAATTTAACAACCGTTAATAAGTAATGCCAGTTGATTACAAGTCTTATAAGACTTGAACATTGCATGGTGTTCATCTGTCCATAGCCTCTATTTATTTATCCAGCCGCTCAGACGTTCATTAAATTTTATATTGCCTGAAGTCACGAGATGTCTTTCTACGTTAGCGCTTAAAAAAAAGGTTTTCTAATGTGACATTAGTGCTTATAAAAGTTCGTGTAACTAGATGTCTACCAATTTGAACACTTTAATGTACTTTAATCTGTAGAAGACCCGGAAGACGTTAATAAGTACTTACTTTTTTTTCTTCAGAAAACCAGTTCCTGAAGGTTCCCAGTTTCCAGGGTGGCCTCCGGTCGGTGTTGAAGGATCTCCTTACATGGACCTTGGCCAGGAGATCAGGCTGGTCAGAGAGCCATTACTGGAGATACGAGCTCAGTTCTGGGGTGACCTCTATGAACGGTTTTTGAGGACACCTGGACCTCCGGAGCCACCAACTCAACATGGAGCGAGGAGTGACCTTTAGATACTAACTGGGCTGATGAGTTTAGATGTGGTAGGTGGCTTAAGTGCTGCATCTTTAATGTTACAGGAAGGTTGCATAGCTATTGTAAAATAAACAAGATTTAAATACTCCATTGTATTTTTATATATTGTCGTCAACGTACGTTACAATAAGATCATTTAGATTATTTTCACTACAAGCATTTTCTAATTTTCACAAAGCAATTTCTTGTTTGTTTGTGTTAATTTAGCGTTTTCTACTAGAGTTATAAATTTAAATAAATAAAGATTATGAAAAAATGCTTACTTGTTGTGAAGATGATCTAAAAAATACAAATAATCCCGGGTTAGGTTCTTTTAAATATGCGTGTAAATAAAAATCCCCAGTGACAGTGGCGACGCTAAAACGATCCAAGGAGATGTCCTTGGATCGTCTTAGGGATGCCTACAGACTCTTTTAGGGAACCAAAACTGAACATACACATCCATTCATTTAGGGCAAAAATATTACCCCCCTTTTTCGGCAACCGATACCGAACCGATTCTGCCTATCATTCTCAATAGCCCATTTAACATTGTTAGGCCTGAAGATGTTTGTGGCCTTGTTCCAATCAGCTCTTTGCGCCCTGTGATCCCGGTGATTTCTTTCAGCACAGCGCTGGGTGTCAACGGACGTATACGATCCTGGAAAATGGGTTACTCTCAGGAGTTCAGGAGTTTCCGTCTCTGTGGTCGTAAAGGTATTATCTGGTCTTTTGAGTAGGCCGAGATAGTTTGTGAGTGTCTTGGCGAGTAGGTATTCTGTGGATTCTTCGAATTGTGAATTCTGATTTCTTTGTTATAATCCGTCAAAGCTTTACCGTATTTTTCCCAATCATGCAGCCTAGAGCAGTGATTGAATATACGCCGTGTGGAGCGTCTGCGAAGCCTTTCCAGCTCTTTGTTCCATCACGTTGTTGTGTTATTTGTTTTAGATTCTTTCAACGGGCAGCTCCGCTCGTAGGCCTTGTGTGAGGCTTCTGAGAGTTTGTTTACTGCCTGGTTGACAGAATCTGGAGGTTTAACAAATTTTGGTAGGTACGTTAGGTATTATTTAAGACAGACTCTATAGGTGTCCCAGCAAGTGTTCAATTACCATCAGGTGGCCTGTGTGCTCGTTTGCCTCATTGAAGTCCCCCGTAACAGGGGATGGGCCGATGGATTAATTCTACGTGGATGAAGTTGCTGGCCAATGCCCGTTAATACAAATGGTGATCCTAAGGTACGAATATGGACCCTATCATCTGTGATAGGTGCCCCAGCAAGTGTTCTTTGGGTTCCTAAGGTTGCGGTTCTTTACCTAGCGATCTTGTTACCTCGAATAGGATATGATTGTGGTCCGACATGGAGTTTTCAGAACTGACATGCCAATTGGTTAAGCATTTAGCTACCTTTTCAGTCGCGAATGTTACATCAAGTACTTCCTGCCTAGCCCTCGTAATGAATGTTGGTGTGTTGCCCTTATTTAACAGGTATAGACAGTTAGTAAAGATACATTCAAAGAGTAACTCACTTCTTCTGTTGGTTTAGGTTGAGGGGCACTCAGTTAAAACTTTTTGAGAGCTACCTCTCTGACAGGACTCAGAGTGTAAAGCTGGGAAGTTACGTAAGTGAGGAACTTCCCCTATCCTACGGAGTACCTCAGGGAAGCATTCTCGGTCCTAGTCTCTTTCTCGCTTATATAAATGACCTTCTAGACCTTGATATTCCTGCCAGACTTGTTTCTTATGCAGATGATACTGCTTTACTGTTTAGTGCAAATAGTTGGGAAGAGGTTTTCAAGGTGGCACAGAGTGGGTTTGATGTGGTGAGAGAGTGGCTAAGAGATAACGTCTTGACTTTGAACAAGGATAAAACTCAATATATTGCATTTTCAATTCGAGACTCAGGTCAACCTGCAAAAGAACTCAAGGTTTATGCTCACGAATGTAATAATGTGTCAATTTGTACTTGTTCTGTTTTGCATCAGGTAAATACAGTCAAATATTTAGGCATATTAATAGACAAAAATCTTAATTTCAAAGATCAAATAATGGCTCTCAGCGGAAAAATTAGAAAACTCATCTACGTGTTTAAAAATCTGAGGCATTGTGTGGAACCAGTTTTAATGAAACAAATCTACTTAGCTCTCTGCCAGTCAGTAATTGCGTATTGTATATCCTGTTGGGGGGGCATCCCGAAGACAACCTTGCTACCTCTCGAAATTGCCCAGCGTGCTGTTCTCAAAGTGTCCACCTTCAAACCGATACTATTTCCTACCAATCTACTCTACAAGTACTGTGAAACTTTGACCGTCCGGCAGCTTTTCCTTCTTTCTATCATAATGAGGCAGCACAACTTAACTTCGTTTGAACCAGCAAATGTAGGGAGACGAAGAGATCGTATAGTGATTAACAAATATACACCACACACAGTGTTCATCAAAAGATTCTTTAATTTTCTGGGTCCCTATGTATACAATAAAATTAATAAAATAAAATACGTCTATCCACTAAAAAAGGAAATTTGCAAAAAGGTAATCAGTCTGTGGCTGCTAAACCTTAACTACAAGGAAACGGAGGAATTTCTTAAAATCCCAGAATAATCGAACACACACACACACACACACACACACACACACACACACACACACACACACACACCATATAATATACAATTATTATTATTATTATTATTTTTCACTTTTGTCTTTTATCCGTTCTAATTTTTAATTTATGGAAATTGTCATTTTTCATATTACTGCTAACTTAGCTTACTACTCGATATATAACTCTCATATGAACTCCCTGGGGAAGAGCGCTGTCTGCTGAAATACAGGTTACTACCTAGTTTGGCAGCGGTGGTCGAAAAATGTATTGTGAAATGATATAAGCTCTATTACCTAAGAAACTTGTAAGCATACTGTTTTATGAATAAATGATTATTATTATTATTATTATTATTTCAGTGCTGCCCCAGATTGCAGATGGCATTGGCATGGTAACCCACTATCAGGTCTGACTTTTGTCTCTGAGCATAGTCCACGACTTTAGTTAGTTCTTCAGTGGGGTTTTGTTTCTCCCCGGGCAAGTAGGCCGAGCAGACTAGGGCCTTCGATGTACCTCGCCCTTTGAGATCCACGTAGGTGACGGCAATGTCGTCACTGCATAGTTCTAAAACAGGCAAAAAGTTGATGTTTTTGTTAAACACGAAGCAGGCCCTTGGTTTATCTTACCTGCATTATTAATACCTGCTACCATGGAGTTGATCGATGGTTCTTGTATGAGGGCGATGTCCAGGCCATGTTCGCGAAAGAATTTCTCGACAGCCGCTCGTCCCCTCCTCCCCTCCTCCACCTGTTCCGTGCTGCGTCAGTGTGGAGGTTGGTGGTGGGCACGGGGCAGCCTATATGTGCTCCTCTTTCCCTGGGGTCGTTCGCGTACCTTGATGTCCCCCCCCCCCCTTGTTGGGGGGAAACCGCGGCCGGATACCTGCTGGGCCACTGCGGTGCGGTGAGGTTTGCTTATGGCCATGGATTAAGGGTTGGTATTATCCCCACAAGCCAGGTTTTAGAGCGTTGTTCGCTGCAAGTTACCAGCAACCATCCTGGCTTGAATGAGTGGCCCTTGAATTTAGCTCCCTCGCCTTTCTCCAAGCCGGTTATGTTCTGCACGATGGAGTCGCAGAGTAACCCCAGTTGTGCATCCGTCATCGAAGTGGGGTTGGTGATGCCGACTCGGATCACGCTTAGCACCTCGTTGTAGGCTAGTGGCGTAGAGGTTGGAGCAGGTGGTGGTGGTGGTGGTGGTGCAGGGGCTTTAGATGCATGCCCTTGTGGTGACTCCTCTTCCAAGCGGAGCCTTTTTACTGGCTTTTGCTGTAGTTTGGAGTGTGAGAACCCGAAATTGTACCCCAACCTCTTGAGTTTCGCAAAGCTCTTTAGGGCCAGTTCTACCCCCTCGGAAGGTGGGTTCGCTGAACCTGCCAGTTTCCTGGGCAGGTTGTCGTTGGCGGAGTGGGGCTCACCAGACAGTGAGTTTGGTGCGTTATTGGGCCTTTCCACCGTGTTGGTAAACTCCACCACCTCCATGTATTGCTACTGCGTTTGGGCACATACTCGTAGCTCCGTGCCTACCGTCGGCAGTAGTTCCTAGCATAGGTCTTCCAGAGTACCTTTTTTTTTTATTTTAGCTTTCTCCATTCATATGCCACGACCAACTAGGGAAAGTGGTCCACTCCGGCAGAGCCCCGCTTGCCAGAATAAGGCTAAGTACACCCCGAGGTTGCCTGGTATTGAGGCACCGTTCGCGACCGAGCTCCCCCTCAGTCACGCACCTGTAGACACGGTACGAGTGTCACCTATAGGTTGGGGTTTTTGGGGTCGAGGTTGTCTCCTCCAAGATAGGTGTGGGAGGGAATGAAGATGGGAGGGGAAGGTGTTTATGAGAGGAATTTGGATGTTTGGATCACGGGAGAGAGGGTATAGGTAAAAAACTCAAGTAAAGCTAGCTCCTCTTGCATGTAGTTGTGTACAAAATAATATGGGGTTTACGTCAAATTTCTAATATAGAATGAGGAACGGTCTTTACAGATGTGTTACAACTACATGCAAGAGGAGCATTACTTTTTTACCTATAGGGACCTGGACCCATACCAGGTATCATCCTCCATACTTAGCTGCTTAGCGGTCTGGGGTAGTTAATAAATATGCCATGTGTCTTCTATGTATTTAAGTATATTGTTCTCTATATAATTATTTATGTCGTTGTCCAGTGCCCATATTTCGTACAAGCCTACAGCTTAGTTTGCGACTAGGCCAATAGATTCGAGAGTATCACGCCACCTTGCACCTGCTGAACTTGGAAAGAACACCTGCAGCGATTTAGTGGTGACGCCACGCCACCCTCCCTAGTCTCCCTACTACGAAATTATTCTGCTGTGGATATAAAATACCAGTTTCTTTACGGGAGGGGCTCTTTATATCCTTATAATTATTACAGATTATAATTAATTAATTAATTGTCAGTACTGAGTGTGCTTTTTCAAAGATACAATAAAGTCATTGTAGTTTATATTGCCGCTTTTCTCTACGTTGACGGACCTCGACCCGATATATAATTTGCTTAATTTCCTTGCAAATGACATGACTAATATTGCATGTTGCACGGAAGACACAGAAATTATCAGAAATACAGTAATTAATAAATTCATTACAACATAAAGAAAGTTTATTTTATTTTTTTATTTGTCGTTAAAATGTTCAATACCAGAATCTCTAATTTCGGTAAAGAATGAACTAGCTATAGAGCCCTTGGCCTTGAAAGTTTTAAGTAACAAGTTTCAAACTTGGGGCCATTAAGTTGCGACCGGATGCCTCGAAAGTTAGATAGCGTAAATTACTCCACGAACTAATGGATGAGGTAACAACATCTGAGGTTACCGGATGAAAGGAAATTGATTAAACTCTAGTTTGAAACTAAATGCCATAAACCAAATAAGGTGCAAAGCGTTCTATGTAAATTATGAAGCAGATAAGTGTTACAGTCTACACATTTAGTGTTCTACCCGATTTTTTAATCCCCTCAAGAGCAAGAGAGATGAATAGACATACATACATAAACCCTCGCCTTCATTACCAGAGTGGGGTAGCCAGAGGCACAGAATTATCAAGAACTCTAAAGACTAGTTGATAATTCTGTAACCACATTTTGCACCATCAGGCTAAGATATTTACCCCTTTGTTTACCAGTGTATTAGAGATGAAAATAATAAATAAATCAATATCAGGTCAATTTTGAGCCACAGGACAGCTGTGGCTCCTGCCCTGCTGATCTAATGAGCGCCATCTCCTGAAAATCATCTGTTGTATGTGCAACCTCATTAACTACTTACATGAACTTTGAGATACGTGTCTTGTTTTGGTTTAGTTGAGTAATCATCAAAGTCAAAGTCAAAGTCAAAGTTCTTTATTCTTCAATTTAGGCATAATATAATGCACCTATGAATGTCAAAAAGCATTACCACCGGTTCGAAAAATAAAACCTTTGCCCCGAGAAGAACCGGCGTAAGAAACTCGGCAAGGTATATTTTTTTCAGGAAAAAGGTTTACATCATTACATAATAATTATAAATAGTTTACAATATCATAGTATTTTTGCACAGTAGGTGCACCTTTTTTAAGCGTAGGTAAATTTATGCGTAGATTACTCATGCAGGACGGACGACTCATTGCCAAACATCCCTATCCATGATATAATCGTTTACTTTATAATATGCTCGGGAAATTAGTTTTTGTTTTACGACAGATTTAAATTTAGAGTCAGTAAGTTCAGTAATACTTTTTGGAATTTTATTGTAGAATTTTATACAATTTCCTAAGAATGATTTTGAAGTTTTGGCCAGTCTATAAAATGTTGTTTTGAGCTTTCCTGTGCTCCTGGTTGCTTCATCATCATAATCATCAGCCTATAGCACTCCACTGCTGGATATACGCCTCTAACATGGCTGGCCAACTGGCTCAATCCTGGCCCTCATCCAACCGCTCCTACAAGACCTTCTCACGTCGTTCGTCCATCTAGCTGGCGGCGTACCTACTCTGCGTTGCCGTGCGTGGTCTCCACTCCAAAACCGATCTATATTTTGTGTAGAGTAATGTGTGCTGATAATGGGAGCCTGTCGTTTGGCCAAAATATTTTTGGTCAAATGTATAATTTCCCAAATGTTCATTTCCCAAAAAGCAATTTGTATTTATTTATTTTTCCGGGATATCGAATCCGCTTGTTACGTCTGTTAGGTTAGGTTACATTTTCGTGAGTACATAAAACATAAATCAAATGCAAAAATCAACTACTTGGGAAATAAATATTTGGGAAATAAAACATTTGACCAAAAATATTTGGAATAGACCCATTAGTTATCCCTTGCTTTTTACAACTGTTTGCCTTTTTTTCTTTGTAGTCAATAGCCTTCCCTCTTTTTTTAGACAATCTCTATAGAGAAATAAGTCCATAGGTGAAATAAACTACACACGAGGTCAATAATTGTTTGGTTTTAAAGTATATTTTCCTGTTTTTGCTTTGCTGGGTGCAAATGTTTTTTTTTTTTAAATGTTTTTAAAATGATTAAACAATGCCATTTTGTTTTCTATAAGTCAAAACGATAGTATATTTTATGATAACGTAACATGAAATGGCAGTGGGCGGGGCACATTGCTCGCATGGCCGATGGGGTCAGAAGGTTCTTGGAGTAGCTGTAGGTAGGCCTCCAACAAGATGGAGTGACGACCTCGTCAGGATCGCGGGACCGCGGTGGATGCGAAAAGCATAAGACCGGTCTGAGTGGAAAGGCTTGGGGGAGGCCTATGTCCAGCAGTGGACGTCTTTCGGCTGACATGATGATGATGATGATGAACATTATAGGCCTTTATTGCATCTTAAGGTACTATACCGACTTAAGATGATCGTGAAAAGCCGCTAAAATCGCGTATCTGTCAAAAAAACCATACATAACGCTTCTCAAACAAATCAAGTCCGATTTTCACGATTTTAAAAACCTGTTGTAGTTATTGTAAAGTCCGTACGTTGCTGTTTTTTGGTTTTTTTTATTTGTTTTGTTCTAAGAAATATTTTCTTGGTAAAGAAAACGTGCAGACACAGTTTTTCATGATATCTAAAACATATCCAAAAATGGTAAATATGGTACTAGGTTTAAGGGGAGAGGGCGCTAGCGTGCTCGTGTTTACATAGCCTCTTAACAAATTTGATAATTAAAATTAGAATTCGCCTTGTTACAAAGAAAAAGTGTAAAATACATGTGTGAAATATCCCAAAACACAACTGAGATTGTTGGCGGCGAAGAAAACAACAGTCTTCGAATAAGAAAAGCGAATACAACAATAACCGGATTGCCGCTAAATGGACATTAATACGGAATCGGCTTGAGTACTTATTTAGAAATAAAGCTTTGAAGGTTAGTGAAATACTCTATACCACCAAAAAACACAGTGAATTGATTGAAATAATAAGTCTCCCTCTCTCTAAATATTTTGCCGTGCCCAACAGGGTTCATAATAAAACTTTTACTTTATATTTCCATCCTTGTACATTATGATCGCAATAAAATATTGAGTATTGAGTATTGAAACATTTTCGCATCTTGTGCGGAGATTTTTAGCTTCACAATCCTCTTAAGATCGTGAAATATCGTCTCAAAGTGCATTGTCTACCTTCAATATCTTTAAAGTCCAGGGTAAAGCCCATTAGCCCACCGTCTCCGATTGGCTCGGGGTCTGCAATAGTTGTTTCCCGGCGCCTGGCTTTAATTGCTTTTTCAATTAACGCGGACGCTGGCCGTAATGGATCGGGGGAGAGTGCTAGGGGTAGAGGCGACATTGCTGACATTGCTGTGGACTTGCGGGGAAAAGAGTTGATCGGCGCGGGGGTCTATTTAATGGTTACTTTAGCGCATTCACTGCCAGTACTGTTTTGCGAACTTTCGCCTACTGTAAGAACGCACATATGCGTTGAAGGCACTGAGTGGAAGTCAGGAGAACGCTTATATGCGTTGCTGGCAGTGAATGCGTTAATGTACCTACGCGATATTATACAGTTTTATCACGAGATGGTTGATAAATTATCAGTCGATGTATCGGTTAATTTGTATTATCCATTTCTGAGCGCCTAGTATGGCTGCGTCTATATCGCGTGTCAAATGTGGATAAAGCATCCGTCACTGTCGTACTTATTTACGTGTCAAAAGGTGACGGATGCCTTTTCCAAAATGTATCACGCGATAAACGCAGATATATCATTGTGATAAAACGATATAATACGAGAGCTATGGGTTCATAAACATTAAAAGCTGGCTGTTTTACCGACATGACAACCTTGTGAAGGATTTTAATAAGAAGACATTAACAATAAATTATAATTGTGTTCGTCCATATTCCCCCGAATATGTGTTGACTGACGAGTGAATGGTATAAAGCATCCGTAGTCTTAAATTTTGTGCTACGAGTCGTGTTTTCTCGTTTGTCGCTCTGTGCGTCTCTATCGTTACAGACTAGATAGAAAGGGCTAGAGTGAAACAAGTCGCGGACAAATGCTAGACCTCCTGGTAGTTTTTTTTTTTTTTCTAATTCAAACGACTAGACTCTAGGAATTCTACATGACTGCATATATAGTGAGGGTATTCTATAGCTTTTAATGCGTTTTTTGTGTTTCTCGGGGTTTTAAATCAATAAGATATGGCGCCTGAGTGTTATTATTACTCAAAGTACTTTATTGAATGTAATGTGAATCTTTCCTGAAAGTATCATGACGTGATTAGGTAAAATGCAATTGCGCAGAGTTCTTTGGTAGGCGTTACTAATTTTATTAGTTACTTAGAGTGTCGGAGTTAAAGATTATTGTTTCTGCATTGTATGTTTGTATTGATGTATTTTCTACTCGTCCAATTTTGTTCTAACCCGGCTGGGGTATTCTACTAGGTTCTGGAGTGGCGTCCGCGGACCGGAAGACGAGCTGTAGGTAGGCCTCCAACAAGATGGAGTGACGACCTCGTCAGGATCGCGGGACCGCGGTGGATGCGAAAAGCACAAGACCGGTCTGAGTGGAAAGGCTTGGGGGAGGCCTATGTCCAGCAGTGGACGTCTTTCGGCTGACATGATGATGATGACAACCGTATGCCTTTGACGTATTATTATTTATATGCGGAATAATTTTCGAGTTTGGGAAAACTTTAATATTGACAAATATGAAACGTTATTGACGAAGCCTGTGGCGGATGATATTTTGTCAAGATTATTTGGAATTCTTTTTTTGATAATATAATGTTTTCAATAGTGAAAAAAAGTTCACTTTTCCACCGTCTGATCATTTATAATCTTTGCAGGGGCGCCGCTCCGCCGTCTATAATTCCATTTGAGTTCCGACGATCCGACTGTTATCGGCTCCGAGTACAGAGTTCGATTCCCATGCATCCACACAGATTTCGTTATGTTAAAGTAGGTACCTACCTACTATGTTTTGCAGGTATAACAAAACGGAAAATATAAAAAAGTTATCGTAATAACAAAGCTGTTTTATATGAGACACAAGACGCAACGGAAAAAAAATAAAAGCGGCCAAGTGCGACTCCGAGTCACACACGAAAAAAATACTTCTATCTGTTATAGTGACAATTCGAGAAAGAGACAACGCTCACTTTAAAACCAAGTTAAAATATTGGGCTGTTTGCAACGTTAAAAAATGGTGCAGAGGTTAAAAATATCTTGGCCTCTGTCCTACATATCACCGTACAACGTTGCCCCCACTCTTCCTAGAGAAGATTGGATTGTACTGTATTGCTATATTGATTTATACTTATATATACTTGACACTGGCGAAAACTCTTCGTGGAAACGCCATATCCCCGCGGTAGTAGCTGTTGAAGTCGCCGCGAGTCAAAAAGAAGTTAAAATATATTTATTTTATAGCCCGAAGACGGACATAGGGTATTTTTAATCCCAATAGCAGTAAATGACTTGTACAGTCTGCTGCAGATAGATAGCACGCGAAAAGGTCAGAAAAATGAACTGTAACAGAATGTACATTATCTGCTTGGATAAAAATTCAAGAAGATGTAACTGCGTAGTAAACCAAAAAGATTTAAATGGTGGTGGTATCTAAGGTGACAAAATTCCAACAAATTGGATGGGATAAAACGCCTAAAAGATCTAACTTTTCGAGAAAATGAACTTACTCCCAAGACATTAAGGTTCCTAATTGTTTGCCACTTGGAACGCAATTAACAACACAATATTTTCCCAGTAGGAAATTTTCCTGACCGTTTCGGGTGTTAGTCATTTTTGAAAAACCAATGCAACATATTTTTATGGTCTCGCTGTTCGTTTAGATCTATTTGCAGCTGACTGAACGCGGTTGGCGTCGCGGCAAGACATCCGTCACTCTCGCACTCACATACTTGTGAGAAAGTGACAGACGTTTTATCCACATCGATAAACACGATGATAAAAGTTCCGCAGGTACGTAATGAAATTTTATACATTTCGCGATTGCCGCCGTTGGTAAATAATCACTCAGAACTTGGTTGATTTTACAACAGTAAGGTGAATATTTTCGAGCATGTGGGAGAAAATATATTATATAACTACCTACGCCAGGTGCTCCCAGCCTTTGTATATAATCGGTAAGCGCTTTGCTCTTTTACACAAAACCACAATGAACGTCAAAAGGCCATTGTTCTCCTGCTTCGATTAGTTTCATTCATTCGGTGCTCGATTTCGTGCTAAAGAGACCTGTTTCGGACGTATCGTAGTTTGTAATTCGGTTTTGTTTACTTAGTTTACGTTTCAAACCTTAGAAACAACAAAATGGAGCGAAGATAGACACAAATACATTGGAGTTTAAATATTTAAACGAGGATATACGAGGATGAATCCGTTTATAAAATGGGTAAGGTTTATTTTTAAACTTGAGAATGTAACGGATATTCTTGATATGCTTTAGAAGGCTGATTCCAAAAGGAAAACTATTTGTCTAAACCCAAAACAATGCTTCTTTTAATTTATGTTCGTCCGTTTGTTATGGGATCACATAAAAAGTAACTAGATTATTAACTAAACGTAGGGATAGGAATAGGGATCGCATTTGAGGCAACACAAGATTGTGTTTTACTTTTCAGCTAATATTAAGCTAATATTAACCGGCGAGTTTAAGAAGTCGCATTGGAGCCTAAAAATACATTTAAGGGCGTGCATTTTTAATTAATCAGCCTTTATACGATACTCACGTTATTGAATTTTCCGAGGTCTGCTTTTCTTAATGGCTCTGTAGAAAGGTCAATCGAGTGAGCGACTCTCACTGGACGGGTAAGCTGAGTTTTCACGCTTTTAAAAGTAGCTTCTTTATACGCTTATAGGCTCTACATAAAATGCATGGCCTACACCCGAAACTTCGTCAATAATAATTTGTTCATTCAAATCAAAGCAAAACTTGTCTAGGTGACAGCGTTGATATAGGAAAACATATCGACACTTTTATTTGGTCGTCTTGCACCGTCTTATGTACACATTTTCTCCCACTATCTTTCTCGCAAGATTTCTGGCATGTTTTCCTGCTGAACTGTGCGTGTTATTTTGTATTATATCTAATTTAATATTTATAGCTTTATATAAGGCTAGACTAAGTAATACCATTGTAATATGTAATATGTTTAAAAAATGACTGACTGCTGAGTTTCTTGCGGCTTTTCTTCTCAGCAGTGGTCTCCTCTTGTGAAGCGCTGGTAGATTTTTGAGGTGTTAAAGTGCCCGTGCGGCCTACTTACTGAATAAATGTCTTTTATCTTATCTTTTAATGAGATTTTATTATTTAATTGGCTAAACACTTTTTGGTTATATTTATACCAAAATACGTCACTCTAAAATACGTCAAGCCCTCAGAAACATGGATACCATCTCGCAAAATTACCCCCGTTTTTGGGTACCATGGTAAAAAAACATGATCGCCATTACACCAGACATAATTTTCAGGTTTCAATTGCAGTGATACTAGCAACCAACACGAGACCAACGACAACTAACCCGAATACAGAACAGGTACCTCAAATAGTACCTCAACGAGGACCCCTTGGGTTGCTAGGTGAGTAGTGAGACGATTCTCGGTCGCGATTCACGTTGCCAGGCGTCCGGATAAAGCTGGACATAGTGAGGCTTTTGTATTGTGTGTCCGGCCAAAATAAACGGTGTCCGGCCTTTTTTTACCCAAACTGGCTGGTCTGTCCGGATATTAGTTTCGGCGACCTGGCAACCCAAGTCGCGATCGAGATGAATTCTTATTCGATATTCCATAAAACGCTGTCATTCATTGCAGATTCACGATAGAGATTCATCTCAAACGACCCTAGCATTTACATCCTGAGGGCCCCGGCAAGATGCACTAGGCTAACTAGCGTTTCTATTCGTTTTCAACCTATCGCGTCACTGGTAGATAGGGCTTGCAAATATTCGATATTTTCAGATATTCGAACATTCGACTTTTAATTTGGACATATTCGAATAATTCGAATATTATTCGAATAATCCTAAAAATTTAAGAAATAACAGGGTTGGGTGCTCATTTTCATTTATTATCAGTCTGAAAGCTTAAAAAATCAACATAAACTTAAATAAATATACGTTCTTGGCTTTATAGAATGAATAAAAAATAACTTGAATTTAAAAATTATTGTGTTAAAAACAACTGAAGGTACGAACAGCAACAACGAGCAAAGATTTTGTACCCACTTCAATGAAAAAAAGATAGAATCAACCACAAAACTAAAAGAAAATAATTAAAATGGTAAATGGTAAAAGTAGTTAAATTATTAATGTAATTAACACGAAACAATAATGATATTTGTGAATTTTGTGATACAATACAATATAATGTAAGTTTAACGATTGGAAATTCTCTTTGCTACCTTAACTTAAGGTAGCAAAGAGAGTTTACATCCGTCTGTCCAAATAACCATAAATATTCGAATATTCGAATACTATTCACCGCATTATTCGAATACCAGAAAGAGCCGAATATTCGAATTATTTGAATATTCGAATATTCGAATTGCAAGCCCTACTGGTAGATCACGTAACTTTCCGTATCACGTCATCTATCAGTGACGCGATTGGTTTAAAACCGAAGCGAATAGAAACGCTAGTTAACGAAGTGCAACTTAGCAGGGGTCTCTGGGCTGAGATTCTACACCGTAATAGTACATTGTTGCCTAGGCGCGGAAATTAAGGGTTTTCCTGACGAGGTGGTTAGCAGGCCGAGCAATAGCGAGGCCTGCTAAAATACGAGTCAGGATATCCTCGTTTCCGCCGAGGCATACATAATGCTTTTCTCAAACATGTGAGGAAATAATACAAATACATTGTTAAAAAGCAAGTAATTTAATTATGCAGAATGAACGAATGTTACCGACTGTCAATTGTTTTTAAATACTAACCATAGAAATTGGAATGCACTCGCACACGCACTGTGATAAAAAAGCGAGCAGTTACCTTGGCTGTTTGGAATTTTTGTCTTGGTCCTTTTGATTTTGTATGCAAATTGACAGCATTTTTAAGAAAAATATTGACATGGACGGAAAGTGTTTTCATATGGTTTTTTTACTCCTAGGAGTAAAATGAGGCTCTTTCCGTCCTTGTCTTTCAATCGGAAAACCGTTTTTTCCGAGCATGTTTGAGAAAACGTTTTTTGTCTTTGACGGTTTATCGTATTGTAAACGTTTTGATAACTCTTATTGAACTGTCAGTTATGGCGGCCGAGTTAATAACAATCGTTAATAACTCAAAGATAATGTGGTTTTGGTAGGATTCTATTCTAGGTGGTAAAAACGATATCGTTTTTGACGTGTGATGGTATTGTTGTAAAGTCTGCCGCCATTACTGTCAAGTAAGTAAGTTATAACGTTGACAATACGTTAACAGCTCAAAAACTATATTTTTACCTAGTTGAATAGGCCCTGGTTGGACTTGGGTCAAACTTAGAGCTTGTTACACGAGTACTGTGTTTGATGTTTCTAAACATTTTATATTAACAAACGGTTTGTTTTGTTAAGAAGGCCGTAAAAAAACCATTTCATAAAAAAATAAGAATCTGCTAAGAGACCCTTAATAACATAATGTTACCGGTTACAACCACGTTTTGATTTTTCATATATTTATTATCTGTATTGTACTTACGTTGCCACGGTACCCATTTTTTATATTTTTATTAATCTCATTCATTTTTGTTTATCTTGTGTTTAATAACAAATTCTAAACTTTGTCAAATATATTAAGGCACCCCATTACTTAAAAATATATTTTTATGATGTTTATCTTGGTTCTATTGTTTTCTTGTGCTCGTCGAATAAATGTTTCTATTTTTATTTCTAAGTATAGAATTAGGAATAATAATCACTAAATGTCATAAATTATTTGTAAACTAAACCAACATGGTCGCCACGGACATCTATTCTTATGACAGAGTCTCTTTTTATTTATTGCCATTCATAGAGTTTACCAGCCACCTGCTGTTAGGACAGTTTTAATTTACGGCTTTCCCTCCTGTTAAGTTATATTTCACCGAAGTCGAGTTCATAGACAATTCCATGGACTTATTAGATAAATAAGTCCATGGACTTCACACTTAAGGAAAAACAAACAGAAGAAGTTAAAAGTAGGATTTAATCAGCCAAAACATGTTATATTACATACGTACCTAGTGTAAAAAATGCAACTGTTTTACTGTTTTGTAAAATTCCCCCTGCCCATAACCCCCCATGGGGGTAGGACCCCTTATGTTTGGTAGGACTCGGCAGATCCTCATTTCTAGTGCCAAGATAAAGTTATGAACAAAGTTTCATTGATGTACATAATTTGCCGGTAACTTTCGTATTTAGTTTTACTTTACCTGTATTACTTGGTTATTTTTATAGCTATTATAAATGTGTTTTTTTTTTCAAATGGTTGTTATATGAATCAGCTTTTATTAAAGCTGTGAAAAAATTATATTAATATTCCCTTTTATTTGGCAAAAGAGTATTTTCTCTTCTGGACTAAAAAGAGATACAGTAGAGTAATAGAGTACATGAGATTAGCTCCACGCGCCTAAGTCAAATGAACTGACTTGATAGACTGTTATATTGTTACAAGAAATAAGATAATTATCCATTTGACTAATTGATAACAATGATAACCTAAAACGTAATTTAAACATATTACAGGAACATGGAGTTCACCGAAAAAAGAAATGCAGAAGTCACCTCAAGTTCCAGCCATGCCGTATCCACAACACTATTTCCCTGAGGGTCAATTCCATGGGGTTCTACCCCCTGTTGAGTTTAATATGCGTCTACTGCCACCACCTGTCAACCCCCCCGATAAACTACCATTCTCCCCCCTCCCTCCTGTAATCCGCCAGGGGTTTCCTGTTAGAGAACAAACCGTACCAGAAACTAATATATCCATAACAAATTCGACATTAATAATCGGGCGAGATGTAAGGCAAGGAATAATTACAAGAACTCAACAATTTAATCAACCAGAAAAAATAAAGAAAATGCCATTACGACAGTTCAAGTCCCAACAGCCGCCAGGTGCAAGGGTACTGGATAAAGAAACCGCTATGATTAAAACGTCACGAAAGGAAAGTTATTTTTAAAGAATCCTGAGGCCGTAGCCATGATGCATTACGCTAACTAGCATTTTGCACTGAGGACTAAGATGGAATGCCTCTATGCTAGTCATTACACCGGCTGTCTTATCCCCAAACCGGAACACAGCAATGCGAACACTGCTGTTTGGCGGTAGGTTAATGGATAAGATGGTGGTAGCGATCCGGACGGACCATGCACAGGGTCCTACCACCCGCAGCGTTTCTATTCCTTTCGTTTTAAAACGGATTGCGTCATTGGTACATCACGTGACTTTTCGTATCACATCATATGCCAGTGACGCGATTGGTTCAAAAAGGAAACGAATAGAAACGCTAGTTGGCGTAACGCATCTTGGCTAGGGTTTCTGGTGCCCTCATCAAAAAACGCTACTAACGCTCTTTTCTATCGCTCAAAATGTATGGGATGACATCATCATCTTCATCATCAGCCCGGGGGCGTCCACTGCTGGACAAAGGCCTCCCCCAAAGAGCGCCACAAGTCACGGTCTTGAGCCGCTTGCATCCAGCGGCTCCCCGCAATCCTAACCAGGTCGTCAGACCACCGGGTGGGAGGCCGTCCAACACTCCGTCCACCGGTGCGGGGCCGCCACTCGAGAACTTTTCTTCCCCAACGGTTATCAGTTCTCCGAGCTATGTGGCCTGCCCATTGCCACTTCAGCATGCTAACTCTCTGAGCTATGTCGGTGACCTTGGTTCTCTGGCGTATTACCGTATTACGGATCATATCGCGCAAAGAAACTCCGAGCATAGCTCTTTCCATTGCACGCTGAGTGACCCTGAGCTTATTTATGAGGCCCACATTCAGCGGCCAAGTCTCTGATCCATAAGTCATCACTGGCAACACAAACTGGTCGAAGACTTTTGACTTAAGGCTCTGCGGTATTTTGGACGAGAAGATCCGCCATGGGATGACATGCATTGTGATAAACCAAGTGATCAACTGTCACCCCATATGTTTTGGCCGATAGAAAAGAAAAAGGTTACTAGCATTTCGTTGAGGGCCCTGTCAAGATGTACTACGCTAACTAGCGACTTAACGTAGTGCATCTGGGCAGGGCCCTCACTAGCAAGCAAGTCAGTAAGGTACATTTTGCAACTTATTCAATTTGTTAGTTGTACGGTATTGCAGTGTAACCGACGGTTTGCATCGTGGCTACTTGTACCCCGAGCTCGAAATTTGAATTTCTTTCGAATTATTAACGTTAACGTATCGTCATCCAAGTGTGTAGGATGGCGATTAATATCAGCGCCCTCTAGTATGTATTTAGTCACAGTATTTAGTACTCAAATTTAATTGAAAGTTGACATTGACTTTCGTATGGTCATCAAGTGTGTTAAGGTTTGATAATTTCAAGGGCTCGTACTACGGATAGGTGCAAACATTGATCCACACTAGCTACGTAACCGAAACGGAATCGAATTGAAACCAGATATTTTAATCAAAACTGCTTTGTTCCCGTTTGATAGCAATGAGCTACAGGCGTAAAGGCGATTCGAAAATACGTATGATAGAAAATGGTCATCTTTGGGATACTGCTGAACAGGGTTGAGAACATGTTCTACACTGTAAAACCTTATTGCTTTTACTTATTATCAACGTTACCAAAGCTCTTATTTACTTGACAGTAGTTGTGCTGGCCGAGTTAAAAGCAGTAACAAAACACTTGACGTGTTTTGTGTTAGGCAATATGGTTTTATAGAGACCCTAGACAAGATTTATTTATTTTATTTATTTATTTATTTATTCCACACTTACAACAATTTCACAGGGCTTGCCCTAAGACAATAGTGTAGCTACTTTTTGGTACAGTATATATCAACTAATCTCTATCCTTACACCTATAACATAATATAAACAATGCAGCCTTTGTGAATTCATTCAGAGAACATGAAAACAAATCAATGTTCTCCGCAATTTGGTTGAGGGTTCGCACAGCTCGCGTCAGCAGAGCCATACCGAGCAGGTTGGTGCGCCCGCGCGACCAGCAGCCGCGGCCGCCGACGGCGCCACACGTGCCCATCGGGAACACACACCCCCAAGCAACTCAACACCTGACTGTTGCTCATTTTGCCCGCTATTAATTTAAACAGCTCTCTGCGCACCCGTAGCACAAATAAATTTGGATACATTAGAGGGTAAACAGGATACACTCGATACTTCCTTAAATACAGGAAGCTGACGAACTTGTTCTGAATACGATCCACCATTAAAACATACTTGGTTTCATGCGGAGCCCAGACCACCGCGTTGCATTCGAGGCTACTGCGGACGAGGCTACAATCGCGCCCATATTTGTAAAACCATGAGAACGACGAAGTACAAATCCGAGCATTCTATAGGCTTTTTTACACATACCGACGATATGGTCCCGAAACCTCAAATCAAATGTAAATTTAACTCCTAAATCCTTAACTTCCGTCACTCTTTTTAATTTCTGATTGTTAATTTGGTAATCATGAAGGACGGGGTTGCGTGCTCGACTAAGATGAAGATGATAAATGCTATCGAGAACGATTTTCGAAAACTGTTAAAGTGTATGGAACTGACATAAGCGCTTGACACGACCGTCTGGCGGCTTCCGTCAATCCTATCCCTACATTCTCGATAGCGATAAAGATCTCGCCACGCATCTTGCTGCTATTCACTAATGTTTATGGAATATATGTCAAAAAAACTTTATAGCTTTTCCATTAACAAAATGGAAAAGCCGACTAGTTCCAATAATTTCAAATGATTGTTAAAACACTCGAAGAACTGAAAGTGTTTGAAGTGCGAGTTGAAGTGTTAGCAAGAAAACGTGAACGACCATTTCATTGTAACGTTATAAACCAAATCGTAAGAGTTGTCAAACAAGATGTCACTATGTCGCAGTTCTATGGTTGCTCAGGCGCTCAGGTTCACTTTGTCCATATTCCCAACTCTTCCTCATTGGCATCTCGGCCACATTCCCATTTCAGCCACATTTCCATCTTGTCCACATTCCCATCTCGTTGATATCCCCATCTCGTCGACATACTTCTCTCGTCCACATTCCCATTTCGTTTACTCCCAACAACTAGGGAACAACCGAGTGATCGAATTGATATCGAAAAGCCCTATAGTCCTAAGTTAGGTTGCAGACGAATTCGGAATGAGGACGAGTTGGGAATGTGGACTAATTGGAAATGCGGACGAGTTGGGAATGAAGACGAGTTGGAAATATGGACGAGATAGGAAATGGACAATTTGGAATTGGTATGTGGACGACTTGGGAATGTGGCCGAAATTTATTTGTTTATTATTACTAACTATCGATTAACTACGAATTTAATATTGATTTATAAAAATATACAAGTTTCGTTTAATAAAATGCTTAGAAAATATAGTTGTTATTTTCTGATAAGTATGTACATTACATTTTGTTAAACGGAAATTAACATGTTTTATTTGTTTTGTCCAAAGTTCCAAACTAAGGTCCCTGCCTTGGCATTTTGATGCATAACACTAACGCAAACGATTTTCGAAAACTGACAAAAGATTATGGAAATGACATAAGCACTCGACATGACCGTCCGAGAGGTTACGTTAATCCAACACAGTTTTGCTGTGCATCTCGTCCATGGGCCTAATATTACTGCGTTAATCGCGCGACAATATGTGGATAAAACATCCGTCACTTACTGACACGTATATAAGTACGAGAGTTACAGATGCTTAATCCACATTTTGTCAGGCGATAAACGCAACCATACCAGTATGTGTGTGTGTGTGTGTGTGTGTGTGTGTCCTTCAGACGGCTGGACAGATTTACATGAAATTTGAAATGGAGATAGTATTTTTTTTATAAATGTTCTAAATAAACATAATCTCCCAATTTCCTTATGGCTCAACATCCCGTTCTACCTTGTAGGCAGAAATGAAACAACTACAACAGCATGTTAGCTTTTTATTTAACTCTTTTTTTGTATAAATTTAGAACTACTGCGTATCGTTCATATCAAATGGTTGTTCAAAACCCCTTAAATCCATTTAAGTACCTCACCAAAATTCTTCCTCTTCCCCATCACCTTTACCTTTGACGTAAGTATTTTTAAAATGATTAACTTTAGTGTCTTTTAAACATCTTTAGCCTCGCTGTCAACGGATAAATGCTTTACAGACAATTGGTTACAGGGTGGTTAATACAAATCATTAAATTAGAAACTACTGATCCCCTCCCCCTCCCCCCAGCCCTCTTTTGCACTTATCAATTGTGACTAAATGGAGGAAAAGGACGGAGCTAAAGTAACTTCGAATTTCGAAAGGAGAGCCTTTGTGGACAACACAAAAAGCAAATCCAAAAAATACTGACTGATTTTTTTTAGACGCAGTATAAAAAGGTTGGTAACATTTAAACCTTAAAAGCATTCAAATAGAGGCGGGAAATGACTAGCCTTTTTATACCGTGACTGTGTTTACTACTATGTTACTTTAAGCCGGAATTTTACAGCGGCGCACGGTGCGCACGCGCGTAGGTACTACACAACACACGTGTGGATTAACACGTTCTCGGACACGGCACCATCCTCGAAATTGTGTGATATGGCACAAATAAATGTCATAAAACATTTTCTCCGGCCATGGACGAACTGCCACATTTAACATGTGTTGTGCCATTTTATGACGGTAAATATATGTATGTAATTTGGTACAATAAAAATCTTACCTGCTGTGGCAGCTCGTCCGCAGCCGTGATGTGTCACAACACGCGTCGTTGACCTTTTAGAGTAGTGCATGAGGTTGAGATTGCCCTAGGGCTTTTTTGCTGTGACACTAGTGGTTTGTGTTGGCCACAGCCGTAGTGCCATATCACGAGGGTCTTAGTTTACGTCTCTCGACGTACTAGCCGTGAACGTGTTAATACGAATTTATGGGGCATGCGGAGCGTGCGTCGCTATGCAATTCTGGCTGTATTTCGGACGAGCGAGACGCAATACAAACGTGCTCTAACACATTTTTTCACTTGAGTGTGTATGTAAAAGTAGAATGTACAATTTCAAGCACTATGTAAAACCTTTGTAGAAAATGTATTATACTTATAATTTAATAATCCAATAGACACTACATCTTAACCTTATCATATGTTTTTATCTTCGCATAGTCCTGGATCTGGTGGAATGGTCAGCGTCTTTGATGCATGCTTCACTGAATCCATGATTTCCTGAAAATTAAATTATTTATAATTATTAGGGACATTAACAGCACACTATAAGACACAAGTTAAATTATATAGCCAACGGGTTGAAAGTTTAATTTGTTTATTCATTGGAAACGTCTTATAAATATATCTTAAATTAGTTTCCAATGGTCCCTAAATATGGGCAATTAATATTTAACAATTTCTTTTACAGCTACTACCGCGGAAATATGGCGTTTCCACTATGAAGTGTTTTCGCCAGTGTCAAGTATATATAAGTATAAATCAATATAGCAATAAAACACAATCCAATCTTCTCTAGGAAGATTGGAGGCAACGTTGTACGGTGATACGTAGGACAGAGTTCAAGATAGTTTTAACCTCTGTACCACTGCGAGTCCACTTGAAACGAGAAGTAAGATGCCATATACACGAAATAAGTCCAAGTCTTCTATGACTGCAATACAAAGGCATCAAAAGTACAAATCACTAACAGAAAAGAACTTTGAACACCTACATTCACAAAAATAAAAACTAAAACAAATTACACATCCGCCATCTTTTGACGTTGCAAATGGCCTCCATATTTAGCATTAGGTATGTAATTGTATCTACTTTGACTTGACGTTGCGGCACTCTTTCCAGTTAGGGAAACTGAAAGACCTTTCTTTTTGACTCTTGTCTCTATGTGAATAAAACATAAAAAGGAACGTTTAAAAAAAAATCAGTTTCGCCTTACCGTACGAACCTCTTTTATTCACACACATTAACATTAACATTATTTTTAATTCGAGCGATCTAAAAACTCGGGGTAGCTATTGTTTATGTTGAAGATAGTTTTGGCAAGTATTGTCATTAAAAAGTTTGTCTTACGTGTTCAGAGGTCACTTCGTCCATTTCCTGGAAGGATTTCATCATCCGCTGCGTTTTCTTTTGCGCAGATGCTGCCCTCTGTTGCAGTATCTGAAATGAAGTCGTTTGGTATTTCAATGATATCAATTGTTTGCGGATGAAACACCGTCACAACTTGACTTGAATTGGAATCGATAAAACATTATGTAACAAACTAATTCACTTCAAAAACTAACAACTGTAATTATTTCAAGACCAAGTTAGGCTAGTTTTATAGAAACCCTGAAATATTTAGATTGGGAATAATATGCGTTTTTCCAAATGATAATGCCTGTGAAACGTTTTTTTAGCAAATGATTGCCTGTATTTTTTTCTCGAGACATAAGTTGGTTGCTTGGGTTTTCAGGTGCGAATTTAATTACTTCTGTAGGAATGGAATGTAAGACTGAGCGTGAAACGGAACGTAGTACGATTGTCATGAGCTTCCAGCGAGTACATACAATCTGAACCTATTAAAACCTAAGGTGAATAGGCATCGACGAAATCTTCATCCAAGTGCAAGGGTAGTCGAGAGCAAACCCTTCATCAAAAAAAATTTTTTGTCCATAAAAAGAAGGTAAATTCCTTATGGCTTACCGTCTGCCTCCTCTGCTCCGCTTCAGCCAGCTTCTCCTTTATATCTGGCAGGCTGATCTCTGGCTGCGGTGGCTGCAGAAGCCTCTGGAGATGCGGCGGAGGAGTCTCCGTCCGTTGTTGCGCGTCGAACTCTTCCAGAGGAATCTCGAACGCAATTGCTGGAAACAGTTAACGTAGGAAAGTTGATTTTGGAATGATGTAAGGTAGAGAAGTAGAAAGGGTAAGATCTAATAGAGCGTCGGCAGCCTAGTGGCATAGGGGATCAACTCGTAATTGTAAGGTACAGTCGGGTTCATAAATATATATATACTTTAGTACCTTGTCACGTTAATCCCTGTGACAATTAATGTATGGCAGGTTAAACATGACGTTAAATAGACAAGGTACTAAAGTACATATTTATGAACTCGACTGTGCAGAGCTCGCATCCCCGCGGTCAGCATTTACCAATGACTTTTTCTAACTTAAGAACATTACCCGATGCTCTTACGGTAAAAGAAAAACATCGTGACGAAACCTGCACGTTCGCACGAGTATGTAAGAGGGTAATTGCTCAAAAGATTCTAAAGGGGTCGAAGTGTATCCGAAAGCGGTCATCTGTATGATAAGATAAAGTTACGATATGATCTCATAGACAACACTGCGAAGTAAAGTACTCGTGGAATATGTGACTCATTGGCAGATACAGGGTATTCGAGAGATACTTAATATACGTTAAGTCCGCGTAAATTCTAAGAAAGCTTAGTGAATGCGGAGGTTGCTTCTTAGGTAAAAGCGGAAATTCGTTATCGATTCATAGGTCTGAGCGAATTGCGAACTCAATATTTTTGTGAATACCACACCGGAATCTACTGCGAGGGTATATACCTTTTACCTCGACGTGGTCAAACTGATTTGCCAAACTGGTTTGGCCACGAGGAGTTAATTTCCTTGTGATAAAACTGTGGATTATTTAAACAAATGTCTACAGCCCCTATTTTGAACGTTTGATAGATAAAAAAAAACAAACATCAGTTAGCCAATATTAAAAATGGATTACGGAGAGTAGACTGGCCCAAATTAACAGGTAGGTTAGGTTAGGGTAGGCCATAAACAAACCAAAAATAGGAACTGCGCGAGAGCGGAGTTCCGTCAGCTTCGTTTAGGTCTGTTAAAACGCTAGATGAACTTAGCAGGTGGACCACGACCGATGACTGGTTTATACGTGTAAGTACTTGACATACGTATTACACAGGAGAAAGACAATTTTGAGTTTGGCCACGAGGAATCGCATTTCCTCGTGGCTAAACCATTTTGGCAAATTAGCTTGGCCACGAGGAAAAAGGGATTGTGGGAGGCCCGCAGTGTCGGCTCCCTTTTCTTCTACTATTAATTGATACTGCACTGTTACGACTATGTGTTTATAACCTTCTTTTTTTACTATAATTAAAAAATACATATGTTCAAGCGCGTTTACTGCTCCATAAACCATAAGCGACTGACATTGTTTCTAAAAACAGAACCATTCCTAAAATATTTCCAAAGATATTTCAATATTACTAACGTAATAACCAGCTAGCGTAACTTACATACAGCAGGCTACAAATAGCGAACTTTCACAGTATCTAGTAAGAGATACTAGAATCAATAATGTTTTTTTAAGGAAGGAGGAAGGAAGGACACGATTTTATTTGGGTTCTATTAAAATGCTACTAGTTGATTGAGTTTATTTATTTATGCACTCGAAGGGCAATCGAGCACTCAGTCGATTGGCGATTTAAAATGCGATTACAACTTCGGAAGTTAACTCCCAAGCTCTTTCATGGAGTGAATTTTTAACGTTGGCTCATTAGAGTTAGAGACTTGGTGCTCCTGTGTGCTTAACGCTTATAAAAGGTCTTAAAGATCATGAATAATAGGTTGCATTTTGTCATTATTAAAAGCGTTGTTTGACTTAACACTAGGTGGCTTTTAATAAAACGGTTGTATTATTTGAATGGTTTTCAAAAAAAGTAAAATGGTTAGGGCCGGTAATAAAGAAAAAGTAAGTTACCAGTTCATCACGTAAATTACTGATACGCCAAAAAGCCAAAATAAAAAAAACAATAGCTCTCAACTCAAGTCACGACTGATGCTGATAACATTATAAAACCAAGCGCCGTGACGCGTCTGTCTGTATGTTCGATATAAACCCAAAAAATACTAAACGGATTATCATGCCGCTTCTCACCATGAGTTTGATGAATTTTAACAGAATGTTTTTATATACATATAAAAACCCTAATTAAAGATCAAAATCTGACAGTTCCCATCTTGATTATATCCATATTTTAACATTATTTTATAAAAACATAAATGAGATTTATCTCATTTTTATCTTTAGATAAAAAAAATAAGTCATTTATCCACTAAGTAGGCCGCACGAGCACTTTTACACGTCAAGAATTTACCAGCGCTTCCGCAGTCAGTTATTTTTTAAACATATTTCATATTACAGTGGTACTACTTAGTCTAAGCATTATATAAAGCTATAAATAATAACTTAAATATAATATCCAATAACATGCGTAGTTCAGCAGGAAAACTTGCCAAAAGTCTTGGGAGAGAGATAGAGGGAGAAAAAAAAAACACCTACTTGTGTATATAAGACGGTGCAAGACGACCAAATAAAAGTTTCGATATGTTTTCCTACGGTTTACCCTTGAAATATCGACAAACGTTTAATCGAATTTCAGTTCAAAGTCAACTTTTCGCTTATTTTCATTTGATCGAATATTCTTTACATCTAACAATTAAATGACGTATTTTTAAAACACCGATTTTTAATGTTTATAAATATTATTAACTAAATATTTTATGTGACAGATTTTTATTTCATACTTTATTATCCAATATATTATTTGGAATAAAACAAATCGGTTCTGACGCTAGCCGGCCGCTGCCGCGGCACGCTCGCTTCGCTCGCTCGGCTTCGCGCGCTGTTAGCTCGCAGTTCACCTAACACACTCCTCCTCGCTTCGCTCGTCGTCGCACCTATTTGTACTCTGTCGCATAGCAAACTTCTGTTTACATATCAATGTGTTGCAATTCAAACTAGTTTTTAGTAATAGTAATTATATTGAGTTGTTCTGTCTCTTGAATAGTTTATGAAATGTATTTTTAAGCATTTAAAAATCCATGTACCGTTGTTCTAATAATTGTTTTAATTTATAATGAATAGTCGATGAAGCCATAATACCACAAGAGATAATATTTATACTAAATATTCTATGAATCGTTTTCGATGAAATGAAATTCGATGAAAAGTTTGTCGAGATTTCAAGGGGCACCCGTTTTCCTACATTAACGGTGTCCCCTAGACAAGATAAAGTATTTTTGCATTGTAACAAATTATTATTGACTAAGTTTCGGGTTCAGGCCATGCATTTTTGTCTGTTAGATAATCCTCGACCCTATAGTACGCTTTAAACATTAACGACTTTTTCAAATATTTTTTAAGCTTTGGAAAGGATAACTTTAAAAGTACGTCAAGTACTTTATTATAGAAATGATTGCATTGACCAACAAATGATTTATATACTTTACGGACGCGGAATTTTCGAATAGCTATTTTATTTTTATTGCTACTATTTAAGGTTATGTTCATCAGAATTTTAGGTGAAAGAGTTTAAATTCTTAATAAAATAAATAATATTAAATTTAAATGGAAACGCTACAGTTAACATATTAATTTCTTTAAAAAGTTATCTTAAGGAGCCAAAGGTTTTTTAAAAAAAATAGAAATATAGTTTGTATGTCAGCTGCCTTACCCCAAACCAGAATACCGTACGAGGTACGACATAACACTATGGAAATAACTATAATGAACTAAGCGAGCTCTCTCAACATTTGTTAGTTGTCTAATTTTCCTAATGCCGTTAGCTGCCGAACTTAGTTTACATGCCAACACAGCTATATGGGGACTCCATTGCAAATTTTTATCTATTGTTATGCCTAGGAAAACCGCCTTATCTACCATTTGCAACCACTCTGCCATGCATTTTTGTCTGTTAGATAATCCTCGATCCTATAATACGCTTTAGACATTAACGACTTTTCCAAGTAATTTTTAGGTGCTGGAAAGAGTAACTCGTGTAATTAGTAATATAAGGGTATGATTTATTGATAAAAATACCTACTTACTTAGCTTAGGATTTTGGGCTTTAATTCGAATTTCGAGTGTAGTCGCCAGTTCTAACTAAATTAGTTTACAAAACACTTACGTGGTTTTGGTTTCACCGGTGTCTCTGGCAACACGACTGTCGGCAGATCGTCGTCGTGTTCCTTGCCATTGGCCCTGCCATTTGACTTGCCATTGCCATTGGTGTGGGCGTTGCCATTCGCGTCGTCCACTGGCACGACGTGGGCTGAAGACCCGCAACCCATGATGGTATTGGTGACGTCACATAGTCCACTTGTTCACTGAGTTCAGTATTTTTACACAACACTAATTCTAAACTTTAAAACCAAAAGTAATATATTTGCGGGTGGTAGGACCTTGTGCAGGGTCCGTCCGGATCGCTACCACCATCTTATCCATTTACCTACCGCCAAACATCAGTCTTCGCGTTGTTCTGTTCCGGTTTGGGGATAAGACAGCTGGTGTAATGACTAGCATAGAGGCATTCCATTTTAGTCCTCAGGGTTGGCAACGCATTTGGAGTCTTAAGCTTGCAGTCTTGTGAATGCGAATGTCTATGGGTCACAGTTTCCACTTACCATCAAGTGGCCTGTGTTCTCGTTTGCCTACTCTATGCCATAAAAAATAACCTACCTATGTTAAAAAGGATAGTTAATTTTAAAACCTTTCTTAATGTTTTATATTGACATTAATAATACGCTAATGTCTTGAACTGAACATGGTATAAAGCCTAATAAAATTATACCAATTGACCCATACAAACAATATAAACACAAAACCTTTGTCAAACGACCTACATAAACGAACTACCAACAAAACCAAATACATCGAAACCAACTAACAAATGAAAAACGATACGTTTCAGAATCAGAGCGCCGTGCCGACGAAACCTCGTAACCTCATTTCGAACCCAATCCATTAGACAGAGTGTTATTCTATAGCCCCTTGGATATCGAAGGTGATAGAGTCATTTATAACCTGGCACAGTTCTGGGTCAGTAAGACGGATTTGGAGAATTTGCTTTGAGGGGTTAGGCGTGTTCACCAATTTGTTATACTTACAAGCTATCCAATTTAAGGGTGATTCGGTATCTGGACACAAGTAAGGACACGTAAGTGATCTTGCAATGTATTTTCTAATTAATTACCTACTGTGATTTAATAGACCTTTGGCAGCAATGAGGGGAATGAAAGGGAAACAGTATCAATTGGAATTAGTAGTGTGCAGGGCCCGTCATGCCGTTGACGCAAAAATTACGTCACGTTACATAGAAAATGATTCCAAATGTTTTTTTTTGTTGTAATTATTAACGATTGGTCGTCAATCATTTAATCATGCACAAGTAAGTTAAGTAATCTATTGACGCGTAAAAAATAAATACCTACTTCATACCTGAAACGTGAAACTATTTGATTGAAAGGGACAGTGGCAAAAATCATCGAGTAATATTAGCATTAATAATTAAAAATTAATATGATTAAAATAGTCATAAATACAATTATGGAATTGACATTCATAAAAGAAAATTGTCTGATCCGTGATCCGTATTTTGATTGCGATTAACTTTATTCATTTTACCGCGTCTTATTTTTTTATTTTTTTATCTAGTTAATACATAACTAAACATCTGTCAAATGAAAACAGCACCCTGTGTGAAACATTTCGCCATTTTGACGTCATCGGCATGAAAAATACGCGCCCTGAATGGGTGATTGAATGAAAAATTCCTGGTCGACAGGTCTTCTCTACAAAACCGTAAAAATACTGGAATCAGTTACGTATGAGCGAGGCGCCATGCACCATGTGACTGCGATTGCGTTAAATAAATAAATAAATAAATAAAGAAATAAAATATTTAATTACTCGTAGAATATTTCTAGCTGTAAGAAATTACAGTTTAAAGGTACGACCCCACCGCTGCGTAAAATACGGTGTCGTTACGTGGACAAAAGTCGGGGCCATTGTAACAACATGGCGCCGTTTTTGTCGCACCGTAACCTGTGGTGTCTAATATGTCTAAAAGTAGGGTTTTTTGTCGTTCTGAATTTACTGGCTCCATTATCGACTTATTTTGACTCTTTGGTCTCGTCTAGGGTAAAGAGCAAACTCATTCCAATAATATATTAGGTAATATTCCAACAATAATTTTAAATTCTCCTGTAAGGCATTGAGCATATTTACCGAAGCATATTGCTACGGCAAAAAGAGCGCAGTGTTTTATTTTATCCCGCTTTGAACCGCAAATTGAATCAGGAAATATAACGGAGATCGGCAATTGCTTGCATTTCCCCGATTTCTAGACACAGGGGAAAACCGCTTTAGCAAATTGAATTATCAGACAAAAAACAGCTGTTATTGCACGGCCATTTTGAATTTTGTTTCAACAGTACCCTTAAGGTTAAATGTTTGTTATTTGTATGTTATCTTATTCTTATTTTACATGTACGCATGTTTAAATTTAAGCTGAATAGGCTATTTGACTAATTTTAGGAAACGTTTTTAAATGATTCTTTATCACATAACAAGCACACTACATTGATATTTCTTTGAGATTCTACTGTATTATCAATAAAAATGTAAGTTAAAGTTTAAATTTTCAAAACAACGCGAAAAACGCTGTTTCTATCTATGGCGGACTAGTGTGACGTCACACGCAAGTAAACAAACAAGTTCATTTGACAGCTTAGCATATGAAGTGAATTTGTTTACTTGCATGTGACTTCACATCACAGATTATAAAGTACTTATTTCTAACATCACATAGCGTTTTTGCCACAGATTAGATTTCAAAAAAAAATCCTTATTATTTCGTGTAATTTCCAAAAAAATAGACATAATTTAATATGAAATAAAGTGAAATACGTTATTTTACGCTAGTACCAGATAGGATGACCACAATTTGTAGAATATTTTCAATGTTGTCAAATAGCCTATTGGGACATTTTGATATTTTCATGTCAGAACATGAAAAGTAGCAGAATGTGTGTCTCGGTGATTAATAATAAAATTAATTGCAAAAGTAGTCTTTGATATATGTTACCGTATTGTTTTTATCTCGGCCGCCATTACTACCAAGTAAATAAGATCTAACTTAACGTTGACAATACTATGACATGATAAAGGCAATGTAGTTCTACGCAATAGAATAGAAGCCTTGATTCGCCCAAAGAAAGCCGACAACCAAAAAGTACAAGAAAAATGGTCGTCACATAAGTTCATGATGGTAACAAAGCAAGATGGGTAGAAGTAAAGTAGAATAAAGGTCCTGGTAGTCGTTTTTTGGTTATTTTGTTGGTTATCTTTCGGTACGACACTATCGACCACTCTTTGGCCGCATTGGCCAATAAAATCAGTTGGAAAATGTAATAGGTATTCCGATTCAGTTCTATTGCAGTGGAATGTATACCTACGTTGTTTATAAAATATTGGGCAATTAATACTTTCTAGGTTATCGGACCATCACGACATAATCACGAAATGACTCAGGTAATAAAAAAGGAATCACGATATTGATAATGATACCAGACATGACCTCATGTGATAGAGGATATTATAGAATGACACGAACTTTCATTAGTCATTAATTACGAGAAATACGAGTAATTTACGTTATAATTTTTATAATAAAAAAGTATTTTTTGAAGTCAAGCTATAAATGAGAGTAGTCGCCATCTTGATTTGATACTTTTTGTTAAAACAAATTGATACGATCCTATAATTATTACAATAATAAATTACTACGTTTGTAATTTTATAGAAAACTGAGGGTCAGGAAGAAATACTAGCACTCTACCAATATTTGACTAAAATAGGACTGCGTTGGACATTTCTGCAGAATGCATCCGGGTCCCAACTAACGGCAGCCCTAAAACAAGATGGCGGAACTAGATCTGCGGGCCTAGTATGGTTTCGTTTATTGCGTGACAAAATGAGAATACAACATCCGTCACTTTTTGACACGTATGTAAGTATATAAGTACAAGAGTGACGGATGCTTTATCGACATTTTGTCATGAGATAAACTTAACTATACTAAGCCCGCTGGTGATCACTGGAGAAGTAAGGAGATAGCCTTTGGTCAACCAATAAACTTTAAGACGGACAGAAGATCGAACCGATTATCTGGCTGACTGACTTTAGTTACTTAAATTTTCTTTACCTAAATAAAATCTCACTTTGATTTTTAGTGTTCCGTCGCCAAAATGACAACAAGTCTAAGATATTGTCGTCAAAGTAATGTTACTCATCATGTATTTATTTTTTATTTCGCCAATTTCATATTTAAGTATTTGTTTAATAGTATATACGTTTCATTTATTTATTAGTTTGTATAGCGTTCCGTCTGTCTGTCACACTCGGTGCTGGCTGAAAATCAGCGCTGCAGGTGCTTAGCACCTCAGCATCATGCTGAGCCAGTATCCGATTCACTGCCACGAAGACACACCGCCACTTTGTTTTAGTTTTAGTTTACTGTTTTTACTTTTTTTTTTTCTGTGTTTTGTTGTGGTTAGTGAATAAATGTATTTTTCTTTTTTTTCTTTCTTTCTTTAAATAATTTTAATATAGCCTATGACACTCTCGTGGTTAAGACGAATCTAACCACGTATAATTTGATAAAATCGGTCACGAGCGGAGATTGAGTCGGACATACATACAAGTCAAACACAACACCCTCCTTTTGGGCTGTGCCGCAGTCTTTTAGTTTCGTCCGTGCGTATGTCATAGGAATTTTCTTGAATATTAGAACAGGTTAATTAACGAAATTTGGAATAATATACCGTTAAAGGATTAATACCGAAAAACTGCGATTCTCAACAAAACAGCGTTAGTGTCATGATACGCTCTATTGCTGGTGCACTTTTCCACATGGTATTTTTGAGATTGATTTTTGTGTTTGTAGTAACGGCTTCCGAGCCCTCTACTTACCATGGTCCGACATGCTCTTGTCCGGCTTTTTTTTTATCTTTTATCTTTTAGCTACTCCCCCTACTTCTTGCCGTTGGGGGTCGATTTTCGGGAAATCCTTTCTTATTGCACCCCTAGACCTCATAAGGAAACTATGTACTAAATTTGGTATCTTTTGACTGCGGTTTTTTGTATTTGCATTGCACCAAGCTATTGTGTGAGTTCAACATTTTTTGAATAAAATCGGATTGAGTTTTTAATCATGTGTCAAAATAAAATGTAATGTAAATCAAAAGCTAAGCTAAGGAGTATTGATATAAATCACACCCAAAATAACTTTCTACCCCTTTTTCACCCCCTTAGGGGATGAATTTCAATAAAATACGAAACACGTCTTCCAGCCATTGAAGTAGATTGGACCAAGGAATCAAGTTGTTCCAAACAAACCTTTTTTTACCCCCCCCTTAGGGGTAGAATTTCGGAAAATGCTTTCTTATCGGATGCCTATGTCATACAAAGAACGCACAGGAGGGTGGAGGTGGTGGAAGTTTCAGGTCTTTACAATCAACGATTTAGGCTGTGTGCTGGTCCGTCAGTCAGTCATTCAAGACAACGCATTTTATATGTATAAATATTAACTGTCAGTCACTACCAACCTGACTGGAAATTTTAGACTAAATCTTAATATGTTCAGTTAGAAGAAAAATATCAAAGAATATGCATATGAGTAATGCGGAATAATGACCGCAGCCACGTGGGGTTTCCCACAGGTACAAGCAATCGTGGCCATGAATAAAACCGATAATCGATATCACCTTACTATGTATGGTATTATTTTTAAAACAGCAAGGTTTGCTTGACAGTGGACTGAGGCGTTTTTCTCTGCTTTGACTCTAGACAAGATAATTAACAGTTTCTATGATCTAGTGTAAATAGCGCCCGCTATTGTATAAACCTTAAAGGTTTCTAATAGTGGCTTTAATTGTTAAAAACTGTATTTCTCCTTATAATTAAATAAATTGAAGAAAAAAAAAAAAGTAATGGCGCCGTAGCTCTTAAACGGGTGAACCGATTTGGAAACAAATTTGTTTGTTTTAAAGAAGGATTTTTAGCGGTGGTTGTTAACTAAGATTCATCAATTTCGGTTCAGCCGTTTAAAAGATATTAGCTCTGAAAAAAGAGGTCACTATTATATCGGGCGTTCTTATCTATCCCATAGTTATTATCTGGAGGCCTAGTGTGGCTGTGTTTATCGTCACTTTCTGACATACAAGTACGAGAGGGACGGACGCTTTATTCACATTTCGTCACGTGATAAATGCAACCGTACTAGGCACGCTGCATCTGTGACCCTCAGTAATTTTCGAAGACGTACAAAATGTTTTCTATTCACTTACTATCAGGTGGCCTGTGCTTGAGGACCACGTGAGATCTCAGACCCTTAGACATCTAGATTCTCAAGACTGCAATCCTAAGGCCCGTATTAATAAACTGATCTCAACTCTAATGCTCGTCTCGAGATGTGTCAAAAATGACAGTGTTCTATGGTTTGGCGTTTACATTGACGTATCTTGTGACGGGCCTCACAGTCAAGATGAGTTTGTTAATACGGCCCTAAGACTGCCATTTGCCAACCTTGAGGACTAAGATGGAATGCCTCTACCCTAGTAATTGCGACATTTGTCTTATCCTCACACCGTATCACAACAATGCGAACACTGCTTGGCTTTTTTTATGGCATATAGAAGGCAAACGAGCCCACAGGCCACCTGATGGTAAGTGGAAACTGTGACCATAGACATTCGCATTCATAAGACTGCAAGCCTAAGACTGCAAATGCGTTGCCAACCCTGAGGACTAAGATGGAATGCCTCTATGCTAGTCATTACACCGGCTGTCTAATCCCCAAACCGGAACACAACAATGCGAACACTACTGTTTGGCGGTTAATAGATAAGATTGTGGTAGCAATCCAGACGGACCCTGCACAAGATCTACCACCATAGTGGTTTGAATATTGGAAACGGACATAGGGTAGAAGCACCATTTGTGGCCTCTGTACCCTTTTCGGCCACTTTAGGTTGAAATGAGTATTAAAAAATACTGCAATATTAAAAATAATGATTATATAGCAGAGTCTTTTTTGTAATATTTTAATTCTTTACATATTCGTTAAAATTTAATTTGAATTTGTCATAATAAATCCCCAGCATAGCCGTTTGGTATACGGGTATTTTAGGTTAAAACAATCATTTTGAGCGCTGATACTCTTCCCAGTGCTGATGGCAACACAAGGCCCTAGGCCAAATTGTTAATTTTAATTATTTTATATTTAGTATCATAAAAAAACCCTTTTTAATTTGCATTATTTTAACCTTTATACACTGTACTGTATGTAACCTATAAATTGTATGAGTGGCATATCTAAATAAAATGGGTTTGGTTTGTACACAGTCCGCTGATGCACTTTAACTATAAACTTTACTCACTAGTTCCAAAATTCAAATTAGACTGAACCGTAATATAGAGTTGTAACTTTTTATTTTTAAATGTGGTGTCAAAACGACACGCGCGGGGAATGATTGTTAGTGGATATCCATTGTTCGATGACCTATTTTGATTGATATATCAGATAATATTGAAAATAATGAGGCTTTTGATAAGAGAAGTCTTTAGTCCATGTAAATATATATATGGTACCAACATGTGCCTATAGGAGACTACACTGCCCTGCTAAGCCAATAGGTAGTATTTCAGATAAAACTCCTGTAGCAATATCAACCTTATTACTAATGAAGAGAAATATTGATGTATGTATTTATCTACACTGAATCTATCTGTATGCTGATCTGGCGAACTAGAATAACGTGATCCCTGCCTTTGCTACGCAGGCGCTACGGCCCGCTACGCCGAGCGCCGGAGCCATGATAAAGCTACGATAATAAGAATAATACGTAATAAGTATTCACTGTAAGGCAGTAAATTGACAGCTTTTTTCTGTAGTATTATTGAGGATTATGCGCGACGGTGACTGCTTACCATCAGCCCCCTATTTCACCATCAGCCCCCTATTTCACCATCTTGATAAGGACAAGTGACATTTTTTATTTATTTATTTATTATAACAAACACAAATTTTAGATATTATACATTGTTTCACAAAACTGTTTACACAGTTTGACTGCGGAATCTTCGGTCCAGCTTGATGACAACAGATTACACAAAAGTGGTACATAATTAGATATACTTATACTAATATATATATATATATTTAGATGAGCATCGTATTCACAATGAATCCAGGAGATGCCTATGTAACTTAGCTTTAAATCTACGTTTGTTGGTTTCCAGAACAATATCAGCTGGTAATCTGTTCAGGAGATAAGGTAGACGTTTTTTAAGTGTCCTGTGTACATGGCATTTCATTACATTTCAGTGTACATGGCGTAGCTTATATGGAACCCAGTGATGTATCAGCGTGTTAACTTTGCAATGCACACTGAATTGTCGCCTGTCACCTGTCATTGTCAATATAGTGAAATAGGAGGCAGGTGGTCTATCTGGGGCTATAATATTGCTTTTAATATGCTATCGTATTGTCAACGTTACTTGACCGTAATGGCGGCAGAGTTAAACAACCAATGCGATAAAACTACTCCTAAAAATAAACTAAAAGGCTTATCCTCTTATAAACGCGCAATAGCTAAAGTGTGCTTCAAATACTTGTCATTGTGACATTTAAATTTGACAGAAAGTGACAAAGAATACTTTTATTAAAATTTGTTTATTGAGCGGCAGATCTAAAAGCGTCTTCTGCGGCAGCGCATTGTACAATAGACGCTGCTAGCATTTCCTCTTTGAACGGCTAAATTTATTCGTTGAGCGAAAATACTGCTAGATGTTAGAGAGTGTCATGAATTCTTTTACGCTAATTTTTAATTTTATTTATATCACAATAATAATTAATAAATAGTTCAGACCAATATACTCGTACCTAACCACCAAAAAAAAAATCACTGTTGATAGCCACTTGTTTAAATGTCCTTGTCCGGAATAGAGCCGACACCGTGCGGCCGCGGGCGCATCACCGGCGCGACTACTTCGATTATTAAAACTTTATTTTACCTCGAACGCTCCAAATAGCCTTTTTCTAACTGATAGTAGGCCATGCGTCAATAAAGTAGTCTTGATACTTTTATACTGTAATTGGTAGTGACTGTGCGATCTATATTTTGATGGCCATGCATTTGACGATGAAGGTGAATTAAAAACGATATATTTAGAAATCGGATCATTTCTTAATTGTATTTATAGATAATATTAAAATACATATAATATTATGATTCCTAATACTGATTCGATGTTTAGGAAATGCAAACATTTCGTACTCATTACTTTAAAGTGATCCAACACTGTAATTATAAAACTGTATAAAACATTTTAAATTACAGCCGAATTCTTGATGAATGTCTTATAACATTTTTTAACCGCAGTGCCCTCACAGCACCATTAGTTAGGATAAAATGGTTAAAATTTAAACTATATCTTCCAAATGTCCAATCTAAACAAGAAACTATTTTGCTCCGTTATTGTTTTTGATTTCAATTTCAATTGATTTTTTTTTAAAACACCACTACTACTACTACTAGTATCAAAACTAACCAGTCCTCCTGTATTCAGGACAAAGCTCACAATAGAAATTACGGCCCTCACGCGCCCTGCCACCCTTTACAGCTACGACGATAGAAGCGAGTGAGCCTGCTCGATGACATTCTTTTGAGGTTTTAATAATGGCTGAAATTAGCACAAGAGCAACAAATTTGAATAAATAAATATTAATGGAAAATATTGAACCAATTGACCACCTTTTTGCAGTCTTAGGATTGCAGTCTTGTGATAATGGATTTGAGAATGATAAGGTGTATAAGGGGAGCCTGCCGTTTGGCCAAAATATGTTTGGTCAAATGTATCATTTCCGTAATTATCAATTCCCAAAAAGTTTTTTTTTTATTTCCGAAATATCGAAACCGCTTGCACTTCAGAAGAAAAAATAATCGACCTGTAATTAAAACGCACATTGTTAGTATCAAAATGCGTTTAGGTACCCTATCGCATTCAAGTCGCCCTTAAAAACATTCAACGAGTTTAGGCGAAATGTAGGAGAATAACTATCTTTATTATCTACTCGTTAGGTATACTAACTCCTATTTAACATGACAGTAATGGCAGTCGAGTTACAAATAATATGAAAACATGTCAAAAGTAACATAGCTTTACCGAGCAGAACAGAGCCTTGTTTTCGAAAAGAATCTTGTTGTGTATCATACATTCGTCACCCTAACCCCATTGTACAATATTCCCAATATGATTTACATTTCGCTCGCAGCTTCATCCGTCGGGATGGGAATTTATTGTCCCTGTTATTCGGATGTGAACATGTCACGCCGTGTCGGATTTATCCAGTTTTCTGTAGCATGTGTTGCAATATTTACCTTGTTAGTAGTTTTCGCGATATAAACGACAAACTAACATTGTGAAGCTATTTAGTTTAAGACTGTTATTTTGTTTGCGTAGAATCTTGTACGCTTTAGAGGGTAGTGTTAGTTTTTTAGAGCTGTAAACTATTTATGAGTCAAATAAAACGTCGAATGGACGATGAACAAACCAACGAACAAAGTCATATTTTTTTTGTCTTCCATTGTCTGCTTGCTTCAATCAAGGCACACCCGTTGCTTGTTATTTTTATTATTTTTTTCTATTTGTTTGTTTCCGTTTTAATTAGGATAAATCTTTACTAGTTTTCATTAAGATGTAAACGTAAACCACTACTAGTAATACTTACTTACTAGTATTCTTTACCTACTTAGACTGTGTTTGTGTTGTTGTTTTGTGCACAGACAGAAACCACAGATTGTTAGCGCGCATCGCTTGGCACAGATAAGCTATACAACATATTTTCAAGACTTATTGTCAAGTAATGCAGATAGTGTTAGTTTATCTCATGGCTACCTGGGGCGCTGTCTGTTGTGACATGCAGTTATTTTTTAGTTTTATTTCATTTTTGTTTAAATGTAAGTACCGAAATGTCTGTATGGCCTTCCGTGTCAGCTCAGCGTTGGCTTCACAGCCAGCATATGCTGAGTTGGGTCCGTTTCGCAACATTAACGCGACATGTCGTCTCTTTTCTTTTATTTTTTTACTTTTTATTTTTTGTCTGCGTGTTTTTGTTGTGAATAAATGATTTACTTACTTACTTACTTACTTACTCATAACTTGAATCATAACGTCACCCTGACACAGTTCTATGGTACCCACCATAGGGTTCCATTGGGATGAGAGTATATAGTATGCTAGGGTAATGGTTTAGGTTATTGTAACACTTAAAAAGCTGAAACACCACTACTGTTTTGTTTTATGCAGTGTGTGCGCCGGTAGTGCAAATTTTCTCCCCTATCCAACCCCGCTTTCAGAATTCACGGCGCACTTCTCAAAAGCAGCCATATTGGAGAGTGTGGCTGGCCCAGTAGATTAGGTTGTCAATCCCTGGTCGCAAGATTTCGAGTTCCAACCTCAGCGGCTATATACATATATATATTAAACATTTTCTGCGTCATTCCGTGTAGGAGTGACGTAAGCTGCCAAACGATCGCGACGAGCGCTTACGTCAATTCGAAACATTTTGTCCCTATTCGACAATCGTTTACGTCAGCGTTAAGTATCCCGCGTAGTGCCACAGGTCTGACAATATCTTTATGACAGTGCCGAGTTACGATTTTGATTAAATTTAAATATGCTCAGTAAATATCTGCCACAACGTAATATACCACAATATTACTTGGGGTTTCTCTGCGTGATAGAAACAGAAATGATGTTATCCGCAGTAGAACTAAGGTTATCGACATAGCCCGAAGAATAGCTAAACTGAAGTGGCAGTGGGCGGGGCACATTGCTCGCAGGACTGATGGCCGATGGGGTCAGAAGGTTCTGGAGTGGCGTCCGCGGACCGGAAGACGAGCTGTACGTAGGCCTCCAACAAGATGGAGTGACTACTTCGTCAGGATCTCGGGACCGTGGTGGATGCGAAAAGCAGAAGACCGGTCTGAGTGGAAAACCTTGGGGGAGGCCTATGTCCAGCAGTGGACGTCTTTCGGCTGACATGATGATTAATTACTTTTGATTCTTAATTCGATTTCTGATATTTTTCCTTAAAATATGCTTACGAACCCTTTTATATAAAAATATCAAACCCTTGTCGACTCCATGACTTTTCCCCTACATCCACCACTCAGTTTGGCCAACAATCACCGACACCATTGATTGCCGCTACATAATGCATGGACCCCCTACCCACCCCTCAAATTATCAACCTACCAACACAGCATGACCTCAGCCAGTTGTAAGGCATCAAGCATTCACAGCTGAGGTGAAAGGGGTCACCCAACGTTGGCATAGCATGCATGTCGATTATGCCCCATCGATTTTAATAATTACACGGCTGTCTGTCTGTATGTGGGTGTGTTACGGTGAAAGGGTTTTTTTTTTCTATCATAGTCATAAAACGTAAAATTTGTAAATTCAGGATCTACTCGGTGGTTTTTTTTTGTCCAACGGTTTGTTAGATCATTTTCAAAATGGTATTTTTTCATAGTAGCGAATTTTCAGATCGCGTTCTTATTGAAACGCCGTCAAAAATTCCATACGAAATGCGATAACTTTTCTCTCCCCTCAAACTTAGAAATTGTAGACTTATTATAAAGAAACAAATTAAATAAGGCAGCGTACAAACATAGCTTTTCATAACAACCACAACATATTCAAAAATCGTGGAAATTGGACTAGATTTAGGGGATAAGAAACGTTATCGCCTGGAGCTATATATGTATTTAAATTTAAAATATTAAAACGCGTAGAAATCGCTCCATCATCAATTTACGGACAGATACAAAAATACACAGATACAACCCACGTTTTCTTTGGGGATTAAAAATTGGAATATCCCTGGGCAAACTTTCATCTGACCAATCCAACGCTGTTTAACCGTAACATTAACATTTGGACATGCCTGAACAGGGTTTCCATCGGCCAGTACCCTTTTACTTGGAACCGCGGTGACACATTTAGTAAATTAAATAGGATCTGTAATTATATTATGAACACAATAACTATTTTGTGTAAGGTAAGGGAGTTCACGTCATTTTTTTCCTAGAAGAATGACATTCATTGCCTTTGGCCAGGCTTTCATGGTTTTTTTAACCACCGAACCTCCCTAACGAAAAAGGGGGGTGTTGTAAATTTGACGCGTAGATCTGTGTGTCTGTATGTGGCATCGTAGCTTCCAATTGGATGGGCCGATTTAGATGCGATTTATTTTGAATGATAGCTAGTTTAATCGAAGATTTTAGCTAGGTTCCATCAACATCGGTTAAACCGTTTAAAATACGAGTATCGTCATTAATATTGGGAGCTTTTATTTATTTATTATATTTGTTTAATCTCATTCCACAAAATAATTACCTACAAATGGTGGACCTATTGCCAAATTGAATTCTCTACCAGTCGAACCAATAACTAATCAGAACTTTACGTAGTGCGTGCACAAAAAAAGAAGACAGGCAGAGATAAAAACTAAAAACTTCCATGTCACAAAGTCTTGTTATTTATCTTTTAATTATATTACAAAACAACATGGATACTTTAATATAGTAACACTTACTTAAATTTGTCTGATGTGAATTAAGTTGTAAAGTAAAAATAATTGGTCGCTATCCCGGAACACGATCAATTTTTTTTATCATTTTAATACCAATAAATAATTATAACTGCTTGTAAAACTAAAAAAACTAACTAACTAATTAATCACTCCATTATTAATAATAATTAAACAAATAATCTTTTATAATATTCACAGAATTACTCATAATTAAGATTTACGTATCAAGAAACTAAACAACAATTTACTTATAACGCCATCTAGCGCGCCTGTTTCAAACCACCGAGCGTGTAAGTGAGCTAATAAGTTGAACGTTAGCGTCCAGCAAGACTTACGAGTTCCGATTGATTGGTTACCACATTATCCATTTCGCTCAAGATATCCGGCAGATGGCATTAGTAGTATTAATCTTACAAGGAAAGGTACCCAACTGTCCGACTCCGATTTTGTCGATTTTTATTTATGTTAGACAGTAGTTTAAAATAACAGACACGTATTTTTTTTAGCCCGTACACAACCTGGTGGGAGAAATTATCCTCCAAAGTAGTGAAAAGTGACTAAACCCTTTAACTTCTACAGAGATTTCATTTTTTTTTTAATTGCTAGTGTCCTACTGGTTTAATTATTATGTTTAAGAACATGAAAAAATAATGAGCACGTGTTTTGTTATATCGGTTAAAACCATTTGAAAAAACCATAGTAAGTGTATCTTCGATGAAAAGTATATAAATATGAAGCGTTTTTTTTAAATAATAGTTTTGCTGATATAACAGAACAAGTGCTCATTATTTTTTCATGTCCTTAAACATTAAATCAAACCAGTGTAGGAAAATGGCATTTAAAAAAAACTCTATAGAGGTTATATGGTTTCTAGTCACTTTCCAGTACTTTGGAGGTCAATTTCTCAGTTTTGGCAGCTAAAAAAAATACGTGTGTGTTATTTTAGACTACTCTCAAACATATAATATCAAAATAAACCAAATCGGAATCGGACAGTTGGGCACCTTTCCTTGTATATTTCACTAACAAGGTAATGAGCATTGAGTATTGAGTACTTAATAGAGTAGAGATTATTTTTCTTAAAGTACGTAACAAGTAGCGATCAAATTCGCCAAAATTCTTATTAATAAGTTTAGTACCTACTAATTTAATAATTAAGTAATTACGACACGCTGTTACAGCGAATCTGACTGTGCACAAATGGTTTATTGTTATCCCTTTGGAATCTAAAATTTTCCGGGTTAAAATTACGCGTTTTATCGGCATATGAGCACATTTTTCAGTCTACTTTGGAAATTTACCGTTTGTTTATTTTAATCATGTTATTTATTGAACTGACTTAAGAATTTGTTTGTTTTACTGTATAATGATGGCACAAATATCAGAATTAATAACGTTTTAGATTAGCTAAAACTTTCTATAAAAAATGTGGTCAGAGAGTGCAACCCCTAAATACCAACTAATCATTTTATCATTATTTGTAGGTATAACTGTTCTTTTAGACACATAGGAGCGAATGCGAACAAATTCATTAAAAATTGCAAGGTTTGAGCAACACCTCTACCTGTTAAACTGTGTGTGTTTTTTTATCTATATAGTAGAAATAGACTTCAAGAGAGAAACGTTTATTCGACACGTCAACGCAAGGATAGATACATTGTAGAAAAGAGACATAGTGTAAAGTCACCGTCGACCTTATATGAGTGCAAAAAGTGGGAAATATATCTGTCGTACTCCTCCCGCTCATACAAAGTATAGGGCAGAGGCCGACTACACAGTTCTCTGGCTGACCACTCTGGTGACTTTACCCTACATCATCATCATCCTTCCCTTATCCCAATCATTAGTGAAGCAGCGCGTCTTTGTTCTAAATGTCCCTACCAGCCGCCATCTTAGTATTCATTCCCTTGTTTTTCAAACCGCATCTTTACACATTCCATCTATCTTTAACCAAAGCCCTCTTTATTCATGTCTAAAACACTTTTATTACTTACTAGTAAAAATAGCTTATTATGTACATCAATGAAACTTTGTTTATAATTTTATCTTAGCACTAGAAATGAGGATCTCCCGAGTCCTACCAAAATTTAGGGGTCCTACCCCCATTGGTATGGGCAGGGGGAAATTTTATAAGGCGAGTGAAGTGAAATTTTTCATGTATTTTTTTGTGCTGAATCGAATGAGACCATTCTTATACTTATAGGATCAATATTTTGCGACACATGAAGGGGTTTTGTTGGAAAAGAATGAAAAGAACAAAATATTTCAAGTCAAAAGTAGGATTTAATCAGCAAAAATATGTTCATAGTTGATATTACCTACGGTCCTAGTGTAAAAATTCTCCAATAATTGTTTTTGCTGATTAAATCTTACCACTGACTTTTCTTTTTTCCAAAAATGGGTATAGTCTCGTCCGATTCAGTGTAAAAAGTAACCTATAAATAACACTTCACTCGCCTAGTAAAATTTCCCCCCTACCAATGCGGGTAGGACCCCTAAATTTTGGTAGGACTAGGCAGATCCTTATCTACTGCCAAGATAAAGTTATAAACAAAGTTTCATTGCCGTACATAATTTGCCGCTAAATTGTCTTATTTAGTCTTACTTTACCAGTATTATTCTCGTCACGTGATTGTCATTCCTTCTCCAAACATGCCCAAACCATGACCATCTATTCCATTTAATCTAATTGGTTCAAAGACTGTAAAATACCGGTATCTCGCACCAAAAACGTGAAACTTTCAAATAGTGACATCACCTATAATCAAATGCATTTAGACCGTTAACTTCCGATCCGTTTTACCTTAAATCCTTGTTTTTCTTAAACCTACGCATCCGAAAAAGGCTTGGGAACCTTTTAAAGCAGGTTGATTCAGAAAATAATCGGATATTAATACTTATTTGGCTTTATTAACGGATCTGTGTTTGAAAACAGTAGGGTAAACGGCCTCTTGTTGAACCGACGAAGGAAATTGTGTTTGAATTTAGTATACAAATATTTTTGTTGAAAAAAAAAACGTTTTTTTTTCGTCGGATGAAAAAGTTAATTAAATTAGAACGATATTATATAGCAACCAATTTTCTTTCATGCAAAATATTCTATACCTTTAATTTATTATATCGTTCGTCGTAGTTAATATTAACATTTAATCAAAATGCGCAATTTCTTCTTCTCAAATTGAGTACTTTAGAAATTGCATGAAAATAATTTAATCTGCCATTTTGTCAGAAAAATTATGTGTACAAATGTCATCTTACCAGTTTCATTGTAATTTGCAATCTACTTTAATATTAAAATTGAAACTGAGCGCGTCCCCCCAAGCTTGCTTAAAGAACAGCATTTTATATCAACCGTCCGGATTTTAATACTGAAATATGATTATGTATTAAGAAGATCTTTTTTGATATTATTACGTGCTGTACGTTTTTTATCAGTTAATATTAAAATTTTCTACTCTTAACAAAAAAAAATGCGTGTAATCTTTTGCTATGTAAATATTTTTGAAAATGTAATATTATTTTTTGTATTAGTGTATATACGTGTTGCGTAGTGAGCACAGTACGATGTGCAGTTTGTTTTTTGTAAATATTCAAGATATACGCGTATAGTTTATATTATTTACTGTTAAAAGATATCGTTCTTTTTTTTAGTTATTAAAGAGCAAGTTTTCAATTTCATTGTTATCGGGTTAACAGTCAATATGTGTTCCAAATTTTAGCGCATTCAAATAAACGTAACTGGTTTAAAGTTGGCTTTCGAAATGTGAACCAAACATACATACTAACATACAAATGAAGTAAGATAAAGTAAAATAAAGAAGTAAAGTCTCGGCTTAAAATTCATGATGCTGCTGTTTTCATTCGTCGCAACGTCGAAAAATACGGAAGGAGTTGTGATTTCTTTAACAGAATACTTTTTCCCTGGTTATAACTTTTTATCGGAAAGACTTGTAAAAAGGCAAACGTAGAGGAAATATTTCAAAAAAACAACAACTTTTAGCACCTTTAATTCAAGATGGCGGCTATTTATTAGGACCCCATTAATTAACAATAAAGATCAAAAAAAAACTTTGCTCCACTTTTTGTAAAGCAGAATGTCATCCCCTTCAAACTGGATAACACGGTTTTTGCAGACTTGTTTGCTAAGCTATAAATAAATAATTACAAATTCATAAAATAACTGTTTCCATTGTTTTAAGTGCTTGTGCAAAAGTACTTTTAAGGATCTTTCACTCTGAAATTTCAATTGGACAGAAAGTGACAAAACATAATTTAACTAAAATGGTTTTCTTTTGTACATTAATGTTTTTTTCTGAGATTTTCTGAGTTGTTTAATTGTTCCTTTACCCTGCTGAGGCCGGTATATCGGTTGTCGACCCGATGTTTGCCCCGACTTCCCTTTTTGGAGGCGGTCGCGGTGACCGCTGCCGCTGGTATACTTACCTTTAATATTGATACAGTAATACCATTAGAAATCTGCTTTTCAGTTTACTTTAAGATATTAAATATTATTACTACTTACTACTTCGTTATCATAACTATTATAAATGCGACAGTGTGTTAGTTAGTTCCATCGAACCCAACAAACATAATATTGTAATTTTGTATTTATAACAAAAGCTTTTAAACACATAAATACTTAATAAGTAAATCAGAACTCAAATTAACTTATTTGTTTGAAGATAAATTCATAGTTAAAATTCATTTATTTATTTGTAAGAGTAAAGTTAAGTATTTATGATCTTATTTATACTGCAATTGTATTCAAATTTTGTAATTAGTGTTAACAAGGTTTTTTTTTTTAGTCAATAATCATATTAACTAAAACCAAGTAGGTACACTGGGTGGGTACCAAGTAGGTACCTTACGTATTCAATTTTCTTAAAACACTTATTAATATTACATAGGACCTGGTGTTGTGTTTTAATAGTAGTAGTGTAATTCTATTATAACTTATTTCAGTTAGTTATATTAAAATTATAATTATGGTTATACTGTGCAAGGTTTTTTTTCTTAGTAGTTTTTGAACCCGTGGCAGATATTGGAGTTGCAAAATAATTTCAGCTTCTTCAATTCGTTAAAGCCGTTGGTTGTGTGTGTGTGGGTCTGTGTGTACCGTCGCTTGTAAACTGAAACGAAAACGGCCGTTCAGTATCAGCTCTGTAAGAAGGGGTCACCACTATATTGTTGGTTTTTATCTATCAAAAACTTAATTACCAATATAACCATAAGTTTTTTTTTTATGGCAATGACAAGGCACGCGAGAACTCAGGCCATGATGGTAAGTGGGATCTGAGACCCATAGTCATTTGAAACCTCAAGACTGCAATCCTAGGAACTCGAATGCGTTGCCGACCCTGAGGACTGAGATGGAAAGCCTCTATGCTAGTAATTTCACCGGGTGTCTTATCCCAATCTCTTAACACTGCTGCTTGGCGGTGCCGGTGGGTTAATGGATAAGATGGTGGTAGCGATCCGGACTAAATTACCAATATCGCCCCTTAAATTGGAACCGTTTGAACACAAAGATTCCACAACCTCGCTTGCTTACGTAAAACAAACAGCCACGGGGACAGAATTAGTTATACAATAATTAGAAGGACCGCTCCAAAAGGGGCGAGCCTTCTACGGCCCCACAAATTGTCGAGCTAAACATTTTCTATGACTTATATGGTGCTGCGAATTGGTCCACAAATGTGGTGGTTGACAAAAGCTGTTAAATGGCCGGCATGGTGTGACCTCGTGCCTGGTGTGAAGTGGGGGGCAAATAAACACTCATCCAGTTTTGAAAAGACTTGTTTCTGAAACGTCACACTTGCGCCTGTATTCTTGGCGGTAAAACCCAAATCGTATTTGATCTGTTACGGTATTGTTAAGTCAATGAGGTAAATAAGAGCTATCAACACGATAGTGTTTTTACCGTGTTGAAAAGAGGTCTGGAATCTGGTTGACGTATGGTGATTGTTGTCTTTACAAGTTGATAAGCTTCTAAGTTCTGGGCCGAGATTCTACGTAGGCGGTAAAAACCAAGTGGTCTTTGATCTGTTATCGTATTGTTAACGTTTTGATAGCTCTTTTTTACTTGGCAGTAATGACGGCCTAGTCAAAAACATTTCATAACAGGTCAAAGACGATATGGTTTTTACCGCCCTGGTGGCAGGGACTGGAAAACCCTTTTATTTGATTAAGTCTATCAATCGAGTACTACATCATATGCTCTCTCTATTGATAGGGTTACCCTATCGATAGGCGAACCCTAATGATATGGAAACTGCTTCGAACTAGTTTTTCGTATGGGTTTCGGATTAAAGCACTTACATTACGTTAGTGTTACCCTATACATTCTCACTCTCCGTTGACACTGATTCGCAGATTCGTGTGATTGGTTGGTTTCAAGCCTATGCAAACATATTTTGTATGGACTGCATGTAGAGATTAAAACAGCTTGAAGCCGTTCAATTAACACTTCATAGGGAAAGCCTAAAGAGGGTTTTAAGGAATTGGTAAGCGCTTAGTCGAATTATTTGTATCGTTAGGGTTTGTAAAAACCAGTCAATTATATACCCTAACGAAAACCCTTTAAAGGGTAAGCGGTTCAGGTCCCTGCCTGGTAGTAGGTTGGTGACCGATGTCTTTACAAGTTGATAAGCTTTTATGTTCTGTACTAAGTTGTGTATCTTTGAAGATATGTGATATATATGATATGTACTACTTCGTAGGTCCTTCTAACTATAGTAACATTAACGTTTGACGACGCAATGGACTAATTTATTTAGATTAGTTTTTCTTTGAAGTCATGGTTGTTGTGGTGTGGCGTTTGTGGTGACCACATATGGTGTGGTAATCAAGAGTAAGTAATTGTATTGAATTAACTCGTTAGCATTGTTCTATCTATAACAATTCAACATTTTTTGCCTCATTTAGTAGAGCATTTAAAAATATACCTGATCATTTATTTTTCCTGATAAAAAGGAAAGTACGTGAACTGCGTAATACTACATAATAAATAAATTAACTGGAAGAAAAGAAGTGTATCTTTTTTATGTGTTAATTTTATTATTATATATTTAATTGGAAGACCGGTACAAATATACACCGGTACACATACGAGTTTTTGAAAAATTCATTTGAAACAAGGTTTTGTTTGCTTGCTGTATTTTGCACGGTCCTTCGGTAGCTTATCGAGGCCAATGGAAACAAGTCCAAACTCAGTGAGTCTTTTTTAAGTATAGCGATCTTGTCGCCAGCTTCCTACTTCATCATCACAATTAGCTCTGATATAATGCCAGCCGGTATAATGACTAGCATAGAGGCATTCCATCTTAGTCCTCAGGGTTGGCAGTGCATTTGCAGTCTTAGGCTTGCAGTCTTGTGAATGCGAATGTCTATGGGTGTGAGTTTCCACTTACCATCAGGTGGCCTGTGTGCTCGTTTCCCTTCTCTATGCCATAAATATATATTTATATAATAATATAAAATGGCGTCGTCTTCGGGTTTCCACGTGTATTAAAAAGCAAATTGAACTAAACGTAAATTTGAACGAAAAGCAAGCATTTACAGATGTAAACATCGTTTTTCGTCGGATTCACCTTGTTTTCTAAATAAGCTTATCAATAGAACTGAAAAAGCAAGATAATACGTTTTTTCCGACCAAAAACGAAACAATTATTCACTGCATCTGTAAATAAAAAACCATGACAATTCCAAACGTACGGCATCCCAACGTCTGTATAAACATTGAAAAGCGAAAACCAACACGCCATAACAACCATTACATAACACTGAACCTCCCTTTTCGGTGCGGACCAAAAAAGAAAATCCCGGTGGACACGCGACTCTTAACAGCAAAAGGCCACCGTCCATACTCAGATGCCGCCGCTAAATAAGTAAGTAGAGTAAGTGATCGGTGTTGGATTGGGACCAAAATTATGGAGCTGGTCGGGTAAGGGAGTGCACGTTGTGTCTAGCGCTGGGCTTCCCTGCTTTGTTTATATATTGATTGGAGTCTTGCTAAAATGGCGACTGAACTCTTGGACAGGTCGCTGTATATGGATGATATGTTGCCAGGTTTGGGGTTTGGAGTACGGGTGGTTGACCTGTGAATGCCAGTGACTCAGGGTTAGATTGCTGTTGGGAATTAATGAGATGTGTTTGTTGAAGCTTGGTGGAATTGAAAGACTGTAGTTTATTTTTATTTTGAGTTGTTCAATAAGACGTAAAAGTTATTGATAACGCAACATCTGAACGTATTGAGTTAAGAGGCTCTGTTGCATTCGTTAAAAGATATATCCCTATTAGGTACAGTGCAAAAGTGACTTGGCCTGTCGTCAGTTTGTAATATGTACCATATATTAAAGTAGCTGGATGGCTGATTTCTTGCGAAATTGTCATTTCATTTTAAGACCCAGTGAGCTCTGATATCCCATTCATATCATTATTTCGCAGTACCCTTTCACTGCATAGTTCTAATGCTTCTAATCCTCGTAATTAGAGAAAGCCCCATTAGTCTGCGTAAGGCGATCGTTGCCACGCTCGCTGCGTGTGCGACGCTTTATTTACGCAGTTTCCGGCGGCGCAGGAAGGACGTGCACCGTTAGTTCCGCGGGTTGCATAACAATGGCCTTGCAAAACTTAGGAACTGGATTAACTCGACTATAGTGATAATTTATTGGAAAAAAAAATGGTTCATTAAGTGCTAAAATAAAATGAACATAACCAACCGCAAAAACATAAAAAAAACTTAGAGTAAATACTTAATCTTGAAAGGTTGTCAATCACCATGGTTTAAGCTTACAAGCCTTGACGCTGTTTTAAGGGATATTTATTGAGTACATTTATTTTATGTTTTAATCTTTTAAAGTTTATTTTGGCAAACAACGGTACAAAACTTGCTTAAAAAATAAAACATATAGCTAATTATCGACCAGTAAAGCTGCCACAGCTTAATGAAATATATATGATGAAAACAAGCTTAGGTAGGTTACCAATAACAACGACAAAGATATGCCTGATGCTTAAATTACATAGGATAATTATTTTTTTTAGTTTTTAAACAAAAACTAAAATTAAAGTTAAAGTTATAACTTTGAGACTAACAGTCGCACTCAGAGTTAGTTAATGACGATTACCTTAAGTCGTTCCTTAGTAATGGTGTTATATACACAAGGTTGAAAAAATAATGAGGTTTGTGTAATAGGGAATAAGTATATATGGATTTTTAAATCAAATTTCTCAACAAAATATGTAAATACCGTAAAAAAAATCGCCATAAGTAAAATTAAAATTAAAATCGGCGAAGACATATGGATGATTTTAAACTTCTAATTAGTTGACAGGTCAGCCATATAAACTCCATGTTAAATTCTATTTTGCTAGCAAGAGTTAGGAAAAAATCTTAATTATTTTTATAGCTACTTTATCAACTGTTTGTTACTGCTTTTATTGAAACTGTGATAGAAAGTCATATTGCCCACTGTCTCTAAAATTAAAGAACCTTATCTCCGGCTCGGGTAGACGGTTTTTTTACAAAATTAAAAGACGTTTCAAGTCATCTACTATTTGCAAAAAATGGTGAAGCGGAAACAAAATGCTTAATCGCTTGAACGAGCGTAATTTTTTGACTTGTGAGTGTATAATTCCTGCTACATTCGGTTAAATACAAAACTCCTGTTTGGTTCACATTGCGACGTCAAATGAGTTGTACTATTCTATGTAGCAGAAATTTGCGACACACAACACAAAAAATTACGCCGTTTGGCTTCTATATTCTGAGTTAACTAAAAGCGTCTCGGTAGAAATAGGCCTGAACCGGCGCAGAACGGTGCGCGTCCGGCGGAAACGCGGAAAGTAGACTAAGCTGCGCACGCGACGGTCACGCGCCGGAATGTGTCACACCAGATGGGCTGTTCCTGTCTGCAAGCGAAGGGAAACAACGACATGTTTTTAAAGGGACATCCTACTGGAAAAAAGGTACAAGTCCACTGAACTTGTATTTAAAAACCGGCCAAGTGCGAGTCGGACTCGCGCACGAAGTGTTCCGTACCATTATCTATACAACATTAGCAAAAATCGGGAAAAAGTTACGTTGTACAACTTGTACATAATTTATTAATTTTTAAGCTACATGCAGCAAAATATTATGCGAATATTAATATGGAACCAAAAAAACAGCAGAAAATAACACGTTTGTTGTATGGGAGCCCCCTTAAATATTTAATTTATTCTGTTATTAGTGTTTGTTGTAATAGCGGCATACTAAATACATATTCTGTGTAAATTTCAACTATCTAACTATCGCGGTTCATGGGATACAGCCTGGTGACAGACAGACGGACAGACAGACGGAAAGCGGAGTCATAGTAATAGGGTCCCGTTTAAAAAAAAACGGGACTCTAAAAAGGTGAACGGAGTATACTAGACCCTTTTTCATTTGGCCTTCAGAAAAGTTATACTCTTTTTCACAAGGCCCCAGGTAGACAAGTTTCTTGACCTTTTGAACGCCTTACATCGATTACAGAATGTATCACTCCTAAAAAATATTGATACGAAACAAAGTAAAATTAAAGATAATAGTACATTGTTGCCTAGGCGCGGAAAGTAAGGGTTTTCCTGACGAGGTGGTTAGCAGGCCGAGCAACAGCGAGGCCTGCTAAAATACGAGTCAGGCAATCCTCGTTTCCGCCGAGGCATACATAATGCTTTTCTCAAACATGTGAGGAAATAATACAAATACATTTTTAAAAAGCAAGTAATTTAATTATGCAGAGTGAACGAATGTTACCGACTGTCAATTGTTTTTAAATACTAACAATATAAATTGGAATGCAAATTCAAAAAGAAACACACGCACTGTGCTAAAAAAGCGAGCAGTTACCTTGGCTGTTTGGAATTTTTGTCTTGGTCCTTTTGATTTTGTATGCAAATTGACAGCATTTTTAAGAAAAATATAGACATGGACGGAAAGTGTTTTCATATGGTTTTTTTACTCCTAGGAGTAAAATGAGGCTCTTTCCGTCAATGTCTTTCAATCGGAAAACAGTTTTTTCCGAGCATGTTTGAGAAAAATAAATTAATTCAGTCAGGCCTACTGACTGAATAAAAAGTCAGAAGGCCGCACGGGCACTTTTACACGTCAAGAATCTACCAGCGCTTCCCAAGAGGAGACCACTGCCAACCTGACTGGAAATTTTAGAAAAAATCTTAATATGTTCAGTTAGAGGAAAAATATCAAAGAATATGCATATGAGTAATGCGGAATAATGGCCGCAGCCACGTGGGGATTCCCACAGGTACAAGCAATCGTGGCCATGAATAAAACCGATAATCGATATCACCTTCCTATGTATGGTATTATTTTTAAAACAGCTAGGTTTGCTTGACAGTGAACTGAGACGTTAAAGATGACAGATAAAAGAAATTTATTCAGTAAGTAGGCCGCACGGGCACTTTTACACGTCAAGAATCTACCAGCGCTTCCCAAGAGGAGACCACTGCTGAGAAGAAACGCCGCAAGAAACTCAGCAGTCAGACATTTTTTAACCATATTTCATATTACAATGGTACTACTTAGTCTAGCATTATATAAAACTACAAATATTAAATAAAATTTAAATATCAAATAACGTGCGTAGTTCAGCAGGAACAACTACTTATGTGTAAATAAGATGGTGCAAGTTGACCACATAACTTTCGATATGTTTTCCTGCATCAACGGTGTCCCCTATACAAGAAAAAGCAGGATAAAACCAACTTAAAAGTAAGTTTCTAACTTTAAGTATCTTTTAATCTTGAACTTGTGACGGCTGTAGCCATCGTGGCGTCAGTGGCACCACTTTCAGCTGACGGCAAGAGCCATCTATGGCGTTCAAAAGCTTAACGCTAACGTAAAGTATGTTACAAAACTGTCTAACCCAACGATATTAGGTACCCTAAAAGAAATGCCAGAAAATTTGGCGGAGCATCAATACATTACAATATAAGATACACCTCCACAAATATTGTTTCCATTTCAGAAGACCAAAGAAACTAGACAAGCCCGACTGCAAATGTATTATTCTACCTAGGTTACTAAGGCTCGTATTAATAAAGTGATCTCAACTCTAACGCTCGTCAAGATGAGTCAAGATGAGTTTATTAATACTAGTAGATAGTATTAATAAACTCATCTTGACCGTGAGGACCGTCACAAGATACGTCAAAGTAAACGCCATACCATAGAACACTGTCATTTTTGACGCATCTCGAGACGAGCATTAGAGTTGAGATCACTTTATTAATACGGGCCTAAGGCGTTTACACAAAACAGCATGATCTAAAATTGTATTCTTATTATTAAACTGAAACAAATTCACTCATAGTCAAAGTAACTATAACATAACATGTTGCAATAGAGCTAGCAGTATATGGAAGTATTTTTTTAATAATATGAACGTATAATATTTCACTATTTTGGACACTAATTCTATTTATAATAGAAGAAACAATCACAAACCGTAGTGAAAATTACATAATTTGAACACTGATCACTCTACACAAAGTGTCATCAATTATAAACCTTGATTGGAAAGCGTAATTTCACGAACCCGATCAGCCATTCCTCGGTTACTACTCCATAAATTGCAGGCATTGTCCAGACCCCGTCAGTTTTTGCTGACGCATTGGTAGTTTGGCATGGCCGGCCGTCGATCCCGGGGAATGCGAGTCGAGGACGAACTGACCAAAAAAACTTTAAGGACAAACGAAGGCTTTGGTACATTCCAGGGGTACGCAGACTGGCTCAAGTGATTTGCCAATTTCGAATTCTGCGTGCGTAAAATATATGATTACAACGTACTAAAGGACTACCCAGTTGCGTAAGGGTGTCGCTGGTTTTAGGAACTAGGAGTGCCACTATTGCATTTTCTATGACACACGAGTTACAAATATACTGTTGCGAGTTCAAGCGTTATAGCAGTAGCCAGCCGTATAAAAAATCTGGGGTTACTGTACATGGTTTTCCCACCATTTGGAATGTACTAATATTACAAATGTGAAAGTGTGTGTTTGTTTGTAACTCCTTCACGCTCAACCGATTTGGATGAAATTTGAAATTGGGATAGCTTATACCCTGGATAAACTGGTACATGTTATTACGAAAACTTTAAAAGATCCCAATGGATTAAAGATAATCGAAAACTACGTGGGTGAAGTCGCGGGCCGCTAAGCTAGTATGTAACTTAACTGATAAATTGGGTTTTCAACTCCCTAAGCAAAAAGAGGGGTGTTAACATGCTGTATGTCTCGATCAAATTGATGATGAGATGATTTGGACTAGCTTTTTTGAGCTAGTGTTTTGGAGATAATTCTAAGCTTCGTTTTGTGACAATCGGTTGAGCCGGTTGTTGTTTTTTCTTCAGAATATGTCTTATTACTACGGATTTTCTAACAAACAATAAATAAAAACGTGAAATAATAACCCCCTTCAACCAAGAAACACTTTTTAAGATTTTTTATTTTTTGTTGTGTCGTAAAAACGGTAAAAAATACAAGCGTCAGAGGTGATATAATAATAGTACAACCCCTCAAGAAACAAAATACTAAAAAGTCGTATACAGAGCGGAGTGCACCGGGCCTGCCGACGCGCGACAGCTGGCGCCGGCGCTGCCACCGGCGCCAGCGCATGCCCACCGGCCCGCCCCAGGACTCGCTCCGCTGCGTGTGCACTGCTCGTCCTCAACTCTATGTTTGGCGAGGCGCTACACTGCAAAATGCTCACATGGACGGCAACATTGATTAATTAATAGTTAAAACATAACTTATTCATAAAAACACAATAAACCTATTTTAGTTTAAGTATCCTTTGTCAAATTCCAATGACAGATAAGTACAGAGTATATTTTAAGTATACTTAAGCTATTGCGCGTATTATAGTATGAATTGAATTAGGCCAAAATTAAATAAAAGTCTTAGAACAATACAAAATTTAAGTTATAAATTACTTGATTGCAGTTGATTAAGATTTCTAATAATTATGTACTAAAAAAGTATACCGCCTTCTTGCGAAATAAAGGTGTTTGCGTATAACGAAAATATTAACATGTATCAATGAATTGATAAACATTATTCCGACTAAAAACCATTAGAAATCACGCGCGAAACGTTAGACCAACCTTATTTTTTCAAGCAGTTTTCATGGTCCGATTATTTCTTTGATAACCAATAAAACGCTGGTATCTGAGGCGTGAAGTATTGGTAACACCTTATTTGCTGAAATATTTATTACCGAAAAGGAATGGCCTGTAATTAACGAAGATTGTACAAGAATAGGCAGTTTTTACATAGGTAATGTATATGGATATAATTGTGTTTAGTCACAAGTAAAATGCTTATAAAAAAACGTTTCCATTGTTTTTTGTTATGTTGCACATTGATTGAGACTGTCTGGGAAATTACTCATCAATTAATCTAAAACAGTGTCCATATTCGCGTATTACAAGAGCACAAAAAGATACAGCGCTATATAAAGACATTATTTTTTTATCTGTGGCACCAACGGTGAAACTTACTGTCGGTCTTGATTTTGTACAGACATTATTAAGAGCGTTTTTTCGTATGATTCTGTGAAGTTGGCAACATAACTGTCTGAAATAACTGTCAAATTAATATTGGTACGAGCGCATATTGATTGAAAATGGAATTAATTAATTAATGTTTTGTATGAAGTCACTAGAACAACTCTGGGAACGATGGCTATTACGTTAGTGTAATTTTATGTGTATTGTTGTTTCTTTTAGTATTTGGAAATTGCGTCCGTTACATTTCTTAACAAATTATTACACAGAAAATAAAAACCACCATATAATTAGACACACTAAAAATTGCACTACATAAAAAATGAACAAACCTTAATATAAGGTCATTTAGTTTATTAAATACTGTAACTGTTGTTTTGTGTAGTCGACTAATCTATCTTAAGAGGATTTTGCGGGTATTTTCTATGTAAAATGCGACGTTTGTCTCCCCTAAAACCTAAAAAAAACCAAATGGAAATGTACAAACCTAGTTCTTTATAACATATGAAAAAATCGTAGAAGTAAGACTTGATTTGTACTTTTTTTTACAGCAACGCTATTTAAGCGTCACCCCACCTTCATCTTAATTCTCAATTTAAGAACACAAACAATTCATAATCAATACCTTAAATTTCACGGTAAAATGTCGCCCGTGCGACAGGATTATTCAAAATAAACCCTCTTAACATTATCTTTCCGGTAATCTAGACCAATACGCTTCGACGACAACTCGCTCTTGCCACGCAAAAAACAATATAATACTCTTCAAAATATGGGAGGATCTCCGTGCATATTTCCCTAGCTTTTTATAATTGCGTGCGAGTTGCGCGTACGCGTGAAGGCGGGACCGAGTGGCACGCCCTTCTGCCACTTACATATTTATTCGTACTATCATCATTGGCATTCAGATCACATCTTCGACACACGGTTTTTCAGAAGCCGGAGAGGAATCTCCCCTGAGTTCCTGTGATCGCATTAAAATTGTACAGGATCGTATTTTTTGTTCGGCCATCGTATGTGCGCATAGTACACAGATGTGTGGCGTATTTCATGCGGATTATATTCGCACTTATACACTTTTAGAAATCGCACTAAAATCACCCACCTAACCAATAAAAAGGGGACAAAGCAGATGAGCCGCTGGAGAGCGGGCACCGTCGCTTATTTTACAATTTATTTCATTAACGAGGCCTATATTTACATATACGTTACCCTCTATTCTACTGAATAAAACCGTAGCCTTTGACATATTATTATCATATTGATTTCAACTCGGCCACGATGACTCAATTACGTAAGTAACATGTCAAAAGGGATATAGTTTTACCGAGAAGAATAGGGCTCCAAGCTAACACACATAAAACATAAAACTTACATCACTTATCACACGTCTTTCTCGGTGTTAGCTAGCTGTCAACTCGGGCTTAGACTCCAGTTTTAATATAGAAGTCAGCAATACCAGGTTAGCACATTTGCCCGCGACTTATTTATCGCTCGAATCTCTCTTTCTATCTATTCAGAAACGATAGAGACGCACTGAGTGACAAGCAGGAAAATTCAACTTGTGCTACCCGTGGAGAGGAACGGCTTGGCTTTTAGTGAGTACTCTTATTTTTTATCTAGATTCCATTCTCCTTTCTCTCCGTCAGTTTTTACAAAGGATCATAGAGTGTGTATAAACGTAAATCTGTTTTAGGGGTTTGTGATACATACATTCCGCATAGCCGTATCCACGCTTGGTGTTTGCCGTAAACACTGCACGACGCAACTATATCTTAGAGTGAGCACGATGTATTTCCATCTCACTCCAACATATAGTTGCGATCTGCAGCCATTGTGGCAAATACCAAGCATGTGGAGCCGGCATACAAGTATAGTCCACATTTTCGAATACATGAGATGTTTACGATAAAACTTAACGTAAGGTCCTGTAAGGACAAATCTGTGTGCTGTGGCAACGCACACTCACAGTAATTGTAATTAACATAGGCCGTCTGTAATAACCGTCGCGCGCGCATGGCCGGGCCCGGTTTTTGCGCGCGTAGTGCGTCGTACGCTGAATATCATAAGCCGTACGCACAGGGATGCATTTTTCAAGGATGGAAAATGGAAATCCTCTTTTTTGCCAAGAAATAATAATGTAAGGTGTAACTGTTGTTGTAACTTAACTTTGGTATTTTGCCAGGTGTCACTCGGAGGTTAGAATTCATAATGATCAAAGTACTTTTTTTTGGAACATTTAAATGTGACGCATTTTTTATTTATGTATTGAAATAATTACCTTACATAGGTGTGTGGAGTGCACAACATTAATGGACGTATTAATAAACTCACTTTGACTTTGAGGCCCGTCCAACCACTTCACTTTATGAATAGGGGCCTAAATAATTAATGTAAAACGCCATCTAGTGGAGAATAAGACAGGTAGATACGAGTAAATATGTATACACTAAAATTAAATATTATCCAAGATATCTTTTAAATATTTACTTACTCAAATGGAAAAAAAAACTGGTGAAATGCCCATAAATGTGATTACTAACTTTAATGTGCATATGATAAAGTTTAACTACGCTGTAACTCCGTCAATTGAGTTGCGTCAAAATCGCAAAGCGTAACTGACAACCTGATCAGGGTAAGACGCATTAGACGCATCACTGTGTTAACGTAAAATCTGTGATATATAGGTATAAAAAAACCTTGTAACAAGCACCAAAGATTTGCGCCTTCATATTAACTTAGCACCTGTTTTCTAAATTGAACTGACCTTCACATACAACCTTACTAAATGAACTAATTAGGAGACCAATAACATACGGAATTTACGGTCAACGAGCCACACGGGGTGTTTACACATACGCTATAAACCTGCCCTTATTCTCGATACAAAGAGTGCATAATAACTGGATATTTAGTAAGACCGCTTGCAAAGCGCCCCGTGTGGAGCGACGATGGCGACAGGAGACCGCGCGCCCTCTACTCTGTTGTAAGACTTGTAAGATAAGCTCCTTACAGCCTCCGATCGATTACGTAATTGTAGACCAAGACGAGTCGAAATTCTAGCAAACAGTAGAAATCTGCAGAATTGACCAGTACCCTTACCACGAGTTACAATTTACGTACTCGCTAGCGAGTGGTAGCTCTAGCTCAGAACTCGCAAGTATTCTCATATAGTGCGAGTGATAGAGCATTCAACTCGCTAGCGAGTACGGTAATTGTAACTCATGGTAAAGGTACCGATAGCTCGTCAATTCTAGAGATAAGACTAGAAGACGCTCGCAAAAAACGTAAACTCACCTAATTTGATTTATATACAATTCTTAAGAAGTCTCTTACGATATGAATCATGGACAGTGGCTTGCAATTCAACCTGCCCTCTATTTCACCATCATGACAGTTACAGGTGACAGGCGACATTTCAGTGTACATGGCACAGCTGATATGAATCCCATTGATGTGAAAGCTTGTTAACTTTGCAATGTACTTATAACTAAGTGTCACCTGTCACCTATCATTGTTGAAATGGTGAAATAGGGAGCTGGTTAATTGTACGCGTAAAGTTTGCCGTTACACCCTAAATTTATACACGTTTGATTCAAAAAAATGAGTGTGATAATTATAAGTTAAACGTGTGTATCAATGAGCCAGTATGGGCATCGCAGCTTTAAAAAAAAATCGTGATGGTTCGTAGTTTTGACGAAAATTGATTGGAGCGTTTAAGGAACTTCATAAGCCCAAATCCTCTCTACGGAACGGAATATCTATAGATAGAGCTCTCGACTTCATGGAAGCCGATGATTAGCAAGTGCACGGCATCATATATCGTCGGACAAATCCGCGAACACTGTTAGTGTTGTGTGCCGGTCGGTGGGTATTCCGATAAAACCAAAACAAGACCAACTGCGGGAAGCTCGAAATACTCGCTTGCAACATAAGGCACCAGCCCTCTTCATTTTGCTCGTGGCCATGACCGTCGTAACACGATCGAAACGTCGTATAAATATAAATCTGGGTCCACGTTTGTATCATTTTGCCGCTCACGATCACTCGTATCGTATCGAGCTCGCGTACCCTAAGTATGGACGCTCACTTTGCATCCATACTAACCGTATTGTAGCAGCTTATCGTATCATTAAGTGTGAACGCTCAATTTGGGCACACCGTATCACTACCATGTCCCTGTGATGATCGGGGAAAAACCGCCTCGAGAGGGATCACGGCGTATCACGTATCAAATCAAAACTTCGTACCGTGATATAGTATCAATGTTTTGATACTATATCACGGTACGAAGTTTTGATTACGCGTATCAAGATCGGTAAGTATGAACGGACACGTTCATACTTACCGATCTTGATACGCGTATCCGTGAGTGTGCGGGGTATATAATAAACGCGTGTCAACATCGATCCCGAGTGATCAGATACGGCGCGCCGAATGATCGCGCTGTTTTAGCGTCCAAATTAGCGATCTTGATACGCGTCGGTGCAACGCGAGGGAGATACGATACGATGAAATGATACAAAATTGGACCCAGCTTAATGTTTTTACGCCATCAAGTCCCGTTTTAGATATATAGTACTAGTGTATATCATTATCCTCGGGAACTTCTAAATTTTCCGGGATGAAATGTAGCCTATGTGTTAATCCAGGGTATAAGCTATTTTCATTTCAAATTTCATCCAAATCCATCCCGCCGTTGCATCGTTAAAAAGGAACAAACATCCCTCCATACATCCATACATAGGTACATACATACGTCGGGAAATTTTAAAATAAAGGATATTTTATCTTTCAATTAGTTATGATCTATGTCTTCTTTAATTAACGCCTTCGCTGCCGTTGTAACAAAAAAAAAACAAATGAAAACCGCAATAATTTTTCATCGTATTTCACAGTCGTGAGTTATAAAGGCTGCGTACGCGCGCCGTACGCGCAGGTTTTTGCGCCGAACGTAACACGATCGCTGAGTCTCATAAGTTAGCCTTTTTGCCGCGGCTCGTCTCCCTTATTAAGCGAGCAGGATTCCCGGCTCTATGGACCCTATTGCTATCGATTACTATCGATTCTATCAGAATACTCTTACTTTGTAATGGGGTATTTTGTTATTAAGTTTTACAACTTAGAATGCAGCCCCAGGGAAGTTATTCTCTTAAAAATCTCGTTATTCGTCGTGATTAAAATTGTGTGAAGTTTCAAAAATATGTATACAAACCTTATAAAAACATATATATATATATATATTAGACATGCCAACAGCACATAAACATTACAAATTGAAATTCGTACATATAAAGACAGTGAAAATTAAAGTTTATGCGCCAATAACAGGCACGCGCCAGCAATCATCAACACCTAAATCTAAAAAAACTAATCTTGAATATGTACAATAACAAATTACATTCTTAGATTAACGTGAAATATTAATACGAGTATAAGGGATTGTGTCCCGCTTTGGGGATAAGACAGCCGGTGTAATGACTAGCATAGAGGCATTCCATCTTAGTCCTCAGGGTTGGCAACGCAATGCAGTCTTAGTCTTGTAGTCTTGTGAATGCGAATGTCTATGGGTCACAGTTTCCGCTTACCATCAGGTGGCCTGTGTGCTCGTTTGCCTTCTCTATGTCTTAAAAAACAAAAAAAAAGGGTTAAAATGGCAATATCCATGTGTAAATATTTTCGCAACTTTGTGCGGATATTTATTTCCACCCTTGACTGCACTTAAACGCCTTTAAAAACTAAATGTGTGCATTTTTTTTTCGTAATTATATGTTCAAAATCAATACTGACCACAAAAAAAAGAGCCTCCAAATAGAGTTCTCAAAATTAAATTGAAACCACTTATAGAATCACTTCGTTGACAGTCTGTCTGTCTATCTAGACCTTTTTATAAGGAATGCGGGATTTCCATCAAAGTGATCAACTTCTACGGACGGAGCTGATAGCAAAACCTATCATTTATAATCTGAGCGTCTCAAGATAATTATAAAATCGTCATAAGTCATATTGAGACCTGGACCAGTGTAATTCTTAAGGCCTATTGCGTCGAAGATTGCTGTAACAGTAATCTGACCAATCATAGACGTCGTGTTCGTTCGTTTTTCTGGTTGGCTACATAGTTGCCAAGGATAAAAGGCGTTGAATCAAGTTTTTTTAATGTCTAATCTAAGTATGGATGAAAAAATTGTTTGTCTGCGTTTACATACGTTTTATATGCGTTACACACTGTTTAAAGTTGTTTGTCTGTCTGGTATAGTGGACGAACGGAAACCGATTAAAATGGTTTATTTTCAGAGCTGGTTTTTTAGTGGTCATTCTTAACTGCAAAAGAGTCATCTCTAAAGCGGTTTTATGTGGATGTGTCAATTATTAGTAAACATTTTTTTGACGTGGTAATTTAAAGAACTGAATTTTTTAAGTAGAGGTGATTGGAATATTGAGTTTGAGAGTTTGAAAATGTCGTTTTAGTGGTTTTGGTTGATCGTACACTGCACAAATAAGGTATATCTCCATTATTTTAATATTTTTTTTAATCATGCTAAGCTATACCGAGATAAACATCTGATTAACATATTAGGCTGATAATTCAAAATGTGGTTACAGAATGAACAACAAGTTTTTAGAGTTTCTGAAATTCTGTAGCTCTGCCTACACCGCTCGTGAGTGTATGTTATGTATCATACAGTTTTCTCAAGTACAGTCAGGTTAAGTATAATTCTTCGGTTTATGTGAGTTTTCGTAGAGTCGTCTACATAGACATATCTCCAATTTTTGATTTTATTACAATGCACGGTGAACAAGTAAATACATTTCACCGGAGTCGACTATAGATAAACCATATTAATTATACATAAAAAGCTTTCGTGAAAAAATATCTAACTTATGTTGAAAACCGCATCGAAATCCGTCGCGTGGTTTAGGAGTTAGCGCATAGAGAGACGGGCGGACAGACAGACGCGGAAAGCAAGTTTGTTTTATATTTAAATTTCGAATAATAGCTGTTAATCACTGGAAATAGAAGCGTCTCAAATAAAATTACGTTTGAAACAACGAAAATTCTCGAAAACGAGAGCTGCAAGATTTATAAAGGATTTATTGGCTGACGGCTCGGGTATCTGACGCATTAGAAATACAAAGGAAATTTGATTTTGAAGAGTATTGTTGTATAAGACGTGTTTTATTCTCGAAATAAACGCAAAGCTAACGTGGAAATAAAAGCAACGTTAAGTATATCAAAAAAAATACTGCCGGTTCAGCTGTTAAAAATGTAACCTGACCGAGACACTTTCGCATTTGAGGTTTATTAAGATACCTAAATCCACATGTTTCACTAAATTTTTAACTGTCACTGATTCTATGCTTTACTATTAACAACTAACTGGCGCCTTCGCTAACATTCGGTTCATTTGAGTTTTCTGTAACATCATTACATAAAACCAGAGATAATTATACATTAAAACCTTCCGTGTAAAATTACCTAAGTGATAGTAAAAACCGCATAAAAATCCGTTAAATATTTTTTGAAATTATCACGAACTCGACAGACGCGGCGCGACTTGAATAATACTTATATTAATGATTTAGGCATTACAGAAGCCGGTAACCATGCTGTTTGGTCGATGTCAAGTTCAGTTCCAGTAAAATTGCTGGATATTTTGAAGTTTTCCTCGACGTTTCCTCTTGAAAGGTCGCACGCGCAGCACGGCTCGCGCCTAAAGCGGAGCGGACGCGCGTTTAGGCGGCTGCGTGCGCGCGCATGTCGATGAGGCGGTGTCCCCACTGTTGGTGCTTGGTGGGACTGTCCATGGTGAAAATGATACGAGCATGCCTGAGATAGAGTGAAATGATTATAGTCTAAAGGTAACTCTAAAAGCTTTAGTTGTGGTATGATTTTGAAGGGTCCATCAGGATCGCTCCACCATCCTATCCATTAACTTACCGCCGAGCTGCAGTATTCGTATTGTAATGTATCATAGAGGCTTTCCATCATTGTCCTCTGGGTGGGCAATGCATTTGGACTCCTAGGATCGCAGTCCTAACTAATAATTTTGATAATACAAACTTGTATGGGTCTCAGATCTTACTTACCATCAGGTGCACTGTACTAGTAATAATTCTTTTGGGGGATGCCAACTTGTAATAGTATTCCCGCTGAAATGTTTTTTATCAATATGTAAAACGTATTTAGAATATTTTATTGCAATTGTTTTTTGTGATGTTGACAACATTCTCAAGCGTTAATTAAAAATGCAAAGGCCTACATTATGAATTACGAATCCGTGGTCTTGAAAAAATATTTTGTACGTAATTATTCAATTATTAATGCTTAGTAAGTTGAGCGTGTCAACAACTATTCTAATTAATTGTTTAAAACTTTGTATAAGCCTTCTAATAACTTGCAAATAAATACAAAATTGAGCATTAGGCACTGCCACTGCAAACCACTGCAAGCCACTAAGAACCAGCGCCGCGGTCTATGCCATGACATAGTGCTGAGTGGTGTCAATTTCGACGTCACAGAATCACCCATGGCAATATTATCCTACTTTTTTTTTCTTTCCTTCTTTATTGTCTTTGTTTCGATTTCTGTGTTGCCATCCTTTGTTCATGATGTTTTTCTCTGTTATATATCTTTTTTTTATATTTCTGTGTTCGTCGAATAAATGTTTCTATTTCTATTTCATTAAACCTTCTAAATTCATCAAATTAAAGTGACCAAAATCTAGACATACCTAGATGAGCTAGTCTACCGTCTTTTGGACTCTGCCCGTCTAAAAACATAGCGACGTGGTCACAATATCCTCTGATGACGTCCATATCCAAATCAAGCCAGTGACATTAAAATAATGTGCCCATAATGACGGCCATTGGCAAAATCATCAGGTACATGACACATTGAATTTTTAATGGTGGTTTTTCACACAATGCCTATTGGTTGAAGGAAAATTCAATGAAAATTGATTCACTAGAACAATGGTGAAGCGTGGAAGCGATAATAAAATACACGAAAGAGGCGTTTGGTGTCTGAAGTTAAACTATTTGAAGATTTTAATAATTAACGTTGTTTATTATATTTATCGGAAGAACTGGGTCTAAAGCACGAAATAGACTGACAATACAAATTGCAGAAGTTGGCTGTCTTGCTTCAGCTTCAGTTCTAGCGTAAGAAGCACAATTTTTCCGTCTTAAATTCAAATGTTATACTGATAGATAATGACAGAGCATATTTCAAGCACACTAGGTTTTGTGCGTTTATGAATAAGATTAGTCTATTGTCTACGTAGCTAGCGGATTACCGGTAAAATAAAATATATTTATGAACAAATATTTTTCGTATTTTGGATATTTTCATGATATTTTATTTATTCTATTTTGCATTCTAACTTACACGCGGGGTAGCGTTGGATTGGTATTCTCCCCGGATGGCCCCTCCAAGATTCACTACGTGAACTAGCGTTTCCATTCGTTTTGTTTTTCACCAATCGCGTCACTGGTAGATCACGTGACTTTTCGTATCTCGTGCCACGAGTGCCATGGGCTATCTGCTAAGGCGTTCAAAGCTTGCATCATTTTGTTACACTTGTTGTTGGCGTGTACAATACAAACTCATAACAATAAACAGTTAAATCAATGTAGAACTAGGTAGAGACCTAGATGGTAACCCCTACCATGACATTCTAAAGCAGTTGTTGTATGGTTGAAAGACAGGGATAGAGCTATATAACTGCTACAGCTCTGTTTCTTTCCCTCAACCTAAACTGAACTGATTTAGTATGTCATGGTAATCCTCCTGTATTTGACATTCTTTCCTAGAATACGTCGTGAAACTCAGACAAAATCGCGGTGCAAAGCTAGTTGATTATACAACTGTATAATTCTGTCACATGCTCATAAATTTATTATAATTATATGGAAATAAACGGGGTAGTAGTGGACACATCTGAGGCATTCGAAGGCTCCCCGCAAGGTCCGCATAAAGGTTCGACCACACAAGTTTACAAGTAGGAACCAGTCTAACTAAAAGCAAGCTTAGCAAGTACACAACTGCTGTATGGATGATGTCGTCAATGTAATGTTAGTTATAGTAAATGTTTGTTTGGCAAACTTCACATTAAGAACCTTCAACTTCTATGAGGAACAAGACCACACATACAAATATACAGAGATGCTATTGTACTCAGTAATATAAAATTCCTCTTGGTATGATCTTTCAATTACACTTTATTCGTTTAGCGTACTGTCCGCCTGTAACACTCGGAGCTGGCTGAAAATCAGCGCTGCAGGTGTTTAACACCTCAGCATTATGCTGAGCCAGTGTCCGATTCACTGCCGCGAAGACACACTCACTACTTGTTTATTGTTGTTACTGTTTTCACTTTTTTTTTCTGCGTAGTGAATTTTTTTTGTCCTTTTTTTTTTTTCTTTTATATGTTCGAATACTGTCATCGTTATTTATTATTTACTTGATAGTAATGGCGGCCTAGTGGAAAACAATACGATAACATTTCAAAAACAATATGGTATTACCGAGAAAAATTAGACCCCCAATTTCTTAAACATTTTTTCCTTCTTCTGCAGTCAGTTAAAAAAACATACGCTGGATCTACGAAGTTATTTTTGACGTGACGTAAAAGACGCGCTAGCTTCTACCCGTGACTTCGCCCGCATATATTTACATTATGGTTATTCCTCTTAGCTTGAACGAGTGACAAACTGACACACACGCGCACACACTCACACAAACTTTCGGATTTTTAACCTCCTACGGCCCACCATACAATGAAATTGGTCCGTGCAATATGTATCTATTATGAATAAAATAAATCCAATATTCTAATTTGATCATTAATCATAAAAACAAACGTAATTTCACTCAACTTCCTTGGCACTAGATCTTTATTTCAATAGCCGTATTATGGACACTATTAGTACAAGGAACGTCGGGATAAAAGTGGGATTAGACAAGATGCGTAAACGTTGCGTCAGCGTATTTAAGGATGCAGTGTGGTTGATCCTTTAATATATTAAAAATACTTGCGACCGCATACGACGCATTCTCGGGTATTACAGGAAAAACTTGAGCAATTAACGTTGGATTATGTATTTTAACTAATGGAGAGATCGCTCTGTATGAATAATTTAAGCTTGTATGGTGAAGAATGCAAGTTTCATTATTTTTTTACACAAATGCCTATTAATGCCATTCGTTTACTTTACATGAACATATTTACAAAATCAGCATAAGAATTTCATTTACCGCATTATTTATCTTATAAAACATATAATGGCTGTCTCAGTTTTAACTCAAATAAATTGCAAATTGTTAGAATATTATGTATTCAGTCCATCATAATATTACAATCAAGTAAAGTAGTATAGCAGTCATGTCATGAAGCTTGTTTTATGGCAACCAAACGTGCTGATGGTAAGTAGGACCTGAGACCACAGACAATATGAGCATTTGCGAAACTACAATCTTAAGACTGCAATCCTGAGTCTGCAAATATATAAGATGGAATGCCTCTTAGCTAGTTAATTAAACGTCGGCCAGGTGCACACCAAAACACGCGAACACTGCTGCTTGGGTTAAAGGATAGGATAGTGGTAGCAATCCGGAAAGCCCTACACTGTTTTAAGACATTATAACGTACCTAACAAATAGCCTAGGTATAGTTACAAATCTGTTTAAGCAGTAGGTACCTTTTCATGTTTTTCTTGAAATCATTTATAAATTAATAAACCTCTAAACATTAATCAACAAAGAAAAATCAAGTTAGAAAACAAGTAAGTACAAGTCAAAGACGCAGAACGCGGTCAGAATTTTAAATTACAAAATTTGTAAGAGAACTGTTGGTTATAACCGCCATTTTGTTTCTGTATGTTGATCGGACTTTTCCGAGGGTAGTGAAAGTTTTACTTAACTTGCTTCGTTGTACTTACGGCTTTACGGATCAAACTTGTAATCTATTGCTGTTACCCGATTTAGCTAATGTTATTTCGATATATAAAGTACAAATATCTTACGGCGGATGAAATACATGTGACGAAACCTGCACATTCGAACTGCTGAGTGTACAAGAGGGTAGATACGAGGGCCGAAGTGTATCCAAAATGGCCTATCTGTTCAAGATGAGATACGTAGAATAAGCAAGAAAAAGCCCAACGGTCGCACTCAGAGAGAACGGAGTTTCTTTTTAAAACTTGTGTATGAAAAATAGTCACTAAGGAATGATTAAATAGTCAGTAACTCTGAGTGCGGCGTTAAATATATTTCCTATAAATGTAATATTTAAATATTTACTATAATTACTTCTTTTTTTTATAGCATGATGGTAAGTGGAAACTGTGACCCATAGACATTCGCATTCACAAGACTGCAAGCCTAAGACTGCAAATGCGTTGCCAACCCTGAGGACTAAGATGGAATGCCTCTATGCTAGTCATTACGGCGGCTGTCTTATCCCCAAACCGGAACATAACAATGCGAACACTGCTGCTTGGCGGTAGGTTAATGGTTAAATACAAACAGTTTCAGTAAAAATACGATGTAATATCAATATGACTTGAGTTGGTTTATATGTATATTTATTAGTATTTAATGTTAAAACATTGTGTTTGCAAAACATTAACAACAAATAAAACTACCAGGGAACTATAAAAATGCATATAAGTACCATTTTAAATGTACACAAACTGCCGGTATACATATAATTCATATAAATAACGCAGCTGGAATCGACAGCCTAAACCAGGCTATCTCAGCCCATCAGTTTACATTAGCAAAGCTAATGAACATGTAAAACTGAGTGAAGTGCGTAGTGCCATACATAATGTGGAACATGTGATGTACTTTATAATTATAGTTAAGGAAAAGGTTACATTTACCTGTAAGTAAAGTTGTAATTTTTCAATGCGATATGTTTCATTTATTACGTGTCAGAATTCGCTCCAGTTCCAGCCATTTTGAAAATCATTTTTCACCTCGTCACTTCAAACAAGTTGGTGTTGCTGTTTAAAAACAGTGAGCAAACTTCGATATTGTTGCGAGCGTGTGACAAAGTAACTTTTTACCACTTTTACAATAATTAATTATTAGTTCATTCTAGTTAAAAATAAATAATACAATTTTAAATTATGTTATACCAGACCGATTAAAAAAAACTCATCACCAAGTACATTGGCTATATTTTATTTTTATTCGTGGACGGAGTCGGAGGCAGCAGTTAGTATCTTGTACTTATTTAGTTTAGTAAATGTCATTATTACCTTAAAAAAGCGATTTCGTATAATCGAGCTATACCCAGCCTTCATGTTTGAGACACCTCAAAACGTATTCTACTTACAGAATATTTCGACAGCCCGCCATCTTTAATCGGCCATTTTCCATGTCGTCACCAGCTAGGTTATCTAGTACATCCACACGTATATTATGTATGTGTGCAACAGTGTATGTTATGCATTGACGAATGCGGCTGAGCCGACCATGTCAAAACTGGACAGAAAATGAATGGAGACGTTATCTGCTTCATTAGTACCATTTTTTATATTTTTTCAGTTATTGATTCTGATTGAGCTTTTGCAAGCTTAGGTTAAGTTTTTGTGGGAAGATTAAAAGATTATGCTTATAAGAGCTATTTATCCAAGAAAAAGTTCATAAACCTAAACAGCTACGCCTGAAAATAAAAATATAGGCAGCTGCATCCTCCTTCTCCTTACTTACGTCACTCAAGCTTGGCGTTCGACGGATAATGAAAAGTTCAACATGAGGATAAAATGAATAAATATCAGGGTCAACCTCACACTCACACCCATTGACCTAGAAGTCCCTTAACTCTAGGCTTGTACAGTCAAGGGTAAAAATAAATGTCCTTACTTACCTTATTGCCGTAGTAATAGGGTCTGTGTACATATTTTTGAGACTTTGGGGCGTATACAAATGTATGCACTTGACTGTACTATCGGTACTAGGCAAAGATATACGCGTATATATAGAAATACTTTTCATAGGAGAAAAAAATAAGACTCAGAAAACATCCAAGACTCAGAATTAAATACTTACATATGCAAATACAAAAACATATGCCCACACCGAGAATGGAGCTCGGGAACGCAAGTTTCGTAGGCAGGGTATTGACTTAAATCATATAAACTACCAGACAAAAAATAAAAATGTAGTGGACCACACAATCCACTGAGCGCAAAATAAATATTACGAACAAGTTCTAACAGCCTCTCTACTGCTTTCTGCCTGTCGGTACTAAGCATTTATTACCAATCAAGCCTCCCGATTGGCCGACAACTGACCAATAACGGACACTTTAAAATTAAATATCGAAGTATCTTGACGCCACTTATAAATCGAAATATTAACAAAACTCCCAACGATCGTAGACCCGTTATTATTAATATCGGTTATTAAACTAGTATGAAATGGAAGGGTGAGAGGGGTCAACGAAAACTGGTTGTATTATTCATATCATTCGTACTGGTTATTGCATTTTTTGTTTGAATTTATTTGTGAGTTTTGTAGAAAACTCATAAGGCATAAAAACGTGTTGTTATTAATACTATGTTTTTGTAATAAAGAAATCCATTTTAACGCCGTTGTATTTATTAATTTCGGTTTTTTCTCTTTCAGTTTATTAAGATATTCCCATCAACAAATGAGCAGACGAACATGTTATTGAAAATATACCTTTACTAACTGCATTTTTTTTATGTCAGTCGCGATGTGCGAGTCTGACTGCATAATACGAATACTAATTAAATGATAAAGAATACGTTTCCTTATTAATATGCTAAGTACTCTAAAAAAATATCTGACCGTGCCAAAGAACCATACATCCACAAGATCCTAATTGTCTTGGTTACAAACCATACGGAAAAAAATGCAAAAAAGATCGATGCCTAAACTATGTTTTTTCCAATGCAAAATCAGGTTTGTAGAAAAAACTGGAATATCGTTATTATATCCTTCACGTTTGTGATTTTTTCTTAAACAACTCGTTCTTAAACCCGACGCACCAAATATTAACCGGAGAGTTGAAGTTGTCACGTCAGAGTGTAAAAACGCTTAAGGGTGTTCATTAGAATGAAGCTTAGAAGCTTACCTTATCAAGTGAGCGAGTTCGTATTTAAGACTTCATTTTAGAATGATATTGCGTTTGACATGTCGTCAACGTTTCGCCATCACAATCGGTTTCATTCTGACAGTCCGAAGGCAAGTCTGCTTACAAAATGAAAACAATTGTACCACTTTGAAGTCGATTGCGATTGCGAGTGCGTTGCAAAAGGCCAGCAGGCCAGCTGGTCGCCTTCATTGCGTTGGAACCTTCCGTCACTTTCGCTCTTGCATACTGGGCAGAAAGTGGCAGACGTTTTATTCACGCAGATAAACACTACTTACCATAATAGTCCCGCCGCAGAGGTCAATAAGAATAAGGTTTCGCCGTGTGCAATCACGATGATATTTGGTATACGTAGAGAACTCCGAGAAAGAATATAGGGTGATGGCACTAATGATGGACACTTTTAACTGGCAAACACTAATGAAAAAAAAATTAACCAACCGGCCATTTGCAACGTTAAAAGATGGCGGATGTGTAATTAGTTTAGATATGTATTTTTGTTTATTTAGGTGTTCAAAGTACTTTTCTGAATAGTGATTTGTCCTTTTAATGCCTTTGTGTTGCACAGTGATAGAAGACTTGGACTTATTTCGTGTATATGGCATCTTTCTTCTCGTTTCAAATGGACTCGCAGTGGTACAGAGGTTAAAACTATCTTGATCTCTGTCCTACATATCACCGTACAACGTTGCCCCCAATGTTCATAGAGAAGATTGTATTGTATTTTATTGCTATATTGATTTATACTTATATATACTTGACACTGGCGAAATCAGTTCATTGTGGAATCGCCATATCCCCGGGGTAGTAGCTGTTGAGGTCGCCACGGGGCAAAGAAAAAAAAAACCTTTATCTTCTGTAAAATTTAACTAGCCTACCTATCGTTAGTATGCGCTTTAATTGGCATTTTGTTATATAATTTTAGTTTACCTTAGTTTGTAACCTTTTGGATCTCCAATAAATCATGTATAAACTCTGTTACTGCTGGCTATGCTGCTGCTGCTGCTATATAACAGTTATAGCCAGCGAGTACCCGGCTTAAGAAACTAATGGATGTATAAAGTGTAAATAAAAGTCACTGCATATTTTTATTTTTATTTATTTAAAAAATGAACAAAAAGGAACATCGTCTTAGGGAGAAAATCGCTTACAAAATGATATTGGGTAGGTAACCTAAATAAATAATTTGCTTGTATGGTTAAGTACCGATTGTTTTAAAATCGTTCAAACATTTAAATATCCAATATAAGCAATTATTTTACACAAATCAATGTATTAGTTAAAGAAAGATTTTTTTTTATTTGCTTTAATGCAGGAGTTTTTCACACATACTTATTTTTTTTTTAAGGACGCATATCATAAGTTAATGATAAATATTAAATAATAAATTAATTAGTTAATATTCATTAAATTGATTGAAAACGATAAAAAGTGTTCACCAGAAAAGCTATTTCCTAAAACATCGGTATTTAACTATAAAAGTCAACTTAAATAGTTAAGTGTAACGAATAAATGCTTTTTAATAATATTCGAAATATTAAACACGTACAACTTGCAAGTAATTTATTACTATGTGCAAAAATATTTGACTATCATTTTGTTACTAATAAATTCGAACAAATCTTAAAAGGTTAAAAGAGTAAATGAAGCTTTGTCCAAACCGCTGCGTGAAGAAAAACACATTTGAAAAAAAACCGGCCAAGTGCAAGTCGGAATCGCACTAAGTATTACGTTTTATACGTTTTATACAGCGGAGGCTAAGTAATAAGGTCCCATTGGTACCCTTCGGGTACAGAAGCAACTTGACAAAATCATTGGCTTGAGCAAAGCTTACAAAACGTCTAGCAGATAAAATCATATCAAAGATTATTTTCGATAGGAGACAATCAAAAACCGTACACTTAAAATACTATGCTAAAACTGACGACAATTTAGACAAATCAAAGATCAATACAATTAATAAACACAAAAAAAAATTGATTATTACAAAAATAATGCGTATGTTCAACAATTATACGCAGCTAAAGGGGCTTGTAAGAGCACGAGACAAGTTTTTAAGTTTTATACTTTCAAACTTACAATAATTGAGAAAATGTTATTCTACAATGAAGTTTTTACATATTTTAACTAAAATTAACCAAAAAATAAACCCATAATTACTTGGCAAGACATAATTAAGCCAACGATTACATTAACATTTGAATAATGCAGCTAAAGCCTTACCAGAAGAATAAAAAACCTCCCACGGGGCGCCAAGGCGCCACATACTTTATACGTGAGTCGTAATAGAAAACATAATTCATAACTTTTCCCACAATGGAGAGGTTTTTTACCCCTCTCACATCTTTACTAATATAGACGTACACAATTTCATTGTTTGGTAATAATGAGAATAATTTTATTAAGAGTATGTAGGTATTTAGCGTACATTTTTTCTAGTAACAACATGATTTTGACTACATTTTTTTTCTATATCCCGAGCATTAAATAATAGAGAATGGGCTACAGCGTCTGACTAACAAACAACCTCCGGGATTTTTATCCTGCGTCTGAAACAAAATTAAAATACAATTTTAAAATATTGCAGACTTGATAATAAAATGCTCTTTTTTTCAACCGATGTTCTCCTAATTTAGGTGGAATCATCAGGCACTTGTTTAACATTCATCATTAAAAAAAAAACCTGTTACAAACATAGGTGTGTTTAGGTAGGTAAATGATAATATATTATAAAGAAACCTCATCATCATCATCACTTGAGCCGAAAGACATCCACTGACGGACATAAGGTCCAGCGCCGTTTACATCGGCTTCGCGCAACCTAAGCCACGCGTTGATCCACCTTATTTAAGGTCTACGCACCCTACCCTACCCTAGGAAACCTACTTATTTCAAATTCAAATAAGTCTATAAATAAACGTCATAGTTAAAATGTTAAGGAACTCACCCCATTTCACTTTCTCCCTCCAGTGCTTAGGTCCTGCAACTCGCTACTATCGTCACTGGATGCGCTGGGGCACCCGTTGGCGGCCGGCGGGTTGCTCATGGCCATCGAGAGTGGGATGGTGATGAACTGCGGCTGCGATGATGATGATGCTGGAAAAATGATCAAGTTATAGCGTGGAGATGGCAAAATAACTCTGGCCAGTGGTTGGAGACGCTCAAAGACATTAGCAATCCTACGACTGGAAAGACGTCTTGTCTAAGATGCCCATCTCAAGATACGACCAAGTGAAGGTCAAGATGACTAAATTTTTTGACATGATTGAAGATGGTCATCTCTGTTGAGGCCCTTAAACTACAAATGCGTGGCCAACCCTAAGGACAGCGATGGAATGCAATTATGCTAGGCACTGCATTGGGATTGCACCTTTGAGTTTGGAAATATCAGTTTTTTTTACTAAATATTTACGTACAATTTTGTTTGCTTTGAGGTTGTGTTCACCTAGTAAGGTTTAGCTAAAAGTCTTTTAACGATACCCATGACATTTATTAAAAACCGAAGCTACGTACCTCCTTCTTGTCCTTGATTGGCCAGCCCCAATATAAAACTGTGTGGGTATCCCATAGCCAAGTTTCCCAACCCAAGGTTGGAGCCCAAACCATCCAGACCCACTCCAGCTAAGACCCCTGGGTGATACAGCATTGCTCCTCCTGGCATTTCTATCTTTGGCAAGAGTTTCGGCATTGACGGTTGACTAGCTTTACTGCTGTCCGCTTCTTGTTTTGTTGATGACGTGGATGCTTGCGGTTCCCTAGAAGAAAAGAAAAATAGTTGCATGATTAGAATTTAAAAAAAAACTGTGGCATTTATGTTACTATCATGTTTATCGATGTAGATAAACGTGGACAAAACCACCTGTCACTCTCTGACCAGAGTATGTAAGTGCAAAAGTGAATAATGCTTTATCCACCGCGATAAGGACAGTCACGATACGGGCAATGGACAAGTGGTTAGGTTTAAATTCCCTGGTTAACAACGTACCTGGATAGTCATACTGATCATCTCCTGCGGTTAGTTAAATATGTGATTAATTGGCATATTACTTTGCGTTTACCAGTAATTCCAATAAGTAATGAGGTATGTTGTAAATGACTATGGCAAGACTAGAACAAATAATTAAATAAAATTTCTTCTACCATTATCCCACTGGCTTTTTTTAAAACAATGACATGCTTACATTTCGGCTGACCAACTTTATTAGGTGATGTTGTTGGTTTACTTACTGATAATCAAATGTAGACAAATGAAGCTTTTCTTCTAAAGGTGTCATGATGTTATAATTACATTTAAAAAATCAGGACTAGATGACGATTGAACCCGAAACTCTCCTTAATAACGTAAACTCTTGATCACCCACCTGCTTCCACAGTCGCGCTCAGTACTGCTGTTGCAGGCCCAGTCCTGCCTCAGGCTTGCTTGGTGAAGCTTCTCGCTCGGAGACTCAGGGTCACTGCCGCTTTCGTCCCCGCTATCGCCTGATGACGCTGGTTCGTCCTGGAAAAAAAAGAAAGACTAAAGCACCCTACACAGCACAGCATCAATTGCGATTGTCAGTTATACGTGATTGTCAATCGAAATTGAACGTAGACGAAACCAATTGAAGCGATTGCCAATCGCAACAACGTTATTGAAGGCATGATGAAAATTTTGGTTGATGGTCATTGAAGGGTGTCACTGAAGCAGGCAATTGACCGTTTTAAACGCTGTGTGAGCACAAGTCTGATCTGATTGATGACCGACGGCGAAAACATTGAACTGTCGATTGAAACTAAATTGCAATTGATCGTCTCCGTGGTGCTTAAGGCGTGAAATATACAGGAGCGGCTCGGGTAAGGCGCAGGTAAGGCGTAGGCGAGGCGTAGACGCAGAAGAGGCGATAAGGCATGCCTTACCTTCGCCGCGTCCTCGCGCTCCCTCTCGCTCGCGTCTTCCGTACAATTTAGCATCGCGCATGCGACTTTTCGAGCCTTAACGCGCCTTGCCTGCGCCGCGTCTACGCCTCGCCTACGCCTTACCTGCGCCGCGCCGCTTCTGTACATTTCACGCCTAACATTTTCACCTCAAACACTAAACTATCCCCCTAAGCGCTAATCCAATGAAAAACGTGGTTATTAATCTGACAACGTAAAAGCCGCAAAGAGTGGCGGAGGTGTTTTTAGTATGGGAACCCCCACCGCATCGCCTCCGCTCTCAGATTGCGGCTTTAATGCCCTCCAACAACTGACAGTATTTGAGCCTCTCAAACATATAAAATCTTTGTTTTCGACGAATTTTTAACCGGCGAGCTTTAACTGTCCGCATTTTAGCGCAGGTTCCGTAGACAACGTAACTCAGCCAAAATGGCAGGTTCCTATTCAAGTCTTCCTGATCTATTAACGAGCGCCGGCAACTTAATCTCGCCGATCGCTGTTCATTTTTTAAATAAAAAATACCATTTACATTATTTTAATTAAAAAATATTCAGAGGTAGCCCGACAGCTAAAGAAATGATCGCCATACAATCTTCTGCTAGCGTGTAGCTAGCAGTTGAAACAGTTAAGCGTTTTTTCACATTTCCCTTTACCTCACAAGTACTTCATCACAGAAACATGTCGGTAATTATCTAACGCAGCGCAACGTTAACTAGAGCAACGAAAATATCAACATTATTTATAAAGTAATTGTAATATACAATTAAAAAAAACTTAATATCCACCATACTCGTAAAGAAACAGGACAATTTAATCATATGAACAGATTCAAAGACATAATTTCCATCAATACAGGCTGACGACAATGAATAGTACATTGTTGCCTAGGCGCGGAAAGTAAGGGCTTTCCTGACGAGGTGCTTAGCAAGCCGAGCAACAGCTCGGCCTGCTAAAATACGAGTCATACATAATGCTTTTCTCAAACATGTGAGGAAATAATACAAATACATTTTTAAAAAGCAAGTAATTTAATTATGCAGAATGAACGAATGTTACCGACTGTCAATTGTTTTTAAATACTAACCATAGAAATTGGAATGCAAATTCAAAAAGAAACACACGCACTGTGCTAAAAAAGCGAGCAGTTACGAGTACCTTGGCTGAATTTTTGCCTTGGGCCTTTTGATTTTGTATGCAAATTGAAAGCATTTTTAAAAAAATATATAGACATGGACGGAAAGTGTTTTCATATGGTTTTTTTACTCCTAGGAGTAAAATGAGGCTCTTTCCGTCCTTGTCTTTCAATCGGAAAACCGTTTTTTCCGAGCATGTTTGAGAAAAACAAATACCACGTACAATTTCATTTGAGAACACAGTTTATATGCCAGTTTACATAATAAGAAGTTTTGCAATTTACAGCCACAGTAAAGCCGCTCAAGGTACACGAGTCAATTTATATGTAGTCAAAGTTTGGCCAACTCCGTCTAACGTGTTTAAGCTGCGAGCCAGTACTTAAAAGTTTCCGAACTTGACGCTGCGCACTACCTTAATTATTCGGGGGTAACCTGTTTGATAACATTTATACGTTTTGAAGAATGTTAAAGTTCAAATTAGTGTTCAAATTTACATTTAATTCGAAATGTAAAGATTTTAGCTTTTTGTCCTATACTTGTAGTATGAGAAGTCGTTACTTGCCAAATTTCATAGTTCTAGGTCAACGGGAAATACCCTATACATTTTGATTCCCTCGAGACTGTCGAAATACACGTTTTGGCGGTATAAAAAGCCGTATCTTTTTTTACGTTAATGTAGAAGTTTGATTTTGTCACAGCCTCAAGGGACTGTAGACCGGAGTATATGGTTTTAATTTCAACTCTATACTCCACGCTTTCCCGAGATAAAGGGTCTTGACAGACAGACAAACGGACAACAAACTGATAAATAAATAAATTAAAATAAATTAAAATTAAAATTTCTTTATTAAAATAACGAATACACATATTGGAAATATCTGTTGGTCCCACACTAGGCAATAAGGGTTGGGTTTTTTTCCTTTTGAGGTCTTTAATGGTAGCCAAATCAAATATATCATTCGCTGGCAACACTTTCAAAGCTGCGTCAGGGTAATAGATGTTCAAATAAAGATAAAACACGGAGCAGAGAATCTGTCGATGGAAGCTCGTTAGTCGTTCGAAGTTTGAAACAGATATTTGGAATAGGAATAAGTAGTTTAAGTTGCTTTAACTGTTGGATTTTGTTTAACTAGTAGTCGATTTGTTTTCACACTACTTTTTTTTTTCGAACTGCGTTGCGATACATAAGCGTTAATGTAGGGATATAATTATTTGAAAATATTTTTTTAATGCACTTACTAACTAAATTTCTGTACTTATGTGATGTCAGATGTGTGGTGTATTTAGCGAAAAAACTAAACATCTAAATATTTTTTTGTTTCTTTAATTTATTATTAAAAGTAAAAAGTAAAACTACGCGTGATCTGTAATACCACCAAGATACTTAACTTATAAACACAAAAAAAAAATGTGGAGTACAACTCAATCCAGATATTCAAGGCCAGCATCAATGTAATTCACTTAAATAAAAAATTCCGAATTATTTTTCAATTCTGGAATAACTTTGTATAGCTGGCCACAAATAAACAATTATCTGGATAAAAAGCAGTGACCGGAGGACGTATTAGAATAAAGAGAGTGGGCGAGTTATAGGGTCCAGGGGGACTTCTGCTGTTTATAGCGGGCACGGAGTTATATCCTGGGTAAAGGCACGATGTGGAGCCGAAGCTGTTTACTACCCACTTAACCAAGAAGCGGTTTTTTAGGGTTACGTAGTCAACAAGGAACCCTTATAGATTGATCATGTCTGTCCGCTGCTTACTCTAAGACTCTTGGTACTACAAAACTGTAAATTGGCATATTATTACATTTAAATTCATCATCATCATGTGAGCCGAAAGACGTCCACTGCTGGACATAGGCCTCCCCCAAGGCTTTCCACTCAGACCGGTCTTGTGCTTTTCGCATCCACCGTGGTCCCTTTAGCATACATTTAAATTACGCCGAAAAAATTACAATATGTAAAGCAAAAGTAAATTATTATTTTTCACTTTTTCAAGATCAAGTGAGGTATCATTGGTTAGTTCTTAAAAATCATTAAGTCCATGTTATAATCAATTTTTAGATTTGGGGGAACGTTTAGGAAATATTGAACTTGAAAAGTGTAATTTTTGCTAGACATGCATGTGTGTATGTGTCCCCTAAAGCCAAGCAAGCAAGCCAAAACTACAAGTAATAGTAATTTGAAAAATATCTCAAAAGAAAGCACATTACCCATTGTTTACAAGCCTAGAGCTTAGTTTGGGACTAAATAGGTCAATTCGAGTGCGTTTGTCCCCTGATATTTTGCTTCGGTTTACGTGAGCTTTGGGTAACGCTGGTAAATAATATAGAATTTATTACACCGCATAAAAACCGTTACGTAGTTGGAGAGATCTAAGCGTACATACAGAGGGATAGACGTTGGGAAGCGACTTTGTTTTGTACTAACAATAAGTATAATTTATTTATACATGTATCCAGATCTGTTTCTTTGTGACCTCATGTAGACTAAACAACTGGACTACGTAATTCAGCAATTGTATGTTAAGCTACCTTGGAATCACTACTTGAACTCAAATTTTTAAAAATGTTACGAGTATGCCGTAATGGTCTCTATTTTTTCCCTAAGAAAGAAAGGAAAAGAAAATTAGATTCAGATTCAAATTCAGATTTTATTACTCGATACAACACAGTATAAATTACATAACATGTCAAATTATATGCAGTTACATTGAGGTCATTAAAAATAGAATTAAATAATAGTAGTAGGTAAAAGTCCACACAAATACGAAGAACATTAAACAAAAAAGCAAAAAAAAAATGAAGGCCGAGAAGGACAAGCTCAGCAAGTACTTTGACTTGGCTCACGAGGTGACCGCCATGTGGGATGTTGACTCGACGATCATTTTCCCGATAGTTGTTTCGGCAAAACGGTCTTATAGCGAAGAGTCTCGACCAGCATCTCAAGAGACTCTCGCTAGATGGCTGGGTCAAGGGCCAGATACAGAAGGCAGTACTCCTCGACACGGCACGCATTGTGAGGAGGGTCCTCTCTCTGCAGCCCTAACCACCGGTAGCTTGAGCCCTACCCCGCTGCCGGCGGCACTCGTAGGTTAGGTTTTTTTTACTGTAAAAAACCTAACTTATAGAAAATGTAATAAATATCTGAATTATAAATAAAATTCAATCTTATTACAAGTCAAGTTTCATATACTCATTTACACTATAAGGTGCCAGCAATATTATTTAATACGAAATCTTCAACAAAGCACATCACTCTATTCCCATAATTGAATTACACAATACTATTTCTTTAAATATTAATATTTTAATCCACGTCACACCTTAACTGGGACACGCAGGTGTTGCAAACTAAAGGCTCTTCGCGTTTTAGCGGGAAAAATGTGTCCCGGTTTACGACCACTTCCCTCTCCCGATTATGACCACATTACGTCATAATGGAACGAGATATTGTTGCCTACTTAGTTTTAGTAGTTTGAGTACTTTGAGGGCTATAGAAAAGCATTAAAAAGCATGTGATGCTGGATTTAATACAGAAATTAAACTAGCAGGTGCTAGTATTAGGTACGGTCGACCTTATAAGTCGTTTTAGTATCTCGTCGCGTTTTGACAGATTATTGAAGCAGTTCAAACATGATTTTAAACTTACAAAGTAGTGAGATCTCATAACGTCGATAGTGTTATTACGAAATTGAAGAAAGCTCAGCAAGCTAGGTGAAAGGCTAAGTATTCTGTTTTTTTTACGGCATAGAGAGGGCAAACGAGCACACAGACCACCTGATGGTAAGTGGAAACTGTGACCCATAGACATTCGCATTCACAAGACTGCAAGCCTAAAAATGCAAATGCGTTGCCAATCCTGAGGACTAAGATGGAATGCCTCTATGCTAGTCATTACACCGGCTGTCTTACCACCAAACCGGAACACAACAATGCGAACACTGCTGTTTGGCGGTAGGTTAATGGCTATGATGGTGGCAGCGATCCGGACGGACCCTGCACAAGGTCCTACCCGCAAATATTATATTTTTTAAATTGGTTATTTTTATTCGATTAGATAAGTCATCTAAAAATCTGATATGTGCCTGACGATAAAACGACAAAGTACTTACTTATTGCGAATAAATAATTCTACGAGTGATTTAACGAGAATAATAAGTGTGCCATTAAATATTAATTAGAGTCAATTCAACCTCTATCATGTGTCAGGAGCTATTACCAATTAATTCATGTTACGATTAGTAATTTAGTTTCGCGATAATTTGCGAATAATTAACTATAATGGCTACACTGTAGTGATAAACTAGATTAATTAATTGGTATTGCAATAGCATCAGGGCAAAATCTATTAATAATATTATAAACGAGAAAGTTATCATGGATAAACACTGAACCGTGTAATGTATATTTTTTCAGGCATGAATTAACGCTTCAGCGATGCACAATTTATTCCATTTCTTTACAAATTATTTTGGTTGGTATCCTTGATTTAATCTTACAATCTATGGTCACTTCAACCACTAGTGAATCTGTATCAATAAAACTACTGACTCTGTGGCAAATGCACCCGGTGTTGCTAGGGGCATATTTCGTTCTCCTCATTTGTAAGTAAACCCAGGTCACTGTATTAGTGTCGTTTTAAATTAATATTTTCAAAATTGTTCATGTAGTCCAACTATAGTCTTCTTTTAATTCTTCAGTCGTTTCAGGATTCCGGCGTATTTTAATGACAGACGAAAACCCGAGTTTGCTGCCTTTAAATAAAATTAACTACTATCTGTACCCGTGTGACGTTTAGTCTTTTTTCCCCGATCTGTGGAGTTTTATTAAATTTAGGAACTGGTAATCGATCCAATATCGATTTCGGTAGATGATCTCCGTTGTCGTTCTTTTCTTATGAGCCAGCGAGCTAACCGGATCAGATTTTATTACATTTTGGAGCATATATTTACCATACTTGCTTCCCTTGTAAGTGTTTTCGCCGTTTGGCTTGATGTGTCTTAAGAATAATTATTGTGTATCGTTTTGGTTTTGACAACAAATTCTTATATTCCAGTGACCGGCAGTCCACGTAGGAATTCGTACTTACCTTATTTAAAAATAATCTACGTGGCAGTGATCACAGCAACAGTAAGTGTCTACAACCCTTTCCGTCTTCAATGCCGTGCTGTGTGTCGAGTGTTTACCTAAAATCTATTGAAATACCAGCAGAGACACCCTAAGGGACACTCGTGCCACGTCTACACGGACCTTACGGCGTTCCGGAGTCGACATTAGTTACAGCAAGCTGTAAGCAAGGCTATTACCCTCCAACAGGTTAGTTTTCTTCTTTATTTTACAAAGAGTTTGGGGTTATAACTTTGTGCCACATGTCTGTTTCTTACTTCTCTTCTCTTGCTAAAAATGTCCAGCAAAACCTCCTTGGAACGTGCGCTGTTAACTATATAATTTATCCGCAAGGATTAAAGGGTGCTTTCTTAAATTTAACCTGCGTTTGGACGCTTGAATGCCTTCCTGCATCGACTACAAACCATGTGGCTGTCACATTATGCCTAGCGAACTGCTGAGTCACCTCCAAAATCTACATGCCGCCTTTCATTACCGTTTTCTTTAATTAACCCACTCAACCTCTAAATTATTTACCGCATTGCCTGCGTACGGGTTGCTTACTTCTACTCCCGGGCTATTCCAGGAGGTGCTTTGTACGGGCCTAGATATAGGCCACGCCCGTTCATCCGGCGAGGTGACCACGTGCGAGTGTTGCTGCTCGAGCAGGGGCGACTCTGCTCAGCCACAACCGCAGCTAAGCGTTTAAGCATAATTTAACGACTACTCTTTACCAAACTTTACCAGCGTCATCGACCAAACAACAACAAAACCCTAAATAATTTAATTATTTTAAATTTGAATAACTACCTTCGTCAAAATAAATTATATATATTTAATACCTTGTTTCATTCATATCTACCTAAAAAATAATAGTATTTCAACCGATTTCAATAAAATTTGGTGTACAAATAGCTTCAATCCCGGGCAAGGACAAAGGATAATTTTTGACGCAGAAAATTAAACAGTTCCTAAAGGGATAGCGATAACCGACTTGTACGCGGCCATTAAACATTAATTTGAACCAGGATAACTTTATCTTTAGCTATGTAATTAATGTTTTGATTAGTAATTTTGTTGTACGATAATCTCCAAACAATGGCCACGCTTTAGTGGCATACCGGATTAATTAATTGATATCGCAATGGAATCGCGGCACAATTGTTAATAAATATAATACGGATGATTCCGAATGCGCAGATATGATCGAGCTGGTTGCCACGTTGGTTATAGCGTGGATATGCCACTATTTGTAAAATCCATTTATTATGGGATGAGTTCGCCTTGGTACTACTGTTTACTTGGTGTACTATTTTGGTATTTTTTATAAAAATGAAACCTAGCTAAATCGATTTATCGCCCCCGAAACATCATGTATACTAAATTTCATGAAAATCGTTGGAGCCGTTTCCGAGATTCAGATTATATAAATAAATATATATACAATAAATGCTCGTTTAAAGGTATTAGATATGTACAATGTAATTGTTTTAGTACAATAAAGTGTTTACATACATTAACTTCTGTAATTTCACTGTTAACCTGTCTTTTAACCTTTGATCTACTAGTGGGTCAAACATCAAATTAATATTTTCAATTTAAAATTAATTGTCAAAAAATAAAATTCGAATTTTAACGCCTTAATTAAAATCTGTCAGGTACACGTCGAGTTAAACTAGTCTGTAAGGGACTTTAACAAACCTTTTCGATGCATTTTTTTTAACTCTTCACGCAGCGCCCGCAATAGTACATTATTGCCTAGGCACGGAAGTAGGCAATTGCGGGGCGAGGATTGGTTTAAACGGACGAGCTTGCGAGTCCGTTTAAAAATACGAGGCCCGCAATTGCCGTTCCTGCCGAGGCATATATAGTGCTTTTCTCAAAAATCGCAAGAATAAAATTATGTTGGAGTAAAGTACTTTATTAAGGAAAGAAATACCACACAATCTATACAGACAATATTATTACCTACTCTTTACCGTCTTTTGTTTATGACAAGGAGAAACGCAAGCTTTTTTTTTAAAACTACTCAAGCTATTCGAGATACAGATAAAAAAGTTATATTCCGAACAAAATTTGGATGTAATAAGACTTGTGCCCTCATTTTATTAAGGCCGTTTTCACTTTTTAAAAAGTTAGATACTAGATGGTAATGAAATTTGTATGCAACATTGCGTGCTTGTGTAGCGAGCACGCAATGTTTTTTTTTTTTAATTTGAGATCTGTCAGTAAACTATGTACTTCGCATCCCAATATATAGATAGTAATGTCAACTTTTCCTGTCATTTTTGAGAAAAAATATTTTTTTACCAACTAAGTAATTAGCGAAAACGAAGTCTTCTAATACTACATACATACATACATACACATACCATACCGTCACGCCTTCATCCCAGAGTGGGGTAGTCAGAGCTAAAAACTTGGTGATAATTCTGATAATTCTGTAACCACATTTGAACAAACAGGCTAAGATGTTTACCAGTGTATATTAGTGACAGGTTGCAAGCCCATCGCCGAACAATACTACAAGCCTTTAATCCCTTAGTCGCCTCTTACGACTTCCTCAGGAAGGCATGGAGTGGCATTATTCTAAGCCGACAACCACACGGCAACACTACATACACCCAAAAAAAAAATACTCCTTCATCGACAGTTCGTTAAAAAACGATTAAGAAGTATAAAAGCATTCAAAAACGCCCTATAAGTATAACTACACAATCAACACCTAACCACTACTTCCTACTCTATTTACCCAAAACCGTCCTTCCACTCCAAACAAAACTTTCACCGAGTCAAAAATCGGTCGTACCCATGCTGGTACGGTCGGCAGACAACACAATAGCGCGTGGGCGTCGCCTTTATATGCCGACGGTACTAAATAATAATAATTGCGGCTAACTAACTACCGTTTAACGCATGCGCCTTTCTTCTGTACATCTGATAAGTTGTAGCGTCGGCAGGAACAACCAAACAATAGGCTTTTTGAAAAATCTGAATAAATTTTGAAATTTGTTTTTGTGTTTTTATTGAAATTAATAATAGCGATTTGTTGCGAAACAATCACGTCTAAGAAGTCTATCAGTAGTTTGTCAAATCATTGCGGAGAAGAAGCGCCGCGAGAAACTCCCGCAGAAGGTTATTTTATTCCAGCAGAAGGTCAGTTCATGCATACATAGTATACAGTCGGGTAGTAAAAGGCAATAGCTTTGAAAGCTCATTGCACGTGTTGATTTTATTTTTTGAATGTTTTAAAAGATAAAGATAAATAGACATTTATTCGCAACAAAACAAAACCACATTACATAGATACAAAATTATCAAGACACAGAAAAATTGTTGCGAAACGGTCCCAACTCAGCATTGGCTAGCCGTAAAGCCAACACTGGTCTTCCGTTGGAACCGCTTGGTGAAGAGAAGGAAAGTGAAACATTTAACACAAAACAACGCTAAAAGAAAAAACATCAAGGATCAAACACAATAACTCATTTGTTTCGTTTTAATCTACTTAATCAATTCTTAACATAGCACAATTTACGGCTACCAACTTTAACTTTACAATTAACCTTACATTGTATCTATTTCCTTTTAGTTCCAGACTTTCATCTAAACCTTAGGTTTAAAGATAATATATTCAACAGTAAAATAATGCACAGGTTACAGTTTTTTCGCTGACGCTCCTCAGAAATGTCCACAACTGCTATCGTTCTGTTTTAGGACGCTCTCCGTAGTCCAGCTCCGAATAACGACGCGGACGGCGAAGGAACGGCGTTATGCAACATGCAACACCGCCGGAACATCCTTGTTATGATTTAGTAGTACTAGTGCATTAATGCCTTATGTGTACAGTGACATATATCAACTTTATCTACATGCATATCATAAGTTTTCCACAATATGTCAGTAACCTGTATCTGTATTTGCCCTGTATCTCAATGTAACTTTACTGTATCTTAATGTTTACATTAAAGTATCGGTCACCGATTCTATTATCACCGATACGAATTGTGATTATAAATTGTAAATTTTAACTATTAAATAGCGTCCATCCAGCTTTTAAGGCTCGGTTACTCAACATATCATAATAGTTTTACAAATTATAGTGAAAGGAATATAACAAGCCAATCCTGACAGCTGTCGTGCCGCGAATTCGTCCGCATAGAATTAGTAATTCAGCCAATCCATGTTGTGGGGGAATTTGATTAACGTTGTTCGTATTTTTTTAATTTTTCGGGATGAAAAGTAGCCTGTATGTTAATCCAGGGTATATGCTATATCCATTTGAAACTTCAACTAAATCCATTCAGCCGTTGCAGCGTGAATGAGTAACAAACTAACACACACACACACAAACTGTCGCAGTTATAATATTAGTGACAAGTGAGATAACCTCAAACCCAACAATAGGTTATAAATTGTATCACAAAGACCGGCATCCGGATTAACTTCTCTTCCGTTTACTTAAAGCTAATTTGTACAGATGTAGTGCATAATTGTTTTCCTTCGTATTTTCACGGAAACGTACGAACGCGTCTTGCTATTTCAGTCGGTCACAGTACAAAAAGTACTGCGGTTGACTGAAATAGCATGACACCTTCGTACGTTTCCGTGAAAATACGAAGGAAAGCAATTATGCACTACACCTGTACTCAAGTTTTTCTTTAATTTTATCAAATAAACCCAATACTCTAAAAATTGTGACTGGTTCTATACGCATGCCACAGTTTGGATATAAACGTAGCGATTTTGCTTCAGGCTCGGAGAGTGCCCGTGTTAGCACTGTGTGGATTGATTTTGCAGCAGAGTTCCGACACGTTCCCAATTTTGGCACGGCTGGAATATATTTTTCTCAAACATGCTCGGAAAAAACGGTTTTTCGATTGAAAGACAAGGACGGAAAGAGCCTCATTTTACTCCTAGGAGTAAAAAAACCATATGAAAACACTTTCCGTCCATGTCTATATTTTTCTTAAAATGCTGTCAATTTGCATAGCAAAATCAAAAGGACCAAGACAAAAATTCCAAACAGCCAAGGTAACTGCTCGCTTTTTTAGCACAGTGCGTGTGTTTCTTTTTGAATTTGCATTCCAATTTCTATGGTTAGTATTTAAAAACAATTGACAGTCGGTAACATTCGTTCATTCTGCATAATTAAATTACTTACTTTTTAAAAATGTATTTGTATTATTTCCTCACATGTTTGAGAAAAGCATTATGTATGCCTCGGCGGAAACGAAGATTTCCTGACTCGTATTTTAGCAGGCCTCGCTATTGCTCGGCCTGCTAACCACCTCGTCAGGAAAACCCGTACTTTCCGCGCCTAGGCCAATGTACTATACTTTCGGCTAGTTTTTTCGGGAATAGAACTTGTAAATTAATATAATCGAACGTTTCGTCTAATTGTTGACTGGTAGAGTATGTCTTAAGATATTAAGTCCGCCATTTGCTTTGTTATTTATTGTGCAAAATTTAACATAAATAAATAAATAATTTTATAATTTTACCAACATATCGTACTCCTAAGAAGCCCAGCTTTTATCATCATAATCATCATCTTGTCAGACGAAAGACGTCCACAGCTGGACATAGGCCTCCCCCAAGGCTCTCCACTCAGACCGGTCTTGTGCTTTTCGCATCCATTGCGCGCCAGTTTTTATATAAAACTATTTTTTTAATTATAAAATAATCAATCATTTTGCGAGTGAATTCTTACGCATCAATAATAGCATTGCATTAATTAGGAAGGACAGGACGAATAAAGACAGAGTGCACGGTAGTGCACACAAGCAAGCCAAGATCCTATTAATATCAAATTACTTCCGCAAGGTGTTAACCCGTAGGCGACACCGCCCTTTTCGCGATCGTCCATTTTTTAAATATTTTATATCATGGATAAAGTAAGCAATAAATCTCTTCGGGAATTTCGTCTGCAGGGCAGGACCCCCAATTACGGGGATACGCGATACAGGCGCAAGCGCTTACTTGATATGTACACACTCGATTCGACTTCAAGTATTTTGGAAAAAAAAACTTGTGAGATTTTATTTTATACAATTTGCCGTTATGTTGTGCATTCAAAAAGTTTGCAGTCGAAGGCCAAACTATGATGCATATTGCTATAATGATTGTTTGATTGTATATAGTCGGGTTTAGCTTCAATAATAACGACGCAGTTATCCCAGCTTGTAGTCTAGCTAGGTCTCTGGTTCGATCCCCGGTAAAGGCAAATATTTATGTGATGAGCGCAAGTATTTATTTTTGATGTAATCTAAGTATGGTTAATTTCAGACGATCAATTAAAGTTAAAAACATCCACTGCGTTTTTTATTATTGAAGCGTCAAAAAGTCTAGTAGTGAACAGTAGATGGTGAGATAGCTCATGTAATTCCTGCCTATGTAAACTCCTCACTACGCACCAAACGTACCTGTACCTTTCAAACTGAACAAAGTCATAATTAACATCCTGCATACTAATTAACACCAAATCAGTGGACACCCGTATTCAACTCCTACCATTGAAACGCCACATCGGCGTGTGATGGAACGAGAACGTACCACCACAAACAATCGGCGATCGTGTCCGATATCGGATCAGTTGCCCGATCAGTTGGCCGGCCGATCGCGCGATCAGATAAAACGATTGGTTATAATAACGATATTTGTAGCTAATGATGTAGTGTTTTGTTAAGATTTATTGATAAGATTGTGGTATTTGATAGCTTCTTTTTTTTAAGTACAGTTACTTTTTACCACTTAAAGTATTCTGGCTTGGTACTTGTTAAATAAAAAATATATTTAAAACCAAATTTTTAAGACACTCGCGACTCCCATTTCTTCCCGTTGGGGGTCGATTTTCCAAAAAACCTTTTCAATTTCAACCCTAGGATACCCAATAAATATTCCGTCCAAATTTCAAGTCTCTAGGTACAGCGGTTTAGGCAGCGCAGTCAGTCAGTCACTCACGTACAGTATAATATATAATTATCTGAGTAGGACAAATATAAGAATACCATATTTATTTTATGATAGTGAGGTACGCGAGCACTCAGGCCACCTGATAGTAAGTGGGATTTGAGACACATTTTATTTTTTTATTTTTGGGCTGGGCAAAGGCCTCCCCTCGTTTTCGCCATTCGTCTCTATCCAGAGCGCACTCCTGCCAATCCCGCGCAAACGACTCAAGGTCATCTCGCCATCTCCTTCTGGGTCTACCTCTGCTACGATATCCATCGCGTGGAAGCCAATGGGTGGTGTTTTTGGCCCATCTCTCATCGTGCATGCGGCAGATATGGCCAGCCCAGTCCCACTTCAACTTTGCGGTCTTTACCCCAACATCCTCACCCTATCGGATCTTCGGACACCCAGTATGCTACGCTCGATTGTTCTTTGGCAAACCTTGAGTTTGGACTTTTGAGCCTCAGTTAATGACCACGTTTGGCCACCGTATGTTAGGATGGGCAGGATACACATGTCGACGAGTTTTCTTTTTAAAGTGATAGGAAGGCTGCCCTTCATCAGTTCCTTCATGGACCAGTAGCTCCTCCTGAGACCCATAGACATTAAAAATAGTCGGAAGAGTCTAGGTACTACTACTAACTACTAACAAGTAGGTAACTTGAACAATAAAATGGATGTCAACAAAAGCGTTAATTGGTCAAAAACTCTCACAACTTATATTAAATTCCACTATCTAAATTCAACAAGGAGAGCCAAGTCTCATTAATCGACCCACGAGCAAAGTTCGTAGCTCCAACTCAAACTAATTGTAGTTTGGAGCAAGTTTCCAATTAATTCAAGGAAATGCAGTAAAATTGCAAACGTCATCTAGCTTCACTAGGAGCTTAAACGCCCAAGTACAACCAAGCAGTCGAAATCGGCTCCACCTAGTATAAGGTCTAAAGATCGTGGCAATGAACGTGCTATCGTTGCAAAGTTCACTGGCGGAGGATACAGCCGTCTATTCAGTTAACTAAGTTACGCTGAACTAAGTGACAAAATTTGTCACCTTAGACTTAATTGTACCGCTTTAGCTAGAAAACTTAACGTCTGAGGAAAGTCAATTGTCGCTTTGTAAAAAACACCGATAAACTATCTTGGCTGGTTTTAATCGTAAATACGTATTTTTAGTTCATATCATACTAATATTGTAAAAGCGACAGTTTGGGTATTTGTTAGTCCTTCACGCTGCAACGGCTGGACGGATTTGGATGATGTTTGAAGTGGTAGGTACTTTTAATCCTGGAAAGTTTAAAAGTTTCTGAGGGAATAACGATACTAAAAATCTACGCAGACTAAGTCGCGGGCATGGTTCTGTAATACAAGCTGTAGGTGCGACATAATGGTGTCAACCAACTGATCTGGCAATAAAGTCCAAAAGTGGTTACATTGGCATCTCCACTATTCGGGTCTCGATGTACTATCGAGGAATTTCAATGTTTACCAGGTACCATTCGTAAATTTGCCGGGTTATACATTTTCTACGTGTCATTAGTTGTGTCACGTGTCGGGAAACACATGGCAAATTTAAGTATTATGCCAAATTTCATAATGATACCCAGATGACAGTGAAATAATTAATTTACGAAGTAACGACTTTCTTATTGGACATGTAGGTATAAGTCCTTATTCTTAAGTTTTGGTAATGCTATGACACATAAACTGCTTCTGTACTTGAAGTAAATCTAAATTATTTACATTCGACTCATAATAATAATAGAATTAAAGAACTATTATTAACCATACTTATCTCTTTTCAGATGAAACCCTGGCGAGACCAAGTTTAGAACCAATACCAAAATGATTTCAAACTTAAATTCAATGATACCAGGCCTGCCGCTTAAGGCCTATTCACAGAAGTCTAATCTCTACTTTATTACGAGTTGTATGTTTGTTCGTATAATTTATAGTTCGCGATGAAGTTAACTGTGTGTTAACAAACACTAGTTAGTTACAATGATATAGCTTTGGTTGAGGGCATCCAGGATCCGACTAGGATGCAACTAGGAGTTAGAGCATGATGGTCATACATCCTTATTTTTAGTTTTATAAATAATATCAGGGGACAATGTCACACCAATTGACCTAGCCCCAAACTAAGCTCTAGGCTTATACTGTGGGTACGAGACAACGATATAAGAACTTATATAGAGAAATATATACTTAAATACATAGAAAACATCCATGACTCAGAAACAAATATTCGTGCTCATCACACAAATATCTGCCCTTACCGGGATTTGAACCCAGGACCGCTAGCTTCGTAGGCAGGGTCACTACCAACTAGGCCAGCGCGTTGTCAGTAGGTAGTAAGTTCAAAAGATTTGAGTCACGACAGACAATATTGGACTTACAATACCTTAGGAAGAGAAAAGAATTAAGACATAATTGAGCTCATTATCTTATATCCTTCTCTGATTAAATCTCAGTAAACCTTTCCTACCCGTCATCTTATTATTCCTATAGGCCTAACTTCTAGTCGCTTTTGTTGTTATCAATCAAACAAAGAGCTATCTCTCCGCGACAGACCTAGTTGGACTAATCAACTGTCTCAGCATTTCTCGTAATAAATCACAATTCCGCAGAAGTATCCCGATTTGTTGAACAAATAAATTCACACGCAATTATATGAGCGATTATCACACAAAGGCAGACTTATCTCCAATCAAAACTCGCCGAAACCGAGTAAACAAGAACAAGAAACTATTTAAATCGCAGAAACACATTGTAAATCATTATTCCGAGCTACCATACAAATGTCCGAACATGCGCGAGGGCCCACAAACATGTGTATAGCAAAGAATTCCTATTATACTGGACGGAATGCATGCGGTTGATTTTGAATGCCCGCTTATTATGCACCCATTTACACCCGCGACTGCATGGAGGTAGCTGCACTGGAAGAGACTAATAAGTTTAATTAAAAACTATTACTTGACGCATCTGAAAAATATTAACAAAAGATTTTGTATATTTTGAGCCGGTATAAAGACGAACTTACAAAAAATGTACACTTGATGTGAAAACGTTGAATACCGTTTTTAGTAAAACTTTTTTGTCTATTTAAATTATCTTCACATATTAAGTATATTTTAGGGGTTACCTTTGTTTCGGCGAAATATGTTTGCCAAATGTATCGTTTCCCAACCGGTTCATTTGCCAACCCGCTTTGTTTTCTGTAACCGTAAATATTTCAGTATGTTATAAAAACCAATTTAACCTAACCTGTAGGGTTCTACACGATGGTACTAAAATAAATCCTGAAAAAAAAAAATAACATAGGGTTGGCAAATGAAAAAGTTGGGAAACGATACATTTGGGAAACATATTTTTGCCAAACGGCAGGCTCCCATATTTTAGATTGTTTCATCACATTAAAATAAAATCTTCTTCAATATTTAATTAGCTCCTTTTAGTACGAGTAATATTGACTTTGTAAATTATTTTTTTACTTCATTAAGAACTTGGATCGCGTCCGAGTGCGTTTGGTAAGTCCAGTCCCTTGAGTTGGCAATTGTCATACTTGAGATAGAGCTCCAGATCTCGGGCGTAAAAGGAATTCATGACGATAGTAAAGAATGAATACGAAATCAAAAGGGTTATTGTGACTAAAAAGTTTTCAAGCGGCCATCACGTACCGAACTGTGTAACAACGCTCTGTTAAAATTCGAGGAAAGCAGCTGGATGCAAGTAGCACAAAACCGATCTTATGTTCTTTAAGAAAGGTACTAGCAGTAGGCGTAGGCGTTCTTAGCTTTGACGAAGAAAACTAAATAAAGCCTCCTTAGGGTTAGGTTCTGAGGCCCAATGAATGTCTTCATCCACGGTCTTTCTTCTTTGAGGAAGGCATATGGGAAACAGAGGACAATGTTTTAGCAAGAGAGATAATATTTGGAGAAGAAAACAAAATAACGCACAGGCTTTCTTAAGGTAAGAGGGTTCTGAGGACCTAAACATTGATCTGGACAAGGGACAAGGTCCAAGGTTCTTCATCCACTGTCTTTCTTCTTTAAGGAATATGGGGAATAGAGGACAAAATATTTCAGGGAGAGAGTTAAAATTTGACGAAGAAAGCAAAATAACGCACAGGCCTCCTGAGGGTAAAAAGGTTCTGAGGCTTAAAGACATTTGCATTCTCAGACGGAACTATACCAGACACAACAACATAAATACTGCTTGGCAGCAGATTAATAGGTAGGATGGTCGCAGTGATCTAGAAGGACCAGATTTGAGGAATATGGGAAACAAAGGACATAATATTTCAGCGAGAGAGATAATATTTGACAAAGAAAACAAAATAACGCACAGGCCTCTTAAGGGTAAGAATGTTCTGAGGCTTAAAAGCATATGCATTCTCAAACCGCAAATGTGTTGCCAATAAATCCTGCGAACTAAGAAGGAACTATACCAGAGAACAACGCAAATACTGCTGCTTGGCAGGATAGTGGTATTGATGGTACAAGGTTCACGCTTCATCATCCACTGTCTTTCTTCTTTGAGGAAGGCATATGGGAAACAGTGGACATAATATTTCAGCTAGCATGATACGACTTGTGTAAAAAGTTATGGTTCAAATTGGTTAATTCTGGTCTCTTCTTGCTTCTCTATCGGGCCGCAACCACAACAGTAGCCTTTGGGGCTCGATACGCATCTCGTTGCGCGGTAACAAGGCCCATGTTCCTGTCAATCGCGCTAATGTTGCGCGGTAGCTAAACGTATGTACGATAGTGGGCGGTGATGGCTGTTGTTTGTTTTTCGAAGGTACACAGCGTGGTATTTGCATGCGTCCAAAATGTCGGATAGGCTATCATAATATTTGTTTTGTAGGCTGTAAAATGTTTTTGTTAGCTAACGATTTATTTTATGAACTGTCGAGTCTGAGTTCCAGGCTTCCTTTCACCAGTTGTAACTTGACAGGTATTAACTACACATCCGCCTTCGGTATTATTCCATGATTTGCCAAATATGTCGTCGACTCTAGAAAAAATATTGCACAAAATCACATACCTATTTTTGTGTGTATAGTGTATAAATGTATATTCTTTTTTTCTTTTCTCTACTTAACTGTATTTTCATTTACATAAATAAAATGTGTTTCTTATTATTCTCGTTATTTCTTTTAATTTGATGACATAGATTTTTTTAAATGTTTCACGTCGGTTGCAACTGTTATAAATACTAATCAAAAATGTTTAATATAAATTAAATGAGTTACTTGAAAGAGGAATGAAACGTAAGATAAGATAAGATAAGATTGCTCTATTATATACATCGACAGATATATAATTATAAAATATAAGAAAGAGAAGGTTAACAAGATGCACTATCTATTACTCAGGCAGTATTTACCGGTTATACATTAAATTGACCAAGGAAAGATCAATATATATTTCTATGTATTCAATTAAGTATGTCTCTAACAAGTACGTTTAGCACCCATAGTATTATAAAAGCCTAGGGCTTAGTTTAGGACTAAGGTCAATTAGTGTGAGGTTTTTTTTTTTATGACATATAGAAGGCAAACGAGCACACAGGCCACCTGATGGTAAGCGGAAACTGTGACCCATAGACATTCGCATTCACAAGACTGCAAGCCTAAGACTGCAAATGCGTTGCCAACCCTGAGGAGTAAGATGGAATAACTCAATGCTAGTCATTACACCGGCTGTCTTATCCCCCAACCGGAACACAACAGTGCGAACACTGCTGTTTGGCGGTAGGTTAATGGATAAGATGGTTGGGGGTTGTCCTCTGATATTTTATTTATAAAAACGGCCAAGTAAACGGGTGAAAATACATATTGACCTATCGATTCTCTATTCGTCGTGATAGAGAAGCGATAGGTCATCATTTATAGCCACCGGTTTACCTGTGTATAATGTTCAAATGCTTAATAGTATGTGTTTATAGCGATGCGACTACACTCCTGCGCATGTTGATCGGACGCGAGCAAACCACACTCGCGATACCGATCTGAGGACCAAGATTAGGGTTGTTGCTGTGCTGGTTCACAAGTTCCATAACTAAAACTAATTGTTCATTGATAAAATAGTGTTACCCACGATGTCGTTTATCACTCTGGGAATCTTCCAATTTATCTGGATGAAAAGTATTTTTCTCAGGTTTCATTATTTAAGCAGTTTATCTGCGTAATCGTAACAAACAAACAAACAGAGTTAGTTTCGCATCTATAACATTAGTATACATATTAAGTCCGTAATTTGTGATTTTTGTGCAATAAAGATTGAATAAATAAATAGATTTAGTAATATTAGTATGTATTTAAGAAAAAATATACACGCAAAACATTAAGCTACCCACGTAGCGTAATACGAAAACTAGCGATTGAACTGTCCATGTGTGAAAAAAAGACAAAGAAATAGAAATAGAAATAGTCTTTATTGTATAACTGTGTACAAGGGTGATAACAAAAAATGAGTCTCAACAGCTTATCCATCTCGGACGTACAATAGAACAATATAAAATAAATTATATCTTAAATGATTAGCATGTTATCATATCTTCGGTAGGGTAAATGGCAATATCCCTCATTGGGCAAAGAATTCCTTTACGTCATAGAACGCTTTTCCAATTAGCCATTTTTTTATCGAAGTTTTAAAATTGTTACCCTCTAGTTCTTTTAAATAAACAGGTCCTTTATTGAATACTCGCATTGCGGCTATAAAAGCACTTTTATAAACAAGTTTATTGTAGGCTCTGGGAATAACATAATCAAATTTATACTGACTACGCAAGTTATTTCGGAAACATGACTTTTTTGTGAAGAATTCATCATTACATTTAACAAATAAACACAGCTCCAAAATATAAATACCAGTCAATGTTAATAACCACTTCTCCGTGAATAAAGTATTTGGGTTTTAAATTCTAATAAAAAAAATATGCGTGACACTCACTGAATTACAGTGGCTTTGGAAAAAGATGCATTGCGCTAACGTTTTGTCGTTAACGTTATCGAAAATATATATGATTGATGTAAATTGCCAGACGGTCGCGTCGAGCGCTTATATCAATTCGATTCGACACTTTTCGACAATCCTTTACGTCAGCGTTAAGCATCTTATCTATGGTCACAGGTGGTATAAGTTTCGTTCGTTCTATTCGTGGCAGCCAAGTTTTATCATTAAAGTTGTCAACCACTAAGATTTCGATATGGATTAAAATCGCGCAAGCCAAAGAGTGCTTAACACATGATTCCTCCTTATCTGTCATTGTGACATTTGAATTTGACGGACAGACACAACCAATTCTTGAACTAAAATAGACTTATTTTAGGGCAAAATATTAGTTTCAACTTTAAACCCCTGACTAGAGCAGACCCCGTGGAGCAGTAACCGTGTCCCATCACGGCGGCGTGTCGACGCGCGTCCATTGTCGCGGATTCGATCCCGGGCCGACCGACACCTGAGCGGAGATGAGGGTGCCAATTACTAAACATATCCTTTTTTTATGTGCTCGGAGAATTCATTCAAAGATTCAAAGCTGTATTGGGAGAGAAATAATATTTAATAGAAAAATCCTAGAAATTAATGTATTTAAGTTAGTTTCCCGGTGATGGCAAATATTGTTCTGATGATCGCGAGTTCTTGTTTTTAGTATTTCTATTTCTATAGGTGCCTATGTTTATCATTTTCACTTACCCATGCATAGAGTAGAGGGTCTGTGGCTCATACCTACCTACCTCTTTGTCATAAGAATACTGGCCACTAATTTTCCTTTACCAGAAAACCATGCGATAAACTAAAAATGTAAGTCTTCCTATGACTATGAGTTTTAGAATTCTCAGAACCGATGACCGTCTGCAAGAATCGTGTGCCTCTTAGCCGCTAAGCCAGTCAGTCATTAAAGTCGTGATCTAATTACGAAACGAAATGGTACATGTCCCAAAGGGTATTGGTACAAGGATAAGTCCCGCAACAATGGCCGTTCTGTTATATTTTGTACCATTAGCGGTGACGTCACGCATATTAAGCTTTCATCTCGCCGCCATTGTGTTGAGCTTCCGTGTGCTTTGCGAAAAGCTCGAGCAAAATAGTATAAGTACGGAATTCTATAAAATAAATTAATACGTATTTTCAATATAGGTAAATCTTGTTATTATAGATTTTCTACTTTTAGTTATGTTACCTACTACAAACTGTTCCTAGTTTTTGTGAACGTTGTAACATACATGTTATTGGTGCACAGGCAGGCCTTGCTACCAGAATGTATCACTAAATGTTTATCTGAACGTTTTCAACTCAGTATTATACAGTAAAATGTCGGTAGTCTAAAAAGCAAAAATACAGTTTCTGATGACAGATCACTTAAAATAAAAACTTTTATCTCGGCAATTATTTGAAAATTATTTACTTTTACGGTACCCGCGTAAATATGTGTCAGGAAATACAGTAACTAACGAATTAGGAGTTGAATTGTTTAAGAAAACCAATTATTTTCTTGAATACATTCATTAGCATTGTAAATAAAACATACAGCTACCTACTCAGAGAATACTCCAGTTGGTATATAGTCTTATTGGCATATCGTTCGTGAGTCTTTGACCGTATACGCTTTCGGCACAGCCAAGTCTAGCCTAGACCGTAATAAACGAGTTATTATTGTCAATCAAAAAACCACAAAATAAGTGACAAAGGTTTCTAAGGCAGTCTTAGAAATCCCAGTCGCCTATTCACAAATATTACTATTTAATTATGATTAAATTTGAACTTACTACACAACACCTTAGTCCCTTTGCTCTCATTCTCCGCTCCAAAATAGGCAGCGTCTTGTTATTATGTTATTAACATCGCTACTTAGAAATTACGACACCGTATTGTGCGATCGGTCGCCGGTTCGATTCCGGGAGTGTAATTCACCAATCACCATTTTGGTTACTGTAGATTTGATTGTTATTGGGTTTGTTTATTACGCTATCAATGTATATATTGTGTTGGTTCTATTGATATTTGTGGAGAGTGGAGATGTAGAACTTACGAGGGTTGAAATTGGGTTACTAAGTTACTATATTGACGACGTGTTTTAGTCTAGTTGCTTGTGGGACTACTAGTCCAGGGTTCGATGACAGTAAAAGGCAAAATATTTGTGTGACGAGCGCTAGTATTTTTGTTTTTGTTTTGGTGTTTTTTATGATATATAGTTATGTATTTCGATATACTGTGTGTCCCTAAAACCAACGCCAAAACTGAAAGGGCTGATAGAGCAGCTAAAAAGCTACCGATTTAACCCCTATGTTATCGTCGATTTTTACTAGTTTCGGAGATATCATTTTAATCTGAATTATTTTTCCAGTGATATTTTACATTATTAGAATCATTGCAAATCAGCGAAGTATTTAAATATATTTGCTCGTTTATTAAATCATGTATGTCAGTAATGACATAAAGTTTCTTTCTCCATACTAGGTGTCCCAGTGTTTGCTTTGCACTTTGTATGGAAAAATATCTCCATTTCGGTTTGTTTGTTTTGGCGTTGGTTTTAGGGATAATTATGTTTATCGTTATCTTTTACCCGTAGTACAAGCCTAGAGCTTAGTTTGGGACTAGATTCGTTTGTGTGAAATTGTCCCCTGTGATTTATTCATTTATATTAACAAAATTATGGTAACTGTTTTTGGCACCTAATAACGAGGGTTTAATGCGAAGATTTAAACAATATGATGTCGTACAAGATGAATTATAATAAAAATAAAACAAGAGACAGTGTCAAACAAATTGGCTTAGTCCCAAACTAAGCTCAGCTTGAACTATGGGTATTGTACAATGATAAAGTTACTTACGTAGAGTAATACATACTTAAATACATATAAAACATCTAAGACTTAGCAAAAAATACCACGGGACCACTAGCTTCGAAGGCTTACTCACTACCAACAAGGTAGGTTAACGGTTGGTTAACGAGTCCTCGAAGTTGACTTTTTTTTTTACACAAACATCTCATATGCGAGTATGTTCATTTTATTGAGGTATATTTCATTTTGTTTAATTTGATTCTAATTAGCGTTCCTTAATTTTTAGGGTTCCGTAGCCAAATGGCAAAAAACGGAACCCTTATAGATTCGTCATGTCTGTCCGTCCGTATGTCACAGCCACTTTATTCCGTAACTATAAGAGCTATACTATGGAAACTTTGTAAGTAGATGTATTCGGTGAACCGCATTAAGATTTTCATACAAAAATAGAAAAAAAACAATTAATTTTTGGGGTTCCCCATACTTAGAACTGAAACCCAATTATTATTTTTTCATCAAACCCATACGTGTGGGGTATCTATGGATAGGTCTTCAAAAATGATATTGAGGTTTCTAATATATATTTTTTCTAAACTGAATAGTTTGCGCGAGAGACGCTTCCAAAGTGGAAAAATGGGTGTCCCCCCCCCCCGTAACTTCTAAAATAAGGGAATGATAAATGTAAAAATAATATATGATGTACATTACCATGCAAACTTCCACCGAAAATTGGTTTGAACGAGATCTAATAATTAGTTTTTTTTTAATACGTTATAAATCGTAAACCGCATTTTACCTTTCATTCAATCAACTCCAATATAATAAAGAATAAAGAAAAACATTTATTTAGATGTATAGTGGTACGGAACCCTACGTGCGCGAGTCCGACTCGCACTTGGCCGATTTTTTTTATGTTGAGTAGACGGATTTGTATGAAATTTGGAACTGAGAACGGAGGCTTCCTTTCATCCTGGAAATTTCATAAGTCCTCAAGGGAATAACGATAATCGAAATGAAAGCGGACAAAGTCGCGGGCAGAAGCTAGTATCAAATAAATGTCTCGTTTGTGTAAGTACACAAAAAAAGACAACCTGATAAGTGTACAACTTGCTAAAACATTGCTAAAACCTTCAAAGCCACTCATCCTAATAGAAAACCACTTACCGCGAACTTGGAGGACTGTCAAAGAAAATATTAAAGTACCATCGAACGATATCCTCCATATTTCAACCTGTTTAATAAAATTGTTTAATATACATTATCCGAGAGCCCTGCATTAGCATAACAAAACGTTTGCAGGCTTCACTTTGGGTTTGAAGCGGGTTCTCGACGTGTAAGGTAGCTTATTTCTGCGGCTCCTTTTGGGTAAACTATTTGGAAACGTATGAATAAATATAACGGTTTAGTAATATATTTCTGAAAAGGGTATGTATGGTATTTATTTTACAACAATAGTGAAAAATACAAAACGAAGGCAATATAAATAACAAGTCAGTCACGGCCGTTAATTAGTAGAAATTTCAAAGAAAATCTGGTGAAGATGGCATTGTCATTAGAGATGCCAAGTCATTTGTAATTGATAGGAAACTCAACCTTATTGCTGTAGAATGTCAGATTAACTTTGGAACTCAGGTGGTTCATAATTTTAATTCCTGGACTGTACAATGGTGAACTAATTTCCTTAAAAAGTTGTACTTTTTAAGTACCCTAATGACATGACATACACATATATCAGTTAAGGATCACTTAAGCTACAATAAGGGTATCTATTCTACTTTGTTATAAACCATATAGTTATTATATCGTTAACGTTACAATACAATATATTTTAACCAACTTTAAAACAGTAGGAGGTTCTCAATTTGACAGTTTTTCTCGTTCTCGTTTCTCGATTTAATTGCCAATTCTCAATCAGTATTAATGTTATCACTGTAGGGTATACCTAATGGGGGGTCCCATAGACATCTTAAAGATCTGAACTTTTTATTCAATCATTTGGGGCAAGTTCATTGTTTTAAAAACATTAAATTATTTTTATTAATATCTCCATTTAACAATTTAAGTAGTTTATTTAGTGGGACATTTTTCGAAAAGGCTAATGGAAACAACTGGAGACCACAGATCCGGCAACATCCTGGGGCAACGCGTAAGCTTTGCTTATACAACGAGGAAATGCTGCCAGCATCTGTGGTACCTTGCCACGGCCCTCGCTTTTTTAGTTTTATTTAGTAGTTTTAATTTAATCATCTTTAGGTTCCTTTTAACTAGGTTTATTTCAAATTAATTTATTTTTTATTTTGCAAAATGATATTTGGAACCAGAAAATATTAATAAAGTGACCGCGACTTTTGCTCATTGCTCGCAGGACTGATGGCCGATGGGGTCAGAAGGTTCTGGAGTGGCGTCCTCGGACCGGGAGACGAGCTGTAGGTAGGCCTCCAACAAGATGGAGCGACGACCGTTGGATGCGAAAAGCACAAGACCGGTCTGAGTGGAGAGCCTTGGGGGAGGCCTTTGTCCAGCAGTGGACGTCTTTCGGCTGACATGATGATGATGATGAGCTTCTGCCCGTGAGTTCGTCCGCGAAGATTTCGAATATCGCTATTCCCTCGGGAAATTTTAAATTTTCCGGAATGAAATGTAGCCTATGTGTTAATCCAGGGTATAAGGTATCTCCATTTAAAATTTCATCTAAATCCGTCCAGCCATTGCAGCGTGAAAGAGTAACAAACATCCATCCATACATACAAACATTCGCGTATATAATATTAGTAAGCATTAGTAAGGATTGCGGTATTATTGGAAACGCGAAGCAGAACCAACATAAACTCTTTTATTTCGAAAAGAGTCTTTGAAATCGATAGTTATTCCGAACCCAACGAAGTAAAGGGATTTAAAGGGCCATTTATTTAAACAAGCACTCGGGACGACGAACTTCCCAAATAAATAGGGTTAACATATCCAGTGCCGAGCTTGCAGAATCATTTACAAACTGGAGCCAATTCGTAGTTCTGGGCACTGAAATTTTAACAAAAGAGAAATGGAAAACTGACGCGGAAAGTGGAAACGGCTAATTAAAGAGACGAAAGGAAACTGTAGGGTTGTTATCTGAAGGATAGCGTTATGATTAGAGGATAGATAAAAGCAAGCTAAAAACCCGTCTGGACTTTTTTATGTTTTCGTCTATAGGTAGGTACAATATACATGCCTTAGGGACCATGCCGCGAGCGGACCTGCTAGAGGGGGTGTTCTTTTTATAGTGGTGTTTATGTTTAATTTTTAATATTTGAGTAGCTTAGTTTTATTTTATTTTATTTTAAATAAGTTTAGTTTTAACTTTAACTTTTAAATGTAAAGTCACCATATAATTAAATTATATCCGTTTTCTGCATTACATATATGAGTGATACCTGACTTGATGTTATAATATTAACAACAAGAAAATAGTTACCTTTGCTTTATATGTACGGAAGGTAAAAACCCGATTATTTTATGGTAGCTTTTTTTACAACTTTGTCTGCGTAACATAAACTTTAATTAATATACATTAGTGAGTCGTATATGAGAATATTATTTACTGGTAAGATTTAAAAATAGAAACTTGTAAAAATAAATTAAATTTAGCCATTTTAGTCAGTGAGAGATAATTCAATAGATACAATTCTAACAGTACCACAAGCCTTTAATTTATTAGTCGCTTCTTACTACATCCACTGGAAGACATGAAGGGGTGCTATTCTAACCCGGCAATCTCACATGTCTGGAAGTATCAGCCCTAATCGATTGATAGCTTCTTCATTAACATCTGTACCTTTACAGACCTAGATTTAAAGAGGTTATAAACTTGAAAAACACATTTTACCTCGACTTTATTTTCAATACCAAATAGCTCATGATACCACCTAATTTCATTTCCAAACCATCAATAAAAAATAATACAGCTATCCTCAAAATTTGCATGGCATTTGAAGGCATATAGACCAAAGGTAGGTACCCCGGGCGACGCCGCAGGCGCGGCTAGTCCGTTACAATTCACACCGGGATCGTTCCCGGCCCCGCCTCAGAAATTTGCGCCCGCGCAGGAACGTGACGAATTCGAATCGATGTGGAACCACCATGTTTTTCTGGAGGATGCGGTATTTTGAACAAAAATAAACAAAATGGTGAATTGTTTGGTATCCTGCCTTTTGGCCGAAATATGTTTGGCAAAATGTATGGTTTCCCCAGCATTATTTGACAACCCATTTTTTTTCTGTAACTGTAAATATTTCAGGATTTATTACAGTACTATCGTATAGAACTCTATAGGTTAGATTAGGCCAGGTTGCCTTTTATAAACATCCTGAAAGATTAACGGTTACAGAAAATAAAAGTGGGTTGCCAAATGAATCGGTTGGGAAGCCATACATTTTGCCAAACATATTTCGACCAATACAAAGGTAACCCGAAATATTTGTGTGATGCGTGTGAGTATTTATTTGTTCCTGCATCTTAGATGTTTTCTGTTCAGGAGTATATATTTTTCTATACATATAGTTATGTTTATCATTATGAGATTGTTCCCTTTATATTTATTATTATTTATTTTAACTTTGAGATGGACAGAATAAGGTAAAGTTTGACAGTGGTAGTTTAAATTTGATTTTATTAGGTACATATGTGGATCGCAATGCTTAGTCACATTGTATTTGGTAGGAAAGCAAATGGGTGGATCAACTTAAGTAAGCCAGGAGACGAAAGTGAATGCTATAATATATACTTCTAGCACACTCATGAGAAAGGCCATCAAATAATGGGTTTGTAATTGCCAATAAAACTGATTTTTAGTGGACTTATATCCTTTCAAATCATAGTTTTGACCATAGTTTAGTAGTGACCCAGGAGACGTCACCATGGCAACGAGCTACAAAAAAAAATTGATTGACCCAATAGATAAAAATACAGTAAATAGATAGACAGAATTTAACCTGCTCAAACCATTTCTCTGCGTGACTGAATCAACAATGAATAGAGCCGCAGAAAAGATAAACCGTTTTCAAAGAAGCGTGAGCGAGTTATTATAATTCTCATTCTTCTTCTCCCGTTTTTCTCGAATTTCATTGTCTTTAAAAACGGTCTACCTTTACTGCTGATCTCCTCATTGTCGATTCGATCTCATAGAAATGGTTTGAACAGGTTAAAATCCTATCTCTTTCCTGTCCTTTTATCCAGTTGCCTTCTTACCAAGTATATTTTGACTCGACAAAAGTGTTTGTCGACCCAACAGATTTATTCTCTGCATATTAAAAAAAAGAGAAGAGTCGGAAGAGGCCGCACTAGGCGTACTTTTTCGAATCAAATCGGAGAAATACTGGAAAAGGCCCGAATCTTAAGTACCCGAAACCGACGTGCGTGCATGACTCGATGTATGAATGTGGGAGAAGCGAAAGACATTTGTCAGGATCGTAGCAGGTGGAAAGAAGTCGTCTCTGCCTACCCCTCTGGGAAACAGGCGTGATTTTATGTATGTATGTATTAAAAAAAAGGAAAAAATTGCGTCATTCTTTTTCCTCTGTAGCTTAGCTCCTAGTTCCTGCTCAAACACCGAAAGCAAATCACAGGCGGTGGCGATGGTCGATCGAAGTATCGTGCGGCCCGCGGGCTTAGCTCGACACTACCTGCATGGACAGTGTTCATTGCGCTTTATGCTAATGTAGCTGCAGAATTAAAGATATTCGAAGACGATGTAAGCGAAATATATTGGTAAGGATACGTCTAAGTAATGAACTACACTCAGGAGCAAAAATACCGGGTCAGAGTGCGTTTTTCATACAAACGAGACTACTTCGAAGCCTTGGTTCCTCGCCAGGGGTTGTTTTGAGTGAGTTTTAATGGTGGATACTCCGAGGTTCAATAGAGGAGGTCAAAAGTTCTTAAGATTCCTAACTGATCGCACAATCAGTTAACACCACAGCGGGAGAGTTTGGGTCAGCACTTGGATTTTCTTACATTTTATTGCCATTTTAGATGTTTCTCTGAACATGCTCAATTCCGGCGTTAACCGCAGATTCATTCAGTTGGGTATCCTAGGCACTCTGGAAGTCCTGTATCGATGCTCGGGGTATTCATTATCAGATTTCACTAAAAGCATTCCCTGGCGAGGAAAGCTTCGAAATAGCCTCTTTAGTATGAAAAACGCACTCTGACCCGTTTTTTTGCTCCTGAGTGTAGTCAGATTGATTGTGTTGAAAAGAAGAACGGCCTTAACATGAGTGGTCAGTTATTTAAAGGTTTTTTCGAAGGTCTTAAGCGATACCAAAGATTCACCATGGCGTTTTTCCCTAGGCCGAGATTCTAGGCGGTGAAACCTATATCGTCTTTGACCCGTTATTGTATTGTCGACGTTTTGATAACTCTTATTTACTTAACAGTAATGGTGGCCGAGTTAAAAAAATCAATAACGATATGGTTTTTACAGCCTAGAATAGACGCCTGATTAAGTGGACCCTGAATGCAATTAGCTTTTTCATCTCGCAAAAATTGAAAGCTCCTAAGGGCATAACGATAATCGAAATCTGCTTGGACGAAAGCAGAAGAAGTCGCAGGCAAAAGCTAGTCTAAAATAAACTCGAGCAGCAGTGTACTCTAGCCCTGACTATTGTACAGTTAGCACAAATGAAATGCTAGGCCAATCGCGCACGCTCGCGCGGATAAACAGTTCACACTTGACGGCACCAATGTACGTAGCTGGAAGAGGACTCGAAATATATGAGCAAACAAAATTGTGAAATAACGCTTCTGATGTTTGGGGTGCTGTTCCCAGGGTGCCAACCTGGACCCAATTACTTTCATACTTTGTCTTGAATTTTCATCCGTCTGCTCTGTCTGTAAATAGCTATATATTCGGACCGTACCTAATAAACAATAAAATATAATACAATACAACGCCAGTTTTGTTTTTTAAGAATTAAGGGAGTCCGCATCCGACGAAGCTTTCGGACGCCGGCTGAAAAACCTTTCATTGGAAAATTCATTATACTCAGTAAGAGAGTTTATGGACCTTGATTTATAATTAGGTACATACATTATTTAATATGTTATAATTTGATATGTCTTGTAGTTTTTTATTATTTTTGATGTCTTTAAGAGGATTCTTAACGGCGATAACTCCTTAGTTCTGTATTTTTATTTTTAACCTGACTTCTTATTTCTATTTTAGATTATATTAAAATTTGTGTATATTTTTGACGATTCCAATGTAATTTCTTGTACTTTGACATACCATGCAATGGTATACTGTGACTTTGGAAAATAAATATCATTCAATCATTCATACAATTAAATGTTCTTTCGGCTTTCCTGCGGCTCTCTTCATCACGGTAAAAACAATATCGTTCCAGCGGGGCTAGACAAGTTGCCATCAAATTCCAACGCAAGCGTTTGGTGATCACCTGTCACTTAAAAAATATGTATGGAATTGACGTATGTCACGTGATATATCACTCGTTACAACTGACAAGCTGTAATGTGATCACATCAGTGGTAGTGTTGAAGTCTTGTCCGTCGTTACGCGGTACTATTTTGGCAGGTTGAATTCAACACGAGCACTATCACGATACAAACGTCGGTATCTAAGGGAAACTTGGCTAGCTTTTTAATTTACGATAACGCAAAGCGATAGGTGATCACCAAACGCTAGCGTTTGTATTCAATGGCACTGATCTGTTATCGTATTTTCACCGTTTTTATAGCTCTTATTTACTTGGCAGTAATGGCGGCTGACGTCAAAAAAATACCATAACATATCAAAGACGATATGTTTTTACTTTCGTTTTTAGTTTATAGTAAATAAAAATCTCAAATAATAAAAACTGGCCAAGTGTGAAACGGATGGTACGGAACCCTCCCTGAGAGTCAAACTCGCATTCGATCGATTTTTTAGTTTTTTGCTATATTTACCCCTCAGAATTAAGTACCTACTGACATTCCATAGGTAACTTTATTTGTTTTAGATTAATAGTTCGGTATGTACATAAGACATGTTGACTTAAATTAGTTTCGGGTCTCTATTTGGTTTGGGGATAAGTCAGCCGGTGTAATGACCAGCATAGAGGCATTCCATCTTAGTCCTCAGGGTTGGCAGCGCATTTGCAGTCTTGTGAATGTGAATGTCTATGGGTCACAGTTTCCACTTACCATGAGGTGGCCTATGTGCTCGTTTGCCTTTTAACTCTTTAATTACGCCCATCTTGCTTTTATTATTTGTAATTAGATGAAAAAAACGATATATAAGAAAGAGCAAATGGTATTGCTGCAATGGGTTAGCCACGGCGAACGTTCCACGATCAGATCGGGACCGTTTAAAAGGGCCAGGTCAGGAGTAGCTGGAACCGACGCACGTTTATAATGAGACTTATCGTGGAGGAAGCGAGGGAACTTTATTTGGATCGTAGCAAGTCGTCTCTGTCTACCCACGGGAATTCGTGATTGTAAGTATGTATGTAAGGTTGTCATGTTATTGACGTAATAATCGCTTATTCATTTGACAGTGACAGAAGAGCAACTAAACACGACAACGATATAGCACGTTGGGCAAAATAATAAAATCTCTGTGATGACGGCTACTTGCACGAGGGCGGCAGCACGTGGGACCTGCGCGGGCGCCGACGGCGACGTTCCGCCGCGAGTGACCGCATTGATCAAAGGTTACACTGTTATAGATCAACAGTTCTTAAACTGTTATTTTTTTACTTTGTTTTCCCTGTTGGGATTGATTTTAGAAAAAACGGTGATAATTCTGTTGAAACCACTGTGTTTTCAGGACGTCTTAAACTAATAACGTAGGTTAACGTTAACGTTAGGTTAGGAAAAAAATCATGCAGCGAGAAATGTCTTTCGATGAAATGAACGTTCTACTTAACGATAAAAACCCTTTCTTAATGCAATAAGGGGTGGAATATACCCTTCAAATTTCATGTTCTTAGGTTTATCAAATTCAAAATTCAAAATTCACATCATTTATTCTGTAAGTAGGCCCTGTAGGCACTTTTACAAGTCTGAGTCTACCAGCGCTTCCAAAGAGACCACTGTTGAGAAGAAGCGCCGCAAGAAACTCAACAGTAAGCCGTTTTTTCCAAATAAATCACTTATTACAATACTAAACTTAAGCTACACAATTTTAATGTCACAGGGATGTACAGGTCCCAGTAGTAATAATAATTTTCTCAAACATGCTATGTAATGTCGGCGTTATGTTAGTTATTTTAGGCTTCAAAGTGCCACGTTTCCGACGGAACAACTTCGGCCGGCAACCCCTTTTGTCCCGGCCTCTGTAGTAATGTACTATAAATATATCAAAATGTCGGTTTAGACTGTGCAATGTGTCAGCCAATCAGTCTCTGAAGTCTGTTATAGCCCACAGTTAGACGGGGCTTGCTCTTGACCTTGGTCCAGACCAAAGAATCGGGACATGGTCAACATTGGAGAAAACCCAAAAGGGATTTATTAATCCTAGTCTTTATTACACTTTTTGAACAGCAAACCAAACTAATTTCCCGTAAAACTATTTATACTGCTTTCGGGATACCAAAGAAACTGGTTATTTCTGTTAAAATCGTGACTACAAAAAAAAAAACAATTACAAAGATGAAACCAACGATATAATAACGCCCTGTTCTTCCACAGCTGATATCTAAGAACCATTATTATTAAATAAACACTGATTAAATAAAAAACACTCATCTCACTCGAAATTCCTATTGGAAAATAAATATTTGGGAAATTATACAATACGTACATTCGGCCATAAAAATTTCACCCCAACTGCAAAGACCCTTGGAATACCATGAAGTGCGAGCTAGACACCTAAACTACATAGTCCATTTAACCAACAAGTTAAATCTTCAAATTCAAACAACTCCAACGAGTCTCAGTGTCAATTTATAACGGACTGTCGTAAAATACGACACTGGCTGTAAAGATATAACACTGAAGGCTAAAAGGCACATCAGCTGGCCGCAGGCTCCCATCACGACCGTGTTATCTGACAGGATCCACCATTGCTAAGAATTAAGTATTCCAGATATTATGCATTTCACGGGTCGGAGGTCGCGGCAGGCAACAACTTGTTACATTTATGGTTCATTTGATATAGATTTTGAGTAAGTCATCTTTTTGACAGATTGTAACGGCTAACTTGAATTTTGCTTGTTGATCATTTATCATGTTATGTCCGGTTCCTATATTCAAAACGCGGATAGATAAATCTTCAGGTTAATATTTGACACATTTTGTATTGTTTTAAATGTCGAATTTTTACCCGAAGTAAGCCTTATTTGTCCGGGGTTTGAATATAGGGACCCGACATTAGTTAACTACACCTAGTAAAAAATATTATTTTGTATTGAAATGAGAAGGCACGCGAGCACTCAGGCCACCTGATGGTGAGTGGGATCTGGGACCCATAGACATTTGAAATCTCAAGACTACAATCTCAAAACTGCAATCCTAAGACTTCAAATGCATTGCCGACCCTGAAGACTGAGATGGAATTACAGTTTTGTCACAATTTAACTTTTTTTAAAGGCTTCAAAAAAATAGCACACCTTTTAGTTTTTCTTCAGATATGGGAAAAAAATTGCACGCAGGTTGGAATCATCTATCATCAAAATATGTATGGAATTGCCCGTTTTGTTACCAAGAAACGTATTGGATTGTGATAAAAAACGCGGAACAATTCCATACATATTTTTGGGGACATATCGGGAGCACTATTTTTTCTTGTTCACAATGATGATCCCAAACGACGTGCAATTTTTTCCCCAAATCTAAAGAAAAAGTCAGTGTGCTATTTTTTCAAACTCCCCAATTATGACATTGATGTCATTTCTCAACGCAGAAATTCATTTCCTTAGAAAAAACTTAACGTCGGTCTATAAAAAAAACATAAAGTTAAATTTGTATTTATTTTTCTATACTTCATCTGTACCAAAATCAGGCCAGTATACAAATTTGCTGTGGCCAAAATCTGTGACTGACTGGCCACATAGGTGACTGACTTCCAGATAACGCACAACCTAACCTATTTTGCGATATCACTCAAGCAAACGATGTGGAAAGAAGGACTAGACCTCTATAATATTATCGCTGTCACGTTTTTATAGCATTGCTATTTTTATTTTCTTTAAAGAATTAAGTTGATTCTTTTCATCCTCACAATCTTCCTCAGGTTGGATTCGTTATTATTTTTGAAACTCTATTAAATACATGTCATAGAACAGCTGCATAAAGACATAACTAATACAAAGCATTTCTATCCACCCACAGCTTTCACCTAAACTACAAACTATTAAAACATACCTAATACACGTACCGACAACCACTTAAAACTAAACGATCGTAATATCAACTACTTTTGTAGAGAAAATTGTACTTTACCAAGTATATAAAGGACAGAAAATTCAGTGCAAAATTCCAAGATGTATTTTCCCGTTTGGAACGTGAAATTATTTAAATTGTGTCGTAAACTACTGATCTACATTCGATAGTGTTGGTGTAAATCAAAAGGGAACCAGCCGCTACGTGTTTGCTAAATGGATCGCATTATCCAATACATTGATCGGCGCCCGCACTGCTCTGATTATTTAATTTTCGAAGGCGTGGCCGTTATGAGAAGTTAGTGGGGATGGTGTTATGCGAAAGATAATGAAGCTTATACCTGTTTGTAATTGAAAACTCTGGCCAGATTATTTTATTTCGAATTGATGACCTTTTAGTTGAGAAAATAAAATCAATTTAAATGTTATATATGCTCTTTCAAATGCCATCTTAACCCACCATTATTGCAAATGCCACTTTTTTTTTTTAATTAACGTAAGTCAAATAAACAATTAGGATAGGTAAACTGAGAGAGATCCCTTAAATAGGTAAGATCGCATCGATTGCATTCCTGTAATTATAATATTTGTGTATCGTAATTGTTTTAGTACAGTAAAGTGTTAACATACATACATATAAAACCCAACGGCCTCAGAACAGTTTTTATTGAAAAAAAAACCCTTATTTTTTTAAGAACAACTTACATTTGAACCTAAATGTTTTTAGGGCTTAGATCCGCTTGCTATAATAGTTCAATTTCCTGCTCAATGGCATATAAAAGAGAAGAAATGACATAAGTATTACTCGTATCCATAATTGCAGCAATACCGCAATATTTTCACGCGGTTGGTCTCACTCAAGCGTAAATGGATCAAATTAATAAAAAGGTTAATTAGTGACTCAATATTCAATACGCAATGAATTCCTGCTAGAAAAACTATTCATGATAATTATTTCAATGTTTAAAGAAATAACGTTAGCCAATGTGAAATCTAAGTTAAGTGGTAGGTAATTAACGTTTTTTAGGCGTTCACTTACAAATCTGATTATTAAGTATATCGATCGCTTTAAGTAATTTCCTTACGACACGCTGGCCTAGTTGGTAGTGGCCCTGCCTACGAAGCTAGCGGTCCTGGGTTCAAATCCCGGTAAGGGCAGATGTTTGTGTGACGAGCGCGAATATTTGTTCCTGAGTCATGGATGTTTTCTATGTATTTAAGTATACATTTCTCTATATAAGTATTTATATCGTTGTCTAGTGCCCATAGTAGGTACAAGCCTAGAGCTTAGTTTGGGACTAGGTCAATTGGTGTGACATTGTCCCCTGATATTTATTTATTTATTTATTTACTGTGATTGCTTAAAGGTTCACGTGTTAAACATTGCTCCATTTACGAAATATGCAATGACTTAAAAAACACCTTAACGCAATTAAAACCATAACCACTTTCATTTAAGACCAAAATACAGCTGAGTATTATTTCAGTTGTGGCGTTATCATTGATAAACATCAAATTTGGTGTTTGTGACTTCCTTATATGTCTTCAATTAGTTGGCGCAGTCGTGCTGGTTGCCGTCCAAAATAAACAACTTGGCGTGAGGCACAGGCTGACGCGAATGCACTTCAATCATTAAAAAACTAACAACCACATTCGGCCTCGTATAGATGTAAAATCAATTAGTGTTTTAAATTCACATTGAAAATAGTCCCTATATACATACCTACATACCGACGCGGTGGTGGTCTTCAGTATTTAATTTTTTAGACTGTCTGCAATCTTAGTGTACCTACTCGTCATGTTTAGAAAAAAATTACGCACAATTTTTTCGACGAAATCGTCGAATTTGCATAACATTATTTTGATATTTTGCTAATTACTGAGTTATGACACATTGCAAAATGTGATCTGTGAAGACTTATTTAGTTATTTAAAATTACCAAACATTTTTGCTCCTCCACCGACTTATATATTTAATTTATTTGTAAGGATCTATCAGAAAAATAAGTTTAACCAACTACTAATAAAATAAGAACTTGATCACGGTAGTACTCAACCGCAAATGCCTACGGATACTTTTTATAATTCAATAATTTTCGATACCAATAACCTATAACCTAACAAAATGGTGCACAAACGCTCTAAGCATGTAAATTGATCCACAACACCGATGCGCAGGCGGCTATCTAAATGTAAATGCGTACGCGGCGCGCTGATAGATGGCGCTCTTGTTGCAACACGGGTGCAGCTTTAATCGACGCCATCTTTTTATTTTGCGCTATTTTAACTAATTATATAGGGCTATGCTTGGGGTTTCTCTGCGTGATAGAATCAGAAATGATGATATCCGCATTAGAACTAAGGTTACCGACGTAGCCCGAAGAATAGCTAAACTGAAGTGGCAGTGGGCGGGGCACATTGCTCGCAGGACTGATGGCCGATGGGGTCAGAAGGTTTTGGAGTGGCGTCCGCGGGCCGGAAGACGAGCTGTAGGTAGGCCTCCAACAAGATGGAGTGAAGACCTCGTCAGGATCGCGGGAGCGCGGTGGATGCGAAAAGCACAAGACCGGTCTGAGTAGAGAGCCTTGGGGGAGACCTATGTCCAGCAGTGGACGTCTTTTGGCTGACATGATGATGATGATGATGATATATATTGGTGTAATATTTCTTTACTTAAAATTAAACGTTTAACATGCATTTTGGGGATCCAATGTTTTGGGGTATTATGATAGATTAGACTTGACATGTAATGTACAATAAGCTAACGAAAGTGGTTATGCAGTTTAGTGCCTTAGTAAACTTCAAACTGAACATAGGGTAAGAAGAATGACAGTTATCATGACAAGGTTCTTAGTATGCTTAACATTTTTTGGCTAACTTTACATAATGATGTATAAATGATGATTTTTTTAAATTAATTTCACTACTAATTGTAACATAAGCGCTTCTAAACTTAGTCGATAAATACGGAATTTATTATTTTTTTCCTTGTAAATTTTCTTTTGCAAAATTAAACGCCATTGTACTTGTATTATAACTAAGTAGAGTAAAAAAAAAATGCAACATAGACACATAAAATTTGTCAAAATGTAAATATTAAGATGTTTTGAAAACTTACCTATAAAATAATAAATTAACTGAAGTTGCTTTAACTTCTTTACATTCAGGTCCCAGCTGTTTTAAATTTACCTTCATAAGAGTTTCTTTCCGGCACCTATTTATAGAGCAATCAGGGAACCAGGCTCTGTACATGTTAAACGTACGAGAAAAAAACACACTAAATCAACAACTTTTCATCTTTAAAAAATATAATAACTGCCATAAACCATCTATTGCAAGATCAACCTTATACATAACCACAGAAGCTTCAATCCTCAAAGATTTCAGTTACACATACCTTTTTAACTCAATTTCAACTCCGATGGACGCAACTGACCATCGCATTTTTCCATCCCATCAACTCCGACGCATGTCACTCTCGAGTATAAATCACTGTGACAGTTGACAGGTCAGGGTGCAATCGACACTTGTCACCGTGACCCGTCCGGTTCACGAGAATATATGAGATTCAAGGTTCTCAGGGCAGCGCTTAAAAAGGGTGACAATTGGAGTTGACTAAAATGACAGGCTCGTTATAAATTAACCTATATTTCTTAAAACGTGAACTAACTCGACCTCGTCGTCATTTACCATCAACTGACACCAAGTCGATCGCCGGTCAGTTATATGATTCGTTATAAAAAAAAACATGAGTATTTTTGTGGTGATGAAGGAAAAGTAACACACAGGCCAAGTTGCAATTCATCATCTATGCTTTTAATTTCACTGTTTGTCTTATCCCTAGTACGTACAGTGCAATTAATTCATAGAAGCATATTACACTCTCAAAGGTTATAATTAGGTTGGAAGTGCAATATAATTCTTATAGTAGATGTGCCTTTTTTCTGTAGGAGCGCAGAATAGTGCGAGCATTGTTGCTTGACAGTGTAAATGATCAAATGGTGGTAGCGATCCGGACGGACCCTGCACAATGTCCTCTGCCGCTTACAGCTGACTTTTGTGGTAAAAGTACCTAATCCAAAGCAAACAGGAGACAAAAACAATGTACCAATGATAATCGAATAAAACACAAAAAAGATGATAGTGTAGTACCGTTTATGGCCACTGTACCCTTTTTGGCCTCTTTAGGATGAAATGAGTACCAAAAATATTGTAAAATCAAAAATAATATTCATAGCCTAGTTAATACTGAAGATTAACATTAAGATAAAATATAAAAATATCTTTGTAATGCTTGAGATATTTGTTAAAATTTAGAGTAGCCAAAACGAACTGGCCGAAACCGGTAATTCTACCCTAGAAATACCAGTGAAAAAGTCAAAAACCTTTTTAAAAACATTTGAAAATACAGCTTTTGAAAATCTATAGCAACATGCGCCAGCGTCCACATCGACGCGTAATCAAAACAAATATACAAACCCAACTAACTGTAAGAAGCGTACAACTAATAACTGCACGGGTAGCATTTTAAAGGGGAAAAAAGGACACCTGATTAATAGGACGGTGTTTCCCACGTCCTATCTGGAACCAAACCCGGAACCTGCCGAGTCTGGGAACTGCGAACGGTTTTTGTGCGTTAGTGACGAGATTCTTTCGTAGTAACAAAATGTTTTAATTGCTATGATAGGTTAGATAGATTGTAATTATTTCTTGGTGATTATTTGTATTAAGCTGTCCATTGGTGTTATGAGAGTTATGAGTTAGTTTGAGGTTTTCTGTGAGGCAAAATAGGAAATATGGAAGGATTTTTTAAATCGTTCATTAAATACGGTTGGTTATTTTAAACTGCTAATTAGAAAACGATTGGCCAGAGAGATCCGGTATGCACTCTGACGTCATGTAACACGTCGGCTATGTAAACTCCATGTTATTTTTTTCAAGATTTTATAAGAGCTGTAAAAATAAGTCATCAGTATTCCCTATTTTGGTCTGATGAAAATTGTGTTTAATGATGGATTTTTGCGAAGGTGTTGTGATGTCTTACGTCTCCAAACGTAAATTTCTAAAATTATAAGCTTATAAACCTAGCAGCTTGATTTGAACCGAACGCAGAAGGTCACCACACTTATAATAAGTCACCACTATCTGTATCGTTGTCCCTAAATTATTATTATTTTTAGTGAGAGAACTATACATCAGTCCCAGGACCAATTATATTAGATTTAATAATAATAAACAAGTTACCATCTGTAATTACATGCTTTACAGTTGTAATAATTCTAGACTTAGTAACAATATTATAAGTCATATGTTTAAAGTATGGCTGACTGAGCTGCTCAACAGTCTTCTTAAAACTTTTGACTCGTAGCTGACCTTTACTTTTTGCAAGGTAGAAAAGAACGCACCTCTCTAATAAGCTGTAATGTATACACAATTGCAATCACGTTTTTTTCTCAACCAATCCAACATCGATATCTACAGAGAGCATCACTAGCAATCGGATTGTATAAAATCCGTCGGTATGTGGACATTGTCTATTGATAGACTCCGATAGTGTCGATGCACGTTTAACTACGTAAAGAAGCTCACCATAAACTATAATAGTATAAGTACAAAATCTTTCCAAAGCACTTTCAATTCTATGTGATCAAGGATAAAATTCAATATTCTTGCTGTCCTAAAGACATTAAAGTTCTTCTGTATAAGTGAGAGTGTATTTTTAACCGATTTAAAAAGGCTTCGCTTGACATGTATAAGACTGGTGAAGTTTTCTTGCAGCTTTTTGCAAGAAAAAATATAACGCGACTTGAAAAAAAATGTTAAGTCAAAAAGGTACTTAATTGAATAAAGGTTACAACACAACTTTCGGCTAAAGATTCAGAAAATGTACTGAAATTAGAAATCAAAATAACTGATGTTATCGAAAATAAATAATTTATATTTATTAAAACTTAACGCGAACACTATGTCAATGTATTGCTAGTTTGCATGAGGGGTATCTACCAAAAATGCGTAATATAGCAACCCAATATTTGTTTTAACAAAATTAGAATCATCGAGCTGCAAAATGTTCAGATTATTTATAGTTATCCGATAAACCAACACCTATTGCGTTAAATCTTTATGTCACAACACAAAGATAAAAAACTTTTTGCTAAAAAAAAATCTAAGCTTATTCCAGCAGCGTGCTTAAAAGCTAAAAAAGTCTAATTGATCGCACGAGCACGGAAGAATAACTTAAACACTTTCCGAGAAAGCTTTTATTTAGCCGATAAATAAATATAAATCGTTTTGTTGTCCGTACACGTCCTTTGGAATCCCGCGTAGAGGGCCCTTAAATGGTAAAGGGGGTTTTCGCAAAAACTACGCGTGCGTACGCGCCGGGGATACCGGCTAACGAGGGTTACCAGCGCAGCGGTAGGGTTGCCAGGTCAAAAATTAATAAGTGTATTAGACGGCCCTATAACATAAATTCTCGATGCCATTACAAGTAAAAAAAATCTGGCACCTTCTGTTTACATTTACGTGGTGGCAGCCGAGACACACAGATTATAAAAACATCGAGTTAAATTGATTGCGCCTGCCTACGAACTTACGTAAGCTACACATAATATTCAAACCTGTATAACATTGAGTGCCACAGGTATCTGTGCTGGATCTACTATTGTACTTTAAATTAAAATGAAATTATTAAATAACTCTTTTTTCCTTTTGCGTTAAAAAAAGTCTAGGAAGTCGTTATTTCATTAATTTCCGCAATCAAAGTGATTAACACGTGCGACGGACTGCATTATGCAACGGCGCTGCGTTTGATCCAATGCAGCTCATCAATTACCGCTGACACCCGCTGCGCAGGCGTAAAAAATAACCTTTGAATACAAGTACATTCAAAAGCAATGAAAACGAATCACGTCGTATGCGGATTTGTACGCACAGTGACTCGTTTTCAATGGTTCTGAATGTATTTGTAAACCTAAGTGGGTTAACGCATTGACTGCCACCAACTTGGAATTGCATATAATTTTGATCAAGGCAGGTGCGTCACCGGTGTTGATAAATTTACCATATCCAGTACAAGGCTCCGTGATTTTAAAAACTGGTTACGATTTCAAGTTTTTGAAATTCAAATACGTTCTGCTGTTCTGTCAATTAGGATACTGTATAAATTGACCTAGAAACAGACTAGGTTTTATCAGTATACAATTTAATGGCATAATTAAACCTCAGTATTTACTTTGTAGAGCAGCTGTAAGATTTAAAATGTATTTAATTTTGATGCAAAAGGGCATACAGACAAAACCAAATGTTTGTTACCTTGTTGCCACTAGCTGACATGACACTGAAGCACAACAGAGCCAACGCTTGCAGATTTTTTTGTTAGCAGAATTTTTGAATGATAGCGGTCCAGACAATTCCTATCAAAAATGTTGCCACTCAATTTCATGACGGTTAAATATCATCGTTTGTATTTGCAGGTTTCCAAATGCGGGAGGTCGAGTTCTGGCACGTTTTTCTTACCAATGTCAGATATTGTACATCCCTTTTATAGGTATCACCGGTTACGCAGTGCAGAACGACACAACTAACGTCGTATGTAGTCTTCAGGTATTTAAAAACATACACTCTGAAGCCACCTGTTAAAGGCAACCATGCTCGTTTAATAGCCAAGTTTTGTATACGTTAACGAATAATCCTTCACAAGGGTAACGATGTGTATCATTCGTCGTTAAGTAGAAACTCATCATCACTAAGTTACGTCAGTGATTTTCGAAAATCGACAGTTGTATAGGATTTAAGTAAGCTGTTGACTAAATACACTTAGAGTCGATAGAAAATGAAGAGCCAACTGGCCTCAATTTTTGCCAAACTTTGAAAGACATACACAGTCGGAGTATACCCCAATCAAGATAAAGCTTTTGTCACATTCGCACAATACCAGGAAGACAAGACCAGTTGCTTAAGGCTGATCCTTATAGGGTTGTCGTGTGGCAGACGCGTGGCAACTGCTTTAGTACGTTAATTGTGCATGAAAAACCAACTCCCGCGCAGGTATCCCGCCCAGCAAGGCCGGCGTTTCGGCCCGCTCATGCATATTGATGGCATCGCTTAGATTTCGAACATTCCGCAGGTTTTAATTGTTCGATGAAATATACGGGTGATCGATGGAAGTTTTTTTTTTTCGAAAAGTAATGGCATAAGTGGGCAGTATTGATTGTACGATACCCACTTATGTGTCCAATTCAAAACTGGTTTTTCAAAATGTTGCCGTCAAAAAGTAGAGAATAATTTTACTTATCTAACAGAAAGTACTTTTTTGAAATATCAAAATTTAGGTATGTATGGACCCAATATACATATATGTGAATAGAAGTAGGTGCAAGTCAACCTTGCAAACACATGTGTAAATAGAATAAACGAGGTTTGCATTTGGAGTTGCAGGGCATCATATTCGTGCGGACACTATGCCATCTTTTTTGTTTGCTCTTTAAAATATGTGTATCCAACAATTTACTTATTGTTCGTTTAATTTGTAAGTTGGTCTTTCCTCGTGCGTTTTACTTACTCTACTTTAATCAGAAACCAACTTTAAATACCTTAACCAACAATATATTATTCACATCGGATCTGAATCAATAAATTCTCAAACGAATACAAAAATGAATCATCATTTCACGTCATAAAAAACTAACAAACCTCATTGCTCAGCTCACCGAAGAATTACTTCTAATGATTCCTAATGACGGCGACATCTATCGTGACGGAATGTCAAATGAAATGATTGATCCAGAGATCTGTGGACGACAATAATTTATCTGTGCCGCTTTGGAGAAAAGGATATGTAGTCTATGGTTGATTTAAGTACGAGAAATGTATGTGTAACTAGCTTTATTGACAAACCTGTAACTATTTTATCATGTTTTTTCTGTTGATTTAAAAGAATATTGTGCACGTATTGATTAATTATTGAATATAGACGTTTTTTATCAAACTTTAACGAGATAGGTCAAATAAAAACTAAAAACTGGAAGTATTTCAAGCAACGCTATTATGAATTTTGATCCTTCTTAATTAAACTAGGCTATCAAGGACGCCAGTACGTACAGTGCTCAGCGTCCAGAATTCCTTATTTTAATTTTAAATTAACTAAAATTAGTGTCCATACAAAGTTCACTGCATATCCTATCACTGAAGTTAATCTATTAATTTGTTTAGGCGCTCACGGTTAATTCATCCCTATCCGTGAATAGGTCTGGGTTATGTGGCGTCTCGGTCTAGGTATGGGCTAGCAAATAAACAAAGATCGAGACACGCTTTGCCACGTACTTCGATAATGTAGCTGAAGACGATGGTTAAGTTTATCGCTATGGATAAAATATGGATAAAACATCCGTCACTTTCTGACAAGTATGAAGTGCGAGAGTGACGGATGATTTATCCATCTTTATACACCGTGGTAAACAGGACTATCATAGGCTTACTGGATCGTATAAGAGTTATAACACTGGCTGCAGAGCAGAGAAGCAGTCGTGACGTTATAATAACAATTTGGAACCGGTCGGCGACCGTGCGAGCTGTCAGGCGGTGCGCCTTCATTACTATACGGGAGCGCGTCGCAAATCAGCGACAGACGGACAGACGGACGATACAATAAGATATTTACAAGCGATTCCGAGGAACAAGGGTGCAGGGCTGTGAGAGAAGTTCGATTCGTTAAAAATACTGTGAAATTAATTGAGGAAAATGGCCCGTAGTGGGCTCGCTCATGATGAAATTGTATTGATGACTGGCATTTTAATTCAGAATACTAGAAATGTATTTAAATTATCTCTGTACAATTTCTAATGTTGGTAAACCTGTTTTAATTCCAAGCCAATCCCGGTAAGGGCAGATATTTGTGTGATGAGCGCGAATATTTGTTCCTGAGTCATGGATGTTTTCTATGTATTTAAGTATATATTTCTCTATATAAGTATTTATATCGTTGTCTAGTACCCATAGCACAAGCCTAGAGCTTAGTTTGGGACTAGGTCAATTGGTGTGACATTGTCCCCTGATATTTATTTATTATTTTTATTATTAAGCCACTGAAATTACGAGAAAGTATTTAGTTTTCCGGGTTCGTTTTTTAGTAGATTTTTTTCGGGTAATTGTTTGCCTGACCACGCAAAACGGAGAGTAATGGTTTTTAGACGTATGTATGTATCCATGTTTATTTGTGTTCTCAAGTAGGCTAATACGCAATGACATATTTTAAAGTGCGGGGTATCGTTGGATTGGGTGTTCGTCCAAGGAGTCACATAGACAATAATGTAAAGTAATCATCAGCTAGTAATTTATGATCAAACGGCAAATTTAGAAGTAGGTATGTATATAATTTGAGTATCGATTTTGAAACGTCAGCTCACCTGTCCCTTTTATTAGCCATACATGACTAAAACGAGAGAAAGAGATGTAGCTAACATAGTTGCAGGATTCGATTTTCAAAGTAGGGCTCCAGCCGCGACCAGTCCATCCATGATCCTGTTTCACTGGATGGTTCCAACGAAAGACCAGCGCTGGCAATATCAGCTGGGTTGGAAACATTACGTGATAACAGGCCTTTTCTCTATGTTAGTATTTTGCTCTTTTTTGATTGTATGTATGTCACGATTATTTTTTTCTTTTGTCTATATTGACGACAATATCAAATCATCATCATCATCATCATCATCATGTCAGCTGAAAGACGTAGACACTGCTGGACATAGGCCTCCCCCAAGGCTTTCCACTCAGACCGGTCTTGTGCTTTTCGCATCCACCGCGGTGGATAATCATATCAAATCATACTGTGAGATAGTTAAAGGTAACTTTTTATTGTGAAATTTAATTTCGCGTTGAAGATAAAACATCTTTTCACTAAATTTTAAAGTAAAAGGGTATCGGTTTACAAAAGTTTGCGTTTCGTTTTGCTTGTAAAGCATAGTAAAACTACCGTTTTACTCTACGGAGTAAGCAAATTTCGGTTTACTCGTTTCCTAGCTGCAGACAGCCGGGAAAAGGACAGTAATGTTTTTGGAGTGTGTGTATGTGTGTTTAATTGTCGGATTATGTCGTGAGATTGGAATATTATGTACCCAAGGAGTATCAAAGTCTAAAATATAACCTCAGTGGTAATGCTACAAGGATAGTAGGATTTTTAACTTTCTTTTAGTGAGATGCGTTGCAGAGAACTGTTATTGTATTTAACTACATTTGCGGGTGGTAGGACCTTGTGCAGGGTCCGTCCGGATCACTACCACCATCTTATCCATTAACCTACCGCCAAACAGCAGTGTTCGCATTGTTGCGTTCCGGTTTGGGGATAAGACAGCCGGTGTGATGACTAGCATAGAGGCATTCCATCTTAGTCCTCAGGGTTGGCAATGCATTTGCAGTGTTAGGCTTGCAGTCTTGTGAATGCGAATGTCTATGGGACACAATTTCCACTTACCTGTGGCCTGTGTCGTATGCCTTCAATATGACATAAAAAAAAATATTTTTAGAGCGCCATTTTTATTTGAACCCTGGCAACCCTGAGTGGTATTGTTACTACCAATACGTACGAGCCCGACCAGTCCGCTTCTTGTTATCGACTTATGCACATATTTATTTATTTTGGCATTATTGTATTACCATTGTTACTGGAAAAAAGTGTTGCATTAGGTTAATAAAAATGAGCTGTGGACTGAATTTTGAATTTAATTACAGCTTTGATTTTATCAAGCTTATTCGCGATTAGTTGATTTAGTTTGGTTTATATCCGTGAGTTTTTTGTGCCCATTTTGTTTTCAGGCCATGCTATTGCTACCGACTGTATATCTATAGGGTTCATTAGTGTCTTATCAGACGTCATAATTGGCAGTCTGTATCATTTGAATAAATGATTTATTTCCGCAAAGTTACCTTTAGCCAAGGCATTTTTGTTTATGGTAACACGTTTAACCTAACTTTTGAAATAAGCCAATGTAACCTATGTAATATATACCTATGTTACGGTTTCAGCACAAAATTGTTTATAAAATTATATTTTACAGATTAGTGCGGATTTTGGACTGTCGAAATCAACTCTATCTCTTTCATCAGATCATCCTTAAGGCTCTATTGCATGATCTTGCATTGTCATCGGTAAGTGTTTACATTTCGACGGTTCGAAGGTCCAGTATAAACTGACACGCACTAAGTATGCACTCGCTTACTTAGTGAGTATCAGTTTATACCGGACATTATTCTATATACGAGGATGAGTCACAGAACCGTCGACTTGTTTTCAGAATTTCAGCTCAATTTTCTATCACTTAAAATGTATGGGATGACAGTTGACCACGTGGTTTATCGCTGCGCACGAGAATATCATACCATATATTTTGAGTGATAGAAAAGAGAAACGTTAGAGGCGTTTGCATCTTAGCTAGGGCCTCTGGCCCTCTATTCTACTCTGTAAAACTATATTGCTGTTAAAGTTGACATCATATTGTTTTCAATTGACCGCCCTTATTTTCGAGTAATTAAGATAGCTATCATAACGTTAAAAATACGGTGACGTATCCAAAGCAATATAGTTTGAATAGTCTCTGGTTCTTTAAGCTTTAAAAATATTATCAAGCGCTAAAAAATAGAACACAGTGAACTCAAAACATTTTGAAGCACAGCCTCGGGTCTAAAAAGCAATACAATTGATCATTCAATATGACCATTATCTTTTTACAACTAATAAATCACTGAAATATTAAGCAAAACGCTACCAAATAACATATCGCTGACCATTACTCTCTTAAATTTGCTTGATACCAAACAATCAGTGTACATTGTACTCTTAAGAGCTAAAGACAAAATTAATCCTTAAAAAAACGCCGCTGAAAAAGGTTAATACGGTAAATTTAAATGGTGAAGTCAAGAGGTGAACGCGTGATGGAATCACAGTGAGAGGGGTTCCGTAGAATAAAAAAATTAATACCAATTATTCCTTGTCGATTGCTCAATACTTACACGACGGTTAAGCTACCTTATTGAAAATTTTACCATTTGATAGTTTATTCGTTGATTTGAAGTTTATTGTTGAAAAGTGACATGTTTAGTAGAAAAATATGGCGGTTTCAGACGTTTTCATGTATAAAATACGAATCAAATAAAAAAAGAACAAGTTTTAGGTCAAATTAATTTTTATCATAATATATACCAAACTATTAATTATTATTCGACAATCAAATAATTATAACATAAACCTATACGATTTATGTCTACTAATTATTATCAATACCTAGCAATTTCCTTTACGTGATTACAGAAGCATTGAAATTGACGTGTTAGATCTTTTCAGAATTACGGGCTGACGGAGACTGAAATTCAAAGAGAATTATTTATGAGCGAAATTATCATGTTGCGTACCTTAAAGATTGTTTTCTGTACAAACGGGATTATTTACCGTCATTAAATTAATAATTCTTAATTGAACTATTTATGTTAAGAAATAAGTTAAGTTTTTGTACGAATTTACTTGCAGTTGTTTTTTTTTGTGCGAGAAACAGTTTACATACATACATTTAAAAGTAATATAATTATTTTGATAAGAATTGTTCTAGTTTTTTTTTGATGATTGAGGTATGCATGATTATCAATTCATGTCACAAATGTTTATATAAGATGTGCTGTCTAAAAAACCAACTTTTAATAATTGAATATTTAGATCAAACCAGATCAAAAATCTTGCTAACAAAACAGATCACTGAACCGTACGGTCCCAACCCAATTGCCTGTGGAACCCCAAGAACGCCTCAAGGCAGATGTACCGGCACTCGGCTGAGAGGTATTACTCACACGTGTTACTGCGAGATCAGCTGATAAGGGACGAGAAATAACGCCCCATCGTGAGTTACGGTGATAACAAATTAACCGGACTTTTTTAAGTCAGGTAAATAAGTCTTAACTGGCTCTGACATGGATCTGCATATTTTGGTATTAGTTTTAAAACTATGGGAAAGGTATTCCGATATTAAAGTTAGGTACTAGCACAGTAGAACTAAGGTTACCGACATAGCCCGAAACATAGCTAAACTGAAGTGGCAGTGGGCGGGGCACATTCCTCGCAGGACTGATGACCGATGGAGTCAGAAGGTTCTGGTGTGGCGTCCGTGGACCGGAAGACGAGCTGTAGGTAGGAATCCAACAAGATGGAGTAACGACCTCGTCAGGATCGCGGGACCGCGGTGGATGCGAAAGGCACAAGACCGGTCTGAGTGGAAAGCCTTGGGGGAGGCCTATGTCCAGCAGTGGACGTCTTTCGGCTGACATGACTGATTAGCTTTTCAGCTAAGTATCTATCGCCAAGCTAAGCTAAACATGTAGAGCTCAAAATTAATTTTAATGGCAAGGAGAAGGCAACATGGCCTCTATTCTAAGCAGAAAAACCCATACCGTCTTTGACCTGTTGTCATATTGTCACCGTTTTGATAGCTCTTATTTACTTGACAGTAATGGCGGCCGTATTAAAAATAATACCATAAAAAAACAAAGATGACACGTAGTTAACGCCAGGAACAGAGGCCAGGCCACTAGCAGGCCTATTATGATCGTGTTTATCGATGTAAATAAAACATATGTCACTTTCTGACCAGTAAGTAAGTGCGAGGGTGATAGATGCTTTAAGCCGCGATAAAAGAGACCAAAATACGGGTGCTGTTGGACTAGAATAACAAAACTACAATCCTAAGACAGACTTTGGGTGGTAGGAAATTGTGCAGGGTCCGTCCGGATCGCTACCATAATCTTATCCATTAACCTACCGCCAAACCGCAGTGTTCGCATTGTTGTGTTCCGATTTGGGGATAAGACAGCCGGTGTAATGACTAGCATAGAGGCATTCCATCTTAGTCCTCAGGGTTGGCAATACATTTGCAGTCTTACGCTTGCAGTCTTGTGAATGCGAATGTCTATGGGTCACAGTTTCCACTTACCATCAGGTGGCCTGTGTGCTCGTATGCCTTCTCTATACCATAAAAAAAGACCGTAATGCGTCGTCATCTCAAAAGACTACCCAAGGCAAAATACCTCTATGCTTAATTTCACTAATTGTCTTATCCCCACACTCGAACGTAATAATGTGAAGACTTGGCCTTTGCATTTCAGTCTAACGCGTTTTAAGTTAAAATAAAATTAAGTTAAAATTAAGTCCCACAGATGCTCGGATCTAATAGGTAGTCGCTGTGCAAATGCAATTCAACCTACTACAGATAATTATATTAACGAATCCAAATAATCGCATATATGTAATAGCAAGTGCACATATACGAGAAACAAATGACAAATACTCGTATGTAACACACTCTGTTACGCTACTTTGAGAAGAATAACCTTGTTTTTACTACGTCCTATAACATTATTTCGCGTCACACACACACAAATATTAATAGTAACAAAAAGAAAGTAAAAAAAAAAAAATTGACACTGTTACCTCTTGTGCAAAAACCTGGATTCGGCTTACCTGTAACAAAAATATATTTATTAGGATCACAAAAAAATACTGACTGGCAATCCAGATAACAAAGAAAATAACTTTTTAAACACACTGGCCACTAAAGCGGTCAGAAAAAACGTTCCCCAATCGAATAAAATAAAATTTCAAAAAGTGAACCTCTAATTGATCAGTGCCAATAATGACATATTTATGCTCGGGATGGAGACGCAAAAAGGAGTTATTAATAATTTGATATTAAACTAGTGGACAATCATAGCCGCCGGCGCCTGCGCCCTTGTACCTCGAAAAACCACATCATAAATGCGCTTTGGATATTTTTGGGACGGGAATTTTGATACAGTAGAAGTAAGGTTAGCAGATGATTATTATCCTACATAGTCTATGCTAAAAACAATAAGAGTATTATATTGGGAAAGAAAACAAAGTATCGCATTCTTTGATGATATAAAAAAATCGGGACATAAGTTTAAACAAAAAAAATGGCTGTGCGATTTATTTACTAATAAAAATTAAGTAAAATCGGATCCGGAATAAATGCAGTAAATTTCAAAAAAAATATGAATGCAAACGACGCATCAATGAACACTTAATTAAGAATTACAAAATACAACATTGTGACGTATAAATGGCAACGGGAATAGTTAACTCTCAGAGAACAGAAGTCTCTTAATTAACCAAAGTATTTAATTACGAGACATAAAGACTGAAGGCTTCATCTAACTTTATATTCACTCAACTTTGTGCTGCTCATGTATGTTTCACTGCACTTTGTAAGGAAAATGAACTTCTGAAAATGTTACGTTGCATTCCATTACTACTTTTGAAAAAACTCGTATCTGATATTTCGAAGTGTATGAGTTTGAATTTAATTCTATTCAGGATTTAGTTTAAATTGGCACGTCACGTAATATGAGATACGATGTTTTTTCAAAGTAATGACGATTTGCTGCCTTTTATATTATGTATTATTAATATAATGAACGAATACTAAAAGAATAGCTAGCTTCAAATTACGAGTAAACTTCGTTGATCGGTGAAATATAAATTAGTATTAAGATTAAAAGATTACATAATAACGGTGGATGTCACACGATTCACATTTTAATAAAGTAACGTAAAAGGTATTTTTACATACAAAGAATGATGGGCAAAAATGTATGGGACCCAGCCCAATCACCAATAGAATTATAACGTAATTGTTGTAAATAGTGAAATCGGTCAAGCGTGAGTCGGATATACGGGAAATAGCATTGCAACGCATGCGGGGCACAGCTAGTGTAGTAATAAACGTTGTGTGTGTGAGAATATTTAGGTTTTCTGTAGTTTATCCCCGGATTAGAAAATGAAGCCTATGTATATGGTTATATGGGACAATTTTCCAATGATTCTTTTAGTTCTAAACGGCCAAATCACGGGCACGATCTACTTTCTACTACAAAATAATAGAAAATCACATTTAAGCAAAATAGATTGATGTGTAACTTTCTCATGTTCTACAACTTCAGTTATCAAGACAAAAGATACAGGAGGCTACAAAAACTCAAATATGATCGCGACAGCAGGACCCGAGGAATTCATCTCAAACGAAATGTTTTGTGTCGGCGACTTAGGAATATTTTGGTGAATATTATCCTCTAATGTGACAGGCTGAATGTATACTTTTGTTATTTTTACTTGAATTGCTTACGTAGGGTGTTGTTTTTCTCGTGTATGATGGACACAGAAATGTAAATGTGCTGTATAAGTGACAGTAAATTGTTAATATTGTATGCTGAATGATTTTTAGTGGGTTTATGTGAGGAGATAAATTTCTTTGAGATTTTTCTGATTTATTCAACTCTGTACGGGATAAATAACAAGTGATATTTTTGTAACTTTAACTTGTAGATTTTGTGCCAAATGCAGTGTGTTTTTGTTAAAATAAACTACAAAATATGTTTTTTTTTATATATGCGAAAATCGGTCATTATTACAGTCATTATTACGATGATATTTATTTTATTTTTTTTATTTTTTCATGGCATAGGGAAGGCTGAGGAGCACACAGGCCACCTGATGGTAAGTGAAAACTGTGACCCATAGACATTCGCATTCACAAGACTGCAAGCCTAAGACTGCAAATGCGCTGCCAACCCTGAGGACTAAGATGGAATGCCTCTATGCTAGTCATTACACCGGCTGTCTTTTCCCCAAACCGGAACACAACAATGCGAACACTGCTGTTTGGCGGTAGGTTAATGGATAAGATGGTGGTAGCGATCCGGACGGACCCCGCACAAGGTCCTACCACCCGCAAAAATATGTGGGACGGGACAACCTCAATATATAATAAATATGTGAGACGGGACAACCTCACACAAATTGTCCATGTCCCAAACAAACCTCTAGGCTTGTACTATGGGTACATACTTAAACCGAGAAATTAATATTTAAATACATAGAAAACATTAAATACTCAGAAACAAATACACGTGCTCATCAGACAAACATTTGTCCATACCGGGAATAGAACCTTCATAGGCAGGGTCACCACCAACTAGGCTGTCGCGTAGTAATAAAAAAAAAACTATTTTTATTTACCTCGTTCGTTATAATTACAACAGTATATATTTTTACAATTTCCACTTTAAGTAAAATGTGCACCCAGTTACTTTTTCTAATAAAAAATAGGTCGTCATGTTTGCGAAACCACGTTTTACAAACTTTGTAAATAACATGACATGTATCTGTCTTTTTAGGGTACCGTGTCCGAAGGGACCCTAACGGAACCCTTTTAATATGCCTCCGGTGTCCGTCCGTCCGTCCTAACACTAAACAGCTGTTTCTTTTGAATTGTAATAGTTAGCGCGTTGGTTTTTTTTTCAGAATAAGTGACACACACTAACAAACCTAAAAAGTAGTCCAGTGTTGAAAGAGCTCATATCGCATCTTCGGTAGAACAAGGGCATAATGTACCATATAACCTAAAGTGCAATTGTGCCCTTGTCCTACCGAAGGTGCGATATGTAGACGTCTCTTTTTAACGAAGGGCATTTTTAACAGGTGCGAAGCGTACTATTCTATTAGCTATTTTTATACTCCCTATATGGCGCCGTAACGCGTTACGTAACGAAGCGGTTAACCCCCCATAAGAAGTTATCACTTCAAAAATAAGTAAGTGATATAATAAAGCTGTCCCATATTTTATTTTTGATGTATTGTAAAAAAAGGAAAACGTACAAGCGTCATATTTGGTGTGATTATAGTCGGAACCCTGAAGAAAATAACACATACCGGTAAACTGGGGGTACTTTGATTTAGGGGTAACATTGCCCGCCCTTAAAACGATAACTGTTTTAGTTGTTATCTTCTTAAATTGTTGAAGTAATTATATAACTGTATGGGTAGCTTAGTCCTGATGAAACATTTAATAGAATAATTAAATATTAAAGATAGTTTTTGGGGTGGGCAATGTTACCCCGTAAATCAAAGTACCCCCAGTTTACTACTAAAAATGGTAGATCGAAATGGTTTATAATAATACTTATTGCGCGGCGGTACTGAACCAACGGTGCGCGAGTCTGACTCGCACTTGACCAGTTTTTTAATGAATACACCCTTTGGCGTAGTTACTCGAATTGACATCATTAGCCAACCCTTTTTTTTAAAGTAACCTATAAAGTGTTAGCTAAGAATGATGATTAGTTATTTATCATCTGTAATTATTCGATTCCCGATAAGGGCACATATTATTGTGATGAGTGTAAGTTTGGTTTTTGAGTCTTGGGTGTTTTATATTTATCTAAGTATGTATCTCTCTATATAAATATGTTGTGTTATTCATTTATTTATCTAGTACCCATAGTACAAGCGTAGTGCTTAGTTCGGGACTAGGTCAATGCGTGTGAGATAAATGCGGGCGATGTGTGTCTGTGTGTGTGTCTTTCTGTGTGTCTGGCCGTGGCACCGTAGCTCCCAAACGAAGAGATTGATTTCGACCTACCTACAAATATGACTTACTCAAATTGACAACCAATCAAGAACTAGGTAGACCATTGTATTGCTATAATTCAATTCGTTAGCTGATTAAATAAGGTATAAAATGTTATAAAATAAAAGTTTGTGCATATCGTAGGTTTCACGGAGGAAGTATTTAAAAAAATATTGCCGACGCGTTCATACAATTATTTTATATGTATAAACTTATAATACCCCTTTTTTTGGGGGTTGAAAATAGATTTAGTTACAGTAAGTATAAAAAAAAACATGAACAGACTCTTAAACAAGTTGACTATTTTAAAAGCAAAAATAAAACTGTCAGATTTTGTATTAAATTGAATTTATATTACATTTACAGGATGTGATAAAACGATTGAGCAAAAACTAAAAATATTCCGTTAGTTGTTGATGCACTTTTGTGATAATGTCTCGCAAGTATGAGGTTATGATTGATTATCCAAAATTCACTTTCAAATTAATACGTGAATCCATTTCGGGTCGATAAATAATGTATTTCTGTTCGTACTTCAAAGTTGTAACAAACAAAGAAAAAAAAATCGAATATTTACTTACAGTCGAGTTCATATCTATTTAATGTCATGATTAAACTGCCATATATGAACTGTTAGCGATTTAAGCGACAAGGTACTAAAGTGTACACATATTTATGAATTCTACTGTACAAGTTTTTATTTAATATAAGTTTGTTTTTTCGTTAGAATATTAATTTTAACTTTTACAATTCCCTTTTAAACATATTCCCACAAATGGATGAGACTAGAATTTGGTATATCGAAGAGCTGATCTGAGGAGGAAGGTGGAAGGTGGCAACAGGATATGCTTAACGCAGAGCCACTAAGTTTGGATTCGTTTCGTTGCTTTCGATAAGGCAGCCGCTGAGAACCGAAACAGATAAAAAAAAACGTCCAAAAATAAGTGGTAAAAATACTTTTTAGATAGAAACTTATTATAATAAGCATTGAATATTGTAGTCATTATGGATGTTTATGGTTGGATCAAATTCGAGAAGTTCTCGAGGAAATAACAATAAAAGAGTTGTATGCGACGACGCGCTGGCCTAGTTGGTAGTGACCCTGCCTACGAAGCTAGCGGTCCTGGGTTCAAATCCCGGTAAGGGCAGATATTTGTGTGATGAACAAGAATATTTGTTTCTGAGTCATGGATGTTTTCTATGTATTTAAGTATATATTTCTCTATATAAGTATTTATATCGTTGTCTAGTACCCATAGTACAAGCCTAGAGCTTAGTTTGGGACTAGGTCAATTGGTGTGACATTGTCCCCTGATATTTATTTATTTTATTTATTTATGCAAACGAGGTGTTCAAAAATTACATTATAATATTTTTCTTCACTAGTAATTACTGAATCGTTTAAAATAAATTTGCAACCTTTTAGCGTCTTATTAAGACAAACATAAATACCAAAATACACGATAAATTTAAAATACTACATAAATATTTGTCAAGCGGTTTTTAAACTTCGATTGTCGAATGTTGATTACGTCGACCACATATTTATGTTATGATGGAATTTCGTCGTAATTTCCAGAACCTTTCGAACAAAAACTACGAAAGCGTTTAAATCATAACGATATCAAGATGAACTGGATACGAGAAATATTCGTTATAATAATGTTTTGTTGCCGTATCGAAGTTTTTAATAAACCACTGACTAAATATTTATGGGTACAACATTTTACTTGTTTCTGATATTGGCTCCATATGTTAGGATGATCAGAGGGTACGGGATGCAGTCATTCGTTGGAGTGGGAGAGGTTTACAAAACCTTAATTGTTGGTTAAATTCAACTGATTAATAATATAGATGTGTAAGTTTGTAAGGATATATACAAAATGCTTCGGAGGATCGAAATATGCCTCAAACAACAAGCAACTTCATTTGCTCTTGGTTTTTTTGGTAAGTTGGTATATAGTAAACATTCAACTATTTACAACTAAATATTCCTCATTGTAAATTTATGGCAAGGAGAGGGAAACGAGCACACAGGCGTCCTGATAATAAACAATGTATTTGACTTAAAATAGTAGTAAAGTATCGATTATCAAGTAACGTCTAAATACAAAAACAAAAGCTATCGTCGATACATCAAAATATCACCAACAAAATCATTCCTTTTTCAAAACCAAACATCAAAAGATAAACAATTCAAAGCTCTATTCATTGCTTGTTCAAAAACATTTATCTGTGAAACATTAAAATAAAACATGTAATGTATAGGACGTGACGGAAAGGACCGTATGTCTGATTTCAAAATTTATCTACGCGAGATGCTCTCCAGGAGACAAAAGTTGGTACTGGAAAAACAAGAGCTGCGAGTAGGGTGCCCATAATAGTTATTTACAAGGAGACAGTCTGGAAATTGTAGTATTCAATAATCATCCTAGGCTAGGTGAATAAAGAGTATAATAGAATAAGATGTTCAATTTTATAAAGTGTTTGGATCTTATTAATTTCACTTCTTTTACTTTAGTAATTGAATGGTAAGATTTGCTTTGTCAAGAAAGGAATACAATATTATCATTAGAAATGAAAAATACCGCATAGCCACTTGATTGCCCGTGCAAAGTATTTAAAAGCAAATAAGAGCTATTACTGGCAAATCTGGATACACAAAGCACGTGAGTGGATAGTGTACTTGAATATGATTAATTTTTTAAGCGTTTTACTTTAAACCCTTTTATCTAGTCGCGAAACGCACTGAGCGATCAAACACAGCTTGTGCTACCCGTGCAGGGATTACCGAGCGATAAACTAGTCACACTCACTTAGCTACCAACGACTTCAAACATAACACTCGATGGGAACTGTCCTACCCATCACCAAAACCTTGCCACCCCCAAGGTCCCAGGGTGAAGTCGGTAGCCGAGATGAGCCGATAGGGATATCGTGTCGGGCAGAGGTCGGCTCCCTGACCCATTGTGCGGTGACGGTGCGCCCGCGCATGCCAACCTGCGGATAACGAATGGCGATCGATTGTGGTTGAATTAATTTTTAAAATGTGTGATAATGTGTGTTTTTAGGGAACGCGTTAAAATAACGAATATTCAATTGTCTAAGTTTTATGAAAATCATATGACGTCGTGTTTTAAATATGGACGTAGAGGGATCCTAAGAAGAGATGGATGGAATGCGTGAAGATCGATGTGAACAACAAAGTACAGTCAGATTGCAATCATAAAAAAAAACAAAACTAAGTGATGGTTAGCTTAAAATCACTGGTAAGTATAAAAATCAAAAATATTAATAATCAAAGTTATATAATATTGTGTGAAGAGTTTTAAATTATGCTATTGGCAATGGTAAGAAGTTATAAACATTTGGTTCATAATTATAATGATTGTAATGTTATTCTCTAATATCCAGAGTCATTGACTTTTTTTATATTTATGACATCTTTCGAATGAATGTGCTTCTTTTCGTTTATCCTTTGCTTTCTGTTCATAAGTTTTTGTTTCTTATTGTTACAGATAGATCTAATATGAATGTTACAAATTACGATTCAGACACTACAACAGCGTCGTCAATTAACAGTGAATTCATTTTAAAAAAAGTTCATTTTCCATTCCTGTCATAATTATTACATAACATGAATAAACTAACGTAAAGTGTCCAATAATAATAATATAGGTATCGGTACTTAAATTTCCTTAATAAAATTCATACATTTAAAAAAATACATTTGTAAAACAAGACTGTGTGCCCCTGGAATGTCACTGTGACATTGACAATTGTATGTTTACATTTTTGATCTCGAATTCGATCACCGACCTTAGTATATGACAAAGATGACAGATGACAAAGATGACAGTTAACAGGGATGTTTGGAAACGACCCAAGCGGGTGCCCTTCGCATGGTCTAAAATTTCATGTGCTAAAACGTATTGGTCGAAAATGTTTGGTATAATATTGAATGGTATATGACTCGACAAAACGTGGGTACGCAAAACAATTGGTCGCGTAAAAAAAATAGACCAATCAATTTACGACCATCCAATATATCGGTGTAGGCCCCCACCCGATCATTTGGAGTCGGCAGTGGGCACGGAATTTTGGATTTTAACTACGAAGTCTAGTGAGCTTTCGTGAAAACATTTGCCGTGAGCATAATTAAATTAAGCAGCGATCAATGTCATATTTTCTACCATTTAAACCATTATAAACCCAGTTCCATGGAGTCAAAGCTGACTTTCTTTCGGGCATTGTGAGATCGAAAATTACATTCTTTTTCGTAATAGTATTCGTAAACAATCAATCATTTGTCACCAGCAAACAATAATGATGATTTGTTAGTTCGTCGGTGTGTAAAAAACAAGTAAAGCTTATATCGACGTAATATCAAAGTAAGTTCAAGAGAAAATGGTGCTAAAAGTAAAAAAATACAGTTGAAAATGATGTTGGGATATTGGTGGATAATACAGAGATTTTACAGAGTCAACATTTTTTAATTTTAAAAAGACCGTAGTCAGAAGACTAATTTAAGTTAAAAGAACTAGTAAACAAGGTGCTTTTACAATTTCAAGTACCCCAATTCATGTTTGAATTTAATAGAAAAATGTTTTTAAATTCTATAAAAGAGACGATGTAGCAAATACTTAACCTCGTTAGGACCAACGTCCTAAATTAAGGACATTTGTCAAAGTGGCTTTTGACTTAAGTTGACCGATATAAGATACTATTTCGAACAAACGAAATTTGACGTGGGCCTTACGAGGTTAAGAGCAAAGAAAAATGAAACTACCATGATTCAACTTTGCCTAAGCAACTTTGTAACCAATCAGCTTCTTTAATGTCGACTAGTATTTTTACAAAAAAGTTTAGACTTTAAGCGAACCCGAAATACTTTCACAGAGCTGTTGCACTGTACTGTAGTTACATACGAGTTGAAATAAGTAGAAAATATAAGCAATCAAATTAAAAAACATTTATGCCTATAGGTTAAGCAACATGAAATGTAATGAAGTTTTCCCCAAGGCGTTTTACCGCCCTAAACAGCAAACGCGTTCATAAATCCACAAAAACAAACACAATACCGGGCGTTTTTTACATTTTAGCCAATAACGTCTTAATGAGACAGCATGATGTATACATCGCCGAACAGAGTTACGATCGGGAAAGAGCGAGAAAAACAATGGAGACTATAAATCAAACATACTTTGTCGACACCGGTTATGATTCTTACCTTAGTTGTTAGGGTGGCTCGCGTTCGGATATACGAGTGACGGGAACGAGGCTGGAAATTCAAAGTCAAAGTCGGACATACTGGGCAAAGTCAAAGTCAAAGTAAACCGCTAACGCAACACATTTTGACAGTCGTCTTAATTAAGTTGGTGGTAGTTTATATTATCGAATAAAAAAATATGTATTGAAGATATATTGCGAATAAGTTGATAATATAAACCATAAATATAGTGGTTTACATTGAACGTTCGTTTTTTTTTCTGAATAATATTTTCTTATATCGTAACGACTATTATCTCTGTTAACTGGTAAGCAATGTAATAACTACATTACAAATTTTCTAAGATAATTGATTTAATAATAATTGATTTTATTTAGTTGAATACAAATTGCAGCCTTGTTCTACAATAGACGCAGTAGATTCATAGCGTTAATTATGCTTCGTCGCGCGTTGTCACAGGCGTTGGACAGAGACAAGCAATTAACGCTGTCACACCCAGCCTGGCACTGCAATATATTCTAGAATTGTGTAGGACTTAGCAAAGCTGGCGAGAATACTGTATTAAATAAGTTTAGCGCCATTTGGTAGATTATGCCTTTGTGACTTGTACAAACGAGAGTAAGACGTCTAGTAACCTTATGTTCTGTATCTACTAATATTATAATTTTGCAAGGACATTTTAATGTTTGTGTTACAATAAAGTTTTACCTATATTAATGGGATTAAACTAGTCATAGTAGTACTTAACTAGTATAAATACTGTAACTAATATTATTATTCCTTCGCCCTTCAGGCAATTCGTCTGTGGAATGATCTTCCACTCGGAATCAGGCAAGCACAAACTAAGTTCTAGTTTAAACGCATGATTCGCAAGCATTTTCTTGACAACCTTAATAATTAGTGCATTAGCATTGTGTTTGTATTATACTTATATATGTATTACGTATGTACTATTTATTTATATTTATGTCATTATTTTGACTGCCTTGTACTTTGTGTATAGTGCAATAAAGTTTAAATAAAAAAATGATAAATAATAAAAACAGAACAAAAGCGATTATAAATAATGCCTATAAAGTTAACTTCTAAAGAAACTTGCAGGTAAAAGGATACATAATGTATGTACGCAACAGGACTTACTAAAGAATCATAGATACATGCATACATGAACCCTGATAACATTACACTTCTTTTTGGGTAAAAATATACGCCGTGTAAAAATACAATAAGTCGTTTTAAATCGATCAGACTTGTACAAGAATATAATAAGAGCGAAATACAAACCCAAAGCCAGTTTTAAGACATATGGCACGGTACAGTAAATCTAAAATATTAATAGTACTCGACTGTTTATAGATCTCACTAAAAAAACTCCATGTCAATTCAGTAAATTAACGACATAACGGCTCTTGACACGTGTAATATGGAGTGAACTTACTAGGATGACGAATATGTAAGTGACTGATACTAGAAAGAGTGTGACAGCGATACACAGATGTCAAAAATATCTACACGCCTCTATGTCACTAGTAATAAAGTCTAAGTTAGACTATTTAAACCTTTAATCCCAAATTTATTTCTTTAATATATAAAATCAAATTTAATAAATTGCAGTGCAAATAATCACAAATCTAAAATTTCATTTTTATATCTTATTCTATTTAAAACTAAAAAGCTTTATCTCAAAAAGGGCCCTGCGGCATTGTCCTGAACATGCTGGCAGCATTTCCTCGCTGGATAGTTAAACTTATGCGTTGAGCGAGGAAACTGCCAGCTCTTCGGTCATAAGTCTAAGTTCACATGACGTGACGCGAAATATATAGATATTAAAGCAGGTTCACGTGCAGCGTATCCGAATGCATCGTCCATAAAAGTACATGTTTTTTGGCACCCCGTTTCACTGCAGCGACACGTCTTCATTTGGTCATGTTGGGGCACTGATGAATATTATAATATTAATAACTAATCTTTTTGTAAACCGCGTATCGTTATTAAGTAGTAAAGTTGTAAATGAAGTAACTCACAGAGCGCTCTCGTGGCTTCCATAAGTATAAATGTAGAGTGTTGTGTATTTGACTTTAAAGGAAACATTTTTCAAGCTTTGTTTCAAAGTATTCTTTTATCTCTTGAACCGTGATAGAAAATGGTGTTGAAATTTACACAGATGGTGTATTTCTGTTGGGGCTATAACAACAAATACTAAAGACAGAATAAAATAAATATTTTAGTGGGGCTTCCATACAACAAACGTTATATTTTTGTCGTTTTTGCTAGTTGTTAATAACGGCTACTAGTATAGATAGAGAGATAGAAAGATAGCGTTTATTTCGGGTACAGACCCAAACTTACAAATTACAAACAACAAGAAATTACATTATTAAACTGCCATTTGTTGCAGGCATGCTGAAAGCCGTGTATGGTCGAAGTGCATGCATCATATACCGCCCTTAGCATGCTGTCTGTATAGTGTCTAATGTTGTATATAATTGTATGAAACCCTTCGTGCGAGAGTCCGACTCGTACTTGGCCGGTTTTTTTTTTTTTGTTCATTATATTGAGATATGAATAAACGAATTTTTGCTAATGGTACTTGTTAAGTCACAGCTAGTGCAAAAACAAAAAACGACGTCATACCGACCCCTGGTACTGATAATTACTCAATAGTATGCTTTTTGAACGGCAATGAGCTGGACATATTTGTCACGTAGGTGACGACAGATGGAGCCGAAGAACGGTGTACTGGAGACCTCGAACCGGAAGCCCAAACAGACGAAGACCACCAGCCAGATGGTCGGACGATATCCAGAACACGGCAGGGCCGACCTGGGCCAGAATCGCCGCAATCGACTTCATGGATTCATGGGAGAGGCATATGTTCAGCAGTGGACGAATATATGCTAAGAAAAATAGAAGATGCTCTTTGAATGGGAGAATTTCTACAAAGGAAGTTATACTGTTTGAGAAGTTTCTCGTCGGTACAATTTAGTCGGTATATAGTCCAAAATAGTCGTATCGATTGTCGTGCACATTAGTGAATGTTACTCGTACATACAATGTTGCTTGGACTGTTCCACCTAAAAGTTGACTGGTAGAGAATGCTAGTATCATTAAGTCGCTTCGTGTACACTATTTCAATTTTATGCGATAAATACACTCAGCAAAAATACGGGGTCAGAGTGCGTTTTTCATACAAACAACACTATTTCGAAGCCGTGGTTCCTTGCCAGGGGTTGTTTTGAGTGAGCTTTAATTGGGTACTGCGAGGTTCAATAGAGGAGGTCAAAAGTTCTTAAGATACCTAACTGATCGCACAACCAGTTAACACCACAGCGGGAGAGTTTGGGTCAGCACTTGGATTTCCTTACATTTTATTGCCATTTTAGATGTTTTTCTGAACATGCTCAATTCCGGCGTTAACCGCAGATTCACTCTGGAAGTCCTGTATCGATGCTCGGGTTATTCAGCATCAGATTTTACTAAAAGCATTCCCTGGCGAGGAACCAAGGCTTCGAAATAGCCTCTTTAGTATGAAAAACGCACTCTGACCCGGTATTTTTTCTCCAGAGTGTATTAGAATTACAATCAGTAAATTGAATATCTCTGAGAGCAATCAAGTGTGGTCCATTTCTTACAACATAATGTTTGTTTAGTAATTGATACCCCATTATCTCGCCGAAAGCTACATATTTCGGCGTCCCCTTACATAACACGATGTATGGAATTCTGTTACTCATCAGATATTGCGGTTAGTCGGGGAATTGTTTGAATACAAATGTATCAGAATATATGCAGCTCTGTGATGAGGTCACTTATATTTTAAAAAGTGGTAGCTTATGACGTCGTTGGGATATTAGTCTAGTATTTTTCGGTATAAAATCGTGATTTTTAGGCACCGAGTTCAAACCCCCGCGGTCCTTGTGTTCGACTACAAAGATATCTTTTGCACTGTAATAAGATTCCAAAGTGGATACATCTCTTTGGAGTCGACTGGACCATTCAGTTTTTCATGTAAGCGCTCATTCCAAGAATTCTAGAACATTACTAATGTTATAAACCCGCTTAGGTTCATAAAGTCTAAAATGTATTATTTTTTTCATTTATATTTGTAAATAAGCTAAGTTTTGTGTAACTAGTTGATTAATGTACCAAACTCTCATCATGGCTGACCACAGATAAGCTCAAATTCAGCTAAGCTGTGTTCACGCCTATTTCATTACCACAATCTTATGGAAAATGTCTAGTTGTAATAAAATAATTTAGCACACAAGCCATCTAAAGTTAAGTGAGCATTGAGACCTTAAAAAAAATGCAATACCAAGATTACCATCTCATGTCCGCAAAGGCGTTGTTAACCATTAGGACAATCATGGAGAGCCTCTATTCTAATAATTGTACCGGTAGTGTTATTCTTATACTGGAACACAACAATGCAAACACTAATGCGTTTGGTTAAAGGTGATTTTGGATTTAGTGATCAATTAACTGACATACATACCTACTATACGTACTTGTGGCTAGCATTCTGTCTGTAAAATGGCTTATAAGAAGAATTTAGTCAAGATCAATTAAAGCGGGTCAGTTTGTATAGGATTTTCATAGAAAGTGACCCGTTTTCATTGCTTTCGAGTTTAGTTTATGAGGCGGTTTCCACTCAGTCAGTGCTTCGTCGAACTATTATAAATCCAATCCCCAGGACTCGGCCTGTGTGGTCCCCCGTCTAAGCAAAAACCCATCGGCTCCGTTTTTGTCCAAATTACCATATTATCACTACTATTACCATACCCAAACAATCAGAAAAATCAACTTTAAGTTGCTCTACAACAGAGTTGACAGCAGATTATTATAAGTTAAACAGCAGCAAAGTTAAGTTTGTCGATGTAAAAAAAATCATATAATTGCCATAGCTTCTGTCAAACGCGAATGAACTCGTCCTGAGCGATATCTTCAATTAATTGTCCAAAAGTAAAAGGACGAATAAATTTCGGCCTGGATTTATTGGATGGCCGAAAAAGGACCTCCCTTGTGGCGCGGTGGGGTGACGGTTGGATGAAGTGCAGATTGGTTTTTTTTGTTTGCTTTATTGGTTGTCAATGTCTTGTCAACGTTTTGGGATCATATTAGGTAATAACTTTTCGTTTTTAAAAACACGATTTAAATTGATATTTTAAAGCCTGAGGAAACTGGGTAGAATATTTAAAAAACAATTACAGTGAAGCTTCTTGTTTTAGTATAGTAGTTTTATGTTTTTTGCGGGTGGTAGGACCTTGAGCAGGGTCCGTCCGGATCGCTACCACCATCTTATCCATTAACCTACCACCAAACAGTAGTGTTCGCATTGTTGTATTCCGGTTTGGGGATAAGACAGCCGGTGTAATGACGAGCATAGCGGCATTCCATCTTAGTCCTTAGTCTCAGGCTTGCAGTCTTGTGGATGCGAATGTCTATGGGTCACAGTTTCCACTTACCATCAGGTGGTCTGTGTGCTCGTTTGCCTTCTCTACGCCAAAAAAAAAAGTTAAACATTGTGTGACTTGGGGATGAAGCGAGAGGTGTGTACTTTAAACACCACCCCCAAATGTATCATGTTTAGTTTGATTTTTCCATACTTTGAATACATAGAATTACTCAGCAATTTGTAGTTAACGTACTTCAAACTAGGTTAGTGAATAGTTAGTGTAATAGTTATTTATGCAATAAGAGAGCATAGTAAGTGAGAGGAAGCAAGAGATTTTGAAACCCGAGTAAGCGAAGGATTCAAAGACACGAGATGCAAGTAACTTTGGTATGCCATCAACGGTGAAGACATAATATTACATACCTAAAGGTAAAAAGATATATCGTAGTAAAAATTAAACAACATGTATCTACCATTGTTCTGAGTTCTCCGCACTTTTCATCCTATCTTAGTTACGTAATATTATAAATGAGTTTGTATGTGTGTTAGTTTGTTATTCTTTCACGCTGCAACGGCTAACCGGATTAGGATGAAATTTGGACTGAAGATAGCTTATACCCTGGATTAACTTATAGGCTACTTTCATCCTGGAAAATTTAGAAGTTTTACTGGGAATAACGATAATCGAAATCTACGCGGTACATAAATATTACAAATACATAGACAACATCCATGACTCAGGAACATTATATTCGTGCTCATCACACAAATATCTGCCTTTACCAGGATTTGAACCCAGGACCGCAAGCTTCATAAGCAGGGTCACTACCAACTAGGCCAGCGCGTCGGATATAGCATAATTCTTTATTCACACCGCGGATAGATTTGATTATAGTAAACCACAGTATTAAGAATACTCCGCTGTCTATAGATATCGATATACAGATGGCAGAGCGAGTGACAGCGATTTGCTGTTCACAGGGTTAACATTTGTAAATGAACAAAATGACCCAGAACTATCCAAGATTAGAATTGTATATTATTCACAATCCTTTTTCGTAAATAACAATTTCTTCATTTTGTGGCATACTTACGTATAATCTCATTTCTTTACGGTATATTTCAATTTAAAAAATAATAATATGGTATTGAGAAGGCAAACAAGCACACAGGCCACCTGATGGTAAGTGGAAACAATGACCCATAGACATTCGCATTCACAAGACTGCAAGCCTAGACTGCATGCGTTGCCAACCCTGAAGACTAAGATGGAATGCCCCTACGCTAGTCATTACACCGGCCGTCTTATCCCCAAACCGGAACACATCAATGCGAACACTGCTATTTGGCGGTAGGTTAATGGATAAGACGGTGGTAGCGATCCGGACGGACCTTGCACAAGGTCCTACCACCCGCAAGGTTGTATGTAAGTTTATATGTGAATTTACAGTTTTTAAAATAAATGGATATTTACTGTCGCGCTTTTTAATTGTACATACACTGGCGATCAAATTAACAGGTGTTTTTTAAACAATACCAGAACCTCGTAAGTGTATCTACTCGACCAAGTAATTGCTGGAACTCCGGTGCTTAAATACAGTTAATTAGGTCATAACTATGCAATAATTCAGAACACAAACAAACCAACATAATCTATAGCTATTTACCTCATCTACTAATGAGAGCTCATCGTAAGGCACCTCACACACGGCACGCGGCACGTTAACGCGCTTTTTGCAAACGCGGCCGGTCTGCGTGTGGTCGCACTTATAAATAAGGCTCATGTTTAAAACGGGACGTTTTTTAAAAAAGCGAGTTGCTAAGCTCTGGAAAGACCTTTTAAAGGTTACTAGTTCGCGTCTTTAGCTGTGCTGGATCCACACTAGATCCAGCTTAAAGAAGAGCTAGTCTAGGTTGCAAACCACGAAAGGAAGCGACTGAAGATATCTGACAAAATATATAGCATTAAAATAACCGGTCGAGTATTAGTTAAACTCGCGCACTCAGGGTTTAGTGCCGTCAGAATCACACTTAGCCAGTTTGTTTTAAGGTTTGCTCTATAATATAACGAAATTTGTAAAAAAAAAATGCCGTCTTTTGTTCAAAAGATTCAAAAGATAGACACACGTTGACCAACCGATCCGTAGTCACACCAATTGGCCACACTGGTGTGACTATGGTTCATTTTATTTATCCGTAGTCACACGAACACATAAATAGGAGGACGGTTTAGGTTAGGTTCGTTTTTATATCAGGCCCGGAGGCCCAGAACAACCCAGAAATAGAAGTTCCGCGTTAGCGGAGCTCCGTTGACTCTGTTGAGTTTGATTTTGAAAGAGAAACAGACGCAAATTCGGTCTTGGTGTGACTACGGGTAAATAAAATGAACCATAGTCACACTAATGTGGCAAATTGGTGTGACTACGGATCGGTTGTGACGAATTGCAGAGTCCCAAACTAAAATAGGATCGTACTATAGGTACTAGACAACGAGAGACATACTACACTCAGGAGCAAACATACCGAGTCAGAGTGCGTTTTTCATACAAACGAGACTATTTCGCCTTGGTTCCTCGCCAGGGGTTGTTTTGAGTGAGTTTTAATGGTGGGTACTGCGAGGTTCAATAGTGGAGGTCAAAAGTTCTTAAGATACCTAACTGATCGCAAAATCAGTTAACACCACAGCGAGAGAGTTTGGGTCAGCACTTGGATTTCCTTACATTTTATTGCCATTTTAGATGTTTTTCTGAACATGCACAATTCCGGCGTTAACTGCAGATTCATTCAGTTGGGTATCCTAGGCACTCTGGAAGTGCTGTATCGATGCTCGAGGTATTCATCATCAGATTTCACTAAAAGCATTCCCTGGCGAGGAACCAAGGCTTCGAAATAGCCTCATTAGTATGAAAAACGCACTCTGACCCGGTATTTTTGCTCCTGAGTGTATTATTAAGAAATACACACTCTTAATAAGATCGTATTAGAGCGAGTGAGAGACAAGTACAAAGCCGAAGCACCTTCTAAGAGCTATCGAGCTAATGCAAAACATCCAAGAGTCAGGGACAAATACTCACACTCATCAGCTCATCTCATAATTATTTGTGCTCGCCGGCAATCGAACCTGGGACCGCTTACTTCGAAAACCACTATCAACTAGGCCAACCGCTACGCGCATTGACTTAGACGAACGATCTTACGTCTAACCTAAAAACATTATTTGATATGGCAAGTACTAACGTAAGTTTTATTAATTGTTAGGATAACTAGGCTTTCTGTCTGTCCGTTTGACTGCCTACGATGCTAGCGGTCCCAGGTTCGAATCCCAGTCTATGGATGGGTGGTACAAAAATCTCACAAAAACCAAAGCGAGGCGAGGGCGGGCAGTCATTAACTACAATAAAGCCACATAACTCCATCAGCTGGCCAATTATGTTTATCGAAGTATATAGTGCGGGTGGTAGGACCTTGCGCAGGGTCCGTCCAGATCGCTACCACCATCTTCTCCATTAACCTATCGCAAAACAGCAGTGTTCGCATTGTTGTGTTCCATCTTAGTCCTCAGAATTGGCAACGTATTTGCAGTCTTAGGCTTGCAGTCTTGTGAATGCGAATGTCTGTGGGTCACAGTTTCCACTTACCATCAGGCGGCCTGTGTGCTCGTCTGCCTACGCAAAATCATAATAATGTGGACAGAATATCTGTCACTTTCTCACCAGTATATAGGTGTGAGAGTGACGGATGCTCCATCCACCGCGATAAACGCGACCATAATACGGCCTTAGCTTTCAAACTGCATCCTATGTCTCAACTAACTACAATTAGACGAGCGCCTCCCAACTATTCAATAGCACTTAAACTCTGAACAATATTGGCATTATCTACTGCAATTTCCCCCAACTTCAAACTGCTCCGATCCTCAAACTCATCGATAAACTTTTTATCGTTCGGCGACGCTCGACATTCAGCACTCCGGCCACGTAGCGCAATAACCATGAAAACTTACGTCTTGTCGGACACGACTCTCACATAGCACGACATATAGTGGACTCGCAAAAACTCGCTTGAAACTCGATTTATTGTGATAAATGTTAAAGAATTCTAATTACTTCGAACATTTGTAAACAATTAAATTCTATGTGTTTTAAGTGTGTCGGTATTTTTTCGATTGGAAAAGCTACCGGTTAAATAATGTAATTCTCACCTGTTTTTATTAGATTCCAGAGAAATCTACAGTTAAGTGTTTTAAACTGCCGTTAAAGAAAAAGTTTCTCGCAACGTTAACACCTTCAGAGCTGAGAAATCGATATCGGAATAACTAACGTAGGAATCAGAGATTGCTTTCGTTATTTTGAAATAAATTAAAACTAATTTGAAACGAAGGTTGAATAAAATGTCTGCTTGCAATTTTCTTAATATAATCGTAGAAGTTTTGGATGTTTTTTTTATTAAGTATCCTCTCTGTAAAACTCGGCGTGATATGGTTATAAATTCAACTTCATGGCTACCTTATTGAGATTTATAATAGAAGTACCACAAAACAAAAATGGACGTAATGAGTTTAATAGAAAGAGGGCATTTTTCGGAGCGAAATATGCTCCATAATTAAGTGACAATCAATGCTCAATGTGGTGAATGCCACTAGAAAAAATCGCCATCTCTTATCCGCTAAGCATAAACTTAAAATACCACAGTTAAAATATATACAATTGAAACCAAACGATATTCGATCTCTTCAAATTAATGCGTTGATTTGCCATAGACAACAGAACGAGATTCCGCAACCACTCGACATTTGTCCTAAAAACCTCGCTCGCAAATATCTCGAACACGGGTCTAACACGGGTAACATGGCGGGTTTTTCTAACGTGTCCAAACGTGTCTGTTTATGCACGATCCAAGAGGCGAATACAGAAAATGTGATTCTGTTTGTAATCGATACTGGATCTGGGGGTCGATTCTGGTAACGTGAAATAAAATAAATAATTTTATTCTACTTCTTTAATCAAGTCAGCTGTACGGAACTTAAGTCGAATTAATGTAAGTTATTGGTTCCTTATACGACACGATAATAAGTTATTTAAGGGAGAAGTAATAAGATAAAAATGGAGGCCTGTGTGCTGTTTTGCCTTCGTTATGACTTAAATAAAAAACGAATTAGAAGTAGACGTAGAGACCCCAGCCAAGTCGCTAATTAATTGATGAATTTACAAACTTCAAGATCGTTCTAATAATTAAATTCCATAAAATGCAAAAATATGTCGAATCTCGATTATACAAACTGTATACTACTGTACCTACTTTTAAATAAACGACTTCTTCTACTTGCACTCTTGTTACATACATACATACACTCACGCCTTCGTTCCCAGAGTAGGGTAGGCAGAGTTACAGAAATATCTAACTTTAAAAACTTGTCGATAATTCTGTAACAACATTTTGCAGAGTTACACTAAGATGTTTACCAGCGTATTAGTGACAGGTTGCAAGCCCATCGCCTAACAAGTTCTACAAGCCTTTATTCCCTTAGTCGCCTCTTACGACATCCACGGGAAGACAATGGAGCGGCCCACCCAGCAACCACTTGTGTTCATCATGTCAGCCAAAAGACGTCCACTTCTGGACATAGGCCTCCCCCAAGGCTCATCACTCAGACCGGTTTTGTGCTTTTCGCATCCACCGCTCTCCCGCGATCCTAACGAGGTCACTCCATCTTGTTGGAGGCCTTAATTTAACTAAAAAAATAAACAAACCAATCGTTTAAATATTAAAATTAACGATATCATGTTCTCATATCACTAATCAACTTGATATCTCACGGCTTGCGTAATACGCCCCCCCATCAAAATTATACAAGCCAGAATGTCCGACATTGTCCGCTTTTGAAGTTTAACTTTGTGTCGTTAAACGTCCTTTTTGTCCGGCGCAAAACGAGTATTAATGCTCTCGGCGAATTCTTGAATTAGGGTTCCTTTTTATACGCTCGCGGATCGAGAGTCGGATTTATCATCGTTTGGGTAATAGGAGTACTAGATATGTCTGTGGGACGCTTTGCGGGCGTTTCTCGGTTGGCTAATACGCTTGCGTCAGGCTTGAGGATATAATTGGGATGGAGACGTGAGAATGTTTTGAGTCGCCTAAGTGAAAAAGGTTGCATAACATTTGGAAGTTTTACAAATCTACGTCTATGTGGCATTTGGTACAACTGACTACGAAACAAAAGAAGATAGAGAGAAGAGTTGAACAAAGTTGAAAAACTGAAACGGTAGGCTTTCGCAGGGGCATGAAATTATGATATCAGGCATTTTTATGTATATATTTGTTGTATTATACTTGTCATTACAAATATTATTTTCGTATTTATTATAAGTTTTTTTTTTGTAAATAAAAGGCTATTTGTATTATTTCCTTCTCTGCACCAACCTTCAATTATTTCTGTTTAGCCCATTGGTCGACTGGTATAGAATGCCTATTCCGTTATTTTTACCTACTTTTTTACTTGTGCAATAAGTTTAAAATAAATCAATAATATATAAAACATAACTATAAAAACTTTTAGTGCTTTAAAACTGTTATTTTGATGATATAAACTGTTTTTAAACAACAAGCACACCAGCGACCTGATGGTAAGTGGTATCTGTGACCCATAGACATCTGCATTCTCAAGACTACAATCTTAAGTCCCTTAATACTTTGCCAACCCTAAGGTCGACGATAGAACACCTCTATGTTAGTACTTTCACCGGTTCTTAAAGTATAATAAACAGACAAAATTAAACCAACGTTCGTCAAACAAACACCCTATACCATATTAACAGCATGATCCATCATCCCATTCACGAGTGAATGAGTGAATGAGTGACCGGTGAGGGTCATTATCATTCACAGCGTTATTATGTTTGATCAGTGATCAACTCACTCGTTAGATAGAAGATTTTAAATTTCAACTTTTGTTTTTCATGTAAATAATACTTGGTTGATTATGCCTTCTGTCAAAAATCATTTGAATTTATCTGGCTGTTAGTATTAGTAAATTGTCAACCGTATTGTATTGAGAAAAATATATTAGGAAAATAAACAAATTAATGTTATAATCATACATCGGGGTTTTCGGTGCGGGAATGATTTGAGAAAGAGTAGAGATAAACAGATAGGCCAGTCTGAGAAAAATCATATTATGCCTAATGAATGAATAACTACCTATCTTGACGCCCGATATCTATGAATATTTACTGATAATGATAAACGAGTAGGGACTTAACTGAAGAGGTTGATACTGACTTTATAGTACCTATATCTATGATTACTTATTGTTTTATGTTATTCAATTAATTATTCATGACGTAGAAACCTAATAGAGTACATTCTGTTTTTCAAGTCAATACCTAATCTTTGACTAATGTCAAACGTTCCCGCACCGAAAACCCCGATGTATGGTTATAATGTATAGAAAAAACTAGTTGGTCAAGCGTGTCTTAGATCTTGGATAATTTCAACGCTGCCCTGCGCTAGCCGAGTAACTTTAGGCTGTATATGCAAATGACCTTACAAGTCAAATTCAAAGGCTTCGCAAAAATTACCCGAGAGTAGTAAGAAATGAAACCTGACCCCTTTCATTTGATTATTTTACCAACGTGACTGTAAACTGTTCTCAAGTAAAATAATTATAACCTCGTTTTACACCATCAGTCGAGAACCGCCTGACCGTTCCCATCTAAATTGGTGTAAGGTAGTTGGCAGGTGTGGACACGGAAGGCGTGTTATTATATCGGCGCCCTGTCCAGCCGGCGGATTGACCACGCCTTTTGAATCAGCTCAGTGTCATGGTGAAAGGAACCAAGATTTACAAAAAATTAAACTTTAAAACATCCTGTAAATAATTTCCATTGCTTGATTGATCGCAGTTTTTTTTAAATTATGACTCATGAGAATTTGTTTTGCCAAAGCGTCTGCTTATCGCTACTATCGGCGCAGGTAATTAATTCATTGATATACTAACAGGGGAGTTGTTAAAATATAAACTGTCCAAGCAAAGGCCACTGCCGTGGTCTGCATACACCAAGCAGTGGTGTTACTTTCTAGGTAATTAACGGGTTAAATGATACCTAAACCATATGTTTATTTATTTATTTACTTTAATCCTTATTGCGCAAAATTAAAAAAAAATATTGAACGGCACTCTCTACCTGTGTTCTCATGGTCAGCCTTTATTATTGACAAATGATAAAACTTACTATGTAGTTTTAAAATAACTAAATTAAATAAACTGTTTAATATATTTAAACACTTGTTTCTGCCCACTTCGTCCGCTTAGATCATCGTTATTCTCTCAGGAACTTTTAAATTTTCTTGGGTAAAGGTTGAAGCGTGATTGTGTAACAAACATCCAAACTTTTCCGTTAATAACATAAACAACCTGTTTCCCGCGACTTCGTCAGCGCAGAAAAAAAAAACTATTTTTCAAATCGTTCCAGTAGTTTCGGAGCCTATTCAATTCAAATAAAAAAAAAAAAATCTTTCCTCTTTGTAATATTAGTGTAGATAAATGGTTCTGTTCTGCACAATCTCCTCAGTCTTCACCTAGAGCGATATAAATTAGAGTCAAATTAACGCTAAGGAACGACGCGCTCCCAAACCACTGTAATTTACACCACTATTGATGACACAGTATTTATATCTTTGTAATGAAGTAGATGAATAGACAGAATTAATACTATAAAGCCACGTCCATATAGCAGTCTATACACAAGTATTTCCTTCATTATACAACTGTATTAAAATTTGTGCAGAGCCTACATGACGACAGAAAAGACTGCTGCCCACGTCATCATGGAATCTCCTGAGGTGGCAACATTCCGGGCGCGATACCTCGGACCAGAAGTCGTCGGTATCCTTAAGGGTCTGCTAGGTGTCCTGGTGGATTTGGTGCCACCAACCCTTAACGCAAAATAGGCACAACTTTGACTCCTCGAGTTGCGGAAAAGAGCCCGCCACATCCTATAACCTATACAAGTGTATTTTAAAACTTTTAAAGTGATTTCGACTAATTGTGCCCCTACTTTTAAAGCTGATCTGATCACAATTGAATTACTAAATCAATTTTCATTGAGGAAATCGTAGGGAGCCGATGAAAGCGAGTGGCACAAAACCGACCATCGTGGAGATCTATGGGGAAGACCAATACAGCTTCAGATGAGGGTTGAGGGTGTTTAGTCACGCTATTACCAGGAGCTCAGAACCTGTAAGGGTCTGCTCCAAAATGTCTCGTCTTACGGTCAAGCAGAAGTTCATTGAAGCAGTGGACGTCATCGGAAGTGATGATGATTTGATGATGATGATAGTTCATGACTATTTCGATTAAACTAGCAATTAATTTTATCGGGCGGTTCGTTGTGAACCTATGAGGTGATAGACAGACAGATGCACAGACTTACCTCCCTTAATTCATAAACGCACTATAAATCTATTTTAGTTAAAGTATGCTTTGTCACCTTCTGTCAGATGAAAATGTCAGAATGACAGATAAGAGCAAAACATATTTTAGCTATGGAGCGTTTATGAACAAGACTAGGCGTTAAACTTATTATTACCTAGTAAATTTAACCGCAGTGACAATTCATATATGGCAGTTTAAACATGACATTAAATGAACAAAAACATATACACCGTGTTTTTTTTGATTTACGATAACTTCGGCATATTACTAGGTATATCTATAGAAACTAATTGGTAGATTAGATTTTTAAATATTGCAAAAAAAAATATTTTTTCACTTTGGAACAAAATAATGTAATCTTTTATATTTGGTCATTCTAAAAGGGCCTTTAGAGTTAACTAATAATCAGTGTCAAATACGTCTATGTTGGCGTGACATACACACACAAGTAAAGATAACACTTGACAGGTACAAGATTGTCACTTTAGATTGACGCGTATACAAACCTAACAATTGGAAACTCTTTACTCATAAGTATTAAAAGAAAATTGTTGTTATCAATTAAGAGCCTTTTACACTAGTTTTACGTGATTAACTGATTAAATTTAAAAATTAAATATCTTTAAAACCGTTAAACTTATCATTTGTCTATCTTCGCGAAATTAACTTTGTTTGACCTAAAGAACGTTCCCTTAAAGTTATCGTAAATCAAAAAAAACACGGTGTATAATCTCGACTGTACCATGGGTTTTTTCATAATTTCCTAGTTAATAATTTAGGTATTATTGCCAAAAAGAAATCCTTTGTTCAATCCACCATCTGTTTACATACCTTTCAACTAGAACGGACACAAAAAACATCATATCATTGATATAAATAATATAACCTCAATTTTACGACTACCTTATAAGGTCAGTCCTTAGGAAGGAGTTAGTTCGATGCACGCCAATTTTAACTGTACGTCCTACACATAAAGACGAATATGGCTTAGTATTTGTATCAATAGTACCGTGCGCAAACCGCCAACGCTAATATGACCAGTAAATAGAAATAATGAAGTCATTTAAATTCTTATTTTAAAATTGTGTTCTTTTCAATTTCGAATCTGTGCAACAACCAAAAAGCAGAAACGCACAAAATGTAATTTCAAAAGTTTTCCTGTTTCAACTTCTACGACCTGTATGTAATAGTATTTTAAAAAAAAAACCAAAGAAAGTGTATCTTCGATGATCTTTGAACGGTATTTTTTATTAAATATGAATTTTAGCCGATATAACAAAACACGTGCTCATTATTTTTTCATCTTCTTAAACATTTATAATCAAACCACTATAAAACTTGCAATAAAAAACAAACTATATATGTTAGAAGGTTTAGTCACAATTCAGTACTTTGGAGGTCAATTTCTCCCAATAGATTGAGTTTGGGCCGCTAAAAAAAATACGTGTCTGTTATTTTAAACTACTGATCGGAGCGGTACAGTTGGGTATCTTTCCTTGTAAGCCTAATTGTGCAAAAAATAGTTACTGAATTATCAAAAAGTTTTTAAGTTCTAGGTAATTTCGTAGCTCTTCCTACCCCACTTTGGTATGACAGGTATTAAGCTATGTATGTGTATATATACGAGCTGAGAGGGTGCGTCGAAGTGAGTGAGGCGATAACCAAGGCGATGTCAAGTAAGAATCGCCGGTTTTGAACTAGCTACCGCTACCCATGCGATATCCCCAACTAATTTCAAATCCTTAGGTCCAGCAGTTTCAGCTGTTCAATGATCTATCAGTTTCTTCTTTTATACGTATTGATTTTGCTGTATTTACGCAGAGTTCTGGTCCACGCTGTATATTTTATTTCATTCGTTTTGATGGAATCCGGTCTAGACTCATGAGAACAATCACAAGATAATTACTTACTAGAAAATGTTGATCTTGTTTGGTAATAAGGTTTCCAATAAGAAACAATTAACAGAAAAAGTATTTCTTGTTTAATTACTCTGTCGTTGCTTTTTCGCTTATAAATTTAAATTCTACGGCGTTAATGTAACTAACTTCATACCAAAAAAAGCGGCCAAGTGCGAGTCGGACTCGCGCACGTAGGGTTCCGTACCACTATACATCTAAATAAATGTTTTCCTTTATTCTTTATTATATTGGAGTTGATTGAATGAAAGGCAAAATGCAGTTTACGATTTATAACGTATTAAAAAAAACTAATTATTAGATCTCGTTCAAACCAATTTTCGGTGGAAGTTTGCATAGTAATGTACATCATATATTATTTTTACATTTATCATTCCCTTATTTTAGAAGTTACGGGGGGGGGACACACATTTTTCCACTTTGGAAGCGTCTCTCGCGCAAGCTATTCAGTTTAGAAAATTAGTTTCAGTTCTAAGTATGGGGAACCCCAAAAATTTATTGTTTTTTTTCTATTTTTGTATGAAAATCTTAATGCAGTTCACCGAATACATCTACTTACAAATTTTCCATAGTATAGCTCTTATAGTTACGGAATACACATACGCTGTGACATACGGACGGACAGACGGACGGACAAACATGACGAATCTATAAGGGTTCCGTTTTTTGCCATTTGGCTACGGAACTCTAAAAAGCAACAATTCTTTAATTAACTAGTTCAAATTAACTAACTAGTTACGCTCGAGTGTGTATGAACTTTGAATGTATTAATGTATGTATGTCTGTATGTAAAAAAGCGGCGCCGCACGTCATTAAGTGATGATTAGGGGAGATTATAGAAATCAGTCGCAGCAATCATTTCAGTACTGCATTCATTTAGTTTGTTTAATGTATTAATGAGTATGTATGAATTTTGAAATGAAAATCAAAATAAAAGTCAAGTGCGAGTCAGACTCGGGCACCGAGGGTCCCACCCATAGGGTAAAAACGGGACCATACTACTAATAATCCAATGTCCGTCTGTCACCAGGTTGTATATCATATACAGTCATAGTTAGACAGTTGAAGTTGTCACAGATGATGTATTTCTGTTGCCGCTATAACATTAAATATTAAAAACATAATTAAATACAACAAAAGTGACTTATTTTTAAATTTTTTGGTCGATATTAATAAATGAAACCGGTAGACGCTTGAAATATTCACAGAATATTTAGTTTTATATTCACTTTAAAAATATGTAATATGATTAAATTACAACAAATATTTAAGGGGGTTCCCTTTTTTACACATATAAAAAAAAAAAACATATTCTGTAAAGTATCCGACTATCTAATACTATTCAAAACATGAAAAGATTATAGTTAGGATGGACAGAGAGCCAACGAAGGTTCAATAATAGGGTCCCGTTCTGTACGGAACCCTTCAATTGGAAAAAGGTGCGTCTCAAGATTAAACTTACATGACATGGATAAACGTAAGCTCTTGTAAATCATTCATTCATTCAGTAGGTGTTTTTACAAGAAATCTCGAGACCAAACTTTTTTATTCCTTACTTAAATTATCGAATAAAAACGTACTTTTTGGATAGTGCTTATAGTGCCAACCAAACCTGACATAACCTACGTTTAGCAAATTAATTACGCGTTAAATATTAAATAGCTCCAGCATAAAAAATCTTTAGGTAAAATTTGAATTCCCCACAAATTATTATTCTGAGAAATTTTAAATATGGGTTGTCCCAGGCGCGTGAAATCAAAACACTTCTTTTTATGAGAAAATTTGAAAATTTCAACTATAACATACTATAAACAAAGTTTCCCGCTGTGTATGTCTGTTCACGATAATCTCAAAAACTACTGAATAGATTTTCATGCGCCGCCCTCCAGTTAGATATTATCTCAACAAGAGATCCACATACAAAAATCACATAAACCGAAAGACGAAGCAAGGGCGTGTCGCTAGTCAAATAATAAGATACAATAACTGTCCTAATTGCATGACACGGATTTACTTTTGATTCTGTATATTAGTCGTAATGCGTAACTTGCGAAGCCTTATGGCCCTTTCAGACACATCGACCCCTCTTACACACTCAGCTGTTCGGATGTGCAGGTTTCCTCACGATGTTTTTCCTTCACCGAAAGAGCGTCGGGTAAATTACCTGTTTAAGTTTAAAAAAAATATTGCTACATGGTGACCGCGGGAGTTTGAACTCGGTACCTAACGATCGCGTGTCGATCCCCTACGCCTCTAGGCCACCGACGCACTTCAGTCTGGTACATCGATAATCTTTTCTACTATACAAAATACAATATTATGGCAATGGGCAGGCCACATAGCTCGGTTATCCGTTGGGGAAGAAAAGTTCTCGAGTGGCGGCCCCGCACCGGTGGACGGAGTGTTGGACGGCCTCCCACCCGGTGGTCTGACGACCTGGTTAGGATCGCGGGGAGCCGCTGGATGCGAGCGGCTCAAGACCGTGACTTGTGGCGCTCTTTGGGGGAGGCCTTTGTCCAGCAGTGGACGCCCCCGGGCAGATGATGATGATGATGATGATGATACAAAATAACAGGTGTGCTTCAATCAGTCTATTATTTTTTGTATAATGTCATTTAACTATACCACGAAAAGCATAATGAACGTTTAGCATAAAAACCAATAACATAACACTCATTTAGTGTAACCATAATTTTCTTGATATTATAAATTTTTAGTCAATTTTTTTTAACTAGATTAGGTTAGGTTAGAACTGTGACCATATTAATAGTATTAAAGCGGTTAGAAATATTTATTTTTAAAATTATGAACATTATAATTTTTGAAATTATGCAATTCGTGTTATGTAAAATGAAAATTAGACCATTTGTTTTTTTTCTCTTTTTATTCGCGTTACTTCGGCTACAGTTTAATAACTAAATAATTAATTAACATAAAACATTAATCGAAGCCATTGACGTATTGAATTAGGGGTTAATGCTCGGATTCGCATGCAATGACAGCTCATTCTATTATTTATTTAGGACGTGACAAGACTGCATGGTTACAACAATGACTCGTGTCACTTAACATGGAACGAGTAATGTTTTTATTTATAAACTTTGATTTCAGATTACATTACAAAAACATTATTATTATTATCCGATTTTGTAAGGAAATTTAAACCATCCACTCTCTCTTCATCATCATCATTATCAGCCGCAAGACGTCCACTGCTGGACAAAGGCCTTCCCCAAGGTTTTCCACAACGATCGGTCCTCTGCTGCTGTCATCCAGCGGTTTCCCGCGACCTTTATCAGATCGTCAGTCCACCTTGTGGAAGGTCTGCCAACACTTCGTCTCCCGGTTCGCGGTCGCCACTCTAGAACCTTTCCGCTCCAACGGCCATCAGTTCTACGAGCAATGTGCCCCGCCCACTGCCACTTAAGGTTTGCAATCCGGTGAGCTACATCGGTTACTTTAGTTCTCCTGCGAATCTCCTCATTCCTGATTCGATCTCGCAAGGAGACACCCAGCATAGCTTATTATAATGTTAGTTTTATGATAACTCATAAGTTGTACTGTTATCGATACATCATTAGACAACCAAATATGCTGTGAATATTTCAAGCCTCTATCTACCTGTCTTCTTATTAATATAGAGCAAAAAATGTTGTATGGGAGCCCCATTTAAATAATTAGTTTATCTTTTTTTTAGTAAGTTCAACTGTCCAGCTATCACGGTTCATGAGATACAGCCTGGTGACTGACAGACACAGACAGACAGTGGAGTCTTAGTCATAGAGTCTCGTTTTTACCCTTTAGGTAAGGAAGCCTAATTAACAATGCATTTGCAACTTTGAAATTCAAAATAGCTTTGGAACTAGACATCGGATGGGCTTGTTTTAAAAAAAAAACTTAATATAATTAAGTATAGCAGAAGTATGAATTTATTTTATTATTCAATAGACATAGTATCCTCAGTCGATGCAGAGCATTAGTCAGTCGCATAACAAATCAAGGCCAGAACACAATGAATTAAATTCAGCAAAGGAGTTGCATAGATTATTGGTCGCTAAGTAGCCTAGCCATTAACAAAATGTAACGAGAGTCGCTTACAAATCTTCTATATCCCTCTGCGACTGACGTGACGTCAATCAGACGTCGCCAAAAAAAAACGTCATATAGCGTGATATAGCTCTGTATCGCTCAGTACCTTCTTTTAACGCTTCGCGGCATTATCAGTTATCCTTTGTCAAAAATACCTGTTTTCGTTACCTTGTTCAAGTTAATTGCATTTTTTTATATTTAAAAGGCCATATACATGTTAATTATATATTCCGAATAAACTATTAGTATTTTTTTTATATTTTATCAAAAAAGACGTCTCACTCTCGACGACTCTAAGTCAGTAGAATGTTTCTAAAAGTCACCACAGTTGCAGAGTGATATTAACAATTTCGTACCTACCTGCGGTAGACTCGAACGATACGCACATCAAATTGAAGAGCGTTAAAAATTAGCCGATCCGAGTCGACAACTTATTTTTCGAGGCGGAAAGTTCAGATTATCGAGTATTTTCAATATAAAAATGAATAAATTACTATATAATGCTGTTGCGAAGTAAACAAGTCAATTTCATGGCGGTGGTGTCACGTAACCACATGTCACAGGTGTCACAGGTTCGTATTCCGTTCTCCATTGTGACCTCTAAGGTCTAATTTCACACATAATAGTTATATAGGTAAATAATTTAGGAGAAATATCTACTGATGAAATATCGATACATAGGTTAGCTGTGAATTTAATATGAGCCTACATTTTACCGAGCGAAACCGGGTTTTAATCTAGTTATGGCTACGAGTATGACGATATGAATGATGGCAAGAACTGATCGTCAATCGCTTCTTATCAAAATTAAAACCGTGGGAAATGTATTAGTTGGTTTATCACCCTTACACTGCAATAGGCTTGTGTAAAAAAATCTAATTAGTCCTTCATTTACATTATCAAAAATATTGAACACACTCACGTTATGACGTCACGAGCCCCCAATCCCGAACTTTGATTTTATAAAGCAAAAAAATACGACTTTAATATTTTTTATTAATCTTAGTGACGGACTAATTAGAATAATAATGTTTGTACCGAGGACACACCCCTATTAACGACAGGGACTTTTTTTTAAATCATGCTATAGAAGTTTGTCTCAAAAGTGAACTGACTATTTTTTTCTCCTTCATTATTTACTGAGACAGTAAATACACTTTCTGCTAATGGCTAAAGAGCATCAACGCAACATGGTCTTTTCTGCGTCACAGCTAATGCTAAACTTAAAAAACCGTTCCGCTTGTTGTATGGAAGCCCCCCTTAAATATTTATTGTAATCTGTTTTTAGTATTTGTAGTGAAATTTCGACTATCTAGCTATCACGGTTCATGAGATACAGTCTGGTGACAGACAGACAGACAGACTGACACACAGACAGACGGACAGTGCTTGGAGTCTTAGTAATAGGGTCTCTTTTTTATCAAATTATTATTAAAAAAGAATACGCGATTACAAACAAAATGACGACATTCCGACCATTACATAGTCCAAAGCGGGCGTAACATTGGTAATTGTTTTTTTTCTCAGTAAATAAAAAAAAAAAAACATGCTACCGAGACAAACCCGATAAGCATGATCAATATGATCAGAACACCTTTTCAGAAAAAATGAATTAATTATACTCCTGCTTTCACTTGACGCAACCTGTTAAAAAACACAAATTGCTGTTTATCCGTATCATTCTAAAGGCCAACAGTATTTATAAATGATTCAGTGTAAAATAAATGTTGTAAAAATCCAAAAACCGCCAGATAAGGTAAGTCCTACTTAAGTCGGTTTTTGGTCAAAAAAATTGTGAGTCGCCGACTTCAGTTGGACTGATCTATTTACCTGCCATTTTAAAGGAAGTTATTGTTGCGTTTTTGAAGGCAGTTTCTTGTTTTTTAAAACATTTATTTTATTTTATACTTTTATCGATAGACGATGATGTTTTAAAATCGATCCACAATTGAACCTCCTGCTTATTTGGAGTTGGTCAAAAATCATATTTATCCAGAGATACGTCGCTCAACAAAAACAAATCATTATTAAACATTGATTAAATAATTTCAGACAAAATTTATACATAATTTAAAAGTGGTGTAAACAAGAGTTAGTCATTAAATTCCCATATATTTACTTTCTGCTGTAATTAACGCACTGACATCGAGAAAATAGACGTTTTTGTGAGGAATTATTATTATTATTATTATTCATAGATATTTATTAAATTTTCTGCAAATTAGGTTTTTTATAATAAACATTCAAATATAAAAGTAAAATAACAATACTAATACAAAAAATATACATTATAAAAAACCTAACCTACGGGTGCCGCCGGCAGCGGGGCAGGGCTCAAGCTACCGGTGGTTAGGGCTGCAGAGAGAGGAACCTCCTCACAATGCGTGCCGTGTCAAGGAGTACTGCCTTCTGTATCTGGCCCTTGATCCAGCCATCTAGCGAGAGTCTCTTGAGGTGTTGGTCGAGACTCTTCGCTATAAGACCGTTGGCCGAAACAACTATCGGGACAATGATCGTCGAGTCAACATCCCACATGGCGGTCACCTCGTGAGCCAAGTCAAGGTACTTGCTGAGCTTGTCCTTCTCGGCCTTCACGAGGTTCTCGTCATGCGGGATGGTGACGTCGACGAGCACTGCCCGGCGTTGAGATCGATCTGCCAACACGATATCAGGCTTATTGGCGACAATAGTCCTGTCCGTGATGACAGATCGATCCCAATAGAGCGTAGCACGACCATTTTCGAGAACTGGCGCCGGTGCGTACTTATAGTACGGCACTTCAGAATCAACAAGATCATATTGAAGGGCAAGTTGTTGATGGATGATCCTGGCCACGAGGTTATGTCTGTGCAAGTACTCACCGTTGGCCAAATGCGAACAACCGGAAATTATATGTCTGAGGGACTCGCCGGGGCAACGGCACGCTCGACAAATGTCAACCGTGCCATCCCTCAGAATATACTTCCGGTAATTGTTCGTCATTATGACTTCGTCAGCAATTGCACAGACAAAACCTTCGGTTTCCCCAAAAAGGTCACCAAAACGTAGCCAGTTCACGGACGCTAAAAAGTCTACATCAGGCCTGGTTAGGGCCCGGTAGAAGCGTCCGTGTAACTCCTTGCTCTTCCATATGTTCTTGCGGTCCTCAGTGCTCAACACCGTTGGTCTGCGCCAGTTCCCGTTTGCCAAGGAGAGAGGCGTGAGGTTCCTGTCTACTGCAACCACATCGCGATGCATCCTACACTCATTGTTAAGGAAATAATCCCTGAGATTGCACACCTCGCGGTTGTGGAGATTCTTAGCATTTAAAATGCCTCGACCTCCACATTTCCTCGGGATGTACAATCTCATAACAGATGAGCGCGGGTGCAACATGCGATGTGATTTAAGCAGTAGACGGACCCTCCTATCCAGAGCATCCAGCTCAGTCTGAGTCCATCTTAGTATGCCAAAGGAGTATGTGAGCAGCGGCATCACCCAGCCATTGAAGGCGCGCACCTTATTGCCACCCGACAAAAGACTGTTAAGAACTTTTGTCAAGCGACAGAAGAAGCGCTCCTTCACTGACTGCTTGACATCGCCCACCACGATACCCAAAGACTGTGACATACCAAGATATTTGTAGGTTTCAACTTCGGAGAGAGATCTGAGAGTCATTGTCTCAGAAAGTTGCAAATTCGATGAATTTACAACTTTCCCTCGTTGAACATGCATAACCGCACACTTATCTACACCGAATTCCATCTTGATCGCACTACTGAACTCTTGTGTGATTTTCAATAGTGCGATAAGATCTTGGCGTTTCGATGCAAACAGTTTGAGGTCATCCATGAACAATAAGTGAGAAATGATAACGAGGTGTATCTACCTTTTCTTTTATATCTCACCTCGTTCAGTTAAAATGATTCTGGCATTCACTTATATGGCTATTTTTAATCAAAATTCTAAATTTGAGTTCATTCAAAATCTACGTTCGCCTGGACACAACGACTGATCAGTTGCTCACGAGTTTCCAAGCTATGAACAAGTTCCAATCAGTATTGTAACGAGGTGTATCTACCTTTTCTTTTATATCTCACCTCGTTCAGTATTGATGGCCCCGGAGACGAGTGTTGGTACTTAGCTTGAACAATTTATGAAACTCCTGTAAATCGTAATGTCCTGTGAGTATCTTATAGGTTTCTATTAAATCGCCACGCTCTCTACGATCCTTTAGAGTCGTGAGTTTCAGCACCTGCAGTCTTTCGTCGTAAGATTTATTTTTAAGTTGTCTCGGTATCTTGGTGAAACTGCGTTGGACTTTCTCGAGTAGTTCAATGTCTTTGACAAAATAAGGACTCCACGCTTGAAAAGCGTATTCTAAATTGGCATCAAATGATAAAAAATGCGTACCGCGACTATTGGCGCCATTCTGTTTTGTGTTTTCTAATTGGCTACACGATTTTTTTGTCGACGGCAAATTATGCATTAACACAAAAAATTGCAAAACTACAGCCTGTTGTTGGTATCTATGTCATTTTTTTTAATACGTTGCGTAGCTGTTACGGCATTACCGCGTAAGCAACAAATTCAATAAGTTCCAAAATTTACCTTACTGACGGTCTTAATAAGGTGTATTTAGCACCTTGATCAATTATCACCGACGATTGGCATTTAATTGGAAATAAAAAGGGGAAGCAAGAAACGTATGATTTGCTCTTTAAACACACATGTCGTGACATGTATTGAAGACACGTTAGCCTTGTTCGCAGTAACCCTGCATACAAAGCTAACGGTCCCGGGTCGAATCCCGGTAAGGGCAAATATTTGTGTTATACATACATACATACATACATACACACAATCACGCCTCTTTCCCGTAGGAGTAAGCAGATATCACTTCCTTCTACTTGTTACAATCAGACAAACTTCTCTCGCTTCCTCCACACTCATAAGTATCTTCATACACGTGCGTCAGTCTAGGATCTCCTGACCTGGCCCTTTCTTAATACGTCCCCGATCTGATCTTAGAACGTTCGCCGTGGCCTTCCCCTTCCAACACTACCATTTACTCTTGCCTTATTATATCTGTTTTATTAATCCACATGACCAAACCACTTCAGCATTCACTCAACTTCTTTTAACCCACAACGTTCTCTAATTACAGTGTTCCTCGTAATTTCTCACTCATTCACCCCAATAAAACTTCTCAACGCTTTCATCTCTACTGCATTAACTCTAAGTTCATGTTTCTTCTGCCATATCCAACTTTTACTGCCAAACATTAGCATTGGAACTAGCACCGACTGTGAACAGCCAAAAGACCCTTCATTGATACCTTTCATATCTTTGATATATGTGAAGAGCTCGAGTATTTGTTCCTGTGTCTTGGATGTGTTTAAGTATTTATTTGTTTATATGCATAAGTAAGTTTATTGCTGTCTAGTACAGTTACTCATAGTATAAGTTCTGGACTAGGACAATTTCCATGAGATTGTCCCTTGTATTTTTTTTTTAATTTAAATCATACAACAACATACACACAACGCTAAAAATGTAATAAATGTTTAATAACAGATTACTGAAAGTATAAATACAAATTTAAAGTCATTCATATATTTCAATCTATGACAACATTCGAAAATAATGCAGTTTCAAACTAATGACAGTTTACATGTTTTGATAAAGATACCATTTTGTAAAAACCATTTTAAAAGTGTGAATAAATGATCAATTCTTGTTAACCCCGTAACTCCTAACCAGTTTCTTCGCGTATGGGCATAACTGCCAAAATATTGTGCCCTTTCAATTAATGTGGATACCACGAACTTTAAAATGTCAGATTAAGCCGTCAGTTTTTTCGATTCTTAAAACGCAAGTTAATCGGAATTGTGTTAATCGCGGTTACGTACTTAAGAAATTAAGTTAATCAACTCAATACGCTCATTAAAATGTATTATTATTTATTAATATTTTCGGAAGCACCTGGTGGAATGGAATATTCCTTTTTACAAGCTTTTCATCTACTTGCAATGTATATACGTATGTATATTAGGATGTATGTTTGGGTCAAATTTTTCAACGAATATTTGAACCACTTGGAGATCGATTAAGCTGAAATTTACAATAGCTACGTCACTTTGATGACAATACAGTAATATGGCACCATCGAGCTTGGCCTCTATCCCCGACGGTAAAAAACATATCGTCTTTGATCTGTTATGGTATTGATTTGACGTCAGCCGCCATTACTGTCAACAAAATAAGAGCTATCAAACGTTTGCAATACGATATCTAATCAAAAACGATAATGTTTTACCGTATTGAATAGAGGCCGTGGTGGCGACACGACTCATTCTATTGGTCTTGATAAGCAGATAATTTAAAAAAAAACTACAGTTTGCAAAAAGCTTGTCCCATAAATGTCATTTTCACAAACTTTTTTATGACATGGCGAAGGGAAACTAGCGCACAGGCCACCTGGGGCCGGTTTATATAGCAACCAATTACAATTTACAGGTTAGTTTCCGTTTGACACGACCTCGACCAATGAGGACCAGCCATTTGAGCAGTGTTGCCAGTTAAGACCTGTAATATTGTTACTTCTACCTTTATAAATCGTGCCCCTGATGGTAAGTGGAACTCTGTGGCTCTAAGAATGTGTTTTTGCTTAGAGGAATGTGATTGAATGGCATGAGCTACCACAGAGCTACTGTCATATTCCATAGCCGGTGAAATGGCTACATTCAATTTCAACTGCTGTCTTACCCCCACAACGGAACACAACAACGCAAATATTTTTGCTTGGCGGTAGTTTTATGGTGGAAGATGTTGGTAGCGTTACGGCCGGAACATGTAGGAGCCTACTTGTCATCATTAGAAATTGAATACAATTAATTATATCTTCTATAAATAATTAAAGTGTGGAATTAAAATATTTAGATATTTTTGTAATTATCTATATTGGACGTATAGGTTTTGCATCCAGAATAATAAATTAATAATAATAACAAAACGATATTTATGTAAATTTGTATACTTTGACATGCAAAGCGATATATGTATATAAATTGTAACATTACTATAAGTTGACGTATTGTATGAATAAACTAAAGTAATGTATTAACAAAAGTTCAAATTAGTTAAGTTTTCAATATAGGTAATTAATTTTTTTGCTCTATATCGTTACTAGGTTAAAAAGTGGAAGCATCATCAAAAAATCTAAATGCAGTTGCATAAGCACTTAAAGGCTTATCAATATATTTTGCAAATTAAATTTTGCACACAAAAGCCTAAATATCACTTTAAAAAATACAGGATACCTTCGCATACGAAGTAGCAAAAGTTAGGTAATAAAATTTCCCTACACGACATGCGATATTCAAATTTGACACTTGAGGTGAGTGAACCCGCGATGTCTCGGCGATATTCGGCCGATAATCTGCCAGTTCCGGTGCCGGAAGCCGGGGCGTCGCGAAGAATATTGAATGCTGTCGAAATTGCTATTTATAAAATCCAATATGGCGCTTAGAATCTGACATTGAATGACCGTTAGAGTATTCGCTGGCGAAAAGGTAAACATATTTTAATTTCACGATATTTGAAGATATAATATTTAGAAGGTTCGAAGAGGATATCGGCGTTTTCATTTTTGTACTTAATTATTGGGGTTTTTGCCAAAAAAGTATCATCCTTAACAAGAAAACCACTTAATCTGGTGGTTGGAGTGATGTGCCGTTGCCAATAGCTCAAATTCACGGAATCCGGCCACCGGCAATATACCGGCAACATAGGCAATTTTCCGACAATATTGCCAAGGCCTTTGTAGAGTTCCCACTACAAGCAATATTGCCGACAACATAGGCAACTTTTCGACAATATTGCCAAGGCCTTTGTAGGGTTCCCACTACAAGCAATATTGCCGGCAACATAGGCAACTTTCCGGCAATATTGCCAAGGCCTTTATAGGGTTCCCACTACAAGCAATATTTCCAGCAACATAGGCAACTTTCCGTCAATATTGCCAAGGCCTTTGTAGGGTTCCCACTACAAGCAATATTTCCGGCAACATTAACGGCAATATTCCCGGGCACTGCAATTCACTGTTAATAAGACATATTGCAGTGTTCTGACAGGGTATCAAGTTCCTACTACGAACAACTCACTAACCACCTTCTAATTTATAATGAACTTGATAGCAATAACATGATTCTATGATTCTATGATTCTGTTGGACACATACCCATTTACTGGTTTGTGGTGCACAAAAAGGCACATTATTTTTTGTTTCCTATCGACCCCCCACCTATAGACTAACCGTCAGGTGGGCTTACTCTTTAAAACTCCCCTATAACAGTCTCACACACAAAAAAGAATATCTAATTAACAGTATAATATTTCCAATGGCATCTCGTCAATCCAAATGTGTATGTAACTTTTATTGTTTGCACCAATAAGCGAAACAACGATATGTAAATCGGTTAACATATTTCTCAATTAGCCTTCTAGGGGAAGGAAAAGACCAATGGCACATGGTTCTATGTGAAGCTGTAAAAAGCAGACAGTCGTAAGTCTATAAATTATTTTACAGAAACATTCACCTTCATCGGGATACGATAAAGTTCAAATATGAATAGAACGATTTGTAAGTTACGTCGTTATTTTTCTGTTATTAAATTATTACTACCATAAAACTCATGTTCTATAGAGAAAGACAATGGCATTTTTTTCATTTTACCTTTGTAAATATTCAACAAGTATTATATCTAAATTATTTAAATATAATATAAGAAACGTGAGAAAAAATGCGAGAATGTACGGTAAACGATTATATGGCAAACTAATGTTGAGAAAAAGAATGTAAAATAGTATTTTTATGATAATTTGATACATATGCTGAGCTAACACGAATGTCGATTGTAATTAATTATGTATATTATGAAGAATTATTAAAGTCGTTCATGGAAAACTTACAAAAAAAAACACGTATATGTTTTTACATTTAATGAAATAAATAATCATTTCTACATAAACTAGTTAATTTTGTTGGTTTTCAAAATTGTCATTCAATTAACAACTTTTAGTCACAAAAGGTGACATTTTTAATTTTTATAAAAGGCCCGAAGTTCTTGCTGAACTGCAGTTTATTTTCAACCTGAACTAACTAATCATTGAACTGATATTGGATTAATTCATCATGAGTACCTTTTTAAGAGCTTTTATAATGACTTCAGATTGAATTACTTAATCAAGTGGTTTAATAATGTTAAGTATCTCGGCGACGATTTCCCGACCACTTTGCGTTGTCACCATTTTGACTTATAGCTGTTAATTCCTCTTTAATTAATTCCAATGTAGTACTCGGACGAATGCTTGTTAACGGTGTTTTTAAAAAATACCTATCACGTACATTAATTACAATTTCAAAATAGCGAACTTTAATTAATTGTGTTATAAGTTAGAAAAAATATATTAATATCAGATGACTCTACATTTTCGTCTAATGATTAATCGTTTTCAGGAGCACCGATTTTTATTATAAATATTCCGGCAGAGATTTAAAAGTACTTTCTTTTTTGAATTCGTGTTTGAATAATTACAAAAAAAAACAACAAATTAGCCACTTTGACGTACGTAACCGCACCATATAATGTCAAACCTGACTGACAAAGCTTCCTTGTTTTTCAGAAATAAGATTAAAAAATTGCCGGTGAAACGTTGCAGAACTCAGCTATAAAACTGTTTTTCAGTCCTTATCTGAATACAATATTGATAAACGGCTGTCAAAACAAACTACAGCTATACCTACTTATAACTAGAGGTATATTTAAATCATATTGTAATGTAAAGTGAACAATGTAGAAATACAAAACGGTGGCAGAGTGAATGGAAAAGATGAAACTTTTTCTGCCAGTATTGCGAATTCTTTTGTCATTATCATATAAAATTCATACAAAATGACGAAATTTGCAGCTTTTTTACTTTTGTTGATGTGTAGGGGTTTTTGAACTATAGCAATAATAAGTTGTGACATTAACATATTTAAGTATCAGAAATTAGGACCACTAAAATTCCCGAAAATGCTAAGCGTTTTGTATGTATGAGTTGTTAAGCTATAATTGATAATACTGGCCTCCAAAAGTCACCTAGCGGCGTTTTAAAACAAACGTTTAAGCGTTCTATTTTTAAATTGCCAAAGTGCAAGCACCTCCTTTTCCTGATTGCCAATGTCTATGGCATACAAAAATACCGGACGTCGCGTGTGAACTGCCCTTAAAATCGTCTTTTGACTGTTATGTTATCCACGTGGTGTGTGAATTTCAATCTTATTACGTACGTGTTAGAGAGTAGTAAGTATTTTCGGAAGTGTAATGGGTGATAGTAGAAATTTTGACATTAAGGAAGTGTATGCACCGGTGCTTTAATAGTGTTGGACGTGTGAGACGTGACCATTTTAATATTTTTGTTAGATCCTTTAACAAGTTAAAACGGTTTTTTATCTGAAGGTTCAAAAGATACAACTTCGAGTCGAGAGTTATAAATATTTTAGGTATGAAAAACTAGGTATTTTAGGTACATTTCCGACTTGAAGATATATTTCCTTGGAAAGGAAAATAAATAGACCCAGTTTTTTATAATATCCACAACATATTTAAAAATCGTAAAGATCGAACTGTCGTGAAGGGGAGAAAGACGCTATCGAATTTTGTATGTTTTTTTTTAGGTTCACAACCGTCTTCAGCGAAATTGGTTAGTAATTAGAAACCGCAAACCGCAAAGCCTTACAAATACAGGTCTACTTTTATCCATGCTAAAGTTAAAACATGTACGCGGGCGGTAAACTTTACCAAATTATAGTATCCGGATTGTTTTATTGTTTCATTATTAACCTCTCGATCGTCCTAATCTTCCACTATTTTATCCACGTAGCCTTGTATCGGACAGTCTCCAAAGTCTTGATCGAAACCATCAAACACATCTAATCAAACAAAAAAGTTAAATATGGTAAAGTCTCCAGTGGCCAGCCAGAGACCTATTGTCAGCCTCTGCCTATACTTTGCATGAGTGGGAAGAGTACGCAAGATATATTTTCCACTCTTCGCCTCATATAAGGTTGACTACTGGTCTCTGGCTGACCACTGGTGCCTTTACCCTATAAGAGGTTTGCCGGGTTAGAATAGTGCCACTCCATATCTTTTCAGTTAATTCTGTAGCGCTGCTTACCTCACTCTGGGACTACAGGCGTGAAGGTATGCATGTATGCATGTAAAATACGCAAAACATACATCACCAAAATGTTTGCGCCGGAAATTAAGGTGTCTGTCCATTAGCCATGCACCATGCAGCGATGCAATTAGGCCCACCATCCACTTGACACGCGTGCCGTGAAAATAAACTTGTGGATTATTACCTTAACGGATGTCTTTTGTATTTAAATGGATACGTGGTCTGGTTCAGTGGCAATTTTGGGTGTTAGGACATTTGTCATTGTCGTGATGATTCATTTTGTCATTTGGTAAGTGAAAACAGTGGTTTGACGACGCGCTGGCCTAGTTGGTAGTGACCCTGCCTACGAAGCTAGCGGTCTTGGGTTCAAATCCCGGTAAGGGCAGATATTTGTGTGATGAGCGCGAATATTTGTTCCTGAGTCATGGATGTTTTCTATGTATTTAAGTATACATTTCTCTATATAAGTATTTATATCGTTGTCTAGTACCCATAGTACAAGCCTAGAGCTTAGTTTGGGACCAGATAAATTGGTGTAACACTGTCCCCTGATATTTATTTATTTTTAAAAAGGTTGTTTTAGAACTGATATCTCTTGATTGGCCATTTTTTATTTAAAGTAAGCCTTTATGTACTATACTGCGTTGCTGTCAAGACTTACTAATCTAACCAACAGCTTTCTGTGCCACCATCCTTTCTAAAATGCTGGCAGTTTCAAAACATTCGACCCTAAAAGGTTTAAATACGTAACTCCGATCAAGTTGACTGTATTTGCGTCTTTTGAGGGTCTCCGCCGATCCCGCCGGGAGACAAGGCCTAACACTTGCTCCAGGAATGTGACGGCGCAAGGGTGTCCACGCAAGTGGCATCCCAAACCCGGTCTTGACCACTGTGGCGCATGAGACCATTTGGTTCCAAAACAATCGCATTGGTAAAAGCCCGACGGATAACAATTATTAAGGCAGGAGCGCTGTTTTTTTTTTTTAATGTTTTTGAAATTGGGGAAGTCATACAAGTATTTTAACTTGAAATTGTATGTATGTTTTGTCTCGATATATTGCCGGGTTCAGACGATATCCTTACTAATATTACAAACGCGAATGTTTGTATGTAGAGATAGATGAAAATTAAAATTAAAATTGAAAAATAAAAAAAATTGTCCGAGGGAATAACGATAATCGAACTCTACGCGGACGAAGTCGCTGGCAGAAGCTAGTTAATACAATATTTTTAAAGCTAATTAGTTGTCGATAGGTACTGTTTGAAATTACCAACAAATATGACTAAAAACTGTAATTTTAACGCTCGCAAATAAATCGAGGAATAATGAGGAACGTATAATAACTAATGGGTAAACCCAAGATAAATACCTAGTTATTATATAAGTATTTTAATTTTAATCAATTAGTTACATGAAAGTTATCCGGGTTACTCGTATCCTGTGCCTCATTCCTAATGAGTATAATGAATGCTATAACACTGTCTCGTGTTTCCTTATCAAAATTACTAATGCACTTAAATTAAATTAATATTGCTCTATCGATAACCTAAATATTTATTTTATCCTCTTCCCGTAGAGATACGGCTGCATTTGAGTTCTGGATTGAGTTAGTTGATGGCGATTAAAGGCCCGCTGCTTAGATTTGCTAGATTGTTCTAAAATCTTAGTAGCAGAATTATTTTATATTGTAGTAATATCATCATCTTCATCATCATCATCAGCCCGGGGGCGTCCACTGCTGGACAAAGGCCTCCCCCAAAGAGCGCCACAAGTCACGGTCTTGAGCCGCTCGCATCCAGCGGCTCCCCGCGATCCCAACCAGGTCGTCAGAACACCGGGTGGGAGTAATATTATTATTTAATATTTTAAAATGGCAGCCTTAATGCCTTAAGGCTTTCTCTAGGCCGAACTTTGCATAGTTGAGGTGGTAGCGAACATTTGCAAGAGATTTTAATTTGCTGTATGTTAACTCATTACATTACTGCACAACAAAGATTACAATATTTATATTAAACTAATGTATAAGGCGAACTTATCCCTAAATGGATCGCTTCCAGATAACACTGAAGTAGATGAATATTACATGCATGGGTTTGGACGACACAAGTTTTGCACAAAAACTAGGTAACACAAAAGAGATGACTAATACTAGCTTCTGCCACAACTGTCTCCGCTTGGATTTCAATTATCGTTATTCTTTCGAGAACTTTTTAAATTTATATGATGAAAAATAACCTATGTGTTAATCCAGGGTAAAAGCTATATTTATTCCTAATTTCATACAAATCCGTCCAGCCGTTGCAGCGTGATAGAGTAACAAACCAACATTGACACACAAATTCTCTTGTGTGTTTTTAATAAACTAATATATTGATTTTAGGTTAATAGCTGTAGTTTGTAGACTGAGGTGTTCATCAGCCTATACTATAATGTTTGTATGAATGTGTGTTTGTTCCTTTCTGGCGATCTAGGACCTAAACGCGTAAACCGATTTTGATAATTCTTTTGTCAATTGATTAATCTTGCGAGTGTCACAAAAAATATTACAGTAATTAACATTCAACATGGCGGCAAAACAGACGCAAGTATTGAAAAAATGAAAAAAAAAGCCAACGAACAAGTGGAGTATCATTGTATAGGTACCTATTCATCTTTAGGTTTCATTGATCACTAACTAGTAACACTATAGACCAACGGCTCAGACTTTTTTTAAATGATTAATTAATTGCCATAGTTTCTGTTTTCAATACAAATTAGGCCCTAAATCGTACTGGCAAAAATATCCCGGTTAAGGGCTATTAAAATGTAGGGTGACAACAGTTTCTAAACAACCGTTTGGTACGTAGCGCGCGTCGCGGCGCTCGGAAGCGCTCGGGCACGTTCGTTCATTTCCGCTTACATTCGGATGGACTTGGGTGACCACACGACACCTACTTTTTTATTTAATTTTATAACAGCGTTTTTAATTAAATTTTGAAATGGCTCTTCTAACAACCAAAAATATCAACATTTAAAATAAAATAAGTAGGTACAAGACATTTATCAAATGAACAAAATATGGCTGCGTCATTCTCGCAAATATTAAATAGGTAACTAAGGCAACTTTGCCCACGACTCCATCCACATGAAAGACGTTTATACTTAAAAAAAAACTTAGGTATAATAAATATAAATAAAATTTGATCAGCATTTGACGAATTGGAAGAACAAACTCATAATTTTTTGCCATGACGCAACAATACCTACTACTACTGCTAAAGCTGCAATTGATAATCAAATTTGTAATTAGCATAATGAACCAATTTCGTTTTTCTTTCCTATAGGGTAAATTTAACCGCAAAGTCCTCTTCCTTCCTTAACGACGGTTTGGTTAGAACTTTCCCGACTCAAGGAAGCATCGAATGTTTTATATGACGTTTAAGGAAACTGGTGATTACTTAATTAAAATAAAATCGAGGAGAAGTTTAGCCTAAACTGATAATGGAATATCGAGTTAAGAAACGTACGCCAAAAATTATATTTAATTTTACCTACTCATTAGAAGTCACTGAAATAAGTATTGTAATTTGTAATAGGTAAATAATGGAAGCTTTATTTAATGGCTCTATAAATTTCATTCAATTCGTATAGTAAATTATGATATTTAAAAATTTCAAGTTGCAAAGTAGGTAAATCTTGAAAAAAATATAGTTTTTTTTTATTAGTTACTTATTTTATTATTATTTTATTAAATATTATATTAAAGGGGAAACTTTACTTAATAAATTTGGTTTTTCCAGGCGGTAATTCGAAAAACTAAGGAAGATTGAATTATGTTAATTGTCATAATTGCGTATTTGAATATTATAAAAGTTTGTTTTGTAATTTTCCCATTTAATTTCGCGTGAACTTTATAATAATAATAATAACTTACTGTTAAATCGATAGGGACTTAATTCGTAACAAATGACTGAATGAGGAAGTTGCAAGTTATTAATAATTAAGATACTCATTAGCATAAGTGTTCATAATAACTTGTGTATCAATTGCGAATTGACAGAAGAATCCTAATTTTACCCTGTCACATAAGCTCAAATAAATATACTTTAACGATTCACAATGTTTTCATTAAATGAAAGCTTGTGACCAATTACAAATAATAATAATAAAAGCATTTACTCAGAACAGCACACTAAGTAAATATAAATAAATAAAGCTACACAAAGTTGGACAGTTGTGAAACGATACCAACTCAGCCTGTACCGGCTGTTAAGCCAGCGCTGGTCTTCCGTTGAGAACGTTCGGCGGCAGCACGGAAGGTGACACAAACATTTTATATAAACTTAAGTTAACACAAATAACAAAATAATAATAATCAAAACAACAAATTAAAATCACTGGCGACAGTGTACGTTAACCATCACTGACATATGACAACTACTAGCTTCTGCCCGCGACTTCTTCCGCATAGGAGCCGTGTATCGCTTTTCCGTCGGAAATTTTTCAAATTTGTCCGGGAGAAAAGAAGTAAATGTGTTAATCCAGCATATAAGCCATCGCCATTACTAATTTCATCCAAATCCGTCCCGCTCTTACAGCGTGAATGAGTAACAAACTAATACAGACATACACACAGCCAAACACTTCCACAAATTCACAATCCGAAATCTCTCCATCAGCATAGAAGTCGTATATCGCTGCTCCCACGGGATTTGACATATTTTCCGGGATGAAATGTAGCCCGTATTCACTTACGTATACTTATTTCATGTCCAGTCACTATAGTATAGTGACTGCTCGCAAATCCGTCCACGTAGAGGTCGTTTATCGCTGCTTCCTCGAGAACTGTCAAACTTTCCGAGATGAAAAGTACCCTATGTGTTAATCCAGGAAATAACATATAATTATTTCAAATATCAACCAAATCCACCCAGCCGTTGCAGCGTCAAGGAGTAACAAACACACACAAAAACTTTCGCATTTATAATATTAAGTAGGATTATTTGGGCGTTTTTGGAAAACGTCCATTTGTGCAACACATTAACTACATCTTATTTATGGCTATACTGACTATGCCTGCGCGCACAATAACATACAGTGCGACAAAAAGAATAGAAATTAAAAAAATTGAACTTTAAAAAATTGCCATAAGCATTTTACGTCAAAAATGTGACAGTTACATAGAAAGTGGCGCCCTCATTTAATTTCTCCTCTTTTTTGTCCTTCCATAGTTCGAGAATAGTGTCACCCCATAAAATTTGGACTTACCTACAAAATCGTAATTCAGTGCATCTTTTTTTTCTAATGTCATCGACCTGTAAGGAAGCGTTGTCTGCACGGAAACCGGGAAGTGTTCATTGTGCATTTTTTTAATTTATTTTGAGCCGGCACAGGATATTACGCTTTTCGGCCGAGGCATTGACACCTCGTCTATTGTTTTTTTTTTGTTATGATGTGATGAATTAATATTGGCAATTCAAAATCATGTGTCATAAAACTCATACTTAAATTAAAATTCATATTTTAGCCGAGACTGCGCGAAGCATTACGAGTAAGAAGGGTACTATAGGGTTTAAATGTTGATGAAATACTGCGGTTTTAGAATGTATGCAGTCGCTATTTGCTAAATTTTATTTCGCCAACTTTCAGTATTGTTATATTTCAAAATTCATCCACTCATTAATCAATATGTATTTGAGTTTTGCTGGAATACCGCGGTTTTAGAATCCATGGAGTCGCTATTTGCTAAAATTTCGCCAACCTTCAGTATTGTTATATTTCAAATTTCATCCATTCTATAATCAATATGTGTTTGTTTGATTTTATTTTATGCGCTACTATACCGTTCATCCGAAATCGACTATGGCGACAGCTTGACTCCCAAGGAACGACATACTTTGAATCCCGGATAATAGGACAGCCCCCGAGGGAATATCGATAAAAGAGTTCTGCTAATAAGTGGCCGGAGTCGCGGTTCACGGCAAGTAAGAACAATTACAAAAAAAACTAATCCCCAGTCGGATTTTAGTACCCACTTAAGTTTTGTTTTATAAATTACAACTAAATATGTCAAGTTAAACGTATTTGAAAATATGATTCAGGCAGCGAGAGGTGAGTGAATGGCATAAAGCGATCGACATTTATTATTATTAAGGCCTCTCCCAAGGCAATTACAGCTCACCATTCGCCACATCATACGAAAATCTCGAACGCGGTGTAAAAAAAGCTAGGTAACTTCTTGAAAGTTCAATAAAAAGAAACGCATTTAACTGAAGTATATATGTTGTATCTTAACATAAGCCGAGGCAACTGTTTTAAAAGTTTGTTTCAATCAATCAAAACTCATAAATCTCATAATCGTAACTTGGCAAATTACTAAAACTTCAAAGCACATTACTAACGTTTAAAAATGAATCATGCATACTCCAATTACGATTCAAAATCGAACTTAATAAACACGTATCTAACCAGTAAAGGTAATTTGAAATTGGAATCTCCTTTTATGGTAGTAAGGTCGCGATTGGTCGGTTGGTGGTGACGTCACCGTCGCACGCGCATCCCACATAACCGTCCATTCACAACAGATGATTTGTTGATCACGATCGAGCTTCGTGATCTATTTTGCTTAATGGCTGTCTTTGATGGTATTTAGGCCATGATTTTGAATTGGTTATTGGTAATGGATTTAACGCCTGTGTTGAGTAAAAAGGTCGGATTCGTTACATTTTAATACTAATGTGCGATCATCTATCGTTATTAAGAAATGTGCGTACCTATTCATTATTTAAAATTGTATAATGGTTAGACTGGTTGAAAACGCTATTAGGCATTAAAGTAAATGTTGTCGTTTAAAAAAAACTTATGCTCACAAGCTTCTGCCCGCGACTTCGTCCGCGTAGATTTCAATTACAATTATTACTACGGGCGCTTTTAAATTTTCCAGGAAGAAAAGTAGCCTATTTTATAATCCAGGGTATTAGCTATCTTTGTTCAGACGTCTTAGATACAGGCCCAGCTTAGTTTGGAGTGTGCACGACACTTCATATGTTATGAAAATTGTTTTATTAAATAAACGATTTGATTTGATTTGAAATAGTTAGAAAGATTTATATTCAAACATGTAAACTGTCCAACAGTGTTGTCATTATGTAAATTCAGAACTATCCCAATCCTAGAACATTAGAGAGAAAGCCAAACCGCTTATCTCCCGAATCAGATTTATTGCGTCCAAACACCATTGTGAACCTCATAAAGCCTTAACCACGAATAAAACACTAAGTAGCCCATTCACGCACAGTAGCGTAACCCAAAAAGGAGAGGTTTCGTGTCGATTTAAATTTGGACAAAAACGGTCACATGGTTAATTGTTTTTGGCCATTTTTGGGCGAGGCTAGCCTTTTAGTGAGTCAGAGCGCCCACGTGTTGATAGTGAATGTTGTCTTTTAGTTTTAACATACTCTTTGCTTTTGATGAAGTTGACTAGTCTATTATGTAACTCTTAATGTTAACTACGAGTTTGTTTATAAATGTTGAAATATGGTTTAGTTAAATTAATGTAATCACTGTCATCAATCCTACTAATATTATAAATGCGGAAGTACGGCTAGACCTACTTGGGTGAAAATTTTAGCAAGTGCGAACATCAAACTAAATACATTATTAAAATTGTAACAAGAGTGATAAAACAAACATAGGAATAAAACAAATCCTTAATGAGTATACATAGGAACTTAAACTTAATCTAATAAGAGTGAAACAAACCAAACCAAACATTAAAATGAAACAAAATTCTTGAAAGTGGACTTAGAAACTTAAACTTAATTAAATCTGGCAAGATCTTGGTAGGTATCATTTATTATCCAACATAATATTGCTTATGAAATTATTGTAGGTATTTGATGTTATGGCCAATCACGATAGGATAGGAATAATGATGTACTAAAATTTCTGATTGATAATTTTCATTCTTGTAATCGTTAGGTATGTGAAATTATAATATTACTTTTTAATTTCTACCTTTCAGTATAATCTCCACTACTTCCGTCACTTTAGACTTCAAAGTATCATGTTGCAGGCGGAACAACTCGAGAGAACTGTAAAGGAATCTCATACAAAATTGAAGGCCTAGGCCGGGAAGTAACTTTCTTTAAATTATAAATTTAAACGTGGTGGCTGTGTGGAACAACAAGGTGTATAGTTGTTTTTTTTTTAAATATGAGTAGTGTATCCAACCAAAGCGTTTGCATGTTTATTTAAAGTACCAGGAGAGCAGAGGTAATTAAGGGTGCGTAGCGCAACTTAGCTCGCAGGCGATGTAACTCGGTGCGGCGCAGCGGCGGCGGCGGCGCACCCGACACAGCGCGGATGACTGAGAACTGCAGGTTACTTTTAATGTTTATGCACTCCTAATATTTGACGTTGTATTATTTGTTATAATATTATTTAATGAATTATATGTTTTTGAGAGTACCTCGCCGTGAAAAGAGGTTCCCTACTTCCCGGCCTCTATAGTAATGTACTATTAATGTGGTGATTGTATTGAAAGGTAGAAATTTAATAGTTATTAACTTATGATTAATGCAAGGGGGGTAAAGAGAAAGAAAATGACGACCACCTATTGAAATAATGACCAAACACAAAATGACGAGCTACGTTTATGAAAAACAACAGTATGGATAAACCAAATCGAAAGCTTAACGTAATGCGAGTCAATAAAGACCCATGTATATCACATCGCTATTGTCTGTTTCGCGCTTGATCACTAAACATGGTATTATCTCGCCGGCAACATAAAGTCGTGACCTTAATTAATAATCCGTCCACACCACGCATTTATTGCGTAAGCGATTGTTCTAGACCACCCACGTCAGCTCTAGCGGACGTCCGGGGCTAGGCTAGAATAATATCTCATATCAAACAAACCGCCAGGTGCTTCATCCTGATAGATATGAAGGTCTAGACAAAATTCATTCAGCGTTCGTTTTTATTATCAAAAATCTAGGATTACAGGAAATATAAGGTCTGTTCCTATTCAGACTGCCAATAACAATAACAAGAACTGTAATTGTCTTTAAATAGAGGATGAAAATTAAAAAGATATAAGGTTATAAGCTGGGTGCGACAGAGACGAAAATATAATTAATCAATTAAATGTATCAAAACATCACTACATTTTCATGTCAAATATTATTTCAAAAAACCAAATGTATATGACAAGCCGCAGTCTCGTTGTATTTTCACCGAAAGTGCTTTTCATTAAAAAAAACAAGATTCGATAGAGATTACTACCTCAAAATAAACTTGAAGGCAGTGATTAAGTGTATAAATACTTCAAAAGTACGCGAATATGGAGTAATAATGGTAAATTGATTTGTTTATATGAGAGACGGAATGAAAAGGTCCCGACTTTAGGATTGACGTAAGCCATCAGACGGTCGCATGTCAGTTTTCGAATATCGTTTACGTTAGCGTTAAGGATCTGCTCCAGCCTCACAGGGGGTCAAAATAAGATGCACAATACTAACGTCGACAATTCTCGAAGACTGACAAAATGTATGGAATTGATAACGATAACGTTCTCGAAATGCAGGGCCTATAGTACCCAGTAGGGTACTTAAAACCATATTGCCTTTTTGTCAATGTTACGTTAGCTCTTAATTACTTGACAGGGCCTATATATTACACACGGTAAAAATAAAACTTTAAAACGTATTTTTTTATGAAATTCAATAGATCATATTTTTTATTTAAATAAATATTTTTATGGGAAAAACCCTTGTGTTCCCAATTATGTTTTCACTGTCGTGTATTTTTTTTGACCTGTTTATTACTGTGAGGTTATTATTCTTATTATTTAAGTATTATGGTATTCACTCACACAATAATACTTGTAGCTTTATATAATGCTAGACTAAGTTGTACCATTGTAATATGAAATATGACATATGTTTAAAAAATGACTGACTGCTGAGTTTCTTGCGGCGTTTCTTCTCAGCAGTGGTCTCCTCTTGGGAAGCGCTGGTAGTATATTGACGTGTAAAAGTGCCCGAGCGGCCTACTTACTGAATAAATTACTTTTATCTTTTTATCACGGAAAGATAGGTAAGTTGCAAAAATTTTCAATGCAGAGTTGCCTATACTATAGCAAGACCCCTTGCCTCTCTGTGCAACCTCGTGTAAATAAAATAGAAATTCACAATGCAGCTCTTGTCAACTGAAATATTTACCCATATCTTGTGTAGCGAGAGCGCAAACAACGGGCGAAGGATTCTTTCTGGATCCCGAATAATCCCGGGGGAAATCTCGGGATGCACTTCTGCTGCGCCCGGCGTATATCCCGGGGTTTATAGCGCAGTGTATCGGATTGCATGTTGGTTTTCCTATTTTTATTTACTCAGAGGAATAAGGTAACTTTATCATAGATGTAGTAAGTACATACATACATACATACATAAAATCGTAAAGTGCTTAAAAAGTTATCGATTCGTTTTAAGATAAACAAAAAATGATCCGTAGCATTATTATGCGTGTTTGTGAAGTGAAATAGTGCAAAAAGTGGCAGAACAACGATAAAAATCAATAAGTGAAATACAAAATAAATCGTTAAAGAAATTCAAACCATCACACAAAGAAGACTTCGGAATACTTCGGTCGTGTCCGGTGAACTCCGGTGTCTTATCGGCACAGAGGTTATTGACATCAGGCATCTGCGGTAACGTGCTGTATTGCGGTACCAAAATTCGCCCGCTCCAGTGTCGTGACTTTGGTTCCGAGGTTTCGTGTGTGGATACTACAGGCGGCGCACTAAGCGGTCGACGGTTCGAGTCCCGTTGAATGTCTACTTTTTGTATTTTGGTTTTTCCTATTTAATTATTTTTTCTCTCTTTTATTATTAAATTAGAGAGGGGAAAAGAATAGGAGACAATAAGATATAGAGAAGCAAATATATATTTTAAATATTATGGCAGACAAATTCAAATGTGGTGCGTGCGGCCAAGAAAAAGCACACCGACGATTCTTAATGTGTACTTTATGCTCGGATAAGTTCGACATAGAATGTGTAAACATACCGGAATGTAGATTTTATAATATAATGTCATCGGAATATAAATCTAAATGGCTTTGTCCACTATGTAAATCGAAACAGCCAAAACAGGACAACACAAATACTCCTGTTCGCCAACAGTTGTCGCCGAACTTAGACTGCAGCTCGGGTTCTCAGTATGAAGATACGAACGTTACCCACAGGAAAAAGCAAACGATAAAGTATGTAAATGATGACTCTATACTTTTAGAACAGACCCTCCCAGGAGGAGACACCATAATCTTGAACCCGGATGAAGTCTCGTTGACAACAATACTCAAAGAATTACGGGAGTTTAAAGCACAAACAATTATTCAATCGCAACAGCAAGAAACACGAGATCTGGAATTATCTGAAAGTATGAGTAAACTGCAATCTGGTATTAATAACATAAACAAAAAATATTCAATTTTAGAGAAAGAATTTATGGGGCTAAGAACTACAATCGAGGAAAATAAGAAACGCATAATTGAATTAGAATCAGAAAATAAACAAATGCATCAAGAACTAACTAAAATAAATAAGATTGTATCCACTATAGTACAAAAAACAGAATCACTCACTCAGTCAGAACGAATTACAAATGAAAAATCTGAGAAAGAAACAAACATAGCACAGAAATCTAATAGATCATCCACGGGGTCATCTGCTGAACAGACATACCATAGAGAACAAATAATAGAGAGCGGCAAAGTGCTGGTACTGTATGGCCTTAACGAGACAAGATATGAATCTGAAGCTGAATTACACGATCGAGTAATCAACATCTTCCATGAAATAACTCAAATAAATCTTACTGGTTACATTGAAGATTTAGAACGCATAGGACACAGAGGCACGCGCAGACCCCTCAGAATAGAACTTCTGAGTAAAAGGATGACAAAGTATCTACTCTCTTGTTCCAAGGGATTTAGAAACACTGGCCTTTGGATAGCGGAGCTTCTCGACCAGAAAGGCTTACAAGAAAGAAAGAGACGGAGAGAAAACTATAGGATATCGAAACAAGGTCATAGTACGACCCACAAAAGCAGATTTTCCGAAAATTTCAATACCACACTAACACAACAAGTCCAAACACAGAATAACTCCCCCAGAAAAAAAGACAGACATTCCTTTCGTAGCAAGTAATTTAACAGTACTGTACCAAAATATAAGGAGCATGAACAACAAACTGCACTTAGTTGAAGCCTTAACCGAAGAAGAGGATTTGTCAATTCTTTGCTTCACTGAAACATGGATCACAGATGTTAAAAAAGATGTAATAACTCTAGAAGAATACAATCTCGCAAGTATTTTTTGTAGGAACAATCATGACGGCGGAGGAGTGTGTATACTTACAAAGAAGGACATAGAATATATAGAATTAGGAGAAATAAATAAATTATCTATAGAATATATTATAGAAATATGTGCAATCGAAATAGTAATGTTGAACTTAATATTAATTACGATTTATTGGCCAAATAGTTCTAGAGAAGTAGATTTGTTTTATGTACAGTTAGAAAAACTCTTGAAATTAATTACAATTAAGTATACAAAAAAAAATGTAATAATAGGAGGTGACCTCAATGTGAATTTTTTGAATAACTCCAACAAAACAAAAATGATGAGTGACATATTGAGGAAATTTAACTTTACACAAAATATAAAAGAACCAACGAGAATCACTGAAACAACTTCGACGTGTTTAGATGTAGTTTTCACTAATTTTAATACTCATGACTATACTTTTAAGGTTAAAGAATTCGGTTTGTCTGATCATAAGGGCATAATAATAACAATAACTAATGAACCGCAAAACGCAATTAAGACTCGGCCGCTTTGGACGGTGAAACGAATATACAATCATAAAAACATATCTCTGTTCAAAACACGATTGCACAATGCTGACTGGAGTAGCATTATTACGACAGATAGGGACATTAATGAAAACTATAATGCATTTATTAAAGTTATGACCTCAATTTTAGACGACTGCATTCCCAAAAAAAAGATACGTTTTAAAAAGGAAAAGACAAAATCTTGGCTAAGTTTAGGGCTGAAAATTTCATGTAAAAATAAAAGACTATTAAAGCTGTTATTAAATCAAAAAACAAGCTCTGTTTTAAGCGGGTATTATAAATCGTGCGAAAAAGTTTTGAAACGACTTGTTAAGGTTTCTAAACGCAATCAATATATTAAAAGGATGGAAAAATCTAAAAATATGACAAGAACTATGTGGCAAGTAATAAAAGAGCGAACAAATAAACTAAGTGATAAGGGTATAAAAAATGTAAAATTAAAAATTAACGGCATAATTGTTGAGCATCCCAAAAAAGTCGCCAATACCTTTAACGAATTCTTTTTATCCATAGGAACTAACCCTTCGTGTGCATCAAAAGGTAGACCAGTACTCTCCCCTACGCTCCAGTCCTTTTTCCTTAACCTAGTAAATGAAAATGAAATTAGTAATATTATTCAGAGAATGAAAAATAAATCGAGTTTCGGAGCTGATGAGTTCCCCCCGATGCTTATCAAACAATGCAAAGATGATTTAATAAAACCTTTGACGTATCTAATTAATCAGTCATTCTCTGAAGGAACTTTCCCCGATCAGCTCAAAATATCTATTATAAAACCTATTCCAAAGACTAAAGCAACCGACGACCCGAATAAATTTCGTCCTATAGCGTTGTTATCCTCATTCTCAAAAGTGTTTGAATCCGCAATGGCTAGTAGATTAAATTCATTTTGCGAAAAATTCAATATCTATGATGACCGCCAGAACGGATTTCGAAAACACAGATCGACTACTCTTGCATTATATAAATTTACCCAAAGAATATTAGAAACTATTAACAAACGTAAGTATGCTGTGGCAATGCTTTTGGACATGAGTAAAGCTTATGACAGAGTGTCTCATGAAATCCTACTAAATAAACTATCGGGAATAGGGGTCCGTGGATTGCCCCATAAATGGTTTACGTCTTACCTAAAAAACCGGGAACAGTTTGTGGATATCGAGTACAATGATTGCAAGAGTCGGTGCTTAATGAATATTAGATCCGAGAAGTTAATGGCGAACAATTCAATACCGCAGGGCAGTGTTTTGGGATGTCTACTGTTTTTGTTATATATTAACGACTTGCCAAAAATGATCAATAATCATAGTGTTCTATACGCAGATGACATAACAGTAATTTTCGAATGCAACGATAGTGCTCATTTAAAACAACAATTACAGGATAGTCTACTACAAATAACAAATTGGTTGGACGAACATAATCTAAAACTTAATCTGGACAAAACTAAAATAATACAAATGAAACCACGACAAAAAACATCGATCGAAACTAACATCGTATATAATAGCAACAAGATAGAATCAGTCACATCATGTAATTTGTTAGGGGTAGAATTTGATTCGAGTGTAAGTTGGAAATCCCATGTGGATACAATTTCAGGCAAAATAGCCAGATTTACCTATGCTCTATACCAATTAAAAAGATGTACTAACCTAAAAACGGCTATTGCTGCATACTATGCATATGCTCATTCGAGATTGAGCTATGGTATCGTCTTATGGGGCAATAGTTCGCATATTAATAAATTGTTTGTATTACAGAAAAAATGCGTAAGAATTTTAGCAAACATAACAGACAGAGAAAGTTGTAAACCACATTTTAAAAATTTAAGTATTCTAACCCTGACATCAATATATATTTATGAAATCTGTAAATTTGTAAGACGACATAAGAACATATTTGGAAAAGAAAGAGACGACATCATTAAACGTAACCTACGGAAGAGAAATAAATTAATTAGTTCCTTTACTAAATTAAAAATTGTGAGCTCGGGTAACCATCACATGGCGATTAAAACATACAACAAGATACCACTCTACATAAAAAATATTGTAAAAGAGGCCACGTTTTGTAATGAGTTAAAAAAATATTTGATGTTAAAATGTTATTATGACTTAAAAGATTTTTTTGATAATTAGTATACGTACACACCTAGTTAATAGTAATGGCATGTAATAATTCGTAATAATAATTCTAGACATTTAAATATATAGGAAAGTGTATTGTATTTGACATTGCAGTGCCCTCCCAGGGTTTATGTTAGAGCATTTAACTTATTATAACATCTTTGTAAACACAACATAAGGCAATAAAGTATATGACTATGACTATGAAAAAATCACGCCTGTTTCCCAGAGGGGTAGGCAGAGACGACTTCTTTCCACCTGCTACGATCCTGACAAATGTCTTTCGCTTCTTCCACATTCATACATCGAGTCATGCACGCACGTCGGTTTCGGGTGCTTAAGATTCGGCCCTTTTCCAGTATTTCTCTGATTTGATTCGAAAAAGTACGCCTAGGGCGGCCTCTTCCGACCCTTCCACTCACTTTCGCTCTGTATATCTCTTTCGTCAATCTTCTTTCATCCATCCTTTCCAAATGACCGAACCATCGAAGCATGCCCTTTTCAATCTTAGTCACTACATCTTCTTCATGTAGTAAGTAAAGAAAATAAATAATGATTAACGTCATTCTAGCCTAGTTTCTAGAATAGTTTACTGCCTACTTCAAATCCCGGTAAGGACATATATTTGTGTAATGAGCCCCAATATTTCTTTTGACTGTGTTCCTGAGTCTTGTATTTCTCTGTCAGTATGTATTTGTATAAAGGTCGCGGGAAACCGCTGGATGACAGCAGCAGAGGACCGATCGTTGTGGAAAACCTTGGGGAAGGCCTTTGTCCAGCAGAGGACGTCTTGCGGCTGATAATGATGATGATGATGATGTATTTCTCTAAGTTTAAGCCTAGAGCTTACAATTAGTTTGGGACTAGGTCCATTTGTGGAACAGTCCCCTGATAGTTATCTTTTATTTAATGTGTAACGTATCACCGTAGCGCAATAAGGGGTTATTATATTAATGCTAACGTTATTTAAATTTAAGTAGGTGAACGTAATTCAATGCTATGATATTTTGATGTATGTAAACGAAGAGCTAGGTAAGGGCCAAGATTTTGATTGCAATTGGAAAAAATACTAGTTTATTACTTAGAACCATTTAAACTTAAACTTAATTGAATAATTACTGACTATGGGCAAGCACAAGTAAATGTCATTCTTTATATTTCCATTCGCTAAAAAATCCTTTGTACTCGTACCTTGTTTGTTATTAAGCATTTTTTATGAGTTTACATTTTCTCTATGCTTTGTTTTTTTTCTCTTTAATTTAGTAACTGATTGATAACTGTCTCTGGCATTCTTTTATGTAACGAATAATTTGTAATAAGTACATTTACGGCGGTTGTGGTCCTGAATACCAATAAAGAAAAAAAAACATTCCGAATAAACTGGCTTTCTTATTAAAAACAGCATCGAAATGACGCGACAAACAAACACACACACATACACAAGTACACACGTAAAACCCCCTTGATTTATATCGGGATTAATTATTATTAACTTAAAGTTAGACTTGAATCTGTAATCGCTTAATTTACTTTTATTTATTTAATTAGAAACTTTGTATTAGATTATTGCCATACTCTATTCTCGTTAAGCTATAATTGCACTTGGCTTTTCGAAATATAGATTGTCGTCAACTTTTACGTTATTCATACGCATTTGTAGTTAAGCGGGCCTTTTAATGAACATTATTATTAGTACCTCGTCGTTTCGTAATCTTCGTCACGATGTGTTAATAAATGTACCTAGTACCTACAGTTTCGAATAAGACCCATTAAGGAATCAGAAAAAAATACGCATAACGAAACCTACGAAAATAAATATCTAATCTCATCATCATCTTTAACCTCTGCAACTATCGCGTTATCTAACGGTCTCTGTGTTTGAAAGTGTCTCACACTCTGCGAATCAAACCGACTTGACCCGAACCGAAAACTCCAAGACCCGAAGCAATACGATCCTAGACATTGCGCAACCTAGTGCCACCACCATCCCACCACAACTGGGCACCCCCACTAGATTTCCCACTTTCCCACCGGCGTGAAGTTAGCCCACGGTGGGCGGGGCAGGGCGGGGCGGGGTGTGGCAGAGCAGTCACCGGTGAGGTGCCATCGGAGACTCATGTCACTGGGCGGTTATCCGCGCATACGCATGATCGATACAGCCTATCGTATTCGAGGAATGTACCTTGAAACAAATGAAGCTCGAACAACATGATTCCAAACTGTTCAATTTAAACTTCAGAATTACGTTTTTAACACAAATACTTGATGCCTGACGTGAAAAGTTTGACGTTTTGAAATGACATATTTGACATGCCTAAACTTATTGTTTTTGTAATTAATACGTTTGAGATGGACCAACAAACTAAACAAGAGTCCTGATTGTACGTTAAATATTATCATTTTTTGGAAAGGACTGACTTAAAGAGTAATTATGTTCGAATACCAATCTTAGTATTGCCTAAAGCAATGTAGATTTAAAAGGAATAAATAAAGTAAAACGAACTATTCGTTAAGAAATTCGTTCGTATCGTACCTATGCAATTCCAATTATTTCGTCTATTAATGATAGATATGAGATTGTATTTAGTTTAGATTTGTAAGATTATATTTGTTTAGTAATTAATAAATAATAGAGACTTAGCTCTAGACTTGTACTATGGGAACTAGACAGCGATTAACATACTTATATAGATAAATAAATACTTTTATGGAAAATATCCATAAACAAAGCGTCATAATTTGAGTTGTCTCTTGTTTCCGCAAACGAGCGATCTGACCACACAAGGCAAACTAAGATGTTATTATAATTAAAATTCTAACTTTTGACATTAAAGATCAATTTGATAGGTTTAATTTTTGAGTTATGACGTTATTTTTGATAATAATTAATATACAGGTGAAACGCATCTATAATTAAGCGACTGACCTTAACTTACTGTTTGTCGCATCTCATGACTAATTCAAAACTTCTTACTGCGTTAAGTGCACATAAAACTAAAAATACCAATTGCCAACCTTTAATTTTTAAAATAGGGTTGTTATTGCCTTGGTAACAGGTATACATATATGTTGTATATTATAATTGGCTCGGCATTGTTCGGGGCGCAACTCGAACTCGGGAGCGATCGGCATGCGTTCGGCAAAAACCGATACGTGCGTCGAAAGAATCGATAGATTATAGTTTTTGCCCCTCACTAGTCCGACGACATTTTTCGCCAGACGTCAATTAGAGATAATGACGTACGGTATATTTAAACAAGTGAGCGATTATTTTTAGTTTTTTTTTCTTGTGCTATATTGGTAATTAGGTCTGGTGTAACGGGGCTCCGGATATTATTGCAAATTGTTAAAATGCATTAAAACAAATTGATGGACATGGTTAGTCAGTTGTGGGTCAGTTTGGATGCCGGAAATGTTTGTTTTTACATTTGTTCCTGAGTTTTGTTTTCTATGTATCAAAGTATGTTGACGACGCAGTTAAGCCTAGGCTCGATTCCCGTTCAAAGCCAAAGTTTGTGTGATGACCGCGAGTATTTTTTCTTCATAATAAGTATGTGGTGGTTGTCTAGTACTTATAGTATAAGACTGTACTCGAAAATCTAAAGATGATAAGATAATAAATAAATCTATAGATAAAGATCGAAAGTCCAACATCCTACCCTCAACGGGCGCACATTCGCTGTACTTTTGGTTTAAGTGTAGGTATTTTTAACAATAAAACTTACCCTAATATTACTAATTACACGAGTTGTCATTCATGTTTTTATTCAATAATGTTAAAATAACGAAATAATCAGGATGGGAACTGTCAGATTTTGGTCTTTACTTAGATTCGTAGTATATTTGCTTGGGAAGGTCTTTTTATGTGGGATTTTCTCCGATGTTTATTTATTGTTTATGTATTTCTTTATGTAATGGTTATTATCGACTAGTACTCATAGTGTTGATCTTTGGGCGTTTCTTTAAAAGTTTGTACCTAGTTAAGGAGAAAAATTAAGTAACGTTAACTTATCCACCGATTTACGAAAATTAGTTAAACTTTTATTAAGACAAATGGTGGTATCTCAGACAAAACTCCTGTAGCAAGTGCAAGCATATTACTGACGAGTGAGGATTGAATCTACTTCATTTATTGTATTTGAGATACTGCTTATTGGCTTCGAGAGGTAGTCTATAAATGTAAGACTATTTTTTGGAACTCAGCGGAAAAGTTAACGTTTCTAAATTTTAGTCCTCAACTAGGTACAAACTTTTAAAGAAATGCCCTTTTACCATTTTCGGAAAAATGGGCTAGGTTACGTTAGGTTGGCCACAATCTACTGGACATCCTGTATTATCCCCCCCAAATTACTTTAAGCTTAAAATGGTCTCCACTCAGCTTTTTATGCCACGGTATATTATGTAGATATATATAACGCTCGTTCCTCGTCCTCGTTCGTTCTATAAATAACCTTAGCTCCCGTGATTCCTTAAGATTGCCATTTAAATAAATTAGTATCTTGACAGTATCGTCACAATTTATTTATGAAAAAGAAACAAAATGATCCGAAATATTCGATTTTTGAAAAATTCGTTTATGTCTAATGCTTATTATAGGGTCGAGTAGTAGTAGGTAGTTTAGTTTAGGCCAAGCATTTTTATCTGTTAGATAGTCATCTAACAGATAAAAATGCTTGGCCTAAACTAAACTAAACATCTAAATAACTTAATAATAAATTAGTCATAAAAAGATATGTAAACATTGTATATGGTCTAGGGGACACGGTTTCTGTAGGAGAATGTATCGAAACTTTGTATGTGGTTGTCTTACACTGTCATAGATAAGTATATTTTTTATATATATTTTTTATTACTACTACTTATAAATATGAATATGAAATTCTGAGTTTTGAGACATTTTCCTGCTCAATCTACGCTTGAATATATTTATTTTTTATTTTATGTTAGAGTCATTGTTTTATATACGTATAGGTTAGGCTTTATAATTGTATAATATCATGCTGTGTTGGTGCCAGCCGAGAATAGCACCAACCCATCTCTTCCCGTGGGTGTCATAAGAGGCGACTAAGGGATAAACCGGAACCCTGAGTTTCTTGCGGCGTTTCTTCTCTGCAGTGGTCCCTTGCGAAGCGCTGGTAGATTTTTTTTTTATATCTGCCGTTATACTAGTTTTCAGTGAAAACTACACATAACCTACGCTTCATTCCCAGAGTGGGGAAGTCAGAGCTAGGGAATAACCAACAAATAAAATCTTGTTGATAATTCTGTATTCTTGTTGTATTCTGTTTATGAATATGAATATGAATATGAATATGAACCACATTTTGCACAATCAGGCTAAGTGAAGTTAGAATTATTAAGAACTAACCAAAACTAAAACACTTTGCATACAACTACCCATACGTATGAACGTACATGTGTACATGTGTGTGTTCTTGTGTGTGAGTGACTGATAAGGCTGTACAATAAGATAGGCACCTTTATCCCGTCAAATGTAAAAATAAGGCTATCAACAATTTCTACGCAGACAGCGACCCTGCAAAAAGCCAGTATTTTTTAAACAAATTGAGAACGCAAAATTAATTAATACGCTATTTCATAAAAAAACCATTACTCATTGAAACAACTTCCCAAAAAAAACAAGCTGCTCCAAAAGAGTCCTCTTTATAAATAATTAGCCTAAACCACTTTCATCCTACCTTTGGAGAATTAAATTTTAAAGGAAATTCCTTTAAGAAACGAAATTATATTTTTCTAAGCGTAGCTTTGAAATGCGGATGCTTTCAAGTGCTCATTTAGATTAAAAAATAATAAAAGGAATTCTTTAACGCTGCGGAGGTAGCACTTTTACTTTTTTGCGTTGAGTGCCAGCCTATTAAACATGATACAAAATGTAGTCGACACAGAAACCTTAATAAAAATGTAATGAAATATTATAATTTGTCAATCTTCTTGCGTTTTCCTCACTACTGGTCTCCAAGTTTAACTAGAAGACATCGATGCTAATGTCTTGTAATTGTGCATGTTCATTGTAACGCAGTTTTTAATGGCCGTCTTTTGTTACTAATGTTTCTAGGTGGTGGTAACCATTTTTTACCACCATTTAGCTTATTTGCCAATAATTATTATATTATATTTATTTAGTAATAATTAATGATTAGCATGCCAATTTGACACACCAACTCAATTAATAAAAAATAAATTGTATAAATGATAAATTATTCTAATATTTAGAGCGATGGTCGAATAAAAAAAAACAAAAAAAACCACAACCTTAACTAACACTAAAATGAAATAATACAAAGATATCAACGTTTTTGTTTAAAATTTTGACACAAGTGTATCACGGCCAAATAAAGAAAATCTTTTTTAAATAGGTATAAAACCTGGCAAGTACACTTTATTTTATTAATAATGTACAGTACTGCATAAATATGTGTACACTTTAGTACCGTATCACTTTAATCGCTTTAACAATTAATATATGGTAGTTTAAACATGAGATTAAATAGACAAGGTACACAAATTTATGAACTCGACTGTACAGTCATTCAAAAATAATTCCGCGGCTCGTATGCACTTTCAAATGTCAGGGTTTTCTTTGAATTATTATGTTTTCTAAACCATACTTCTATTAATTAGGAAAATAATTCTCGGTATCAAATCCACCCGAATGATATAAATAAATAGCATAATTAACGTGTCAATAACTACACTAATTTACACAATATTAATTAGCAACTAAACTTTATTCTAACAAATGCCACAAAGCCTTTAATAAACCACAACACCACAATCTCCACATCAATAGACGAAATAATTGGAATTGCATACGTCTCTATCTAACGAAATTCTAATTTATAGTGCGCGATAGAGGCAGTAAATCCTGCGCGCACGCATCTAATCGAGAAGCGCTATCTAGCGGCGCCTTTCTGAACTGAGATGTAGACGCGCCGCGCGGTCACATGTTTGAGTGTTATCTGTGGTGATAACGGACTCATTGTGTGAATTGTTGGGTTTTAGTTTCTATGCTGCTAATCGGCAGCTTCTATAACTAATGCTTTTGCTTAGTGCATTGGGATACAGAGTAAATATATTTACTATACTATACTAATATACTGACTATACATCATCTCACTATACTCTATAGAACTACTTAATATGATTAAGTGTATATTTGTGTGTGTGTGTGTGTGTTTGCTTGTTTGGATATCTGTAAGATCTTAACCAATCTTTTAATTTTTTTTATTGACTGGAAGCCACATAATATCTCCTTCGAATACATGAAGTAATTATAATTGGCAAAATAAATTCATTACCTATATTGTAGATTAAAATCCACTGTGGGATTTCCAAACTGACACCTAACAGAAAGTTTCTCAACATAATTATACGCATATCAAATATTTCCTTAAAAAAAATCTTAAAAAAATTACAATGATGGAATTTACGGAAGCTATATAAATTTATGAGTAACTAGGACATTATAATTTAATTTTAATATTTGTGGTCACTAAAGTCCTACCATGACCGTGAAAGTACATTACTTTTTTTTTCCGTACTTGGTAAAAATGGGTGTCCGTCTGTCTGTCACCAAGCTGTATCTCATGAACCGTGATAGCTAGACCGTGACTCTGTGAAATATTTACAGAATATTTAGTGGTTACACTTTAATAATAAATAATTAAATTAAAATAAAACATAATAAATATTTAAGGGGGGCTCCCATACAACAAACATGTTTTTTTGCCGTTTTTTGGCTAATATTGTATAGATAATGATACGGAACCCTTCGTGCGGGAATCCAACTCGCACTAGATCGGTATTTTTTTATTGCAGGGGGTAAACACACCAATTGACCTAGTCCCAAACTAAGCTCTAGACGTGTACTATGGGTACTCGACAACGATTAACTTACATATTAGAGAAAAATAGGTTGCTGCCAATTTAAACACAACATGTAAGAACCTAACCTAATTGGGATACACCTATTTTTAACAATGTATGAAAGTTTCTTCCATTTTGAGAATAGGCTTCTCTAATCGATTCCTGTAATTAGATAAAAAAAAATTATAATGAATTAATTATAATAAAATTACGAAATGACCTTCATTTGACCCCTTAATGCGCCGGTCCGAATTGCGCTATTTAAACCTCTTTTGTGATTTAACATAAAACATACAAAACCTCTACAATATTTGTTTTTATAAGTACAATTTAGATATCTAGCTGACACCTACGTTTGAAGATTGACAGCTGTTGTCAGGACAAATTTTATTTGCCGTGACAACAGCCCATGAGTGTCCCTTGCATCTTTTAATTATATATACATACATAAAATTACGCCTGTTTCCCAGAGGGGTAGGCAGAGACGACTTCTTTCCACCTGCTACGATCCTGACAAATGTCTTTCGCTTGTTCCACATTCATACATCGAGTCATGCACGCACGTCGGTTTCGGGTACTTAAGATTCGGCCCTTTTCCAGTATTTCTCCGATTTGATTCGAAAAAGTACGCCTAGGGCGGGCTCTTCCGACCCTTCCACTCACTTTCGCTCTGTATATCTCTTTCGTCAATCGTCTTTCATCCATCCTTTCCAAATGACCGAATCCATCTTTTAAATATGATCTTAAAAACTCTTATCGAACGAAATATCCGGTACATAAGCAGTCGTACTGACACACATGTACACATACACACGCACTCACTCACACACAAACACACTCATGCATGGTTAGTTGTACGCAGTTGTATGTAGTGTTTTGGTTAATTTTAAATACCTCGTCTAGTTAACACGGTGCGCCATTCACCTCTCCAGGTTTCACTGAAAACCGGCGTCACGGAATATCTAAACAATATACCGTGGCATAAACAGCTGAGTGGAACCCATTTTGGGCTTGATGCAATTAAAGTATTATCTAGAATAAGTTGATTTAGTTAAGCAAATTGTATTATTTAAGTGCATTAAGTGCCAAATAGATTTTATTTCGTTTTATTAATTTCAATTCAATAATGTTGTAGTCTCCTCCTGATTTTATTTTGACCGTATTTATAATGCAGTCTCACAGTTATGCCTTGGCCAGTCTATACTAGCACAAAAAAGGCAAACGCGCATGTAACTACATTTTTTTACATGTTGTTAGGTCCCTTGGGAGTAGTTAACACCCAAGTTTGAGGTTAAAGGTAAAATCGTACAAACAAATAAATTAAAATTTAAACATAAATTAAAATTAAATTAGATAATTAAACAATTTGTCTACATAAGCACGTATTAAATATAATAATAATAGAAATAACGAAAATGGTACTTTAGCGTGATTTAATAACGAATGGAAAAAATATATGTAGGTCCAGTTAGTACCTTGTCTGTTTACCGTCATGTTCAAACTGCCATACACGAATTATCACACTAAAGTGTATATATATACACCGTGTTTTTTTTGATTTACGATAACTTCGGCATATTACTAGGTATATCCATAGAAACTAATTGGTACATTAGATTTTTAAATACTGCGAAAAAAAATATTTTTTTCGGTTTAGTACAAAATAACGAAATCTTTTATCTTTGGACATTCTAAAAGGGCTTTTAGAGTTAACTAATAATCAGTGTCAAATACGTCTATGTTGGCGTGACATACACACACAAGTAAAGATAGGGTTATCTTTACTGACAGGTACAAGATTGTCACTTTAGATTGACGCGTATACAAACCTAATAATTGGAAACTCTTTACTCATAAGAGTCATATAAAGTATTAAAAGAAAATTGTTGTTATCAATTAAGAGAGCCTTTTACACTAGTTTAACGTGATTAACTGATTAAATTTAAAAATTAAATATCTTTAAAACCGTTAGACTTATCATTTGTCTGTCTTCGGGAAATTAACTTTGTTTGACCTAAAGAACGTTCCCTTAAAGTTATCGTAAATCAAAAAAAACACGGTGTATATGAACTCAACTGTACCTAAACCGATCAGTTACCATAACGTTGTGTCAAATAGATCTTTTTTTTATTTCCCTAAAACTTTTAACCGTTTTTTACAAACATATCAATAAATCCTTTACAATTTAAATTCATCCATATGGACTACATAAACATATCTACCCTATTAAACTACAAATTACAACCCTATTTCAATAACAATAAAGCACTAAATATTTTTGCAAAAAACCTGCGTATTGAAATGTGCTTCTTAAACACATGTCATTACAATACAGAGTAATATACAAAGCTTTATGTGGTACAGTCACGAAACAAACATGATGTAGAAGAGTCAACCTTATTATTAACCGGTTAAGTTTTAAATTAGAATGAGAGTAACGATCAAAAGAAAGCAAGGCACCTTTGCATATATGAAATGAATGTCTCATAAAAATTATGTGTATGGATTGAAGAAAAATGTATGAGAATCATACGATTTGCAAGAATGCGTGTATACGAGTATACGTTGTGATAATAATGTTTGACACAAGATAACACACTGTTTTTTTGAGAATGTATGTATGTATGTTCATGTATGTTTCGGAGAAGACTAAACGGCTTGACAGATTTTGAATAGCGCGGAATCATTGGACTGGTTACATAAGGCGTGTCATAGTACTTTAAAACTAAGCTATAAGTATTTAATCTACAGGTGTTTCAAAATAATTGGATTTGGATACATAAACCGGAAAAAATCGTTGACAAAAGGATAAAAAATTACAAACAGTTATTATTATAAGAACTCAAAACATCATGTTTTATAAACTTTAAATGTTAAAGGAATAGGAAGTATTCATTGAAAACAATAAAAATACGTGAAAACAAAATAAAAATCTCAATTCAACTTTCATAAAACAAATGAAAAATTCCCCGCGCCCTAGTGTTGTACACCATACCGCGTAATCGAACATGTCGATATCGATTATTGTGTCGCGGGTCAATAAATCGAGCTGTCGACGCGCGCATGCGCTAACGAAGCGCTTTCATTAAACGTTTCGATTACATTTCAGTGCCGTATTAATGAGTTTTATAAAGCGTTGGGTTTAATAAAAGGTTGCACTTGTCCAGTGGAATACTTTTTGGGGATGTATAAGATCGAGTTTTATATTTACAACAAGTGTTTATTTTTTAAGTAAAACGTAAATGAACCGGTATTAAGATAAAACTAAAATTTACTATTTGTCGCAAGTTATTTTTTTAAATCACGTTTAGAAGTTTGATAGTCGATCTTTGCAAAAATATAGATATTAATAACGCAACAATTGCTCAAAGTCGATAATAAATAATAATATGTTCTCGCACATAATCGTATACCTAATCGTTCCTCTAAAATATTTTGAACAATGCAGAACTGTGTAGATAGGTAAATAAGGAAGAAACATAACTTATTTAAAAGCTTCAATGCATGGTAACGTAGTTGATTAAAACAACAAAGATCGAAGTATTAAATCAAAATGACATAATAACTCACGTATTTTTAAAATCCACTATTAATTTACATAAAGTAGCTAATTTCACGCAAATTATCATAATTATAGCAACAGAAGGATATTAAGACTATTAAGTTTAAACACCGAATATCGGTCAGAGTAAGCGATTAAGTGAATTCGGCGCAAATATCGGCGGCTGCGCGCGCGCATGTAAACGTGCGCATCGGCCTCATCGCTAACATAATTGCCGAGACGGTAGGGATGGGATCATGGGACAGTGAAAAAAAAAGCTTTACATATCAGAAGCGATCTTCAAACGGCTTCTTGTCGATTGGTCGATGAATTGAGCGAAGTCATATTCATGAGCGAGTTAGAAGCTACCGGTTAAAAATACGTCCGTCGAGTAATAAAGTAAGTCACTTAAGAGAATTTAATTAAAAAGACTACGACTCTACCCCCGCCAGAGTTGTTTATTGTTTTGTCTTCGGGAACTATTTCATTTACCAGGAGAAAAATACATGTGTGTGAACATTTTAGTTTGTTTGATGTGTTGCAGTGTGTTTTTGTCACATACATTTTAATGTGCGTTTTTATTTTAGTGAGTTACTTTATAGAACTAGCGGTTTATTCTGCATCTGAAGGCTTTATTTTAGCGATGCTCATACAAAATAGGGCACAACCTTACATAAATTGAGCTATTTCTATCTATCTAGTCAAAATTCTAGACTAGACATTGACATTGGTGATGCTATTTAAAATTTATTAGCACTGCAAATTTCTTTTGTTTTCGTAGTTTTTTTGTCAAGTATATTTTTTTAAATTGAGAACTATATCGATAAAATCACACCACTAGCCCGGGGTCGATAATTATGAATTGTTCATTTGTTTCCGCGCACCGCCGCCGGCGCATGGCATAACTCTCTTTTTGGTACACTTTCTTTTTGGGAACATCTCCGAGAAAGTACATCGCTGAATAAATTGCTGGCGCAGCGCAGGCGCAACTGCGTGGGTTCTGCGATTAAATGTTTACTTGAAATATGTGTACGTGCTAAATATATATTCTTGCTTAACACAAGAGACTAGGAACTCAGACTCTATCTATATGCAAGATATCAATACTTTACGTGGCTAGCAATGCTATACGATTAAACGAGCATATGTCTGTGTGTGTGTATGTGTCTATACCGCTTGAAAAAAAAACGCGCACTTTCGATTTTCCTAAATGAAAATGTAAGCTACAGCATTAATTAAAATTAACATTAATTACATAAAATTATTATTTTTCTTCGTACCTAAACAATACTTTATTTATTTTGTAGCATGACATCTTGTTTAGTTTTAGTATATTAAAAGTAAAGTGAAAATAGAAAGGGCCCGTTTTCTTTGCAACGGGGTTTATTAGGGGTTTACGGGGGCTAAACGTCATCGGGAAAATTCGTTTTCAACCCGAGCGACGTCCGATCTAGACTTCCGACTAGGTACTAACTAGGATTTTTTTTTAAAAACAATTCCACTGATTATACAAATCAATATATCCCTTAAGGAATAGCGTTACGTTACCTGTTATTACATGTCAAAAAAAAACGTTAATTAAGATAGTCATAATGTTTACTTAAATTGGCGTTGGCAACTACTATGGCATTGGCAACCCTAAGGACTTGCCTTTGTGCATGTCATTCCACCAGTCAACCTATCCCAAATCTGAACACAACAATGCATACACTGCTGCGTGGCGACTGATTGAAGGGTATTCAAGGTTGCTCGTCGACGAACTCACGGATAAGTTATTTTAAATACCACCTAAAGTACAAGTACAGATTAAAGTCATTGACTTGAAAGTGTTAAGATATCCATCATCTCATCACCTCAAAGCCGTCATTAGTAAAATTATCACCTACAGCTACAGCTTAATATGAATGTAGTTTTTTATCGGCTTTAACCACGCCGTAATACAAATGTTTGTTTAAATCTATTATAAAGATCATTTTTGTTTGGCTCAAGTCAATAGCGACTTCAGTGAACGATTCCCAATTTATGTTATTCATAATTATGTAATTGCAATTATATACAATTTACTACTTTGGTAACAGTAGACAGTAGTAGCAACGCTTTTTTTAACAAGTAGGTACTCAGTGAGATTTGTGTTGTCATTTAATGTTAAACTCTTGTTTGGGACACCACATGCTTATCTGCCCAGTTACTTATATAGTTACAAAACATCAGATTCTGCAGCAATATAATTGGTTCCAGTGCACAAAGCAATAGACATAGCACAAAGAGAGAAGATATAAGATAAGCTCAGTAAGCATAATTTACTCACCTTATCCTCTCTCTTATCCTTTGTAAATCTGTATAAGATTCTGTAATTGCTTACGTGATAGGCGATTTAAATAAAACTGTAAGCCTATCACTGTGGAGATAAATAAATGAATATCTAGGAAAGCAAAATATATCCTGAAAGAACAATGACAAGAAAACTCTGTGATTAAAACACTAAAATTATTAGTGAATAAGGATAGATAATGCTATGCAGGAGGCAAAATATCGATATCTATGTTTCGCTAATTTAAAAATCGATAAAGTTGGTAAATGTTGTTGCTAGAATACACGTTTGTGCCCATGCATATGCTTAAAACTTGCACCAAACGCCAATAATTTCATTGAATGACAAATAAGAAAATATGATTACACACCAAGCCGGCCATTATTGAGTAATCGATTCGGCTCCATCGATTAACGATCTATTCCGTCGATTATCGATATGTATCGATGTCTTTTTGTACCGATGTAATTGCCGAGTGCGATGACGGCAGCCATGTTTGTTAAAAGCGTCTTGAATTATAATAGAGCGGTAAGTAATCTGTTGGAGAATGTAAGTACTAAGTATAGTTATTAAACTAATTATAGTAGGATTATTTATTGATATTTTAAGGGCAGAATGAAACGTTGGTTCGATCACGAGCATGTGAGGTACGAGTATCATAATACAGTAGAACCCGCTTAATACGATCACGTTTAATACGATTTCCCGCATAATACGCCATTTTCTGCCGGTCCCTGCAACTTAAGGCCTGTTTTCATACATTTTTTCACGGTTAATACGACTCGCGTCCCGCTTAATACGTCTTCTAAACCATAATACCAAGTTATGTACGCGGGTCAAAAAGAGTTGCAACTAAGCATATCGTACTAATATTACGCAAGGGGACGCGATTCTAGCGACACCTCCAGGTATGTTTGTGTGTTGCGACTAAGCGGTCGGCTATATGTACTTTTACATAAATAGATTTTTTTGTATCTTCAATTTAAAATAAACAAATTACATGTAAATGTGTGTACATGAAATAATACTAGTTTAATTTTCACGTTTAATACGATTTCCCGTTTAAAACACTTTTTTTGCTAGGTCCCCTCAGAATCGTCTTAAGCGGGTTCTACTGTAATAAATATCTACTGGAATTTCAAGGTAGAAAATGCATTGCCAACTCTAATTAACTCTAGATGTCACTATGTTAGTCCCTTTATCGGTGGTCTCACCTCCACCACGACAGTGAGAACACTGCTGCTTGGTGGCATGTTTAAATCCTACCACTACTTGTTAATAATGTTGTTTTTTTTCTGTCATTTTAACTCATTTGTATGCAACCGAATGCATGACTTTTTTACCAATTAATATGAAAAGTCCTGAATCTCGTCAACTGGCTTAGATTTCATTATATTATATGTATTACATCTGTTGAGCTTTTTATTTCATAGAATTATTATTTTATTTGTCAGAAAGTAACAGTATTAAAAAAAAATGCTTGTTTATTTCTGTAGCTCATACCGTTTACCTTGTATTTCGAGCTGCAACTAGCTAAACGTATTCCACAACATTCAAATGCAAAACACAAAAATAACACCCGGTATATAATTGACACAGCCAATCTCAAACGTGCAAAATTAAGAAGGCCCTAAAGCCCGTATAAATTGGAACAAATTAAGCGCACACGCAATATGTTAGTGTCACTGTCGTCAACAGGGCGCGTTAAGGGCCGTAAATCGTCATTTTCCCGTCGCGCGCGCACTGACGAGGTAATGAGTGAATACATCATGTGTGGCTGTGGAGGGAGCGGGTGGGAGTGTTAGGGTGACACACATAAGTTTCTGACAAAATAGTACATTATTGCCGAGGGCAGGAAGTACGCGATTGATGGACGAGCCCCTAGTATACGAGTAAATTGCACTTTCTGCCGCGGCAGAACAAGTGCTTTTATCGCGCTCGCGGACCGAGGGTTCCGTATTTTAGATAATATGTTTGGAAAACGCAAGTGTCCTTTTAATCCTGGAAAGTTTAAAAGCCTAAATTTGTAGTTTATAAAGACGCCTGCAGTAACCTCTTTGGGAACTATTAACGGCACGTGGCAAAACTCTTAGAAACTCTTTGCAACCAACCAACCGGCGCGGGCGCAATCACGCAATCTTTTTATTAAATAATTAAAAGTAAACAATTCATGCTAATACACGCGATTACATTCAACGTTTCACGAGTTAGCGCCTTCGAAAATTACTTCGAGGAATCTATTGTTACTAGTAGTGTAGACACATGTCGATGTGGTTGGCCTTAGTTCATAGGTCCCAAAGTGGTCCCTACCGCCCCCAGGGGACCTGATGCAGAAAAAATAAGCTGTTCAAAATAAAGAAAGAGCCGTATTAAGAAGGGGCCAGGTCAGGAGTACCCGTGTATCAAGGGACTTATGAGTATGGAGGCAGCGAAGAAAGTTTCTGGATTGTTTCAAGTGGAAGGAGGTGGTCTCCTACCCCTATGGGGAAGAGTCGTGATTGTATGTATGTATGTATAAAATAAAGTAGAGTACGGACAAATATTTGTATATTTAACCGAAATTCCATTGATATAGAGTTAATTTTGCAATCAATATATTTTAGTGCTTTTATGGTATTTTGTCTGGTATTCTTTAACTCCTAGTCAAATCAAGTATTCCTATAACATTTTTTTGTTAGTTTAAAGGTAGGTTTACCTCTTTATATTTCCATATGTTTTTTTTGGGAGGGCGGGAAATAACGTCTTGCTAAGTTTGAAAACCTATGGCTCAGTTTGTAATGACCCTGCCTAAGAAGCTAGGGTTGTGGGCTCGATTTCCAGTCTCGGCAAATATTCTTGTGAAAATCGTGAGTTTTTTGAGTTTTTGTTGTTTTCCATGTATGTATTATAAATTATAAGTATTGATTTCTCTACATTCATTATGCTTGTCGTTCTCTAGTACCCAAAGAACATGCCTAGACCTTCACTTGGACCTAGGTCAAGTCGTGTGAAATTGTGCCCTAATATTATATTTATTAAGAGTCATTTAATAAGTGGTCTGGCAATTTGATGACGCGATAGCTTAGTTGGTAGTGAGGGTTCAATCCTGAGTCATGGACGTTTTCTATGTATTTAAGTATATATTTCTCTATATAAGTATTTATATCATTGTGTAGTATCCATAGCACAAGCCTAGAGCTAAGTTAGGGAGTAGGTCAATTGGTGTGGCATTGTCCTTTGTTTTTTTGGTGGTTTTTATAAATAAGTCTTCTTATCCATGTTATTTTTAGCCATATTTAAACAGTTAAGCTTGCAAAGTAAGTGGTGGCAGAACTATAAAAATGAGTACTGATTTCCACATTTTCTTGTTAGGTATAGCAGCGATTGAGCGATCTTCTTTTTGCAGCTGTAAAAACGTTTTACGTATCGTTCGTTAATTGATAACTTTGACCATACCAATTGTGATAAGTGATAACCAGAAGTTAATAGTATCAATAGATTAACACTAGACTAAGCTTCGTATCTTATTATTTTAATTCATTAACATCGTGGATGTCACATTTTCCTTTTTTACCATTTTAAAAATTGTGCAACTAACGACGCATTTTAGTCTTTATTGTTTCTGTGGCCCCACACAGTTCTCTCAGAATCCACAAAACCAATTGGCATAGACCAAATAAAATAAGTCACGGTTTAGATTCTAAATCAAAAGAATAAGTGATTTTAAGTGACCAATTTTGTTAATTTTGTATTTGACCCAATAGTTTTGTTTTAATATCTTTTGTTATTTAGCAGACATTTAATGGCTAACATGATTATTTTAAATTTGGAATGGCATTTTCTACTAAATAACAACAATTAAATGATATCTAATGATAAATAGTGATTGTAATAGTGCATTAAAACATACTATTTCAAGCGGTTTTCGCATCACCCGTAATATACAGCTAGGAGGGCTTCAAGCCAAAAAGGAAAGTCAAACAAAGGTTATACTTTTGTCGAAATATCTGAAATAGATAAATATTTCAAGAACTTAATAATGCAGAACGGCTTGAAAACCTTATTCCTCGAAATGGTTTTCCAATTAGAGTACTTGTAAAAATATCAACAATGCCAATGAAATATGAAAAACTATGCTACCACTTACCTCAACAAAGGACGCTAGAAGAAAATTGACGTATCGATTGGAACGGTGGTAAGTGAATAATTGCGATTGTGCTATGCTCTTCAAACTTTTTGTACGTACATTCCCATGTACTCATATACTCATATACTCATTTATTCATAATATTTACAGAATATTACATGTCACAATCATTACAAATATAATTTCATTTAAAGTCAAGGTACAATAATGGGTATTAATGATTAAGTAATATATATATTATTGATATTTATCCGGTACATTAATACTATAACATATTACTAGTAAAATCGAAGAATTCTGATATTTCATAGAATGCGTTACTAATAAGTATTTTTTTCAATGCGTTTTTAAAGGAATTTTCGTTTGACAATTTCTTGATGCCGTCAGGTAAAGCGTTGTAAATTTTCGGGTGTATATATCAATTTATTCCCGTATAGTGATATGTTTTTTATGACGGTTGAACTAGATTTCCCGTATATAATTGAGAGGTACGAAACAGATAAATAGTTTGAAAGGAAGGAAGTTCTCGGCCTCCATTCTACATGCTACTTACTTGACATTAATGGCGGCCGTGTAAATACCGTCAAGGGATTAAATTTGTCACCCGCCTTAGTTCCAAAAGTCAATCTGACATTCTACAGCAATAAGGTTGAGTTTCCTATCAATTGCAAATGACTTGGCGTTTGTAATGACAATGACATCTTCAAGCAGATTTTCTTTCCGTGACCGTACGATACGATAACATGTCAGAGGCAATATGGTTTTACCGAGTAGAATAGAGCCCTGAAACTAAATATAGATTGGGTAATAGAACTCGCAATTTGGTGATAAGTGAAGGTCAATTGCCGAATGAAACTCGAACATGGAGCAAATGGGAAGTAAGCGGTTCCTTCTTGCCCTAGCGTCTTTTATTACTTATTATATTACTTAAGTAATCCTACTAACATTATATATGCAAAAGTTTTTTGTGTGTGTGTGTGTGTGTGTGTTTGTAAGTTACTCCTTCACGCAACGGCTTATCGGGATTGGATGAAATTTGGAATGGAGATAGCTTAATCACTGGATTAACACGGCTAACATAAAAGTTTCCAAGGGAATAACGATAATCAAAAACTACGCGGATGAAGTCGCGGGCAGAAGCTAGTTTGCTATAATTTCATATTAGATGTAAGCCATATAGCTCAGTACCCATAATTTTTAATAACATTACGTATCAATTATCCTTAAACATTAAAGTCATACCTAACTGTAGTTGCCATTTTTGATTAGTTCTCCTTTAATTATAAAACTTATATATAAATAAATAAATATAAATAATAAATATAATAATATACTTGGTCAGCTGACATGAAAAGTTTTATTAAGGCCCTGTCATCCCGGCTCATCGACACCTCCGGAGACCCTAGAGCTGGCGCTTACCTTTCCCAAAGGATTGGGCTAGCCATCCAGAGAGGTAATGCAGCCAGTGTCTTAGGGACCATGCCGCGAGCGGACCTGCTAGAGGGGGTGTTCTTTTTATAGTGGTGTTTATGTTTAATTTTTAATATTTGAGTAGCTTAGTTTTATTTTATTTTATTTTAAATAAGTTTAGTTTTAACTTTAACTTTTAAATTTTAATGTAAAGTCCGTATTTATAGTTGTAAGTATAATATACTTACATATTACTACTACTAATTACCTATGAAAATTCTGAGTTTTGACACATTTTCCTGCTCAAACTACGCTTGAATATATATTTTATTTTTATTTTATGAAGATTCATAGTTTTATATAACAAGTAGTATTTAAAAAAACGACTGACTGTTGAGTTTCTTGCGGCGTTTCTTCTCAGCAGTGGTCTTGCGAAGCGCTGGTAGATTTTTGACGTGTAAAAGTGCCCGTGAGGCCTACTTACTGAATAAACATTTTTTTTAAAGTAAACCAACTACTATATTATCACCCGAAAAAATACTTGTTTTGGTTTCTAATCGAACATTCTCAATGTAATCATCGAGTTTAATTGACGGTGAAAACAACAATTCGATTCGATGAAATCAAAGGTCGGCTCGTCAAATGATGAAATTATCGACTCGCGACCGATGAGCGATTCGCCAGAATCGATATTAACACATCGATTAAGACGAAATTGTTTCTAGTAAGCTGTTTATTTTAATGTTAGATTGTATGGTTAACTTAATAAGTACCGGACTAACTAATTACTTAACGAAACGGACCATTTATAGCGTTCTGGGAATTAAAACTATTGATAAATGAATTTAGCTTTGCGTTTGTATACGCACAGATAATGACACATACAACCTTACCACTTTTACGTAGATGCTAGCGGTGCTGTCACGTGGCTTTCATTCGCTCGCGTACCATAAAATTGTAAAAAAACCTTTTTTTGATAGATTGTAGTGTTGAAAGTTCAAATGTCTAGTCTAAGTGCTCGAATATTTTTTTCTTGCCATAAAAATAGTAGATTGTTAAACAAGGGACTAAAACAAGCCATAATGACACGAGATGTTTAGCCATGCGAGCTGAGCGAGGGTGGCTATAGTTCGTGTCATTATGGTTGTGAGATCGGAAAAATTAAAATCCGGACAAAAGAATATTCAGAAAAACGTAATTCGGAATTTTAAGTTGTTTCCCAAAGTTTCTTACCGATATGTTCCGCGATAGTTTTTTTTGAAAAGTGACGCTTTTAATGCTTGCATATGGAGCAAAGAGATAAAACCTTGAAAACTATTTTTAAACAAATCGGTCCATTTAAACATATGAATCCATCCTTAGTAAAATTAAGTTTCACTAAAATAAATAGTTTTTTTTATTTTTGCAAAGGAGTCATTTTGAGGTTATTTCCACGCCCTTAAATTGTTTATACACAATCACTGACAATGGCGATAATCCTCCATTCAGAAACACCGTGATTGATTTTTTACGGGTTTGCGAAGTAAATTTAAAAAAAACCTTTAGGCCCTAGAGACTAATAAGGAGCTTTAGTCCCGATCTGCAGAGACTAAAGTAGCATTTTAAAAGCATGATAAAAAAAGGCCGTTTAGGAGTTACTGTGAAAGTCGGGGCCACCATTTTATCAGGGTATTTATCGGTCAATTTAATGGTTAAAAATGTAAAGTTTAAAATCTTATTTGCGCTGACTGTATCACTTGCAAATAGGTATGCAAAGATTGCATTCAAAGCGAGTTTCCCATAATCAGTGGATTTCCGGAAACTTGATGATATAATAAGGCGTGTCTATTACTGGGTATCTGTATATGGGACTCAATCAACAGATTTAAGAGTTTTTAAATGCGCACGCCATTTTGTCACGAAATATTATCATAAATGTATAGGCTTAAGATGAATATTTGCATGAATGGTTTTATTTAAATTAAATAATTTGTGTGAACGCCGTTGTGTTCAGGCGTTTTCTGTAAGTCTGTTTTCCACGCTCCAGTTTTATGGAGAGCGGAAATGTTTATTCATTAATTGCTAATATTTATGTCATAATAAATGTTGTTAAACACCAAAAATAGCCATTTACGTGTCTTTAATTGATTCTGTGATTTCCTATTCTACATCTTCGTTTTTCAAGGTGTTATTTTCAATTTTGCTTGTTAATTTTGAACTATTTCAAGTAATCAGAATGAGCTAGAATTATATAAAACCGATCACGCAATACCTACTATGGCACAAAATAGCTAATGTGATTCAAAACTTGAAAGCTAGCAACATGATTTTCGCTTTACTCAATCTAGAGTTTAAACACATCGAATATTAATTCGTTTGAATGATTACGATAATATTCCAAGAAAATGAATAAAATCAGGGGAAATAATTCGTGTTGTTTTGTAAATTGGTACAGTTATAATGAAATTTTATTTATGGACAAGAGTATTGCCTCCGAGGCCTTATTTGTGTTAAAACTGGGCCTAAACCTATAAGATTCATATACTGCTGCCTATTTTACTGCCTGTAATTTGACAGTTTTAAGTAGCATTTATAATTTATACGGCCTCTGTACTTTTTGCAAAGTTATTAACTGCTTATACCCCGTTCAAATTAAGCCAAATATAGGAGATCAGTGGAAATAATTCGTGTACCTACTTTTGTAAATTGGTACAGTTATACCTTGCGGTATCCAGATGAACATACTAAAAGTCCTCAAGCGTGTGAGCTGAGGAGGGGGGTTGAAGGTATTCTACATTTCTGCTCATATCTTTATTATCTGTACGAATATCACTAAAATTACTTCTATCAAATTTTCTACATACAACTTTCTACAATATTTGCAATATTCATTTTTACTCTAAAGACAACAAGGAGATATAATTATAATGTTATTCGTAGGTACAGATATACGAGATATGAGCAAAAAACTGAAAAAAGGTGCCATCAACACACCCCCACTCTTAAGGACTTTTAGTATGTTCATCTGGATACTGCAAGTTATAACTGTCCCAATTTACAAAACTACACGAATTATTACAGGCAGTAAAATAGGCAGCGCTATATGAATCTTATAGGTTTAGGACCAGTTTTAACACAAATAAGGCCTCGGAGGCAAAACTCTTGTCCATAAATACAATTTCATCAACAAACCTAACCTATAAGTAAATGGAATTGCAAACACTGTCAATTCTAATTTCCATACAATATAATAGCCACCGAACGTGTCAATAATAAGCCTGAACTGTCATCCGCGTCCGTTTCTAACAGGCCCTTAAGCAAATGGGATCGTCTGTCAGTCATGTCCACGCAGTGTTGCATAACACATCAGGCAGCGACGCCCCGCGGAGCGCCACCGTGCAAGCTTTCCCTCTGACGTGAGAAGAATGCAATCTCGGGGTCCCGGGACTTTTTGACATAATCCCGGGTTCACGGGATTCTAATACACTATTTGTTATTAAGTCATTAGAGTAGACTCGCGCATTGTTCCGTTATATCATGCAATATTTATTTATTTAGTAAATTAAGCATTGCCATTTAGGTGGCAATGCTGCCAGCATTTTGGGAACAATGCCTACTGGTAGCGGTTTGATAGATTAGTTTTAAGTAACTTTGTAAGTTCTTTCGTTTGTTTTTGTAAAATGTTAATGTATTTTAACAATTAAAGGTATAAATTCTGTAATATAGTAACTAAAAAGCGAACATTTCATTATCATGTGATGGCAAGTATCACCGTTGTCCCTTAACATCTACTCCTCACTTCCGCCCCTTTGCATTATCTCTAGTAACCACTCTATTGTTGACTGGTAGAGAATGCTTTTAGGCTTTACGTGCGCCAATTGTATTTTTTATTTATTTATTATTAAAAGAAGTGGAAATAAATAATACTATTAACACATTCAGAGAAAACATGAGTGGAGAGTTAAATGAACTCATTCTACCTGAATAAATGGTGGAAATAAAATAAGACATACCACATTGATCAGCCACTCGCAACACAGTGTATTAATTATACTTCTGTAGAGTCTAAATAATAAGTTTCCGGGATTTCAATCACGGTATTTCACCTCATCTCTTTGTGAGAATCGAGGTACATCGTAAATCGAGAATTAAAAGTAGTTAAGGGTTTTTTGATTAGCATCATTAAAGACAGCAAAGACGGGTTCGTCAAACGAGTAAGAAGTTAACATGGCTGACTTTTGTTTTGCTAAGTTTTTTAAAGATCCGTTATTACTTACTACTACATATTAACTTTAGCCAGTTTTATTACTTTCTTTACAGTCAAAAATAACAATACAATTTTATTTAACTGCGAGTGAAATGATTAGTCTAGCAGATGTAAAAAAAAGTTAAATAAATATGTCAATGTCAGACAAAACTTACACCTGTTCTAGTTGTTAGATTGAGGTAGGATCTTAAACATTGTCTGTAGCATCATTTACGTATCAACAAATTTCATAAATTTCCACATTCAATATCATATTATGCTTCTAAAACTTACGATATCGCAAAATCCAAATTCTGTCTACACTTCAGATAATTTTTTGCAATAGTGTCTAAAACTGTATAACTGCCGCCTACATTGATAAGGTAGAACTGGGTGCAGCAGTCGGTAAGCTTAAATTATTGACCAACTAAAACTGCTTGCAAGCGTTGACGAACAGCAGGGTATCTTTTAATAAGTGTTAAAATGTAAATCGTGTTTCAATAGTCTTATCACGTATCATATTTCAAGTATCCAGAAAAAAATACTATGCTTACTTAGGTGCTACAATAACACTGTTATATGCTGTTATTATATGCTGTTATATATCTATGACTTGACGATTAGTTGGCCAACTAGTAAATTAACAAGGGGCCAGTTTGATAGCGGCCGTGGCCTTGTCGCTACGATGTCTCAAAGACTCGTGATCGTAAAGTACCAAGTTTGAACGTCAGTGGCGGGTTCACATTTCTTTTTCTAACTTACACACGTTATCCGATAGTCTTACGGTAAAAGAAAGCATCAGGAAACCTGTAAGTACGAATAGCTAAGTGGGAAAAAAGGTAATATCACACAAATCTTCTCGTGGGTTTCCACCCAAAAGAGGCCATATATACGAGGTAAGACAAGATAAAAAGAGCATTAAGTTTTAGACAGGCTGAGTTTTTTTTTGTTATGAGTATAAGGATGTAAGCATTTGTTTGTTAATAATATCGTCAGGAAGCAACTTTTCGAATGATGTGAATGATGTGAAATGATGTGAAATCACGAGAAACTGACCTCAAAATAGTTAAATTATTTACTATAAAGATGTTATATACTGGCTTAGTACTTAAAATCCGTGATTAATAAAAGACCTATGGAAACACTTCAAATACTGCGTCGATAGATGTGCTTGCGCATGATGTCACTGCGCAACATGATTGTTTGTAGATCACTGAATAGTTTAGCTCCATATGGCCCGGGATTGCTAATCTAAGCATTATGAATCATCAATGCCTTGTAAGCTTCAGGTCTGGCGAGTTGTTTCAATGTTCATTAAATTTAATGGTCGAACTCTGATTATGAAAAGAGTTTGATTGCTTCCAGCCAAAATGCTTTGAAGTTTTTTTCTTTTGTAAATATTTAGGATTGTTACTTACCAAATAGACACTAGGTGGCTGAATATTATTTACGTACCTGTAACAAAATACAATAAATTTAAACTGTATGACTAAAATAAATGACGGTCACAAAAACGTACCACAGAGTAGCAGATTACCTGGAGTCCAAAAGCTATCAGGGTATAAACAGCTAAAAATTGGAGAAGAAATGTATGAAACTCTAAGAGCAAGGGATATTTTCTGTTATAATACAATGAACTGACATGCCAGAGCAATATTAGTGACGTACTGTAAGTCAGTAAAGAAATAATTGAATTCAAAAAGCTTGGTGTATCCACATAATACAAAAACCCTTAAATAGGTTTTCATGTAAAATATAAAAATATACAAATAATATAGATGAAAAGATTGACGAATGGAAAGGAAGCGAAAGACGTATGTTTGGGCACCTGGCGTTTCATAGTAATTTTGCCTTATAATTTAAGAAAGTTTCCAATACTTTTGTTTGCGAAATGTCGAGTTTCCACAAAAAAACCGAAGCAGTAGCAAAGGTATCCACTTTTTACAACTGGTCCCAGAACACCTCCCAGTGGCACGCCTTGTACAGTTCCCCTCGATTTCTACAATATTTACTCTATGATCTATAGAACAAACAAAGTGACAGGCACCCGGGCGCGGGTGGTCGCTCGTGGTGCGCACGCGCCCCGTGGCGACCCATTTGTAACGCTGCTTCGTGATTGGTGGCCTTTTTAATTCGAAGCCTTGCCATTTGTTAGTTTGTAGTTGGTTTTGCGGATTAGTGTTTCCGATTTGGTTGAGGAGAATAATGGGATGTTGATATTTATGATTGATTAATTTAGTTTTTATATGGTAGAAGACGAAACGAGCACACAGGCAAACTGATGGTAAATGGGATCTGAACCCAAAGCCATTTGTTTTCTCAAGACAACAACCTTAAGACCGCAATTCTAAGCCTGCTAATGATTGGCCAACCCTGAGGTTTACGAGGAATGCCTATAGCATAGGCTAATAATGTCACTTGTTGTACAATGCTTTTGACTTACGTCAATTCCATACATTTTTCTATGACAACGCAAAGCGACAGTGTTCACCAAACGCTATCGTTTGTATTCGATGGCAAGTGGTCTAGCCCCGACTATTTAGCAATGTACTTTGCAGATAATTCTCAAACATTTTGAAATGTCAATATATCGAAATATTTCTCATTTGAAGAAATTTTGATTTTAATTTATACATTTAAAATCGCAGACTGGTTTTGTCGACATTACTATTCGAGTGTTATTATACTAGTGCAAATATTTCGAAATAACTTGAGATTAATGACGCATCAAGGACATCATGGAAATCTATCGCAGAGATGTCCAGCAGTGGACGAGTATATGCTGAGAAGAAGAAGAATCTTTGACAAGTAAGAATACATTTTGGTATAGATGTATGTGAACACTTCCTCCAGTATGATATTCTTCCGACAGGCAAGCAAATAAGCATTCGGGCTACCTGCAGCGGCGGCAACTCGAGAAAGGTTTTAGCTCCGTACCGTTGCCAGCCTGTTAGACACCGCTGAAACCGCTTTTCTTGAACTCAGTTATTACAACAAATGTTACATGTACTTTATTTATTTCTTATATTAAGGGCCTGTTTCACAATCGAGAGTAAATTTATGTGCCATTTAAAATTGGCTTTCTCCTTGTCTATTTTGAAGTGTAAGAAAGAAAGTAAGATATGTAAGGGCTAAATTTATCTCTCAACAATGCTTTACTTGTCAATTGTGAAACAGGTGGTAAATGCGATGGAACTATTTCTCTTCTACGTAGAAAGGTCGGTTTCTTGTTTAATTATAAAAGTAGGAAATCTGGGATCCCCTTGAAATATCGACAAACGTTTCATCGAATGTGTCATTTCACCGAATTTCATTTCATGAAGTGAAGTGAAACGTTCTATGAAATGAGTTTCGATATTTCAAGGGTAAACCAGGAAATCTTCAACACATGATTTACTTGCTTTAGATGATTTGAAGCCGAGAATGAATAGACACAGTTTTCTGTTCACGAATTTGCATCACTTAACAATTTAGAAAATTATGTAAAGAAAACTTACATATATCTTATTGTGCTTGCTTATTATTACTACAGTCCCGTTCACATTAGCAACAATACTATATAAAACACATTGAGTATTAGGCTCTTCATTTCTATACAAAATCGACCCTACATCGAGTCATTGGCCCTGAAACAGATAAAAACCTACACGGCGCCCGCGGCCGCCGAATTTAAATAAGCAATTACTACAGACTGATTTATCGATCAATACGCGGCAACACTGATTGTGTGCCGGAATTAATCGGTGATCGAGCCTTATTCCGGCAGGCAGAGGGTTGGAAACCTACCTTAAGTTATATGGCCACATTGGCCACCATGGGAAGTATTCCTATAGCAAAGAACTGCCACTTTTCTATGACTAGCTAGTCTAGTTCTATACATCACAATCATCTCGACGAATACACTTAAGAACGCTTATAGGGTTTTTTCTTCATTCCCATACCAAAGATGAGGTAGCGGAATTATTTGAACGCTATTCAAAACAACTGACGGAAGCACGTCAAGCACGCAATCACTATTACCACAAAAATACAAAAAAAAAAAGTTCTTACTTTACTCACTGCTTTGTTATTTAAACTTTTTACATCTGCATAACTTGGTTGTCATTTAGTAAGGGCTGGTTTGTTTCCTAAATAAAAAAAAAAGCTTTGAGCGATAAGCGAGACTAATATTTTTTTAAACTATGAACGAAAACGACTATTGGAAATCACTATGCCAATTAATTTAGTTTAAAGTTCATATTTTATTGATAATAATAATAACATGCCAGGTACATCCTCCCTTTTTCTTAGGCATTAATGTTTAATACATGCAATATGAATTAAAATTAAATGGTCAATTCACACTGAATCCTCTAGAAGACAATTTGCTCAACAACTACGAGTAATTATAACATACTGAAGTGGGACATCAATTAACAATATAAACATACCTACTCAACTTTACATAGTAAAAAAAAAAAAAAACATATCAGTGCCAATACCTTGTTAAAATCGGTTAATTGTAATACATTTATCATACTTACATTGATAAAATGCAGATATAATAATAAATATTTGTACTTGCATAACAACAATTAATGACCAAACTCGGGAGCCATTATGAATTTGCATACTTCAATTCAGTTTATAAGCGTAAGCGATAGTAGGAATATTCTCAATTCAAAAATGATATTCAACATTAAACATTTTAGAGAGTCTTGGGACATTAAACCTTACATACAATTGGCAACATTTCATTTTGGTGACACCTGCAAATTACTATACGAATCGAAAGGGTTTTGCCTCCTGAACACGGCAAAATATTTATTTAGATTTATTTTTCTTAATTTACAAAATTACAAGTAAATATCGAGTTTTACCAATACTATGCCTGAATAGATATAATACCATTGTCTTTTTCACGAGAAAAGAAGCTGTCATACTTCAAATTTGACATTGACCCTAATTTTTTTTTAATACAGATTGGACTTACGTAATATGTCCATTGTGTCGTAGAAATGAAGTTACGCCCTTTTAGAATAACTACATCTTAATAAATTAATAATAAAATAATTATTCATTCTAGAGAAAATTTAAAACTATTAGTGTCTTCCTCCTTCCAAACAGTATCTATAAAACGAATAAAATGAAAGTCTTGAAAATATGAAATCTTGTCAATTAACTCGTTCCCTTTTCAAAAATACGTATGGAAAATCGTTACTAAAGGACAACTTAATCGTCATTTAGAAGGAGTAAGTAAGGGCAGAAAAATATTTACTTTCCTGAATATTCTTCTTTATCTTTACACAGTATAAAATGAACTCGCTTCCGCTCTCTGTTCGCTTAGATCTTTAAAAACTCCTTAACGGTTTTTAAAGCAGTTTTCAAGAGAAAGGTTTTTATGTATACTAGGTTCTCGATTTTGTACTGGTGTTACCAAAACCTCACACTAATATACTATAAGAATACGCATATTCTTGTATCATATCTTTTTCTTTAAGTATTTAAACCATCTGTGAAAGAGAAATAGGCGTATCTACACAAAAAGGGCTTTAGTGCACTTTAAGACTAACTAAGCATTCTAATATCGAGTGTTTGACTCGAATTTGGCCACACACGCGATATAAGCGTCTTTATCAAATACAATTTACCCCACAGGTTACCTTATTAGAACACAGACTTATGCAAATCTGTTTCTGAGTCCTTTAGCATACCAGAAGGCAAAACAATAGTTAAGATTTAGACCAGAAGACCACGTAGCTTCTATGCCCCGGTATTTAAAATAGGAACACTCAGACACACAGAACTAGACTGAACCTCATGAGAGTTGGATGCTAATGTATAAATAAGCAACCACGATTATATTTAAATAAAATTTATTACAATGTTAAATTGTCCACATTAACATGGTTCTTATTAAAAAAAACAAACCGTAATCTGCACTGGTGATATTTTGACGATCAATCGTTGGAAACATTCGGTTAATTTAATCGCTTCTCAATATTACTGGGTACGTGAACCCTGTGTAAGTATATTGTGAGTGTGTTTTACTTAGATGACTTTCTAGTGAGTTGCAGTAGTAGTAAAGGTAAACGAACAAGACAGAGTAGGCCGATCCGGCTATCCTTAACTGTCAACGTACCCGCAGATTTCAGCTATCATGTGTTTCATGTAAATTTCACCAAACGATTCCATGCGCGATGAGAAAAAAACCTATTTTTATATCTTTGTTAAAGAAATGTAATACGAGGATTTTGTCCCATAATCTTGTGCCTTGCACCGAACCCCCTATATCTGACGCGATCAAGTTGCGTAAATTTGTCTGTTAATCACAAGTTTGTTGCACAACGTCACCGTTTTAATTGCATTTTGTAAAAACCTTTAATTGGCCTTCGAAACGTTAATTTCCTACCCGAACTTATAACTCAGCTGATTTTATTATCTTATTTGGTCTCATTTAAACAGCTATTTGTTTTTTTGGAACAAGTGAAAATCCGAAAATCAACTGTCAGGCAATTGAAGCTCATTTGTTTTGGATTTACAACCAATTCAACCCACAAACGAAACCCTCTCGTTGCCCCTACGTGATCTGCATTTTGAGTGAGCGACATTGAAGATCCAGCAGCGAATCCAGCTTGGAAAGACGAGCTTTTAGGATATGAGCAATATCTTTAAGTCAGACATGCCAATGCACCTAAAGTGTCAAGCAGTTAACCAATGCATACTGCCGAAGCTGATATATGGGTGTGAAATCTGGACAATTACCGCTTTCTTTATGAGGAAGCTGAAAGTTGCCTAAGTAGCAATGGAGAGAGTGATGCTCTGGATCTCGCTTCGAGATAGGATCCGAAATGAGGTAATCTGCCAAAACACTGGAATAACGGATGTTGGGAGCCGGATTTTCCGTCTCATGTGGAAGTTGGAAGATGGAGCTGGGAAAGTGCAGAGTGGAGGCCTAGAACAGGCAGCCGAAGACCTGGTAGACCTAAATTTAGGTGATTAGACAGCGTTCTGGCAACAGTCGGTAGGAAATGGAGAAGAGAAACTTTATCTAGGATGGAATGAATGAAATTCGGGGAGGCATATGTTCATTTTTGAACACATAGGCCCGTATTAATAAACTGATCTCAACTCGTCTCGAGATGCGTCAAAAATGGCATCGTTTGGTTGGACATGGTTTGGCGTTTACCTTGACGTATCTTGTGACGGGCCTCACAGTCAAGATGACTTTACTAATACGGCCTATAGATACTCAAGATGATCATAATGAAATTGTAGACAAAAAAAAACAATTTTTTTTCATAATCCGTGCCAGTTTTTGACTTTCTGGTACAAGTGTTGACTTAACTCTTATTCCATCATGTATTATACTTTTTGGATGACCCATTATTGTGGAGATCCATGAAGAAGGCCTATGTCCAACTTCTAATAAGCAACTGACTTATTCGTGTGAAATGAACATCAAAAGAGTATTATATTGTCTCATTACTTGAACGAGTAGGTTAACAACAGTTAACAATACATCTAGACCTCAAGACGACTTAGTATCGTACAGCCTAAATACCGGAATGCCTAAAAAAACTCAAAATACCGAATTCCTATTATGACTAAAATAGGTACATAATAGTTTTCTTAAAAATGTTCAAGTTCATCTAATAAGTATAACGTCTACTAACACAAAATGTCTAGTATTTTTTTTGTATTAAGTATGCGTTTTTAGACTGACATTTTGCCTGTCACTTTTTAAGCGTTTCGAGAATCAGACGTTTTGGATCAAAGTCATTAGATAATTCTGGTATTTTAGAAATGATGCAATTGTGATATTAATAGGACTAAGAAAAATATAGATTTACTCCAATTCAATTATGATATTCGGTCCAACCGAAACCTACTCCCTTAAAACGTCAAACTAATTGAAAATAAATCATTCCCCGATTTGACATTGATTAATTCGAATTCGCGAATCGCGAAATTGGCACTTCAGTAGAATAACCGAACACTTAAAATGAACTGTAAATTGAATTCAAAATAAATATTTGCTCAAATTTAATTTACGCGTCAAACATGTCAGGTGATCGTGAAGGTCAATTTAATTTTCTGTCGTGATTTTATATATGTATAATAATATGTTTGAGTCAGTTATTGGATTTCTTTGACGTAAACTCAACTAATTTAATCCATAGGATACTATAGAACTATTTCAATGTGACTTTATAAATAAATTATTGAAAGTCTCTTACAATTTGAATCATTTCGTCACTTTGACGTTCCATAGGAGCTTGTGGTTCAAATTGGTAGACTACATTTAAACATTTAGACTGAAAAAAGTCGGTATGTATAACTAGACGGCACAATACTAATATTATTGTGCACACGTTTTTTTACAAGAGTACTTTATGCCAAAGAATTGTTTTGAAATTATTTAGTGTGTTTTGCATAAAGACAGAACTTTGTTGATTAAATGATTCCATGGTATATTACTACCGTAAAATATAAAGTGTAGTGGTAATAAAAAACTATTTCTACATTGTGACTTACTTTGGAAAATAAATACCATTCATTCATTCATTCATTCATCTTTGTTTTTTTAGTTTATTCCTTTATAGAAAGCGCGTTGCGCGAACGCAAGTTTTACCAGTTTTCGACAGGTTAATTTTGCTCCGCAGTTGTCAGTTTGACACCTGCCGAAGTGGGCAGATAAAAAAAACGAAATCCTTAAATGGTATATAACCAGGTAAACATTTTTTAATATCAATTAATAAATACGTGAAATACTTTTTTAATTTGTGGTAAAATTAAATACCTACAATTTTGCAAAATTACAACGAGTAGCAAATGTGATTCCTAATAATTGTTAAACAAAACATTATTTTATTCAACAAATTAGGCAATATTATCCAATCGCTATAAATCTGCTTTTACGTACTATCTGAGCATTACTCTAAGTACAACACAAAATTAATAACCAAAACAAAAACAAAAAGTTCCTTGAACCGCCAGATCCGAGCAGATAATTTGCTTACAATATAATCGGACAAAGATTGCAAGCCGACTTCAAGGAAAGGGGGTAAAAAGCGAACCATAGGAGACGCTATTATATTCAAATTCAGTTTCGTAAAGGCAATTTATATGGAGTTTATTGACAAGGCCTGAGCCGACCGCGCCGGCAGCCGCGAGAAATTCCTAAAGAAAATATCTCCACAGTTTCGGCTTAATTGAAACCAAAGACAATATTGTTAAGCTTTTTACCCGCCTTTTGTTATATTGTTATATTTTCCCGCCATTACATCTCTATGGCCAGTTAATAGTACATTGTGCATCAAGGGTAGTATGAAGGGAATTACTAACGAGAGTGTTAGAAGCCCGACGCCGAAGGCGGAGGGCTTTTAATGACTCGAGTTAGTAATCCCCTTACTGCCTGTGATACACACAATGGTTTTCATCACATTTGCGAGGAAAAAAACAAAGAGAAAACACTTTAACTCTGCAAAATATAAAGAAATAACTTTTGACGGACGGGAACGTCAATGGAAACGATTTTTTTTTGTGACCACAGACACTGCGTTTAGTTTCGACCTGGATTCGAGCCAGATTTAGCCAATTTGATAAAAATGTATAATTACTAAAATTAATGATAAATGTTGATATAAACTTGAAATAGGTATAAAAATAATGAAGTTTAATGAAGCATATAGGTTTTGTGTAATGTAAGTTAGTCTATAGCTAATTTTTAAAGATGAAATTAGAAACCGATTTAATTTTTGGCTGAAAATTAAACCTCCTTAGTCAGAAATGATGTACGAAAGAGTTGCAAATTTTAAAAAGAAAGTCATTACTCCCTAGGGATGACAAACTCGCCATAATTCCCGCGGGAACAATTTAGGCCATTGTCCTTCTGTATACAGGCATGGAATAACACCATTTACGAGCAAGTGTGATGAAAAATATTTAAATTCAGAACGTGAAATTGGAGAAATAATTACAGAGTTTTTTGAATTTGAAACTGGCTGGTTTCGGCGTTTTTTTTTGTTTTTTCGCGGACCAGGGGTTTCGCAAAGGCCAGAAGAAAGTGGACACAATGCGGGATTTCACAAGACAGATTACAGGAGAGCGCATTAATAAGGGACATTTACATGTCAAGATATTTATAGTTTTATCATAGGGCTGTTTAAGAATATTTCGGTTAGATACATGATTTACTACTTTATTAACATATTATTCTGCATAGAAACCCGTAGAGATAAATTTCGGTCTGTTAGCGAATACAGAGACCGAATTTTAAGGTTTCAAGTACCTACGATAATCTACATCTTTATTATGAATATATTGGACTGTGTCATAAATACTCGTAGATCTCTAGGCTTGATTTTGTTTTATCTGCGGTGATAAGGATTTGATGATTTGTAATGAGAAAACGGAGCAATAAAAAATCTCAAATCAGATAACACGGAAAGAATAATAAGGTGCGTATTTCTCATTACCATTTAATAATGTGCAATAAAATACTTAAATCGTAAATACCGGCACACGACGCGAAAATCGTTAAGTAGAAAGGCCCCGAGATGTGCTCACGTCCTGCATCGAAGATAAGATGGTAATCTTTTCGGATATTGCTCGCTATAATCATATGCGGCCTTTTTTTAATTTTCTTTTTTTTCGAAGGGCGTACCCAAGGCGTGCCGGACAAAGGGACTTTTAAAAAATAAAAATGTATTGTCGTTGGTTTCTTAAAGGATTAAATTAAGGTTTTATTGAACTTTATAATTTTGGAGATGAATTGTTTTGTTTTAATTATTGGGATGTTTATTGCGGAGTAATAAGGGGTGATTCAGTGAGCCATTTATTACTGTATTGGAGCCATATTTATCATGTTGTAATTTTTTTAATAATGTTATATTAAACTCCGCTTGGTAAATGGTAAAGATTAATTCAACTTGTTTTGGATCCACGTGTCTTCTTTGAACGTGAGAATAAACGCTAACATTAGGTCTGTGCATCTGTTAGAAAATATCGTTGCCACTTTATCATTGAATTCGCCTAACAAATGTAACTTGACCCCCGGCTTCGTAAGCATTATGCCGCGTTAAATATCTCGGTTAAACTGGGATGAAATACGTTCAAGGTAAAGAATCCCACAAGTATATTTCTGATGTTTGCATTTTATCTCAATTAGCAAGAGAATAGGACTCTTGACGTATTTCAAAACCTGTTAAAATCTAATCGGAGAATGGAATAGAGCTATACGACTGCAATAACTCTGTCCCTTTCTCTGCCTGTAGCTTGGGAGGATTTGACAGTTTATAATACGGTATCTCTGTTGAAAGGATAGTTCTCGTGTGAAATTGTTTAGATCCTGTGAATCGGCGAGAGCACCGGAACGACGCGGGCGCAGCGGGCCGCGGTTTTTAGCGACACGCGCGTGCCCGCCGAGGGCTGGTTAGGGATGGGACGTATATCGACGATGACACTTTTTTTTTTTTACTCAACTTTTTTTTTTTTTCGGTACTTATTTAAAATTACCTTTGATTATTTTACAATTTATGTCGCGTTAATAATTTTAAAACGTCGATAAGCAAATCTGAAATGGCGTGATTTTTAAAGTAACTATGACAGAGAGAATAATATACGTGGTAGTGTTTAACCTTCTCTAGTCTTAAATTGTATTAAGTGAAATAGAATTCCGCGTTTCAGTGTTTACTCTTTGAAAAAGTAAAAAATGATACCCTACCTACATGATCCACGTTGAACAGCCATTTACTGTGCATAAAGTGATAGTATAGATAAGTCTTTTCGGTTCCGACAAAGTTGGCTAGACTAGGATAAGAGCATAGGAGAGCAAGAGAGACAATGAGCTTAAAGGTTGTTTCATGAGCAATTCACCGCAGATTATGAATATAATATGTATGTAAACACTTTATTGTACATAACGCAAAACCCAAATACAATATTTACAAAATACGAAAGTACAAAGAAGTAACAGTAACTTGTAAATGTTATATTTTAGCTAGAATCTAAGTCCGGAATCAATAAAAAATATCGATAAAAAAACTCACGGCGTTCGCATCACTACGAACTAGTGATGCGCGTAAATCGGTGCGCGTGCGCGCCGAGGGGCGACGCGCGCTCGTAATTCGCGCCGCCTCCTCACTATCGTTATGACAGGAGGTTTATCAGACTCAGGTCATGGGTTCAATCCAATCGTAGACACGCTTGCGTTGAGTCTGTATACAATGTTTGAGCGATATGGAAAGACATCGGTTTCTGTATCACACCCAAACAAGAATCAAAAGGGATGGCTGTATCTACTTCTGCGCGGAGAGTCAGAGGAAACAGTTTTCGCACGCCTAGATTGCAGAGTCAAATTCAAATAATTGCAATTTACTTTAAAACTAAAACATATATTAAAAAACTGGTTTACCAGTTTCAAGAATGTATAAGTGCTCAACTATTGAATCAAAAATTATCGATAAACAACGTAGGGTTTCGATGATTCAACCAAAAACATGCAAAAAAGGGCCTCTATTCCCGACGGTAAAAAACGTATTGTCTGACCAGAGGGGCTATTGCGTAAAGCACTCGCCATCGCAATCGTTTTAATTTTAAAAATCGAAGGCTTGTCTTCATACAAAATGAAAACAATTGTTCCACTTCGAAGCCGATTGTGATTCGAGTGATTTATTCAACACGGTTAAAACCATATCGCTTTTGATCTGTTATCGTACTGTCACCGTTTTGATAGCTCTTATTCACTTGACAGTAATGGCGACTGACGTCAAAACAATACTATAACAGATCAAAGACGATATGTTTTTCACAGCAGTGTTCGCATTGTTGTGTTCCGGTTTGGGGATAAGACAGCCGGTGTAATGACTAGCATAGAGGCATTCCATCTTAGTCCTCAGGGTTGGCAGCGCATTTGCAGTCTTAGGCTTGCAGTCTTGTGAATGCGAATGTCTATGGGTCACAGTTTCCACTTACCATCAGGTGGCCTGTGTGCTCGTCAGCCTTGCCTATGCCATAAAAAAAAAACTGTGTTGAATAGAGGCCCAGGTGTCATGTTTGAAAAATTAATCCATCGTGAGTTTAGTTTTTATCGTATTTTTACGTTTAACAATCTCAAGGAAATATGACCAAGTTAAATATTACCAAAGAAAAGACACAGTTATTATGGTTGTTGAGATCCAGATCGCGGAACACTACTGACTTTATTATATGTAACCTCTTAATGTTGCGTATGAAGTCTTCAACCCGAGGGCGTATTGCCTAACGCTCTTGCAATCGCAATCGTTTTCAATTTGACAGTCCGAAGGCAAGTCTGCTTTCAAAATGAAAACAATTGTTCCACTTTGAAGTCTATTGCGATAGCGACGCACCACTGGATACGCGTGATGGCCCTGCTAGTTGATTCTTGTATATAAATCTCCTCCCAATTCGTCAATGAAATAGTTATATTAGGTGTGAAAAGTTATGGCCCAGAGCTAAATTATCAATCCTTTTAAAAGTCGCTCTTTACTGAAAATGTTGACAGTCAGTCGGCGGGCACAGTCAAGGAATTTAATTCCTATACCACTTTGAACTTTGTCATAGTGACACTTTAAATAAAATCATAAGAAGTCTCTTACGTTTTGATTGATTACGTTACTTTGACATAGTCCAAAGTGGTATAGAAATTAAATTCCTTGATTGTACTAAGGTAATATTGTGTATTTATGATATGCAAAATATTCCTAGTACCTAAGTAAAATTAATAATTTAAATCCTTTTTTTACTACCGACTAGAACTGTAAAAGCCTAATTTAATTATTCCTACACTTACATATTTTTTTTATTTTTTTTATGTCATAGAGATGGCAAACGAGCACACAGGCCACGTGATGGTAAGTGGAAACTGTGACCCATAGACATTCGCATTCACAAGACTGCAAGCCGAGGACTGCAAATGCGTTGCCAACCCTCAGGACTAAGGTGGAATGTCTCTATGCTAGTCATTACACCGGCTGTCTTATCCCCAAACCGGAACACAGCAATGCGAACACTGCTGTTTGGCGGTAGGTTAATGGATAAGATGGTGGTAGCGATCCGGACGGACCCTGCACAAGGTCCTACCACCCGCAAAACATACATACATATACATAGGTACTTAGAATGGGCGTCAGTGACAAAAGAAGCAAACCCAAACTGTGATTAAAAACTTTTTAATCCTTAAATTAGTCCAATTGTTACTAAATGTCGTGTACCAATTCCCTTATCGGCCTGGAATCGGAGTTATTTCGTTGATAAGCTTAATGATAAGGTAATTCAGGCTCAATATCATTAGCTTTTTTGATACAGTTTAAATTTCTTTCTCTGTTAATTAAAATCATTAATTGTAACAAAACGGTGCTTTTGCGCAACCGTGTCAGAGGTGTCGGGCTGTAAGTTACGGGCGGCAGCGAATCGCTATAAGTCCTTGGGGGTTAACCCATCACTTACAACTATCGAACCGAATTATACTTCTTCATCGTTTCTGTATAGACTTTTTCAGGATATCTTGAACATTAAATACGAAGCTTAGGTTAAACTTGTGACTACCAAAAAAACAACTCATACAAGAAATGCCTTTCGATGAAATGAAAATTCTCCGTAATGATACTTTCTATGAAACAATAGGTACCTGAAATGTCCCTGGGAACAATAGCATAACAGCAAGGAATATCAGATAAAACAGATATTTAATTATTCATCTTGTATGCTTCTACTTCAGTCAACTGATCGGATTAAAATAATTTTGACACTTTAGAAATTGATCCTATCATCTATTATTATTATTAGTGCTGGTGCTACCTTGTGCAGGATCCATCCGGATCGCTACCACCATCTTATCCATTTACCCACCGCCACGCGTGTTCGCGTTGCTGTGTTCCGGTGTGGGGATAAGGCAACCGGTGAAATTACTAGCATAGACGCATTCCATCTCAGTCCTCAGGGTTGGCAACGCATTTGAGGTCTTAGGGTTGCAATTTTGAGATTGTAGTCTTGAGATTTCAAATGTCTAATGGGTTTTAGATTCCAGTTACCATCAGGTGGCCTGAGTGCTCTGGTGTCTTCTCATTGACAAAAAAAAACGCCTTTGTATAAAGCTTTCAAGGAATTGACTTTCATGATTAAACTATTTCATTATGCAAAGCATACCATATAACAAAAACGCAGTAGGTATACTACATTACTTACGAAAATAAATAAACCATTTACCTGTAAATTTCCTGTCTTGCACCATACAATGTGCAAAACAGTATGAAACTTCGTACCTAATTGATATTTATTTGCACCAGTTTCTGAATAAAACACGATTAATAAAGCTTTTAGTTAATTAAACGGTTACTTAGGCACTTTCCCTGGCGCTGACATAAGCACTTCAAATGTGGTCGGCACGTAAAAAAAACACGTACTTTTACGGGGTGTTATGAAATGAAGCAAGCTCAAAGTCCGCGTAAATTTAAATATAAATGGTGCTCTTTTTATTTGTTATTGTAATGTAGACAAATCTTCAGAAGTAAACAAATGTTTTAAAATTCATCAAAGTATTAATAACACCGAATTATCAATTAATCTTGCCTAACGCATCAATTCATCCGTACGTCATATTTTAATAGTTCTAAAGCCTTAACCTACTAGCAAAATATAGCGTACGGAAAACATAAGATAAGCAATCAAATTACTATAACTTTTAATATTATCGTCTACCCAAAACCCAAGTAATTCGATAGATAAAAATGCTTCCCATAATGCACTACCATTATTGCCCTTGTATATAATGCTACCCGTAAACATAATCGAATAATCAGATGTACAGGAATAAATACATATTTTCATAACGATGCAGACGCAGCTCATTAATAATATAATGCATCTGTATTCTGTATCCTGCAGATAACTACCAGATAAAGATTTTGATATTTTTAAGGACAAGTTTTTATAGCACGCATGCGGCATTACTAATTGGGATGTGCAAAAAAAAACACACTCACTTTTTATTGGAAATAATTAAGAAATTCATGTTGAACATAATTTAAGGCGTTCATTTTTTGCTGATTGGTTAAGTGTCCACGTCATTCTCATCAGATAAATACTAGATGTTAATTAAAAAAAAAACATCGTCCAGCCGTATCAAAACTTTTCAGTGTCCTTGAGAGCTCATTTATCTTTCTTATGCCTTGAAAAATAGCCGAATATTCCTGCAGACTTAAATTTAAACGTCATGGGCGTGCACACTATCCTATATAACTTCCTCGAAACCAATAAATACTCGCAGAATTATACCGAGCCGGCTGAGCCTTAAGGCGCTCGCAGAAACACGACGAAACAGAGTCACGGTAATGCTGTATTAATTAATGTACAGACAACAAACAAACGGACATTTCCAGTTTCTGGACCCGTATCTAATCGTGTGCCATCTGAAGGTACAGTCTGATTCTTGCGAGAAAACTTACGATCTACTGGTTGCGTTTATTAAAGACATGTCAACGGTAAATTGAGGCATGTTCACTGTTCAGGTTCATTTTACCATGAGTTAAGAGAGTTCATTCCCTATGATAAAATAAAGGTGGCAAAGAATAACATTAATTTGATTAACACCATTTATTACGTTTTTTTTTCTATAATCGGTTTATTCTTGACAAACTCTTGCACTTGGAGAACGAAGATTTTGTCGACGATGATGCTAGGTCACCCAGAAGATGCCTGTACCCTAGCTCATACAAACCCATTTAAATATACAATCATACGAAGTTAACGCTCTGAAATCCTACTAAGTTATAGTCAAAAAAAGAAATAAACTTATGCGGAGCTTCATATATACCTTTGACCCTTGCACTGCATGGAACTTTTCAGTTTTTGATAGTTCAGCTCTGAATGGCTCTGATCATAATTAAACTAGTTAGTCTGTGGTGTTTTTTTGAATCACTCTTTTGATGCCCAGCTACGACGACAATTATAACTTGATCCGTCTACTAGGTAGCATTACTTAGCTAGCATTTGTGATGAAATCGTTCTGCTAAGATCGTAGGTACCTAACGCTGCGTAATCTAAATCTAATCCTGTGTCATCTGAAGTTTCATCTGAAAACGTACTTTTATTCCTAAATGACATGGTTAAAGAAATTGAAAGTATATTAATTGTACTTTTTTTTTATCTCTCCTGCGCTTCTCTCCGGTTTAAAAACCAATGAAAATAGGAATTAGGTACCATCCTGTATAATGTACCTTTCAAATGGTGAAAGAATTTCTTGAATGGATTCCCTGTTTCCAGAAGTTACAAGCTCAAAATTCGCACTCTGTCTTTATAATATTAGTTTATATGTGGTAGAAGAGATCACTGAATAAATGACGACCATAATACCATTCCTGCAAAAAATTATTTTCCTAAAAATTTAAAGTTTTCATAAAACATTTAGTTTCTTAAGAAAATTATTTTATTTCCCGAACATTTTTTCTTATTATTCACTGTAAATAATTAACCAATTAAAAACCACTCAAATATTCCATATAAAAGTTCCACACGCAAATTGACTCGTGTTGCACGTGTTGTGACATTCAAAAACGTTTCTACCATTCCACCCTCGTTTAAAAAATGCCACATCCTTTATTTACATCCTACAGCATTTACAAATCTTGTGCAGCTGAAAAGGGTGATATTTGCTTTGAGTTTTAGTTGCAGTTGTGTTCTTTCGGGCTGGGTTAGGTTTAAGCCGTTCACACCTTTTTAGTCCCGTTATTCTCCATTCCACTTGAAAACTACTCGATGATTTTGATAATTGGACCACGTAATCGCCCGCTCGTGCCACCGTTAGCATTAAACCCGGTAAATTCTTTAAATATCCCTTATAAAGACTCAGTAATAAACTTTATTGTTAAATTCCACCATTTTTACTGTCAAATTGTGCTTAACGACGTTGTAAAGGCCGCGTAAATTGGTATAAATGTAGATATTTTACTTTTGATACGGCATTTGTTCGGCAAATTGACGTCGGAGATTTTGTTTTAAAAATTCTTACTCCTACACATTTAGTACATTGTAAAGCGGTAGCGGATATTAAGTTGTCAATGTTATGTGTGTATTAAAAACGAGCTGTTTGACAACAGGTAACTGTTTTCGGCGTATTTAATTTTACTTAACCGAAGTCAAAAACAAGCCGCCATTTTATCTTCATGGCGCGCCATTTTGTGGATGAATTGAAAAAATATTGTAAATAAATAAATAAATAGTTAGGGGCTCAATCAAAAAAGGATTGTTATACCCTTAACCTTTTCCTTTGTGTAACGAAGATTAGTCATATGATCATATGGATAATTTTCGTTACACGAAGGAAAAACAATTGAAGAAAGTTAACGTTATCTCAATTAACTCCTCAACTATGTACAACATTTTAGCAATCCTCCCTTGTATCTCATATCATAATTATGGCGCTGTATTTCAAATACTGACTTTAAAATTTTCAATAGTGTATTATACGGCATGAAGGTTTTACATGCTGCCAGTATTCTGGTACACAATCATTACACAGTAGTATCTGCTCCGATGGCAAAGATCTACAAAAAGAATCAAACTCACGACCGCGGCTTTCGGCTGATTATTTTATTGTTATTGTTATTAAAATGTATTTATATACGTACCTAATACAATACTTTAAAATTTTCGTTTGGCAAATTGATGACTTGTTTTTTAAATTATAGTCCTCAATTTAATTAGGTAGGGTGGTATTTGTTTTTATTATCAATGCTTAGCCCTTAACACAAAAACCTTAAGACTTGAAATACGATTGTAGAAATCATATATTTAGGTATAAAAGATAATAAATATCAGGGGGGAAAATCTTATACGAATTAATCTAGTCCCAAACTAAGAGGCTAGCACTATGGGCACAGGATCATTCCTTGTGGCACTCCGAAGCGGACGCCTTCAACCAGCAGCAATTAACTTATATCAGGCATGATAATGCTTATGAAAAGTTTTTTCACATCAAACAACTTCGCTCGCGTATTTCATTAAAACATTAGCGTTTCAAAATAAATCAATTGATATAAAAGAAGACAAGTATCCTTGTCGCTAGGGTTGTCACATGTAAGGTTATTATGACTGCTATCAACCGGCTATTACTTCTTCCGAAAAACAAAATGATGCATTGCTGATCTTCATACACGACGGTGACTGTTTACGATCTGGTGGTCTGCTTGTTTGCCTGAAGATCAAGAATACAGGTAAAGTACAATAATCTATAATCATGCCTCCTTTAGAATTTCTTTTGATACCGGCGTAGACGTTCAAATCAGTTCCCAAGGCTTCAAGGTATAAATATCGTAAGTTTTGAGTCCGCGCAAAAAGTTGCACGCGCGGGAATCTGCGGCGTTCCCGGAGGCGCGCGCGCAGCGAACGGGGTGGACAGAGGGGACACCTCGGTTGAAACGTAGCATTGCCTTTGAGGACCGTATTAAAATACTAATCGTGAGTGAGTTGCGGGTCTCAAGTCACGTCAAAGTAAACATCAAGGGATAGATTCTGAAAGCTGTCTGATACGTTTTTTGAGAGATGTCTTAGTCGAGATCTGGTTATTAATTACCCTGTCTTTAGTTAAGTGCGATGCGGCATTCTGTCCATATCCGAGATTAGTTTAGTTTAGATTAGTATTTGTGTTATTTAGTCACCATCATTGCCAATTTTAAAACAACACAACAACAAGTTCAAATATCATTTTTAAATAATAATTATTTCATACCCAATAACATAACCTACAAATCGACCAAAAAATATAAAAAATAAACAAACAAAATATAAACAGTAAACTTAAATTACCGCTAAAGTTGAGCATAGTTATATTTCAACTAGCTTCTGCCCGCGACTTCGTCGACGTAGATTTTATTCCTTCGGGAACGTTATTTTTTAATCTGTTATGTGTAAATCCAGGGTTTAAGCTATCTGCATTCTAAATTGAATGCAAATCGGTCGAGTCGTTGCAGCGTGACCAAGTAACAAATTAACAAACACAATTTTTCTCATCAATAATAATATACCTGTAAAATACATAGTAATTGCGTATCCACTTTTATCGCTACCACATCTTTAGTCTTTGCCTGTCCGTCTGTCCGTCCGTTGTCTCACATCGAGGACATTTGAGATTATTGGCATTTGATTTAGCTAATTAAAACTTTTAGCTACGTGTCCAGTAATTCCCGTTTGCGGCTAGACTTTCCCACGGGAGTGGTTAGCGCTATGTGTTGTGGACTTCCTTTCTACTTATACTTTATGTAATTTGTGTTTCTTATGTTGAGTATATAAGCATTTTTCTGTTTAAGTATTTAATACAATTTAGTATTAAGTATGCCTTTTTTTTCTTTACATAAAACAAAGTCGCTTTCCGTGTCCGTCTTTATGTCTGTATATCCTCTAACTTTTCAACATCATATCTATTAATATTTTAACACGGAAGGTTATTAAAATCAGGTTTATGTGCTCGCCTAACCTATAGCTTATATAGGTCTAGCTCTTTAGATATTTTACAAGTGAATGCATTAAAAAAAAATAAGTTATGATAATCAGACAAAACAGTCGGGGAACAAATCTTTGGACTTACCTTACCTTTATGCTCACATTTCAATGCATTTTTCATAGATCGATTAGTGGCGTTGCGTTTGGCTTGCCTGCATGCCTTTGTCCTGCATGAGTAATCTACGCATAAATTTACCTACGCTTAAAAAAGGTGCACCTACTGTACAAAAATACCGTGATATTGTAAACTATCTATAATTATTATGTAATGATGTAAACCTTTGTCTTGAAAAAAATATACCTTGCCGAGTTTCTTACGCCGGTTCTTCTCGGGGCAAAGGTTTTATTTTTCGAACCGGTGGTAATGCTTTTTGACATTCATAGGTGCATTATATTATGCCTAAATTGAAGAATAAAGAACTTTGACTTTCACTTTGATTAGACGACCTCTATAGATTTAAAACTGTGGCTAACTACACACTAGTGTGAACTAACCTTTATCCTAATCGGTTGTTTGCAAAAACCGCCCGGATATTGCATCCAAAGCCTAAATACCACTCCCGCGCAGGTTTGCTTCCCGCCCTGCCGGACAGAACTCAAACGGCAGTAAGTGCACTATGACCACCATATCTTGATCTTCAATTTGAATTATATGCTTGAAAGGGGAGCTCAAGATATATTAGTAAAGGTGCACTTACTAAAGTTTGAATTATAAGGCGATGATGCCTTCGCGGAATCCCGGCGACGTGTGGTCTACCAAGTTAACTATTAAACTAAGCCGAAGCAATTTCAACTCTATAACTAATTTAATAAGAACATTGAAAGATGCTTTGCTATTTTTGCAATAGTCCAAGTTACCATAGTAAAGTATGCAGCTAGATCTTTAAATTTCAACTCTATTTCATTAGAGTTATGGAGGTTGGTAGAGACATTGCGCGAGAGCAGGATTCCGGACGTACTACTGACACGGAGATGGGGGCGACCGATCGAGAGCAGTTCGATGGTTAACACTTTCAGAGCCCATGACACGACTGTAGTGTTTAGATTGCATACAATTAGTAATTTGTGGTGTTGAATGGGTAACGGTTAGTTCCTAACAGGATGTTATGTTAGCCGTTTAATACATTTGAGCTAAAGGGTGTTAATTTTCCGTTTTTTAAATGACTTATTCAAACAGAAAAACTTATTATGAAAAATGTAATGTAAAAATAATAGGCTAAGATGAGATTTAATGAATAAAACTAAAAGGCAAAGGAGATCTATTTGGAGCCCGTTGCTTCCCTTTTTTGGGTTCCGTAGCCAAATGGCAAAAAACGGAACCCTTATAGATTCGCCATGTTTGTCCGTCCGTCTGTCCGTCCGTATGTCACAGCCACTTTATTCCGTAACTATAAGAGCTATACTATGGAAACTTTGTAAGTAGATGTATTCGGTGAACCGCATTAAGATTTTCATACAAAAATAGAAAAAAAACAATAAATTTTTGGGGTTCCCATACTTAGAACTGAAACTCATTTTTTTTTTTTCATCAAACCCATACGTGTGGGGTATCTATGGATAGGTCTTCAATAATGATATTGAGGTTTCTAATATATATTTTTTCTAAACTGAATAGTTTGCGCGAGAGACGCTTCCAAAGTGGAAAATGTGTGCCCCCCCCCCCCCCCCCCCCCCGTAACTTCTAAAATAAGGGAATGACAAATGTAAAAATAATATATGATGTACATTATGCAAACTTCCACCGAAAATTGGTTTGAACGAGATCTAATAATTAGTTTTTTTTTTAATACCTTATAAATCGTAAACCGCATTTTACCTTTCATTCAATCAACTCCAATATAATAAAGAATAAAGAAAAACATTTATTTAGATGTATAGTGGTACGGAACCCTACGTGCGCGAGTCCGACTCGCACTTGGCCCCTTTTTTTTGTAATAATGTCATTGTTGATATAATTATTTATAGTCATAATTTTTATATCTAGAACCGTAAATTTCTCAGAATATCTTAATTATCTAACGTGTAGATAAGGCTAGGCTAGGTTAGGATTGATATATAGAAATCTTGAAAGTAACTGTTTCTTAAAAAAAATACTTGAAATAAACATGACCGAAAACAAAATAAGACTAAAAAATATAATAGCGGACGATAGATATAGACCTGTCCCATTCATAGAATATTTTAATAATATTTTTCTGATGCCATTACCTCATTAAATATCCATAAATTGTAAGTAACAGTTTTAAAGTGAACAATGCAGCATGAAAATATTAACAAGTTATGTTTAAAAATGATATTTCGTCAGACAAAATTAAACAAATGACAGGAATGTTTGCACTAGAGGTTTTTTATTTGGTTAATTTCCCATTGTGTCAATTCTCAGTTACTCGTATTAAAAAAAAGTGTTTGATTCCATATTTTATATTCTGAGTCGCTGAAATGTGGCAGCGAATAAACAAGATACACAATAAAAAAATAAAATTTCGCCAATTTCAAATGTGTTATCTTCGCTTAAATTGAATAATTTATCCACGCGAACTGGAACATAAAACAAAATATTAATGAGTTTCTAATTAAAATCATGTTACACTTTAAGTGTTTAATAATTCATTGTTATTATAATAAAGATGATTTATTAAATAAACGTTTAATAAGAACACGTCGAGGTTTCTGATTTGGATCATTTTTTTGACGTGTCGTACCTTAAGGAACCTATGGAATACAAATTGACTTTCTGTTGTAACACTTATAACTTATGTTATGGACACTTCTGTTTAAATCACAGTCGAAAAGTTGCGAATATTTGCTAGCAAATTATTGGTGTTATATCTTGAGCAAATTATTTTAATGTTGTGTAAGTAGAATAAATCTACTTTCAAGTTTAAGCTTTATAAATAGAACGTGAAGAGAATATTTATGACTTTTATACACAGCTACAATAAAAGCTGATTCATGTAACAAACAGTTCAGTTCAGTAACAAATAGCCAGCCACATTTTGTTGTGAAATGCGATTCAGTTGGAAAAAGTTCTATAGAGTTTATACAACATTTATTCTCTATTATAATAATTGGTTGTAAGTACTTAAAGCATTACTGTCAAAATGTTGTACTATGCTTGTTCTGTTGAAGTTTTTTCAAATAAATGTTGTGAGTTTAAATCATAGTTATCCTTACATTTTATGTAAGTACGCCGGTGGATTATTGTAACTTCAGCTACATTCGGAAGATCAAAAGTTTAGCGCTTTAATAAAGTCCAGTAGAATAATCTATCTCTGACAAAAAAAATATAGGCCAGGCTGAAAACAAAGCACTACTGAAAAAACGGGAATTCTAAATTCAAAAATGATACACGGCGGCGTGTGCGCAGAAGAAGCTCAATTGTGCGCGCGGTCGTGTCGCGCGCATTCTAATGAGCCGCGCTTTTTGCCGCGCGCAGCGTGAGAACGTGTGCGAGGAGCTTACCGCCCTACCGCTGGTGTTTTGAGGGTAGCCTTATAATTGTCTGAAATTTGAAATTGATGAAATTAGCCCATTAATCGTAATGATTAATTTAAGATTGTGGTATCTGTCAGTAAAGTTTTCATCCTGTTTGTGTTCCTGTGCCACGTTAGATTTATTTCCCAACAACCTTATTTCTCAGTATGGTAAATTCAGTTCCTTTTTTTTCATACTAAGATTTCTCAGTCGTATTTTTATTTTGACATGTTTTTCAGCAAACCTATTCCTTCTAGGTTGTTTCTTTGGTCCATTGAGACCCAGAGTTCTGCGAGACGACCCATACCTATTTGTAACTTGACGCAAACTGTATAAACTTAATATTATACGTCGATATTTACTGGTGACAAAATTTAATTCACAAACAGTCAATTAAGCGGAAGCACCTGAAAACGGCCAGTACTTTACTAACGGCCTATTGTTGCATCGAGGGCCAAATGCCACTTTTTAGTTCCATCACAAACTTAAGTTTGCGGCCAACTACAGCACTGCTAATAAACAAAAGATGTTCAATTTATTCAGAAAAATATCAGTTCTACTTCTCGCCACCGGTCAAGATAAGTTTGTACTTTAATACATCTTTATCCGATTCAATGGATCGTTAGCGCCCTTTTTGAAAATCGAAGGTGCGAGTTTATTGTTTTAAAGAAAAAAAGTAAAGCGGCCATTTTGAAATGACAATTTGGAGTCGTTAGGGATGTTGCAAAGTAAATATTAAACTCGAAAGTTTCGAAACCAAGAGTTTATAACCCCTATAACTTTTAAATGCAATTCTACGGCACCCAAGTATTATTCCCTACAAATTTCAAGTTTCTTAGTACAACAAGTTGCTTTCTTGTCAGGCAGAAAGTCACGGAAGCCGTTTATATAGTTTATGAAATATTAAAGAGATACTTAATGTAAAACTGTTTAAGAATAACGTCACAAATTCGCATTCGATTAAGACCCTTTGACCTCAACTTGGCAATAAAACAAAATGGCGGAAGCTGTCAATTTAACAACACGGCGATCAAAATGGCGGCAATCGAATTCAGTTTACAATCCGGAATGTCGGCGGCTTGTAAATCCTTTAACTTTATTGAGTTCTACTGGTAACGGAGAAAAAAACATATGTGTTTTATAAGCGCGCTTGCAAAAACGATTCAAGTACAAGCAAGTAAGGTTTAAAGTTCAAATGAATTTATCTGCCCATACGAGAATCAAGTTTGATTTATAGTGACTCTTGTTACTTATTTGTAGTTAGAACTTCGGAAGTAAAAGTAAATTGTACTCTGGGCTTAAAATAGAGGACATGAATTGTAAAAGTTGGGTAATTTAAAAGAACCAAAGCGCGGCACAAACTAGCACAATAAAAATTGCAGAAGTTGACTCTAACTTTTAAGTCAGAAAAAGGCAGCGAAATTGTGCTTCTCGCTCTAGGACAGGAGTTAATGTAAGACAGGAATCAAACATCTTCCAATTTTTTTGGTTGTTTACGCCGTAGTACTTTAAATAGCTAAATATTAATACTTTTGGTGTGTTATTTCTTTTCAACAACGCGCTTTATAATTCGTTGATAGATTATTAACCGGTGGCTTGACGATGTCCTGAATCCACGTGGGCGTACAGATTTAGGTACCAACCGACTTTGGCAGCGCTTCGTACGACTGCTCGCTCAACTAACCGACACAACGCCATTTTAAAGAGAATAACACCTCAGAGACCCTAGCCTAGATGCATTTTTAAACCAATCGCGTTACTTGTAGATCACGTGATCGTATCTACATTATTACTACGGCAAAGCATGCAACTAAAGTCGGTAGGTGCATAACTCTTTCTCATGACTGCACGATCGACAACTTAAACTTGCCGGTTAAAAATCCAAGACGAGTTGAAGATCACCACCGCCCATTAACTTGCGTAGAATGCGTCATTTGTGTGCAAATAATAAGTAGTATAACTGCGCTAAAACTTCATTCAAAAAAACGGTGTAAGAACGCCCTTTAAAAAAAGAAGAGCCGCAAATTCCTTAAAGGCCGTTGTCACTACTGGCATTAAACTTAACAATGATTAAACCCGATGATTATTTATAAAGGTTCGAGGGAAACCATTATACGTAATCAGTGAATCCTTACATACCATTTCGTTACAAAAACGGCATAACTCAATACGAGTCCATATTGTAATTAAAATCATAAACTCATCCGTTGAAGTCCAAAATACAACAAAGCCTTTTTTCGAGTTATGTCGTTATTAATAAAAAATCATCATGAACTTTGCGTTATGTAAGACCACCAACGAAATTTCAACCTATATCGACACCTTTAATCACTTAAACTTACGGTTCTCTTTTGGGTGGCAAAGTTCAAGGTATTTAATGTGAGAACCTTAAAATGAATGCTCGTTTAATTCGCTAATTTCGTGGAGAATTAAAATCAAATTATTGTTGACCGGACGTTCCGGTTAAACATTCTTTGAGATTCTTTCTTCCTATTTGTCACTTTTGTCGAAGTTAAATAAGATAAAACTCATTATGTCTTTAGGTGTAGTAATAAAAATGACTAATATTTTTTTATGGCACACAGGCCACCGGATGGTAAGTGTGGTCTGTGACCCATAGACATTTACAAACTCAAGAGTGCAATCTTTAAACTGTGATCTGAAGACACTCAAAAGCGTTGCCAAGCCTGAAGACTAAGATGGAACGCCTCTATGCTAGCAAATTCTGCCAAAATGTGGACGGACGGACTTGCCAAGGTCCTGTCACCATCAATACTGATTTCATATTTTTATTAAATTACGCTCTTGTGCTAAATTAAATATCAGTAGCGATTGCAGGCAGGCAGATACTCGAATCTTAAATCTTGACGTAGGTAACTTTTTTTTTATGGCATAGAGAAGGCAAACGAGCACACAGGCCACCTGATGGTAAGTGGTAACTGTGACCCATAGACATTCGCATTCACAAGACTGCAAGCCTAACACTGCAAATGCGTTGCCAACCCTGAGGGCTAAGATGGAACGCCTCCATGCTAGTCATTACACCGGCTGTCTTATCCCCAAACCGGAACACAAACTTCATTCCCAGAGTGGGGTAGGCAGAGCTACAGACTTACCAAGAACGGCAAGAACACAACAACATGTTGATATGAAACATGCAGAATCAGGCTAACAATGAAATAATTAGCAACTTTTCCAACTGAATCCAAGCCACCTTGGGGATTCAATTAGAAGTAGCTGAACTCAATCGAGCCCCATAAGAAGGTATGACTAAAGCTGAACTTTGGCAACTACATCAAAAGTTGCAAAATCCAAATTTCGAATCTCTCTTTCACAAATGAAATACTTGTAAAAATACCTATTGATCATATGGATGTCTCGCGGCCGATCATCTTGGAGTACCATTCTTTGCTCTCCAGTGACAAAAACATAGCAAATTTTTTTTGCATATGCTTAGTCTTTGTACGCAAACACACATGCTATAACTGTAGGAGTACAACTTAATAAAGAGCCGGGGTAGGTACCATAAAGTTCATATAGTCACCGTTTCCCCTCCCCCGCACCTCATGCATACCCTAGCTCTCAATTAAGTACTACGCCTATATCTTTAGGCAAGAAAACACTGCATAAACCTTTAAAAACTCATAAAACTGACAACTAACAACATTAAAACAAAAACCGACCACGGAACATTAAAAAACAAAACTTAATTACGCCATTCGAAATTCAAACGCAACGGACATTCGAATCGGCCAATAAAGCAGCGGTGGCGACATCTGCGTAACTCTCTTATAATTATTCAAAAACTATTAAAGGCATATCTGCCCTTTTTATAAAATAAGGGCACCAGTGCTTTAAGACTTCTATTGCAAGAGCAACTTTATCATTAGCTTTGTAAAGTTTAAATTGCCCTGGCCTTATATTTAACAGGGCAGAATTATAAATCGGCCGTTAATAGTGTGGAAATGGCACACAATACCGGAGTATTGTGCTTGATATGAACCGAGAAAGTGACTCGGTACGCAAATTGATGGAAAATAGAACTTTACTATTATCTATCACCGAGGAAAAACAACATGGTTTTTTTAATAACCTTGCTACTTTTCCAGCAGTTATTTGCGGTTTTACGTATATCCTAAAGGGTAAATATTTTTACTCTTTAAGATTTATTTTACTAAAAGGATCTAGCAATCGTAGTTGCGTAGAGAATTCCTATAAAATTCAGACGAAACTCACGACACAATTAGTCTGTCCGCGAATTTGTGCCAAAGCTTAGAAATATTTTTATGGGCATAGCTTATTTCACGCTACTATAATTTTCTATATGTGTTGTATGTTAGATAATATTTTTTAGTTTCTAGTTTCTCTCCAGCACTAAACAATATTTGAAAAAGCGTATTATAGGGTCGAGGACTCTCTAACCGACAAAAATGCATGGCCTAAACCCGAAACTTAGTCAATAATAATTTATTCAAATGCAAAAGCTTTATCCTGCTTTTTCTTGTCTGGGGGACACCGCAGGAAAACATATCGAAACTTTTATGTGGTCATCTTGCACCATCTCATATACACATAAGTAGTAGTTCTCTCTCTATCTCTCCCGTAAGATTTCTGGCATGTTTTCCTGCTGTTTAAAAATTACTGACTGTTGAGTTTCTTGCGGCGTTTCTTCTCAGCAGTGGTCTCCTCTTGGGAAGCGCTGGTAGATTCTTGACGTGTAAAAGTGCCCGAGTGGCCTACTTACTGAATAAATTTCTTTTATCTTTTTTATCTTTAGTAACGTATTTCAATGCAGCCTATTTCTAACACTACATAGATAGTATAAGTAATAGATATTTACTTAAAATACATTATCTGTGAGATGGAGAAGGCAAACCAGTTCACACGCTACCAGGGCCTCTATACTACACAGTAAAATAAAATAAAAAACAATGCATGCAATTATGAAAATTCGGGATTTTGATCAATCCGGAATTATGACTCTTCGGAACTATTTAGTGTGCAATGTACACACGGTAAAACCGCATCAATTCTCAATTAGGCAGGCTTATACGTTCAATGTTTCGACAGAAGCCCTACTGCCTAATTGAGACTGCACGCGGTAACATGTGTCTTGTACGCTCTGACGGAACTACTTAAACTCGCTGGTTTATATAAGCTGCGTCGAGTGAACGAGTGATGCGCTTAAAAGAATCACACCCCTCCTTGGCGGCAGGTCAAAGATGGTGGTAGCAATCCCTGACTTTGCACGAGGTATAAATTATTGAATTAAAACTTTATAATATTACATTGCACGATAATGGAACCCCACAGTACATTCGCGATCTCGTAAATAGACCGGTGTCACGCGCGTACAATGTACAAGCCACCCCGGGAGCCAAAACTAGTCTCAGAATCAATGCAGCCACCAAACGAGACACTCATACAAGCTAAACACAATCCTAATATTATAACACGAAGGTTTTGGATAAAATATCTTAATATTGGAGGTTCGGACGTTTTGGAAAGTTAAGATTGCTCCGAGTTCTGTATTGTTATAAGTGTAAAGTTCATGTTGAATGAATTTGAGTTTTATACTATTGTGTTAGAGTAGGTTTTGGGTTTCTGTTAATTTGTATGGGACATTTGTATTTGCGACTTGGATGAGTCATTTTGTGTATGAAATGGGATGCCTATGAAAAGCTAGTATTGTTTGTATTAATGAGATTGGCTTAGTAATGCTATGTTTTTGTAAATTAAGACGCTGCATCTGCATTTGATTCGGGGAACGACCTGGGTGCTTCCACACTCGAACAAAAACTGTTAACTCGTTAGGAAGAAATAATATAGGTACCTAGGTACGTACTTAGAATATTTCTGAGGTGTTTTTGTGCGCACAATACTGTAAATAAAAACAAAATGATAAAAAATAATCGGTAATAGGTATTTATTGGAGTACGCATTTTATTCAAACCATTTTGAAATCATTCTTTTTTTTTTGAGAAGTAAATACCAAGTTTAATAGACGGGCTACTTTTTAAATTAAAAACGTGAACGGGAGCAGAAATCAACCAAATTACATTGAAAAAAATTAATGAAGTAAGATTTTTACAAACAATAAAACAATTCAGTGCATGTTTTTCATGCTCCAGCAAAATTAAGATGCAAAAACTTCGCTCAGCGCTTGATGACTGAAGTCATAATATAAATAGTCCTTTAAATACAAGGGACAGATATATACGACTGTGACTTTCTTGTATCCCACGACAGACTCGGACTGGGCTTTGCCTGATTTTACATTTTAATACGGTTTCTGTAGATTTTTTATTTTACCAGACAGTGTATCGTATACAGGTAGAGATTGGAACCACCCGTCAAAATGTAACAAGCATCTATTCTACCTATCTCAAAGCGCATGCGCGGTTTTGCATCGGAATGCGCAATAATAATCATAATACGCTGTAATGAAAGCGGCGCGCTTTGGGGCTCGAGTTTCATACACTTTTGTATTAGACGTGTATGGGTGAGTCGATGTGGGTGATATTTTGTTGCTGACTACAGCTAACTAAGTATCTTTAGGTAGATAGATTGATATCGTTAACAGTATCATAATGCCAACTTGACTTTCACCAAATCGTTGTCATAGTGATAACAGTTCTATAATGATCGTTGCCATGGTGCCATGGTACCTTCACATGATGATAATATTCGATGCTTCGTACCCTACACTTTTCTAAATTTCAAAAATAAAAAATATAGTACTTCATTAGAACATAGATGTTGGTGTGTTGGTACACACCCATTCAAACCTAGCACAAGAATAATCTTCCAACATTACTACTACGCTAAAACCCCTACTTTACCTCAATTCAATAGGCACGACGCGAACTATATTTCGTTCCTGGTCCCATATATTACTTAACGCCCGCCTAACTATGACTAAGGTCGCTCAGGGTAGCGCGTGATACAGTTACTAGCCAAACAAAACCTTCAAAAAACCACAAGTGCTCTAACAAAACAAGCAAAACTCAATACTAAACCAAAGCTAACACCGTTGCAAATTCAATCGCAGCCTACGATCACAACTTACAAAGCGAATTACACTCAGTTTTATACAATTAAAGTTCAATTTCTAGCATTGAAGTATGACTTAAGATGTTCTAGGTTAGGGTAGGGTCGGCAACAGAGATCTCCCCAGGCGGCTAGGGGTCACATAGATAGTATCGGATGACCGAGAGGTCCGCAGGCATCATTTAATTGCAGTCCGGGTTCGATTCCCGGGTGGGCGTCTTATAAATGGCTGCTCGGTAGCTATGGGTGGCGAATGGCTATGGGCATGTGGGAAATGCTGGTTGTGGTTATCATTTGTCATTTATTATTTGTATGGGATGCAGCTTTATGTGATAACGTATTTACGTTATTATTCTATTAATTCGCTGTTACTAAATTGCCTTCATTTGAGTGATGACGGCTAGTAGATGTTTCTGAGTCCTGGATGTTTCCTATGTAATTACTTATGTAATGAATATATATGTATAGCCCCTGCCTAGCGGTAACTTGTGCGATTATATTACATTGACACCATTATCATTATCTTTCCAATATCAATTCGAGATTCAGACAATAGACTTTGTTTGTTAGTTTTGTGTTTATGTTCTTGTTTTTGCTATTACATGAAACGATTTATATTCCACATTGTAATAGCCTGTCTTGCTTCGGTATAGTTATCACATTGTTCACTTTACAGTAAGAGCTCTTACCTCTCAAGTGAACAATCAATATATGGTTATGTTGTTGAAGAAATACGAATTAGGAGGTGTCAAATCCTGCGCATTGGACCCATAATGTCTGTCCTAATCTAGAATTGACTAGAATTTAATTGTAGAGGGGATAAAGCACTGTTTTATATCAGGGGGGCGATATTGAATCCTGAGAAAATGAGGAACTCCAGATTTGACTCCCGAGCGCAGCGAGGGTGTTACGAGTTAATTCCTGAGAGAAGCGAGGGAATTAAAACGGAGTCCTGAGTGCAGCAAGGGGTTTTTGGTTTTAAGCTCGCCCGACACAAAAACAGCTTTATCCTAAAGGAGAATACTCTACTTTTCTCACCTTTTGCGAGACAGTAAAAACAAGGCTACTAGAAACAACGTTTGATTAAACCTTAAAGTACCTTAATTAAAAAATATTTTTTTTTTTTTACGGACTCAATTCTCATCCGGCTGGTTATAATAATGTAGTACTGAATGTCATTATAACCCGCTGGTTAGCCGATGGGTATAATGACTTACTTAGGTGAGGTTTGCATGATATATAATTGGGCAATTTCGAGCATGTGGTGTAAAATAGCCTTCAATAACCCAATTTATCTAAGCTAGTTCAGAACTTCAAATGCAACTTCAAAGACACAAGACCTATGGCACTTTCACTCCCGAACTGTACCAACGTAAACCCCAGCACATGTCGTAATCAAGTCACCCAGTGTGATCCTAGATTGCTTCCATTCCCAACCTAATTGTCGTGCGCGGCCACTACAAAGGGCGGCGTCTTTACGACACGGCGACGATACGATCACGACACGCGCGATGCGGCGATACGGCTTTCCCAAGGTGCAGGGTATGTGAGGTGCATTCTTTAGTTTTAGATGTAACTGTTTGCTAACGGTGGGGTCAAAGGGGTGTTTTGGAGATGGGAATGCGTGAATATGTTTCGAAGTCGATTTTGTCACGTCAAAAATAGGTGTAATAACCAAGTAGAAATATCCTCAGTTCGTAGTAAAAAATAAACCATTTTACCGTTATATTTGAGAAGGTTCAGCCGCGAAAATACGTGTGTATTATTAAATCCTATAGGAATTTTTCATGTCATATCAAGTCATAACGTACCTAGCTAAGAAACTGTTGCTTTCAGGATTTTTATAAATCAAACTAAACCTAACCTGCCCTTAGACATTAGATATTTTAGATATCTGAAAAGTTTACGATACCAGCGATATAAAAATTACGTTTATTGAATGAATGAAAAACCAATTTATGGAATATAATGGGCTCCCGAAAATTATAAAAGCTTCTGCTGTAGATTTCGATTATCGTCATAACCACGGGAACTTTAATATTTTCCGGGTTGAAAAGTCGCCTCTGTGTTATTCCAGTGCATAAGCTATCTCCATTCCAAATTTCATACAAATCCTTCCAGGCGTTGCACCACAAAAAGGTAACAAAGTAACACACGAACTTTTGCATTTATAATACTGGTAGGGTAAAAATCTGACTCTAAAGTGATGTGGGTCAGTGAGCTACTTCACCGTAAACGTTACTGAAACATACATTGTTAAACATAAATTGAAGTAAAAATGAACTTGATTCCCAAGAACTTCTCTGAACTGTTTGGCGTCAGACCTGCTATTTGCCACAATCCACTGCGCACACAGTCTTGGCCAATATTTGACATCCTCCATCCTCGTCCGCCCTCACTTCCTGTTAGTCACTTGTTTGACTCTAAAACAATTGTACGTTATTCTGATAGAGGGGGTTTGGCCGTGAACCCTGGAAAGTGGTTTGCTATACATGCTAACAGTAAGTCTCTGTTTAAGGAGGAGGGTCATTGTATTAGGTCTTCATCTAGTGTCTAATTTCCAAGATAACAGTATTTCACGATTAAAATTATGGCTTTTCTTCGCGATATTATAAAGAATGAACTTATGTCATATAATTATGCGAAGCTAAATTATTCCCCGATTCGGATTTAAAATCGGACTTACCACGGAAGGAATAATCACCGAAAATCTGTTCCCATAGACTTTCAATGGGAAAAATGGGAAAATTGCTTCGCTCCATTTAGACTTTCCCGGGGACGGCAAGTGCACCTACTTAGTAAAGAAAAGGGCAGAACATATGTATTATTTGGAGATAGTCTCAATACTAAACTAAAGTCGAAGCTTACATCCCCACGTTACGTGTAGGGGTAGTAGGTACATGCCTACACATATATTTTTTTGGTTTTAATTTATAAAACTACTTTGTTGGCGTGGCTTATATGTATAATCATGCCAAATTACAGCTTTCTAGTACTATTGGCCGTATTAATAAACTAATCTCAACTCTAATGCTCGTCTCGAGATGCGTCAAAAATGACAGTGTTCTATGGTTTGGCGTTAACTTTGACGTATCTTGTGACGGGCCTCACAGTCAAGATGAGTTTATTAATACGGGCCGAAGAGTCTCTGAGATAGGATAGGACGGACGGACATGGCGAAACTATGAGGGTTCCTAGTTTAACTACGGAACCATAAAAAACGTCCAAATATCAGAAAATAAATACTCGCGGTCATCACACAAATATGTTCCCATACCGGGAATCGAATCCAACCCGCAAGCATCGGTAGGCCTCACTACCAACTTGGCTAAACGCGTCACTAAACGAAACCGCTCAATTAACTTAGGTCTTTTTACCAGCTGAAACAACACACTACTTGTAAAACTTACTCCCGTACGCCCGTCGCGAACAAGACCGTAACTGCAAACTCTTTAGCGCTCGCGATACATAATTATTATGACAGCACAATGCCGCGCGGACGCGACAGCTGTTACCGTCGTGTAACGAGTCAGACTGCGATAGCATCGCGATTGTATTAATCTGGTTTATGATTGTTGTGATGTATCACAATTTGTTGGATAAATATCGTGGTGTTGTGGTAAATAATTCATTTTTCCCTGATACTTACAAATAAGTGGTATCGTTATGTTTTTAATTATTATTTTTAGCGTAGTTTATAATATATAGGCTAGAAAATACTAAAAGCAGAAGTTTGAAATGGTAAAAAATATGTTTGCTATCAAAATTAATTCCTCACAAAGTTTTTAAATTATATCTTCGAAATATTAAAGCAATAAAAGGTCTAATTCCTGTTTATCTAAAGGTCAAGTTTTATAACACCTTCTAACCTAGTTTTTCATAAAACAAGTAACTCGCTCTAAATTGATCTTTAAAGCTCAAAGAACGACAGAACCTGAATAGACGAGCCTATAAACGTTTTAAAACAAAGTAATCCAAGTTATCAGACCGGAACATTTTTTAAACGAATTCAAGCAACAACTACAACTCCAAAAAGGTTAAAACAATTTCAAATTACAACGCTTATACGACCTTTTAGATTAACAATGCAAAAATTAAAAGGCTCGGATCTGGTTTTTTTAGTTGTTAAAGAACAAGTGGCGTGGGAAGGGTGTGGGTGGCGCAAAAAGGTCCCAACTTTTAAATTACTGTTTTTGTGATAAATCAAATGCTTGGTTGTTTCTGTTTTGGCAAAGTCAAGCGAAAGAGGACAAAAAGTTTATCAAATATTTACACATTTTTATTATTTCAACCATGTATACCGATTACTTGGAAAAGTCTGTTATTATATTATTCTATCTTAGATGGCTGCACTTATGTACATTGCGTAATATTGGACGAATAAAGTCAATCTGTATTTCTTTTGACAAATGTACGACGGTTACATTAGGAAAATCGTCTCAACACGTAATTATTTGTAAAACACCATTATTTTTCTAATGCGTATTTCAAAACAGACACAGGAAATCAACAGCTGTTCGGGATGTTCCATTTAAAACTCAATTCAAAGCACTCAAACTCCATTACAACATAATGGACTCCTACTGCCGCAGGGTACATCACTTGTTTTCGTCCTTCGTAAACATTGTATTTCGCTATTTAAGAAGTAATATGACTACAAAAAAAACTACAAATCATAAAAATCTAAAAACTTCGGGCGATATTTATGACATTTCTATTACACAAACATACAAACGCTCGTATATTTTACCAACACTGAAATTATGACCGAAACAACAATTGAGCCATTCAGTCCGAACCGATCTATCTTAGCGCGTTCATATTAACTAATTCAACTTGATATTTATTTGTAAAGCGCGTACAAAGCGGATAAGGGCCGCCGCACACTGGAATAATAAATAACGTCACATTAGAGCCGGTATTAAGCGCGCGTGGGCGGTGAGGCTTAGGCTGCATAGCAGTTGATTTGAGTTTTTGACAATGCTTTTATTATTTCTTTATTTCATTAAAAAAAACAGTTATTGACATTAGGATGTAACGGTTAACTTTGCATCGTCAGGATGTCTTGGTGTCTTGATCAATTGATTAATTTTATCTTATCATGTCATTATCATATTGTTACCTTTACGTATTTTATTAACAGTTAAGGCGACTGTATGCGGAGTATGGTTTCCAAAGATACAATAAAGGAAAAGAACAAAATAGAATAAAATCGAGGCCCTGGTTGGTAGGTATGATAAAAAATGAACACACTGAAATGTATTTTAGCGGCAAAACGATTTGTATTGTGCACAATATTAATAAGTAAATTTTTCACGAGGTGACTGACCAATTAGTAATTGATCTATAGATCCACAATAAACACATGCACATGCTAAAATACAATTAGCACATCCAGCAAAATATCCAGATAAAGTTAAAAGGTAACCAAAACTTCAATTTATATAATATATTTTTTAATAAAACGTATCTCAAAAAACTCACCTACAATCTTTTCTTTCTGGCGCGCCCCCACAGTAGTCAAATTCAAATAATTAATTTGACTGTCGATGCTATCTGTACATGTAGGTGTCTTTGTCTGTTTGTCTGTCCGTACATCAGCGAAAGTGTACAATGCGTCGTTTGTCACTATCGCTCTCGTTTGTGTAAGCTTTTGTGTAATTATTTGTCGGGTAAGATAAAGGCTGTGAGAAATGAATAGGCATGGGTGTTTATGACGTTTACATATTTTATTTTATCTATGGCATGTCCCAGGCAAACGAGCCCAATGGCCACATGCTAGAAAGTGGGCTTGAGGCCTTTTGGACATGCAATCTCAAGATTTAGTGGTGGTATGACCTTGAGTAAGGTCCGTCCGGATGGCTACTGTACAGTCAACGTCATATACCTAGTTGGTAGCATCCAAAGTAGCCAAATAGTACGTTACACGTCATTATTACCGTAGTAACAAGGGCGTGTAACGAACTATTTGGCTACTTTGGATGCTACAAAACTATATGACGCTGACTGTACCACCATCTTGTCCTTTAACCTACCGCCAAGCAGCAGTGTTCGCGTTGCTGAGTTTCGGTGTGGGATACCGTACAACCGGTGAAATTAGAGGCATTATATCTTAGTCCTCAGGGTTGCCAATACATATGGGGTAGGGCATGCAATATCGCAAGATTTTCAATCCCGGTATTGAGTTTCGATATTGAAATCCCAATACCGGAATACCGGTATTAATTCCGGGATTGGGTTTTTTATTATTTCAGGTTATAAAATGCCCCACGCATGCTGATTTTGAATAGATAGGTAAATAAAAAAAAAAACAACATTTGCCATTCGTGTTTTTAATTACAAATAAAAAATAGCCTTTTAATCACAGTTTCAATCACTCCTTGTTTTCTTATATGATACGAGTTGTCTAACAATTCAATAATTTAATAATAAGACAATTTAAAAATTATTACAATCCAAAATCCAAACCACCAGCAGTTTTTAAAATATTATGACATATTTTACATTTTGCGGAAGAACCATCGACGGCACGAAGAAAGTGGTTCCATATTTTTGTAGCTGTTCTTTTGTTAGCGAACTCTGTGTATTGCATCTCTCCTTTCTTTTTTGAAGTAGACCTAAAAATATATTTTATAAATATCATTTCGTTCAAAAAAACATTTTACTTGTGAAATATTATGGTGGAATATAAAATATATCTTTGCTCCTATCCTATCGATGCTACTTGTATGGTTTAGAAAAGTTTTATTGGTAAAGTGTAACAGATTTGATTGATACTACCAATTTAGCGCAGCTGTCTTTATTTAATTAGTTTTATTTTTATTTTAGCCTAAAATTATAATCGTCAAACTCAATTTTGACAGGTCTAAAACGTATGTGGTTATCCTGGAATTCCTTCGGAAACATTTTGTTACGAAATTTACGAATTACCGAATAGGTAGGTACTACATAAGTTTTAGATCTGTTAAAATTGTGTTTGACGATTATAATTTTAGGTTAAAATACTTAAAATTAAAGAAATCTGCGCGGGGAGCCGCTGGATGCAAGCGGCTCAAGACCGTGACTTGTGGCGCTCTTTGGGGGAGGCCTTTGTCCAGCAGTGGACGCCCCCGGGCTGATGATGATGATGATGAAAGAAATCTGCGCTGAATTGGCCCCACTTTATATGGGAAAATTAGGAAAAATGCGAGCGTTCCTAATAATCTGCCACCACTGTACGTCTAAATATGATGCAAAATTAGTTATAATAGTACTTACTTACATTGTTCCCGCGTCGCTTGCGTCTACACTACACACTACACGTGCGTCGTGCACTAACACTCCCGATAACAATATTTGAGCGACTGCGCAGGGTAGCAGGGTGAACCTGTGAGTTTGCATACCTTATCCGAACGACAAAGATAGGCATAGCCGGACAATACAGAGAGAGAGAGGTAAATACAGGAAGGTTCTCGGGTACAACACATTCCTTTGTCTAACAACTAATTTACTACCTGCTCGAGGTCTCAAATGGCAAGTATGGCAACGCAAAAGCTTATTTTAAATAAAACAAAGGTACATTTTTGTCTTCAATCAATACCGGAATTACGATATTGAAACGCTCAATCCCGGAATTGAAATATCGGAAAAAATCGTCCGAGATCCCGGAATTACGAGATTCCGGAATACCGGGATGCATGCCCTAATATGGGGTCTTAAGGATTCCAGTCTTGAAATTGTGGTCTTGAGAACTGATCCCACTTACCATCAGGTGGCCTGTGAGATCTGGTGCCTTCTCATTGTCATCAAAAAAAAATTGCTGCGTTATGTATTTTGGCCTTTATTCTATAATGTCATCGTCATCATCATCATGTCAGCCGAAAGACGTCCACTGCTGGACATAGGCCTCCCCCAAGGCTTTCCACTCAGACCGGTCTTGTGCTTTTCGCATCCACCGCGGTCCCGCGATCCTGCCGAGGTCGTCACTCCATCTTGTTGGAGGCCTACCTACACCTCGTCTTCCGGTCCGCGGACGCCACTCCAGAACCTTCTGACCCCATCGGCCATCAGTCCTGCGAGCAATGTGCCCCGCCCACTGCCACTTCAGTTTAGCTATTCTTAGGGCTATGTCGGTAACCTTAGTTCTACTGCGGATATCATCATTTCTGATTCTATCACGCAGAGAAACCCCGAACATAGCCCTCTCCATAGCCCTCTGAGTGACTTTGAGCTTCCTTATGAGGCCCTATATACTGTATTGCCCGTCTATAATGTATTAAGAGTATTTTGCTACGATATCGTAAACCATTATTAACCTTATAATAGTTTTTATGTCCTTACAGTAAGAGCTGTCACTTCGTCAACAGTTTCATTATATTATAATAAACCGTCTTAACCCTCAGGATTTGCAAGGCATATGCAATCGAGATTTCAAATAACCATTAACCACCATGAAGCCTATATGAGTATCTCGTTTGCCTTCCTAACGCCATAAAAAAACTAGAAGCTGCTTAACAATGACTAAGTACCTACTTGTACGAATATTAGCAACGGCTACTCTGCCTTAGAAAAGAAAAAAACAGTATAATACTATAAAGTCCATATGCACATAATGCCTTTTTGCTTTGGTCGTCAGCACGTAGGTACGTCGTCCAAATATATAGGCAGTATAAGATTAGGAGGTCCATATTCACTTAATGCCTTTTTACTTCAGGCGGCACCTACTAAACAATTACCTCATAGTGAAAATGCGTGGGCGCAGCTGGACACGTGCTGGTTTGTTTCACTTCGTTAGAGCATGGCTTCTGACTTTTTGTGCAAAAGTTATGATAAATGCAGAACGGTGAGTAATAACTTGGCCTGAGAAACGCACAGCTGTAATAAAGTAAGTTTTAACCGCCAACAAAAAAAGAGGGGTGTTCAAAGTTGAACGTAGGTATCTATGTATATGTATCTGCCTGTAGGAAACACTTTTACTATTTCGTTTTTTTCCTAAAGCTTTTTGATGGAGCTATTTAAATTGAATGCATAGTTTGATTGTTTTACGTGGCTAACCTAACCTAGGTTTAATTTAATTTATAGGCGATATTAAAAAAATAAGTCTTTTATCAAAACATTGCATTCAGAACTATAAAACTACGAGATTTTATCATTCGGAGTTATGACTCTTCGGAATTATGTATCATCGTAGTTTCTTAAACGGATGGACCGATTTAAACTCTATTTCTTTTAAAACAAGAGCCAAACTAACCGAAATAATCAAAGTGACTAATTATTTAGCTTACAAGTGATTTCTGTTACAATATAAACGCATAGTAAAACGGTTGCGGCGCGTGCTCTTGCGCACGATGATTCACGACGGTCAAGGCGCCGTCTCGCTCTGACCGGATCACTTATCTCGGTGACCTAATGACTTCTAGTGTTTTCACAAGCATCTTATATGTTCGAGTGCGTTTTTAATCATTGGCGTACTATCACTGCGTGTACCATAATGTACCCTAAAGCCTAGGACTAAGAGCCACTTAAAAAAACAAGTTGACTGAATTTTAAGTCTTCTGGATTCGAAACTGATAGTTCCATGCATTTTGAAACAATATTTTCTTGCTGCAAGTGGCTATTTAAAGTTATGTTATTGAGCTTACATTTGTAATGATTGGATCGGTGTTAGTTTTAAGTATTATTGTATTTTATTATGGGAAAAAATAACCTTCTGCTGGAGTTTCTTGCGGCGCTTCTTCTCCGCAATGATGGTCTTGTCCGAAGCGCTGGTAGATTCACTCTATATTACCGACGTGTAAAAGAGCTCCCATGTGGCCAATTTGATTTTTTTTAATATGGAGCACAAACTATTCAGGCAATTTTTTTTATGTATCAAACTCGTACTTTTGATAAATAAAAAAAAAACCGGCCAAGTGCGAGTCGGACTCGCGCACGTAGGGTTCCGTACAACTATACATCTAAATAAATGTTTTTCTTTATTCTTTATTATATTGGAGTTGATTGAATGAAAGGTAAAATGCGGTTTACGATTTATAACGTATTAAAAAAAAACTAATTATTAGATCTCGTTCAAACCAATTTTCGGTGGAAGTTTGCATGGTAATGTACATCATATATTATTTTTACATTTATCATTCCCTTATTTTAGAAGTTACGGGGGGGGGGGCACACATTTTTCCACTTTGGAAGCGTCTCTCGCGCAAACTATTCACTTTAGAAAAAAATTATAATAGAAACCTCAATATCATTTTTGAATACCTATCCATAGATACCCCACACGTATGAGTTTGATGAAAAAAAAATTTTTGAGTTTCAGTTCTAAGTATGGGGAACCCCAAAAATTTATTGTTTTTTTTCTATTTTTGTATGAAAATCTTAATGCGGTTCACCGAATACATCTACTTACCAAGTTTCCACAGTATAGCTCTTATAGTTACGGAATAAAGTGGCTGTGACATACGGACGGACAGACGGACAGACATGACGAATCTATAAGGGTTCCGTTTTTTGCCATTTGGCTACGGAACCCTAAAAAACAATAGTTAGCAAAATTACCAGATATTTATTCCGGTAGGTATAGATCGAGATTTTTCAAGGGTAATATAAAATAATAATACTAATAGAATTATTTCAAATCAGGATCCTATTAACACTCCTATTGACTAATAGATAGATTGCATAATACATAGAAAACGTTCGAACCCTTTACCTAATCAAATAATATACTTCTCTACCCAATTCTTTACAACTCAGCGTTTTCTCCCCAATCCGGTACCCACACCAATTTACATGTGTCCAAACAGCCGTGCTTAGCCACGTTTAAATGGACAAACAGACGGATTGTCGAGTCCGTACATAAAACAATTACTCCTCGTTTGCCACTTACGCCAGTTTACTGTGCAATTAGAGCTTAACCTGCGAGACTGGAGCAAGCCACAAGCGTTGAGCCTTTATTAAGACACAGTCGGCAAGTCACGTGAATGGTCCCAGGTTGTCAGCTGTTGTACAGTTCATACTCGTACTCCATTATTCATAAACGCACAATAAACCTATTTTGGTCAAAGTTTTATTTTCAATCGATATTTATAAGACACGTTTATGAACAAGAGGGTTAATCCGGAGCTTACGAGATGCCTTATTATTAGGTGAAAGGTTTGTACGTTTTCTATATTTTATGCAATAAAGTACGTATAAATATAGTTAGGAGTGTCGAAAGATTCCCGACATGTAGAATCCGAATTTCAGTTTCTCAATCGTTTTTTACGATCTTATTCGAATATTATAATAAGAAGCTAATAGTTAATATACTTTTGATTTTAAAGTAAGAGTTTGAAGCGCCATTGATGCTAAGAAACAATTATCAATTATTTAAACGTCACGTCCCCACGTCCAAGTTCGGGCAGTCTTTAATATTGTTAACTTGTTTTTTTTGCCAACTAACTGCCACGCAGTTTAGCATAATCTTCATGTGAAATCTCGTCGTTAATCTCAAATTAAATAAGAAATCCTTCTTAAAGTGCCAACTGGCTGTATAACAGCCAGCCTCTAGTCTCTCATAACTTATATTCCACAAATCCAAGTGTGAAAAACGGTAGCAGTAGTTCCCATGCCCCGCCCACAGGTTCGGTGCATACAGTTACGTTTGTTGACTGCCTGCGTTAGCGCAGGGAACGGCCAATCGGCGGGCAATTTCTCTTTGTTACAGCTTAAGTACGGTAACGGACGAATTTTAATTTTTTAAGAATTAAAATGTTGAGATGCGCGGGAAAACCACAATTAGTAGTTGCTGTGGTTCTTTAAACATAATATTATGTAAGAACATGTAGCTCTATGTGGACTATACAGTGTGTCCCTGAATAAAGTGCACTAACGAAAAAGGATGAAACTAGATTCAAAATCACCAAAAAAAAAATGGTGTTGATTCGGAGTCTTGGATATTTTCTATAAATTTTAGCATCTAGTACCCATTGTACACAAGCCTAGACCTAAGTTGGGGACTAGGTGGTCCCCCGATGTTCATTCTTAGTATTTAGTATCAAAACACAATCTTACTCGTATAAGCTCTAGACTAACGATAGAGCTAACAGATGTTATGCGGCAAGTAAGCAAGCAAAATGGTGATAGCGAAAGACACTACAACCATCCACAAAAGCTAGACACTAGCACTAGCGGTTAGCCTACTAAGCTTGCGGTTCTGGTTTCAATCCCCGATAAGTGCAAATATTTACGTGATATGCTATATATATTAAATTATGTTTATTTACAGGCTAGATCAATTTCAGATATGTGTTTAATTTTATTCATAGTGATATTATCTATTTTATAAAACCTTAATCGAAAAGAGATTTCTAATACTGCTTTGACCTTCACCAGCAAAGCGATATCAAATCGAGATAAAAACTACAAAAGAAACCTTGTGATGTTACACAGAATGATCCAAGAAAAACAAGCACGCGACAATCTCTACTAAGAAACTGAGTCACCCTGTATTTACATACATGTCACGTATCGAATCGGATAGTTCCATTGTTTACACTCAAGATCAATGACAATTGGTCACAGCGTAACCAAATTTGTACGGACAGTGATCCGATGTCATTGCTTTCGATTGTAGCTATATTGTACGGGTTTTCGTCGTTAGATGTTCAGTGCCAAGAAGTTATAATTGAGCCCGATTTGTGTGAACATTGGGTTACCGGGCGTGGACTAGGTTAATGTATGGCATATATTATGTGACGATTAGCTTAGATGGTGGAAAACTATGTTTCTATTGGTTTGAGTTCTAATTGTCTTGGCAATTACATTTTGCGTAGGAGGGGAAAATTGCGACTAGGAGACATATAAATGTACCGGAAAATTGTCTCAGTATGTTTTGTAAGTTATCATGCAGTCCGAAGGTACCTTATAGGATCACTCACGTGTCTGTCTGTCCGTTCGACTCTCACAGCCAATTTGCTCTGAAACTACAGGATCGATAAATTGTTTGGTACACATATTATGTGACGATTAGCTTAGATGGTGGAAAACTATGTTTCTATTGTACTTTTTCGAATCAAATCGGAGAAATACTGGAAAAGGGCCGAATCTTAAGTACCCGAAACCTACGTGCGTGCGTGACTCGATGTATGAATGTGGAAGAAGCGAAAGACATTTGTCAGGATCGTAGCAGGTGGAAAGAAGTCGTCTCTGCCTACCCCTCTGGGAAACAGGCGTGATTTTATGTATGTATGTATGTATGGTACACATATGTAAGTCGGTGAATTAAAGACGGATATGTAACGTCAATAAATGAATTTAAGTATTAGTAGAATGTCAACTATATATTGTTTATAATTTTAAGGTAAAATATAGAAAAACTGCAGAAAATAGCTTACCTTTACAGGAAATTCTACAGAAAGGCTTTGATATTTTAAGAAACAGGATATTTCTCAAAACGTACGGAACTCTCCACGCGAGTCAAAGTCGCATTTTTTTAAAATGATAATAAATATATATCAGGGGACAATTTAACACCAATTGACCTAGTCCCAAACTAGGCTCTAGGCTTGTACTATGGGTACTCGACAATGATATAAATACTTATATAGAGAAATATATACTTAAATACATAGAAAACATCTATGACTCAGCGCGTTGTCGAAATATACTTACATACCTCTTTTTTGGACAGCGCTTCTCATGTTTTTCTATCCTATTTTCGACATTATCATTGTCAATCGTAAATCTGTATTTCCTTGATCTGTGCCAAGATAGTTTAGAGAAGAATTGTTAAAAACATCTCTTTCTCTTTCTCTCTTATCCCATTACTCCTCCGCGGAAGGCCAATAATAAATCTTTCCAGGCTTGTCTATTTTGGGCCAAGTCGGTAAACTCCTTCCGTTTCACGCCTTGAAATCGAATCAATCGTGTACCATATGCGTGTGTTAGTTAACTGATCAATTTAATATACACAACAAAATCACCTAAACAACGTATCATCTTTAATATAAAAAATATATCAGGTGGCAATGTTAAACCAATTGACCTAGTCCCAAACTAAGCTCTAGGCTTGTGCTATGGGTACTAGACAACGATATAAATACTTACATAGAGAAATATATACTTAAATACATAGGTGGTCTGTGTGCTCGTTAACCATTTAAAAAAAAAACGATGCCCATTCTTAACATTTAAACCACACCATAAACTACATTTTACACCAGGCTTTTCTATATTAAAACCCTTACTAAAATTAATTATAAATAAAAACACTGTAACTAGCGACATCTTAAGCAATACTTTTAATTAGCGTAGTTAATAGAGACCCTAGCAACGAAGCTGGCGGTCTGAGGTTCGATTCCCATTAAAGGCATATTTTTTGTAAAAAAAACTCGACCATAATTTTTCAGTATCTTGAATGTTGTCTATGTATTTGAATGTTTTTCGATCGAGGATGTTTATCGTTGCTAAGCACCCTAGTATAAAGTCCAAATTGGGCACTAAAGGGTTGCCTTATGGCATTAAATTTGCCATTTGTCCGTTGTAACACTGACACCGATACAATATCTCCTCAATAAAACAATGACTTCTTTAATTAACTCCTCGTGCGCACGCGCAAGACTTACGCAAGGATCCACGCGAATAAATCCCAACTTTCTCCGGCCGTTGCCCAAGCCGAGAGTAAAAAGTTTACGCAACCATAAAGTAACCCTAAACTTATCACATAGAGTACAATTAAACTAGATAGCACGGTCTAGTACGAATAATAATTCTAGTTCTAGAATAATTCTAGTACGAATCGAACTCGAGTTCCGAGGGTTCCGCGAGGGTTTTTTTTACCCGACTGCTGAGGACGGTAATGTGTTTCTCAGTCTATAGATTATGTATGTTTGTTCCTTTGTGGCGCTCTAAAAACTAAACGCATGGACCGCTTTTGATGATTCTTGTGGCAATCGATTTGTCTTAATCTTGTGAATATCGCTAGATATATTACAGTAATTAAAATTCAATAATTGGTGGCAGATAGACGCCATATTGTAAAAAACAAAAAAAAAACAAGTCGTCGTACTATGTCAATATGTTCAATATGTTTTTTTTTTGTGGCAAAAGCAAGGCATGGTAAGTGGAAACTGTGACCCATAGACATTCGCATTCAAAGACTGCAAGCCTAAGACTGCAAATGCGTTGCCAACCCTGAGGACTAAGATGGAATGCCACTATGCTAGTCATTACACCGGCCGTCTTATCCCCAAACCGGAACACAACAATGCGAACACTGCTGTTTGGAGGTAGGATAATGGATAAGATGGTGGTAGCGATCCGGACCCTGCAAAGATCCTACCATCCGCAAAAGATCTTTTTATCATTTTTTTCATTTTAAACCATAATTTAGGATTTAAAACTATTTAAAGTTGCTTAGCACAACAGTCGGGTTTTTGAAAGCTTGCTTTTTGTTGTTATTGTATGCAATATTGTTAGTCTAATAAACAACTGTTTTTTATTTACACACCCAAACGGGACATACCCGCTCTTTTAAGTTAACAGAAGCCTTATCTTTAACACTTTTGTGATTTTTTGTGAAGACCGAAAAATAAGAAAGTTATGTTTGTCGACGCGTTAGCTTAGTAGTGACCTGCCTACGAAGCAAGCGGTCCCGGGTTCGATTCCCGGTATGGGCGAGTATTTGTTTCAGAGTCTTGGATGTTTTCTACGTATTTAAGTGTTTATCTTTATTTAAGTATGTATTGAACGATAACGTTGTCTAGTACCTACAGTACAAAACTAGAGCTTAGTTTAGGACTGGGACAATTAGCATGAGATTGCCCCCTGATATTTATTTATCTTCCGTTCCCGGTTCTGTGTTTTTATTATTTGTTACGGTACCCTAAACAGAGCACTGAAACTAAAAAGCCATTATCGATCCTAAAGTTACGGTCGTAAATTCTTTTTCAAGTTGACAGGGCTGGTACGGTGCACGAGACAATGTGGAAGATTAGATTCTTGCTAATTTATTGCAACTTTATCGGTTTGCAATTTGTTTGGTGGCAACATTTATGTAGCTTTTATTGGAGTGTATTTACGGCTTATAATATTAAAAACTCAATGCGTCTATTGGGAGTTCTATTTTACTTTTAACACCATACATTGCTTTTGTCATGTTATCCCATCGTCAACGTTACTATAGCGCTTATTTACTTGACGATAATGGCGGCCAGAGTTAACACACAACCGATCCGTAGTCACACCAATTGGCCACACTGGTGTGACTATGGTTCATTTTATTTATCCGTAGTCACACCAAGACCGAATTTGCGTCTGTTTCTCTTTCAAAACCAAACTCAACATAGTCAACGGAGCTCCGGTTACGCGGAGCTCCTATTTCTGGGTTGTTCTGGCCCTCCGGGCCTGATATAAAAACGAACCTAACCTAAACCTTCCTCCTATTTATGTGTTCGTGTGACTACGGATAAATAAAATGAACCATAGTCACACCAGTGTGGCCAATTGGTGTGACTACGGATCCGTTACTAGTTAACATTACGATAACATGTCAAAAGCAATATGGCTTACCCGAGTAGAACAAAACCTCATTGAAGTGAGAGTTAGGGACTCTTTCTCGAAAAGTTATTCCGTTTTATTATTCATTTTATTTAAACAAATTGATCAACAATTTACCAGAACGACACCTCGCGTCATTCGCACGAAGCAAACATTGGATACAAACAAAGATCTACATACACATTCGATTTAACAGTGACGATAAATTTAAATCGTCTCGCTCGCACCGCATCCTCGTCAAATCCAAAAAGGAACAACTCCCTTATCAACGAAGCAACTTGATACTATTTACATTTGGGCAGTGGCGGCCCGTCAGGCGTTAAGATCCATGTAAAATTCAACAGTTGCTGCTGACAGATGAACATGTCTTCGGACTTGTTCGCGTGTGAATGTGGGATGCAAGTGTCTTCGGATACAATTGGTACTGAGCCTGGTATTCTGTACATGTTCAGTGGTCAAATACAACCAGGACAGCTAGCATATGTTTTTTGCGACTTGTTTGTCGTTTGAATGTCCTATTTTAACTCGTGTATAATAATCGTAACCTTAAACGAGCTGATGACTCGATAGCATAGTTGGTAGTGACCCTGCCTACGAAGCTAGAGGTCCCGGGTTCGATTCCCGATATGGGTAAGTATTTGTATGATGAGCACGAGTATTTGTTTATGACTTTTCGATATTTTCTATGTATTCAAGTATTTATTTCTCTATGTTAGTATTTATATCGTTGTCTAGTACCTATAGTACAAGCCTAAAGCTTAGTTTGGCACTAGGTCAATTTGTATGGGATAGTCACATCATATTTTTAATAATCGAGCTAAGGAATAGAGGACGAATGTTATAATAGTTATTATTACACCCCAGCTTTACCCTCTTAAGCATAAACGCGCAACAGCTAAAGTAGGCTTGAAATATGATTTTGTCGTTGAAAGAAAAATAATAATTTAACTAAAACAGGTTTATCATAAGTTTATGAATAAGGGGATAATTTTTATGCATAATTCGGCGTCTTTGTGTGTACGTCACCTGTGTCTCGTGTCTTTCGAGTTTCTTACGCCGGTTCTTCTCGGGGCAAAGGTTTTATTTTTCGAACCGGTGGTAATGCTTTTTGACATTCATAGGTGCATTATATTATGCCTAAATTGAAGAATAAAGAACTTTGACTTTGACTTTGACTTTGACTTTACACGTTTGTTTTTAAATCATCCGCCATTACTGGGGCTTTATCTTACTTAACATTCATAACGTTGATAATGTAGCATTTCTAAAGCAATTAGGTTTAAGCGATGATAATAGAGGCTTAAGGTCTATTATGAATGACGTAAAATAAATATCGGGAGTGTGTTTTTAACATAGTGTTAATGCATTTGCAGGGCATGATATATTATTGTACTATGTTGTTTGTTTTTAATAAATAAATAATAATAATATATATAATTTAATAAATATCTTTTTTTTTTTTTTTTTTTTTATTTTTCCTTGTTTACTACAATCTGTCTCCTTCGTGGGACATTCAGAAGTATGTTGGTTAGTGCTATCGCTGTCTCGCTCGGTATGTGACCTGTGTCACATCCTCATTGTTTAAACAGTAGTTATATTTACTGTGATTGGATTAAGTCTTGAGGAATTCTGCGCTTTAGTCGTCGCGCTTTGTTGTGATTCTCCATTAGTGATCGAGCCAGAGTATTTGGGTGTTGTTCGATTCGTACTTTATAGGACTTGGTATGGCGTGCGATTTCTTGCTTCACAAAGGGCATTCGTAGGTCATGGTGTAGTAGTTCGTTGGGTACAAACCAGGGCGCGTTGGTTATCATACGCAGAGCTTTATTTTGAAACCTCTGTATGATTTCTATGTTTGAGTGAGATGCTGTACCCCATAATTGGATCCCGTACGTCCAGATGGGCTTCAGTATTGCCTTGTATAAGAGTATTTTGTTTTCGAGAGATAGCTGAGACTTTCGCCCTAGGAGCCAGTAAAGTTTTCGTGTTTGGATACCAAGTTGTTTCCTTTTAGTGAAAATATGTTTTTGCCAGGTAAGTCTTTTGTCTAGATGCAATCCAAGATATCTCACATGATCTGCTTGTGGGACTTCGATGTTGTTTAGTGTGACTGGAGGGCAGGATCCTCTTCTTAAAGTAAACGTAACATTGACTGATTTAGTTTCATTGGCTTTCATCCGCCACTTTTTCATCCAGTCTGATATGTCATTTAGTCCTTCTTGGAGTATTTGTGAGGCAATATTTGGGTCACTATGTGAAGCTAGTATGGCGGTATCGTCAGCAAAGGTCCCAGTAATTAGTGATTCGGATGTCGGCAAGTCTGCAGTGAACAGTAAGTAGAGTATGGGACCCAGTACGCTACCTTGTGGCACTCCTGCCTGTATGGGACAAAGATCAGATAGTGCTTCCCCATTTTGTACTATAAAGTGGCGCTGTTGTAAAAATGATTTTAATATTCCGTATAAGTGATCTGGTAGGGCGTTTTTTAATTTAAAAAGCAGACCTGCATGCCATACGCGGTCAAACGCTTGAGATATGTCCAAAAATGCACTGGTACAGTAAGTCTTTGCTTCCAGTGATTCCATGATCTTATTGGCTAGTCTGTGCACTTGGTCGACAGTGGCATGTTTAATGCGGAACCCAAACTGATGGTCAGGAATTAGTGCTTTTTCTTTGAGTATAGGAAGAATTTGTTGTAGCAGTAGAGATTCAAATATTTTGGATGGGATGGGTAGCAGGCTTATGGGTCTATATGATTTTGCTTCTTCTGGTTGTTTGTCTGGTTTCAGTAGCATTATAATTTGCGCAACCTTCCACTCCCGGGGAAAGAACTGCAGTCTCATCATGGCGTTAAATAATGACGTCAGAAAAGTTATGCCAGATTCTGGTAGTTCTTGTAATATGCGGTTTGTAATAAGGTCGTATCCTGGTGACTTTTTTGGGTCCGATTTTTTTATGATTCGGGCAACTTCTGTCTTTGTAAATTTTAAGGGCACTTCCTCCGTATTTTTAGGAGTATTCAAGTAGTCAGTAATTTCTGCAGCATCTACTGGAGAGCCTTCATATGGGTGAGGAATAAAGACTTTTGAGAGATGTACTGAGAAGGTTTCGGCTTTCTCTTGGTCCGTCCGAGCCCAGGAACCATCAGATTTTCGTATAGGAGGAGAAACACTAACAGGCCGTTTCAGTCTTCTGGTGGCTTTCCATAATGAGTAATCTGAGGAAGCAGTAGCATCCAGGCCAGCGAGATAGTTATGAAATCCGTCATTACGATCCTTTTCTAAAATGTGTTTCAGCTGTCTGTTGATGTGATTGAGTTGTTTTTTCACACCAGGGTCCCTGCTTTGATGCCATTGCTTTCTTATTCTCCTTTTTTGGATTATTTTATCTAATATATGTTTCGCTACATAGTTATCCGTGCTTCTCTGTGGTGGTGGTGGGGTTGAAGACCACGCTGCATCCTGCACGCTGTTGTTGAAGCACAGGACAGCTTCTGTTATTTCGTCTTCAGTTTTTAGACTAACTGGTTCCTGCAATGCTTTATCGATGAGCTCTCGAAATAGTGGCCAGTTAGTTTTTTTGTTATGCAGAACGCATTTTTTGGGGCATTCTTGGGCGGTGGTGTGTAGTTCTACTATGATGGGAGAGTGGTCTGAGGATAGATCCCAGCAACTCCGACACGATATATTGTTATTTACGATTCCTTTGCTGACACAGAAATCGATAACATCCGGGATTTTACTTTTGTCTGTTGGCCAGTAAGTGGGTTGACCAGACGATATCACGTTCATATTTCTTGTTTGGATGCATTTAAAGAGTTCTCGCCCTCTGGGTAGAACAAGCCTAGAACCCCAGAACGTGTGCTTGGCATTATAGTCGCCTCCCGCAATAAATCTTTCTCCAAGGGATTGAAAAAAGTCATTAAACTCCGTTTCCTTGATAGTAAATCTCGGCGGACAGTAGAGGGCCGATACTGTAATGTCACTGGTCCAGTCTGTTATTACGACGTTTGTTGCTTGGAGGTAGTTTTTACAGTAGTCTTGTAGTACATGATGCTTCATGTTAGACCTGATGAGTACAGCGGATCCTCCATGCGCTTTGTTGTCAGGGTGGTTAGTGTAGTACATATTGTATCCAGGTATCCTGAAGTAGCTTTTGGATGTGAAGTGAGTTTCTGAGATTAGTAAAACATCTATGAGGTGAATTTTAAGGAATATTTTTAACTCTTCCGAGTGATTTGACAAGCCATTAGCATTCCATACACCAAGTTTTAGTGCTGTGAATGTAATGACATTTTTGAGATTAGATCGGTTAACGTTTGGGTCATAACTAGCATTTGGTTCATCAGGGCAACAAGTGTCTCTGTAATGGCTTTGAATTCGTTGGTTTTTTGGTTGTTATCTTCGACGTTAGCGGTTTGCGTCGTAGGTTGTTTGGGGGGTTCTTTTGTGACTGATGCATACGATTTTCCATTATTCGTTGTTTTATTTGTAGGTGCTCGTTCAACACTCATAAGTCTTCTTTTGTGTTGGGTGGTTGGGGGAGGATATCGGACTTTCAACAACTCCTTGTAGATTGTACAGCCTTTGTAGTTAGCTGGGTGGTTTCCCTCGCATAGGACGCATTTAACCTGGTTTGATCTTTCTTTCCGTGGGCAATATGAAGTGTGATGCGAACCTGCGCATTTGACACATCTAGCCTTTCTATTGCAGAACTTTTGTGTGTGATTATAATCTTGGCAATTAGTGCATTGAGGGATTACTCGCTTAGGTCTGGGTGCTTCAAACACTGTGCGACAGTGTAGTAAAGATTTTACGCTATATATGTCTTTATTATTTTCACGGGATTCTAGTTCGATGTTCCACATCGGTAACGCCTGTTTTGTTCTTGAGTTTAGGATGTTCCAGACATTTGTTACTTTATGGCCAAGCTCCTCAATAGCTTTTTTTATTTCTTCTTTATCTGTCGATGCGTGTAAATTTTTGAGCACCACTCTAAAGCTGCGATCTTGTTTAGGCTGGTAACTGAAAAATTCTGTGTCTTTGGCTTTCAGTTCTTTGTAAATAGTGGAGTATGATTCTGCTGTTTTCGGTTGTATTTTAACTCTGTCGCTTCTTAGTACTTTCATTTCATACTCTCCTTTTGCAACTTCTTCTAATAGTTTTTGTAAAGGTTGTATATTTTTGACGCCGTCAATAAACAGTGGTGGGGGTCTTATATATTTTGGGGCTTGTATTTCAGGTTTATCTGCTTGCTCTACATCGTCGAGCCCTGTGAAACTGTTGGATGTTGGTACTGCTGGTGCTGCTAGCCAGTAAGTCAATTTTGTTTGTTTTTGGCTACGCATTGTTGCGTCTGGACTGGATCTTTGCCTTTTGCCATAGTGCACTTCTGTGAACTGTTCTACGGGTTCTCTATCTGTTTCATCTGATAGATCAATGGTCACTTTGTCTTGATTAGTTGTTCCGCTAAAGGAACTTGATCTTGGCCGATTCATAAACATTCCTTTGTGGAAGAGTTGTTGAGTCAACGTTTTTGAGTTGTTCTTATCTAATTTTAGCATATTTTCAGAGGTATTTAAATTGTACATTGTGTTCCCACGAGTGAGGACGATTTAAAGGTCGCTACCTGGGGTGACGCCTATTCCCAGGAGAAGGCAAATACAACAGTGGTTGCCCGTTCCACTGAGGTTGGCGTTAGATACTGATTTCCCATCAGTCACACATCCTCTCGGCACGTTGCCCACCTTAGGATTGGGGTTATTTTTTTTGTTTTATTTTTTTCTTTGTAGCGAGGTTGTCTTCCTCGGAGGCCAGACAATTAAGCCAAGCCTCGTAGGTGTTTCGAAATTCATAGGCCATTTCCGGCCTTTGATTGGTCGAGTATTCGAGTTAGTAGACCGCCGCTCGATACTCGGCGTTGTTGCTCGTTTAGCACCACCCACCCACCACCAATAAATATCTAAAATAATAATAATAGTACATTGTGCATCAAGGGTAGTATGAAGGGAATTACTAACGAGAGTGTTAGAAGCCCGACGCCGAAGGCGGAGGGCTTTTAATGACTCGAGTTAGTAATCCCCTTACTGCCTGTGATACACACAATGGTTTTCATCACATTTGCGAGGAAAAAAACAAAGAGAAAACACTTTAACTCTGCAAAATATAAAGAAATAACTTTTGACGGACGGGAACGTAAATGGAAACGATATTTTTTTTGTGACCACAGATACTGCGTTTAGTTTCGACCTGGATTCGAGCCAGATTTAGCCAATTTGATAAAAAGGTATAATTACTAAAATTAATGATAAATGTTGATATAAACTTGAAATAGGTATAAAAATAATGAAGTTTAATGAAGCATATAGGTTTTGTGTAATGTAAGTTAGTCTATAGCTAATTTTTAAAGATGAAATTAGAAACCGATTTAATTTTTGGCTGAAAATTAAACCTCCTTAGTCAGAAATTATGTACGAAAGAGTTGCAAATTTTAAAAAGAAAGTCATTACTCCCTAGGGATGACAAACTCGCCATAATTCCCGCGGGAACAATTTAGGCCATTGTCCTTCTGTATACAGGCATGGAATAACACCATTTACGAGCAAGTGTGATGAAATAATAATTTAAACCATTGTATACAATTAATATTTTTAATATTTTGCCTATGTTGCTAGCGGTCTTGGGTTTGATAGGTAAATATTTGTAAGCAAGTTTGTGTGCAAGTATTTGTTCCTGAATCTTTAATGTTTTCTATGTATATGTGTATATAGTATGTATTTCTTAATATGTATTTTTATCGTTATTTGGTGCCCATGTACCATCCTAGAGCTTAGTATTTAAATGAACATTGTTGGATACGGACACCCTTGAACGACTGATTAGCGTTGCAAATATTTGATACAGTTTAAATACCCACAACTCGTTTTAAGTGAAAATAATTCTCAAAATCAATTAAGTTCGTTTCTTTTGTACCAAAACCTTTGACTGTTAAACGAAAAAGCATAACTCCTTCGGTGCCGAAGGCTCGATAAGGGGATAAGAACGTATGGAAGTTTAGGGGCATGGCAGTGAATTATTATATCTCAATTGGGTACCTCTCACTTTGCTCCAGTTTTGACTCATTACCGATTTACTTGAATGCTTAAATTGTATTTTAAGGAGGTTTTACCGTTCGTTTTAGACCGGCTGAGTGACAAGTGGGTAATTTCCAGGGCAAAAACTGGCAACTTTGAGATATATGGAAAGGTTTTTTTATATTGACAAGTTCTTGATTATCAGATTTGGAAACGGAAACATAATACGGTTAAGATTAATATGTATGTAAGATTGCAGAAAGTTTCTACAAATATCCGTAGATTGTGAGCTTACGGTTAATTATTATAGGATATACGTACCTTCACGCCTGTAATCCCAGACTGTGGTAGGCTAGAGAATTACTCATAACTCTAAAAACTTGTTGATAATTATGTAACCACACTTTGCACATAGCATATTTTGTATCATTGAGTCTGGCAAATGAAACATGAGAATGAAAAAATGGCAACACTGTAGTGTTACCTTTTTTCTTAGATTGATTTGAAAGGGACGACACTACAGTGTTGCCACTTTTTCGTTCTCATGTTTCATTTGCCAGACTCTAGTAGTTTAATCTATACATACAAAATGCTTTGTCATGAATGACTGACTGACTGACGGATCAACGCACAACCTAAACCGCTGATCGTAGAGACCTGAAACTTGGAGGGTGTGTTCTTTGTATGACGTAAGCATCCGATAACAAAGGATTTTCGAAAATTCTACTCCTAAGGGGGTGAAAAAGAGGGGCAAAGTTTGTATGGGACAACGTGATTCCTTCGTCCAAGCTACTTCAATTTTCGCATGAACATTCTTTAACAGAATTGATGGAAGACGTGTTTCATATTTTATTGAAATTCATCCCCTAAGGTGGTGAAAAAGGGGTAGAAAGTTATTTTGGAGGTTATTTGCTTCGAAGTTGATATCATAACTCCTTACTGCTTTTGATTTTGTTTTTTTTTTATTTTGACACATGTTTAAAAACCCAATCCGAGAGTAAAAGGATTTCCCGAAAATCGACCCCCAACTATATGGAGTGAATCTTCTAGCGCTTCGGACAAAGACTAACACTGCGGAGAAAAAGCGCCGCAAGAATCTCCAGTTACAGTTATAAAACATTACTACGTGCATGTATTATAAGTGGTGTTCAATATTACTATTTTGATTATATTGTATTGTATAATAGAATACTTCTCGATTACTAGTAACTTAAACAGACTAATTACAAATGTAAACGATACAACTACATCGTTCAAACCGTATCATAGTAGCCCACACAAGCCTTAATCTGTTCCGGAAATACCAACAACTCGAATGGAACCTATTTGAAATTCCTCTCTCGGACTCGAACCTAGATCTCCGCGCCTTACGGACTTCCTCACGCACCCTTTGCCGCGCCGGCGCCGCTATTTTTACAAAAAACATACAATCTTTATCTTAGAGGGTGCAAGGGATACTACGCTTTATGGTGAGGAGAGAAGGTTGAAGGTGGGTGGGAGTGTGGTACGAGCTTAAGCGGAAGCGGCATGGCCTCTAGTTAAAGTGCTTTTTTAAGTTATAAGCGGAGTGCGATTATAATATTATAGTCAACGCTTAGAAGCTCCAGTGCAATTACTTTCAGCCCATTTTTTTTCTTAGTGTTGTTAACGTTATCGCAGAGCTTTAAATTCGCTATCAAGTGAATAAGAGCTACCATAAATTCAACAACATGATTACTATACAAAAGCAAGGTGGGCTTAATAAAAATGGATGGAATAGAGACGCTTTTCGTCAAAGTTAAAGTCAAAGTCAGTGATTTATTCGTAAACATAGGTAAAACTGGTTACATAGGTAGAGAGAAATACTGGTATCACTACGTTTTGCCAGGTGGCGTACGAAAATCATTAAAATAAGTCCATGAATCACACAAACTCTCGTTTGTGTGATTCATGGACCTATAAACATAAACATTAAGAAATAAAAACAATCAAAATTTACAAAAATGTCAGATTAATCTATTTTAACACTAGGACAAAATAAAGAAATGGCAAATTGCCGTCTAAATACTATTAATAGATGATTTTCAACTGCCTAGGGTAGAAGTATCGGTTTTGGTCATCTTTACACCGCTTTTGGCTAGTCCACGTTTTAACTATGTAATATGTAAAGAAATATGAAATTACAATTAAAACTTTATAATAATCAATTCCGTCTTACCTATTTATGAATATTATTTTTAATTTTACAGTATCTTTAATACTCATTTCAAACTTAAGTGGCTAAAAAGGGTACAGTGGCCACAAACGGTACTTTTACCCTATTTATAGCTATCATACTCGTTTCGTGTTTGATAGAGCACTAGTTAGTACTAGAGCTTAAACATTAAAGCAATTCAGCATTCCTGTTTCATTCATTATTTGCAGTCAAATGCAATACTTTGCGAAAGTAAAAAAAGTACGCCATTGGAGTAGGTAGGTTTAAATTTTAGTTTGTTGTCGGGTTGTTTATTGTTGTTGGTACGTTTATTTATACAGCTCTTAAGCCTTTTAGGTTTTGGGTAAAGTTGGTTATAGTCGCATTAGATTGTATAAGAGCAAGTTAGAGAGAGTACAAAACGAAATATTGTTTTTAGACCTATCACTCCGTAACTGGTTTTCGTTATAGATTTGCCTGAAAAATAACATCAGTATTGTTCATTTCAGTTCAGTTGTTCAGTTATTTATTCAATTAACAATATACAGCGTGTGTATTCCATACGATCCTAAATTTTAACATACGATAGATTTAAGCAGTATTAAGGGGTACAGTAATAAATTTTAACAAATACTTTCAATAATTAAGGGTAAGAATATTTTTTAAGTTTTCCCGGCCAGCAATGTACCTAATGCAAATGTTGAGTTGACAAATTTGAAGGGCGGTTTGGTTTAATTTAAGTTAAATTTGAAAAAAAATCTTTGTTAACAGCCGTGTCGTGATTAATGTGAATATTTCTAATTTTATTACACTTTTATTAAATTGCTTATGTAGACGACTTGGTATTTGAATACATTGCGTGCCGAATTAATGTATGAAAAAAATTATGTTTTCTTTTGTTAACTTAATGTTAATTAGGGTCTCATCTAACTGCCCTTAAAATATAGGGTCGTATGGAATACACACGCTGTATACATTGTGTTAAAACAAATAACTTACTTAGGTAGACACGTAACAATTTCTGCCAATACGATATAACAGTTTTTAATACGTCGGTACAATTCTTCAATTCAATTACGAGATTTCTGTCGACTTAAGTTAGTAAGATTCTCGCCTTAGGGCAGTTACAGAACAGCGTTTTTTTATTTATTTTTTGTTTGCTCGTAAACGCGCAAAATTTCCACACGTGCATCTCGCAAGAGCGTAGGCGCGCTTATAAGGCCGTTGACGCGCAAGCCACGAATATGACACACTAATTCAAGTGAACACGCTAGGTTAACCGCGTATATATTACGCGCGTTAGACTTATTGAAGCGCGAAATGTAACGCCCATGTCAAAACGAGCTTAAAATACGCAGAAAAAACGCTATACTGAAACCGCTCTAAGCTCATCCCTTGCGCGAATCGTCACCGTCGCACGCGCACACAAGGAAGTGACGTCACGGCGCGCCCCGCCTGCGCCCGACTGCTCCAGTTCACCCAATGTCTGGGTCAATGAACGAAGGTTCCGTAGGTGCCAACTTATTGGTAATATCGCAACAATATTGTTTGAGTTTAGAAGCAAAAACTACTTTCAAACAAGCGAGGACAATAGCGTAGTTGAAAAACCAGCTTAGTGCGAGTCGGAATCACATGAAAGATTCCGTACCATAGATGTTTTCATTTGTTTTTATTTTTATTTTTTCTTGTTATAGCGGCAATATATTTTTCATATCACCTACTCGGAAAGGGGACTTTTCTTCCCTGCTAGGAGGGATCAAAGTGGCACTTTTCTGTTCAAGGACATTTTGTTGCCAAACTTGATAATTGTTGTTAAGTGCGATAATTTCCTGTTGTTAAATTTGATAATTTCAGCATTTCTAGAATGTGTGAATAATTAAATTTGTTTCATCACTAAGATCTTTTATTTTCCTCATAGGTGATATGAAAAGCAGTATGTGTCACACGGTAGCAAAATTATTTCCACCTTGGGCTTTAGCACTTGAATCCCTCACTACGCTCAGGATTCTATTTTAGAATCCCTCGCTACGCTCGGGATTCAATTGTAGAATCCTTCGCTTCGTTCAGGATTCAATGTACGCCCTCGCCTTAAATATGTCATTTTGCTCCCTTGTGACACAATCTACTATTTCATCACACTTGCTCGTAAATGTTGTTATTCCATGCCTGTATACAGAAGGACAATGACCTAAATTGTTCCCGCGGGAATTATGGCGAGTTGGTCATCCCTAGGGAGTAATGACTTTCTTTTTAAAATTTGTAACTCTTTCGTACATCATTTCTGACTAAGGAGGTTTAATTTTCAGCCAAAAATTAAATCGGTTTCTAATTTCATCTTTAAAAATTAGCTATAGACTAACTTACATTACACAAAACCTATACGCTTCATTAAACTTCATTATTTTTATACCTATCTCAAGTTTATATCAACATTTATCATTAATTTTAGTAATTATACATTTTTATCAAATTGGCTAAATCTGGCTCGAATCCAGGTCGAAACTAAACGCAGTTATTATCTGTGGTAGAGGTCACAAAAAAATATCGTTTCCATTTACGTTCCCGTTCGTCAAAAGTTATTTCTTTATATTTTGCAGAGTTAAAGTATTTTCTCTTTGTTTTTTTTCCTCGCAAATGTGATGAAAACCATTGTGTGTATCACAGGCAGTAAGGGGATTACTAACTCGAGTCAACTAACACTCTCGTTAGTAATTCCCTTCATACTACCCTTGATACACAATGTACTATTAATAAATAGACTGTGTAAAAAAATAACTGACTTCCATAATAACAGGTCGACAGTTAAATGTTCTCATGAACCTACGTACGGTTCACATGATACAGCACACTGTCATATAGATGGACGGTCTGCGCAGACTTAGTAAGAGGATCAGTTGGTACCATTCGGTACGGAATGCTAAAAAAGAACAAAATAAGTTGATAATAATTACCAAAATAGTCATCTTAGGTACACTATGAAATTTCAGTTCTCTCTCATCACATCACGCTGGTAAAAAGAAAGCTAAGTATTTAATAAAATCCTAACTTTTTACCTATATATTTTGTATTGTATCTAAAATCGAGGTCTCGTTTCCTAAAGACATTATTTATATTTAAAAAAATCCCTATGCATACATGATTCTTAGCTTAGCTTAGCTTAGAATTGTGTTTATATTGCCTGAATGGATATAACACAATCCTAGGTGTTCAGGTTTCGTCCAAAAGCGGGCGCCACACGACGCGCGGCCGAAAAGAAAGATCTTTGAACAACGCCGCTGATTTTAATGCTATTCGATACGGGTCCAGGCGGTTTTAAAGGGGTCGTCAACCTTTGGGTTATTTTTTCTTTATTAAATACTTAGATTTTACCCGCTACAGCGTCCGCGTAGAAGTCGTTTACTGCTTTTCTTTTGGGTATTGTCCGATTATCTGGTATAGAGAATACCCTATGTCCTACTCCGGGATACAACGCGCGAGTTGGTTTGTTAATGAACTACTATTCAATCGCCAACACTTTATGCTGCTTATGTTCCTTAATAAATAAAAATATATAACACATGTTCCAGAAAAACTAACAATTAACAAGTGATATTAAAGTAAATTTACTAACACACAAAACATGCAAGAAAAATAAACAATATCACTTCACAGTGCATAAGTACCGTCACATTAGCGAAATAACAATTGTAATCCATCAGCTTACTTACGTACTTAAAGCTGCTGATTCATCATTACCATTAAATGGCAATAAAATCATACACAACGACAGCGAATACGCTTAAAACAATCATCATTAAGTATTACAAAATGACCTTTATCATTAGCAATTATCGAAATGAAAAGGTTGCCGATCCAATAATCGGTGATATATCACAAAAATCTGCCATCATCATACTGAGAAGCGGGTATTGCAACATGACGCCGCGTGCGTCTTGTAATGCCTTCGTTTAAGGAAGATGTAAACAAGGCAAAGGTTAGGTATTATTGGTATCATTATACCTTTATGAATGGTAGCTTTCCATCATACGCAATGAACATGTTATTTAACGTAACCAGGTTAAGATGTCCAACTGATGATCACAGTCATATCACAGGGCTTCCTTCTTTACTGCGGAGTAAAAAAAAATCGAAGCGCTAGTAGGTTCACTCCATATTCTTCTTATCAGCATAATGTAATGATGAACAAGATGAGTCGTGAGTGTTGTTCCTTTGCTCGGTTTTAGGTTTTAATTGCTGTTTACGTATGTGGTGGTATATATTAGTATATTTTATTACCTATGTATGTATTTTATTACAGCAAATACTATTACTTTTTAATGTCTGATTTTGGATGTATGTACTTTTTTTTTGTTATTTTGTAAATTTGCCTATCCTCTTGCATTGTCCTTGCTTATTCTACTCCAAGGTTAACTGGAAGAGATCCCATATAGGATAAGTTCGCCTATGTACATTATCTATAGTGATGAAAAGTGTTTTGTAATTGTTTATGTGCAATAAAGAGTTTACATACATACATACAAGGATGTATACTCGTTTACTTCGGAACTATTATGCATTTTCCATGAATTTTCATGTCGTCCTTAAGTCACTCCGTATTACTGATATGAAAACAATTTGATGCAGTATGTAAGTTAATTATATAAGTAAATTATTTGACAGACAAGCATCATTTAACGTATATATATAACAAAATAGGTCAGATAGATAAAAAATCTTAAAAATACCTCAGATTTAATATTACCAATCGGCAATCGGCAAACAGTCTTCTAGCCTCGTTAATCTACAAGTAATTAGAGATATAAAACTCATTCATAACTGACTGACTTACAGATTGACTGACTGGCAGACAAAACAGAGCCTGAATTGCCTAGCCTTGAAGTTCGGAGCAAATATTTTTTGTGTATCCTTGAAGTGAACTACGGAATTATTTTTTGAAAATTGACCTCTAGCAGAAAGAAATGAGAGGACTAGAGGGAAACTAATTCTTTGCGTACAAATTCATGGGCATCCGGTTTTAGTACTTAGGCACTTTTAAACTTCATTTATTGCACATCTTGTGTTTTATGCACACAGCAGGGTTCTACTTGCGCAGGAGACGCATACATAATCCCTCGGTTTTCCAAAAAACTGGAAATTTTATCAATTTCCGGGAAAAAAACCGGGCGCTCAGGCCGTCCGGTTTTTATTACACGTTGTTAATTTTGTAAAGTCTAATTAAAAAAGGATTAACAATTCATGAGCCCTCGGGGGTCCTTTAATTAAATACGCGAAGTTTATTTATTGTACACAGGTGAAGGAAAATGTTTGTGACCACTTACTTTGATGTGGACAGCGGAAAAAAGAGCTTATACTTAATGTAATATAAAAAAGTGGAACTAAGGATGAAAATAAATTGTTAATTAAGTCATTGGATTGTTAAAGGTAAATTCATTACAGTTTCATACAACTTTTTTTAGTAAACAATAAACAGCTTAATTTTGGCCCTTCAAATTATACGTATTCAACTTTATCATTAAATTATTTTAAAAGAGCATCAAAAGCTGCATTCAATTTAACTAAACCTTGAATTATAACTTTAGACAAGAAGAATGATTAAAAAACAAATTGCCGAGTCCATCCATCACACACACGACAGGTCAAATACAATTGGATACACAAAAACACAATTTAATTCCAATTCAATTATCAACTGAAACGAAATAATTAATCGAAATTAAAACAGCAAAAAATAAAATACAAAAATAACTAATCGTGTGAACGCTATAAAATTAATTCCGTCAAAAACCGTTTTTGTCCGGAACGTAACGAAACAATGCGTATCGCGGAGGGCAAACGATGTCGTTAAAATATTTTTAATATATTTACAATTCCAACTACCATTGTAAGGAATTAACTATAGTTAAATAATTTACACAATCAATCAAACCACCCTTATTACTAAGAAATAAGGTTGAAAATTGAAAAACGCAAGTGCACCGGTAAGATGCAAGAAGTTAACTTACGACTCGATGCATATTTATGCCAATTCGCGTATTTTTCACTAAATAGGTGATTGTTGGTATTAAGCTATTATGGACTCTGTACACAGACGGTAGAGTTTGATTTTGATTAATGGGACATAGTGCGTTTTGTACATAAATACAAAAATAAATGATATAAAGAATGATTTGAGTACAGTGAACGATGAAAAAAAGAACTCTTAGTCCACCAGCACTTCCAAATAAAAAACTTCTGGGGCCCCAGCCAAGACGCAAACTAAAGTGCTACTAAAGTTTTTTTTAGTCAAACACCCAAAATGTTTGGGATGACGGTTGAACACGTACTTTATCGTAACGCACGGGAATGTCAGCACATACGTTCTGAGCAATTGAAAAATGTTAGAAGCGTTTACATCTTGGCTAGACTATTAAGTTAAATTATTAATACAGAAATATAGGTATTAGAAGTAAGAATCAACTAAACAACAATGAATACTGGAATGTTTAGTTGTAAACAGAATTAGAGGCATACACTTTCCTACACTGCTTTAACTATCGCGGTTATCATTCAAAATACTAAAGATCTAATTAGGTCCTAACCGTTTAATCAACTTGAAAAAAACCCGTGTTTTAATCTTTTGTTAAACTATTTTTATTTTCCCGGCTCTATTTACTGCACATACTTTTTATCACAAAGTACATTCCCAATTTTGCCTACAACTGTACATCGATGGATACATCGCACCATTAAAACAAATGTATGTCAGTAAATTAACAAAAAAACGCATTGGAAAGCAAATGCAGGAATACCTATCTACAGAATATTTCCTTTTTGCTGGTGATAATTTATTGCCTTGTTCATCGCTCCTGGCAGGTAAGGGGTTAATGTAGAACAAATGGAATACCTTTTTTTCTTTTATAGTGGTTGCTAGCACCAAGGCCTATTAAACACGGTCTTGGTTTGATAAAAATATTATGAACGCGGGATTTTGTACCCTACACACAATCTATGTTTAAAAAAGGACTATGTCCGCATCCACGTATCTTTAAAGATATTAAAGATGTTATAGAGGACCAGAAAACAAACTTGAACTTTCTCTCCAATCTAATGCAATCTATTTTCTATCTAAGATATTTTGACGACAATTTGAGTGGCGGGGCGTGCCTTCGTGAATTGGAAACCCTATACTGTACCCGTGGTTTGTTATTGATACATTTTGATGAATCAATTTTCAAGAACTTGGCAGTAAAAAATAATAATAATGAAAGGTCGCATTGATTTTTGAATTCCTGTTTTTAGTTTGTAGATAAATTATCTGTGCATACGGTATATAGGTAACTGGCTCTTAGAATTCTCGTGTTTAGAATTTCATTAGAATGCTCGGGAATGCGTCGCGTTCTAACTTTGGCCCTCGAACCTTCAGATGCTTCATTATGTGACAGTTGCATAAAACAACTATTACCTCACTGTAGTATCTATCATACTAATGTATGTAATAAAAATTACCTTAGTAATCTGTGTTTACTCAAACCAAACAGCAATATCCGTACTTTTTAATAAAGCTTAAACGTTAATACCAACATTACAAAATCTCTATCACGAAACCCAAATGAAGAAATCCAAACCAACTTAAACGTGCATCTATTACTCCATAAGCTACCGGCCTGTCCACAATATTGTTAATCTCACATCTAACACAATATTGAAAAGAGATAAATCTATTTCTCTTCGATCTGTTAAATTTAACTACCTGTTTAAATTATTAACGTCATAACTGTACCATTCTTACACAATCAAAACACAGCTCTATTTTTTGACAGTCAAGGTGTAGTTTTGTTTATTGTGAAAGGTGTTAAGTGAAATCTAAGTATGATATCTGAAGTCGGAGTAATAAACTTGGCTAGTACGCATGTGTGTAGATTTAAGAGATATTTATCGCTGCGCCGGCGGCTGCAACCGGGTTTAAGGCGCGTTCACATTATGAAGGATTAAGTTAATGATACTGACAGTAATCATTAAACGTGGAAATATTATTTTAAGTGACTTATAAGTCATTTACATATTTTAGCTACTGGATACCACTGTCTGGATCTTGGATAGTGCTAAATTATTTTTTTAGGTTAGAATCCTGGTATTCGATCTTAGTCCTAAGGGTTAGAACGCACGAGCTCGACAACTCCCGACGTATCCCAGAATTATGAAGTAGCATCTCACTTCATCTTCTTGTTTTCTATATCATGACTCGTTGGCCTAGTTGTTAGTGCCTGCCTCTACAAAGCTAGAGATCCTCGGTTCGATTCACAGTATAGGCATATAATTATGTGATGGGCGCGAGGATATTTCCTAACGGTCATACCTAGTCAGTTAATGACGACTAACAGACAAATCCATATACAAACCGCGGACAGATAAGGCTTACTTCGGATAAAAATGTAACCCAAAGTAAACCTATCTATCCGCGGTTTGAATATAGGGTTCGGCCATAAGTCGTTCCTTAGGACGATGATTCTAAGTCCTATATTAATAAACTGATCTCAATCCTAACGCTCGTCTCGAGATGCGTCAAGAATGACAGTGTTCTATGGTTTGGCGTTTACTTTGACGTATCTTGTGACGGGCCTCACAGTCAAGATGTTTATTAATACGGCCCTAAACGATGGTATGCCTTGGATGTTTTCTATATATTAAAGTATGTAAGTATTTCGCCATATTAGTACGGTATACGGCATTGGGTCGTTGGACCCATTTCAAATGTGCTAGAAACTGACAATAACATTGTATTAGAGATGCCAAGTCATTAGCAAATGATACGATACAAAATTATGGGTGTAAAATATCAGATTAACTTTGGACATAAGTTAGGTCACAAACTTAAGTCTTTGACTGTACACGCCTAGCTCATAGTCATGGGCTAAGTCATTTTGAGTAAGGGACCCAATTAATTAATTTAAACAACATGAAATACGGGGTTCGGACTTTAAACTAACCCTTGTGATGTTACTCTCCTCCGTTGTGTACAACTCACTAGAGCTGTCAGCAATGCTTCGTTCTGTTTCAACGAGTAACATAGCCCACTTAACACTATATCTCTGAATCGTAATAGATCACTGTTTATTGATCTTATTGCGTTAGATTTTAAATTGGAAGACTAATTGAATAGAGTAAGGTATCACTAGAGATATCTGTTACAACCTGGACATCTGTTCTACAGGACAAAAACGTTATCGAATTGCTTTTAACTCCGTCGCCATTACTGTCAAGTAAATAATATTGAAAATACGATAAAATGTTAAAGGCAATATGGTATTACCGAGTAGAATAGGGGCTCAGTAAGGCTAGCACATGTTGGCTTTACTCGCTAGTCGCTCAGTGCGTCTTTGTCGTTATAGACTAGATAGAAAGGGAGATCCGAGCGACAACAAGTCGTGAACATCATATTTTCTTCTCCACTAAAACACTCTTTAGGTTGGAGTGGAGTGAAAACAACCAATTATATCATCCAACACACACACCTAAGGTAAAGAAAATCTGATAAGACATTAATACTTCGCTTCGCTTGAATGGAAACGTGCCCTAAAATCAATATAGAGACTTTTTTTTATCCTAAAGTGAAAATGTAGGTAGCCTCGATAAACATCAATGCTAATTGTAAATAATGTTGATACCATAACTTTTAAATCCATATTTAAACGACAAATAACAGTAGATACAAACAAAGTTATCATTACAAAACACAATAAAAACAACTGTTACCGTTGCGACCTTACTCTAACAATCCGAGAAACTACAAAAAAACGACTTTCATTACATCTCCATCGCACCTGTGCGCCATATGTCACTAAAATGCCAACTCCTGCGCATCCCATACGATCTACAGCCTCCCGCCATCTTGGAAAATACGATCTGCGCAAAAATCAATGTGGTAGCGAATTTTCAATCACCCATATACCCGCTAGCGTCATTTATGGCAAAATTTAGCCACATGTGAAACCAAATAAGGTAGCTTGTTTTTACCGTACGGCCGACCCGTTCTTTCTTCACGTTGTCATATAAGGCTATCTCTGTCGTGAGACGTCATCGAACGGTAGCTTCTATGATAGAAATTAAAGGACGCGCCATTAAAGTTGCTTATGGGAGTATATGACTTTTTGTGATTGAGGTTATTTGATTTGTATCGTGTTGTATTCTCAATATGAATGTGTTAATAAGCTCTAAATTGAGACTATTTTTCCATCATTAACAGTTTGATAATAATGTACAAAAAAGCGAGCAGGTCATAATATTCATTAGTAGGTAACAAGTTCTGCCCATGGTTTCTTACGCATAAAGTTTTTTAGACTTACTTGTTCATGTCCAGAAAATATAATAGGAAATCAATAAAAAGGGGAAGATAATTACCCTTGAAGGGATTAGTTCGCCATTGTACATGTTATTTTGAGTTTTTGTACGTACTTATTATTGGTTTATGTGGAATAAAGAGTTTACAGACATACATACATACCCTTCTCCTTGAATCTCCCTCTCCATTGCAACTAATAATAATTACAGATTTTATTATTGGTATATGAGAGAATTTCTGTATTATGGGAAGAGAAAACATGGTTGCAGCGCTCAAACACTTCTGTAGTATAAAAAAAACCTAAATTTTACATACAAGGAAAGGTACCCAACTGTCCGACTCCGATTTTGTCGATTTTGATATATGTTAGAGAGTAGTTTAAAATAACAGATACGTATTTTTTGTTGGCGGCGTAAACTCAACCTATTGGGAGAAATTTACCTCCAAAGTAGGTACTGAAAAGTGACTAAACCCTCTAACTTATACATTTAGAGTTTTTTTTTATTGCAAGTTTCATAGTGGTTTGATCATAAATGTTTAAGAATATGAAAAAATAATGAGCACGTGCTTTGTTAAATCGGCTAAAACTCATATTTACTTAATAAGAAATACGCTTCAAAGATCATCGAAGATACACTTTCTTTGGTATTTAAAAAAAAATATTCTATCTAACTCGCACTTGCTAAGTTTTAAAAGACACGAAAAGGAAATTTTCTTTCTTTCCAAAACCCCAATCAATCGCGTGAATTAGCGGCGCTTTGCGTGTCGATTCTTTTCATCGATTACCGAGTCGATATTTATCGACGCGACGCGACTTATTGCCGATGATCGTACGATAACGAGCGAATTTGTAACTGTTTGTTTTTCGACTTATAATGGATCCGATTTTCGCCCGAGTCTCAGCAGGTCTTTTCAATTTGGAAAACAGAAAAAGAATCACGCTGTAACAAATGCGAAAGTTGGTGAGTTAGTATGTTTGTTTACTCCTTCAACTAAACAAAGCGAATTAAAGGGGTCTATATTGTCTGCGATAATTATTTTTATAGCTATTTTAATAAGTATTTTTTGGTAATTAATCGCTTTTTTTTTCAGGATATATAAAACAAACCTAACCTAACCTAGTTTTATCTACACGTTACGTATTTAAGAAATTCTGAGAACGGTTGCATCGTTATACAAACTATGACTTAATAACTATGAAACAAATACTTTATACCAAACAAAAATATGGGAAGCAACGGGCTAACGAAATAGAGGCCCTATTCGTAAAAGTAAGATAAATTTGCACGGCAATATGGTTTAGGAAATGGAAGCAAGATAGAATAAAAAAATTGGAAAAGAGCCGCTGATTAAATTTGACATTAGAAAAGAATACAATAAAAATTGTTTATTCGGTGATAAATTTAGGAAAAAAAAAAATTGAAAAAAAGGATAATACAAACTTAGAGTATTAAATCCAAAATGATCACCAAAAAGGCCACCCAGCATGGCGTCAGGGTTACTAGACTTGACGCTTTTCAGGGCCACCGTACTGAAGAAAACTACAAACTAACGGCATTATTAATAATATCCAAAATACATTATAAAATGTACTAACCATAAATAAAAAAAATTAAACCGCTTAGCACGATAGCCATCTTGTTTTAGCAATTTGTTTGACACAAACCGGCATTATAATATTTTAATAACAACATTTTGCATAATCTTCCATAACGCCGTCGCTCATATTTTCGCGAAAGCACCGCATTTTTCAAATGCAAATTCAACTGACGAAATCTCGTACAAGATGTTAAAATTTAAAAATATTAGCGTGAAACAATTTACTTTATGGGGCTACCTATCGCGCAATCTATAACAATGTACCAGAAGATCATTTCTACAAAACCGAAAGAAAATCAACTTAACAGTGTAAAAAATAAGGCTGACGTTAGAATCAAAAGAAAAATTCCAAGAATCCAAAAACAAATTAACAAGTTAATTCGATAAAAACACGAGTCTAATCCACCATCTTAAGCATCACAACACAAGATCCATTTTCCATAGGAATCATTTTTCGAGATGATAAAGTATCGTGGCCGTGACTGAAGTGATAAGAAGCAGATTAATTACTGAGATGAATCTTCGGACAAGTTGACGGACTGGTCGCCCGATAACGGTTATGTTAACACCCGACCTTAGTCTTTAAAAAGATGTATCCGCGGTTTAAGGAAAATAGGTTTTAACGCTTTGAATTAAGAGCCTTGTCAGGTGTCATAGTTAATTTGAATTATATTTAAACGTTTCGCAGGAATTATAACTCTAGGTCAAAGCTATAGAATATAATATAATATAATCCAGGGCCAATGACTCGATGTGTAGTCAATATTATTATGTAAATAAAGAGCTTTGGCACTTAAGGTGTTAGCAGACAAGTTAATTTTGTTGATTAGCATTTCAAAGATTTTGGTTTGATAAGAGCTAACCTCTAAATGAGTGTTTAGCTACCGTAAAGAATGATTTTTATTTGAATTCGTTTAAAACAATTTAGAAAACGTTAATTACTTTTTATCGTTCCGTACCTAAATGGTACCAACGGGACCCTATTACTAAGCCTCCGCTGTCCGTCCGTCTGTCTGTCAATCTGGCTTTATCTCATGAACCGTAATAAGTACACAGTTGAATTTTTTTGTGTGTTTATATATAACAATTTAAAAATGTATTAAATGAAAAATAATAATAAAAAATGCGTCATAAAAATAAAATTTTTATAGCGTTATATTTAAAAATAAATAATTAAAATTAAAACAAATTACAAATTAAATGAGGCATAAAAGAATGGTACGGAACCCCACGTAAGCGAGTCCGGCTCGCACTTGGCCGGTTTTTTGATACAATCATATTCTACCTTTAAAAGTTTTGACAGGAATAGGTTAAACTAATTTACTAGACAACCGTGACGCATGTTTATTCACGCGTGAGTAAGAGAGTAATATATTTTGCACCAAAACCAAATGGGAACACGTAGGATTTCTATAACAAACTCGCCATTCTAGAAAAGGCCAAATTCCTTTATTTTCATTGCCTTTTGCCAATAAACACGGTAAATTAACCACTACATTATAATTGAAAGCTGCAGCTGCGTAACACCGACTCGTAAACAGACAGACAGACGGACAGAGCTCGTTACATGCTAATGGCAACGGCGGCTAACTCAATAAATAACAGGATCAATACTCATTTTAATAAGTTGAGGCTTTTTTAGTTAATTTACTGTACGTACATCCTGATGCATGGTGATTTCTTTACATGAACAACTTTTTCTCTATGTAAAAGACGTGGAGAAAAAGTTGGAACTTTGTCGGTAGTACTTACTTAACCGTGAGTATGAAATTATCTTTGAAGAGATGGGCCATTTCAGGTACACTTTTATCCGGATCTTTTGAGCATACACTGGCGTACAAGCATTCCATCTTAGTCATCAGGGTTGGCAACACATTTGAAGACTTAACAATGCAAATGTCTATGAATCACAGATACCATTTATCATCAGGTGGCATATGCGCTCTTTTGCCTTCTCAATGCCATAAAAAAAGAAAATAAATCCCTCTTACACAGCAGCTGAGTAGCAGTCGTATGTGTAAGCCTCCTTGCGATGATTTACCTTCACCATAGAAGCATAGCGTGTACTTGAGCTATAAAAACAGCGGTACATGGCGAGAGCTGGTGTTCGAAGTTAGTTCTTCGATCATATGTCGATACTCGATACCCTAGGCCTCCAATGCTTGAGGAAACAACTTGTATTTTTAGACCTATGCACCTGGCGTTCCATATTCTCTGCCTACCCAATGGGAGACAGGCGTGAAGGTATGATGATGATGACGACCAATGCTTCAAACGCTGGTCAGCAGTACTCTATCCTAACTACACCACCACTGGCTTTCCGGGACACTGCAGGTTCATTCAACAAACATCAGACGATGCATTTGGCCTAGTTGGTAGAGACTTGCCTGCGAAGCTACCGGACCGGGTTTCGATTCTAAGTATTTGTGATAAGCAAGTATCTGTTCCCTAATCTTGGAAGATTACTATGTAATTTGACTGTGTATTTTTCTACATTATAATGTTTGTCGTTGTGTAGGCATTGTACAAGATAATTTAAGATACAAAGAATGGTAGATCACCTAATGTCACCTGATGTGAAGTGATCACCGCTGCCCATGTAGGCCTGCAACAGCACGAGGGGCAGGGTTAACGGCTTTTGAGAAAGAGTATGCTCATCTCTTGAAGATCCCTAAGACGTAGAATCCAAGCATAGGTCAACTTATGCAGTCAAGAAGATATATAGTTCTAGCTTATAAGATATTGAGCCCTTTTCTATTGGTTTATTAATAGCCAAGAGCCATACCTTTTTTATTGACTTTCAACAATAACTTTGTTAAATCGGCTATTAAAAAAGCTGCCACTTAATAGCCAACAAAGCACGCTGCTCACGTACCCAAGAATAATCGTACAAATTTAAATATCTCACGTTTTATTATATTTATTTACAGACCAAGTGCAATAAAACTTGAAACTCATGCAAAAACTGACACCGAAACGCTCTCAGGGTAATTTGGAATTTATTCGACGAGTACAGGTGGAAAGTGGGGTGCGGGGGTCCACTGTTGAACGACACGGTACGGCAAGAAAGAAAATTAGTTTGACGTTCATGAAAAGATAAATCATCGAGATATACAGGTACATACATTTTAAATGACTCAAAAAATGTATTTGTGGTGTATTGTTTTCATATCAGGTTTTTTTTGTTAGTATACGAAAAAAGTCCTCAGCTTGTAAGTGTATTCAAAATGTCTTAAAAACGGGAGTTTTATTAGTCTTTGTGTTGGCATTATATTGTAAGCATTAAGGTAAAGAAAATGCAGTCACTGAACTTAAAAAAGTGAAAAACAAGCTAGAGCGCTGTTTGGAGCAAAATTGGCAACGTGATCCAATTCCCGGTTACCTATTCTCGTTAATGGTTCGGCAGATTTTATTTTTCCAGGTTTTACAACAAATATTTTTTGACATAAAATAAAAGTTAAAAGTCGTCTATAATGGGAACAGTCCCACTCGCGCGGTGACAACGCTGCAACAAATTGTCGGGACTCACGGCACGTTATTGATGGCGAGGGTGACCATTATCCCGTCCGCTGAGGGACATGTGCTAAAAAATAATATATCAACACTATTTACATAAGAAATTATGTGTTTGATAGACAACGTAGTAAGTATTTAATTAATCTTAAGGATAACATCAAAGTAATATTGAATACACACGATTAACAAACTATTTTTAAAGCTATGATTAACTCAATACATCCTGTATTTAAGTATAATTTGTTTTAAAATAAGCACAGTACAGACTATGACGAGGAAGATACTTTAGAAAAATTAAATTAAAGCAATAATGTTACTTTTAATAAACAACATAATTAAATGATTCAAATTAAAAATTCAAATTAATGTTATATTATATTATTATCAAAAATAAATCTTTAATCCTTATACCTCAAATTATAAAAACGTAATCCTTTCATTAATTAAATTTAAATAATTTTAAGAAAAAGTTAAAATATTTAAAAAAAAAATACACTGCTTACATGTATTACGAAATAATTTTTTCTTACTCTGTCTTTTGCGCGCAACTCGGTCCGTGTAAATATGTTTATCATTGCACTCTACAAGAGACTTAATGAAAACAAAAAGCCCTAGATTTCCTTTGACAAAACCCTTTCTGAAAAACAAAAACAAGAAACCGTTTCGTGTAAAAATAATTTCTAAACAAACCTCAATACCGAACGCTTTCCTAACTAATCGTTTTATCCCAACGTGAAATAGAATTTCTCTATTACCGAAGCACCTAGGATTCCCACAATCGATCCGCGGCACAACAAAGACGTCGGCGCCAAGGCGATAATCTGCGCGCGCACGCCGCCATCTTGAATATCACGAGAACAAAATGGCGGCGCATGAAAGGACGATTACGTGTGATTAGCTTGTTTACTTAGTGTTTGTGGATAGAGTAATTAATTTGTTGTTGATTGTTGTTGATTTACGATTGTTTTAGTGCTTAAATAAATTGTATACGTTGATTATAATACTTTGATATTATGTTTGAAAATTGGTCTATTAGAGGAATTAATTAACGCTCTGCGGGTTAGGATAGAACACATATCTGGGATCCTAGTTAAAAAGTGTATAAGGGTGAGTATCCACCAGAGCTGTGCGAGATATCTGAGTGGTGTGCAATAAAAAAATCCACCAATAGGAATCCTGCTCTGAGCGAGGCTTAGAAAATGAAGAATTCCTATTAGTGCATTTTTCCTCGCACACCTTTGTCGAACGATAATTCATCTTAGAATTCAAGTGAAAAAGGATGTAAATTTTACTCGGGTCCCAGAAATGCAGATCTATATATAAAAACCGTTGTCATTATCTTTAGGATCAGTGTAAATTACATAGCAATATAGGAAAAAAGGATCAGATTTGGCTTTCTGTCTGTCTGGTGACTCTCAAGAATCGGGATTAATGAAGAAAATAGACACAAAGGGCCGTATTAATAAACTCAGCTTGACCGTAAGGCCCGTCACAAGATACGTCAAAGTAAACGCTAAACCATAGAACATTGCGGGTATAGGACCTTGTGCAGGGTCCCTCCGGATCGCTACCACCATCTTCTTCATTAACCTACCGCCAAACAGCAGTATTCGCATTGTTGTGTTCCGGTTTGGGGATAAGACAACCAGTGTAATGACTAGCATAGAGACATTCCATCTTAGTCCTCAGGGTTGGCAACGCATTTGCAGTCTTGTGAATGCGAATGTCTATGGATCACAGTTTCCACTTGCCATCACGTGGCCTGTGTGCTCGTTTGCCTTCTCCATGAAAAAAAGAAACTGTCATTTTTGACCCATCTCGAGACGAACATTAGAGTTGAGAACTTGAGATCATTTCATTAATACGGGCCTTAAAGTTATGAAATATCCTCAATCAAATTAACTAAGAAAGTTTAAATACCACATTTTTTCTCTCAAAACATATTTTTAAGGATGCCTTCAATTCATAATTATAAGTAATATTCCAAAATCCATACTCATGCTGACTGCACACCGTAAATCTCAAGTGACGTCTCCATTACAACGTAAGTTGCGCACGAGTTACAGATCTTTAGTTACCGACTGTCATCACACGGGATTGCTTTCAACGTTTAAATATTGTTCAAGCGCTGACTTATTTTACTGATAAATTATTACAGTCGGCAGATTTTTTAAAGGCATGGAGTCGACAAACAATTCTGCCACCTGATGGTAAATGTGATCTGAGACCCAAACACATTTGCAATCTCCAAGCTACGATCTCAAGACTGCAATCTTAAGACTTTAAACACGGGCAAACCGTTAAATGACAATGTTATAAAAATATCGGTGAGGAGTTTTATAAGTAATAAGACTATTGAAACAATTGATTTCATAGGCGGGTCAATAGACACATGAGACTTGTGGGGTGAAAATAACAAACAATAGGAACAAAAAGGACAAATACAACAAATAGGTAGAAAACTTGGTAGCCTATCACAACGCTAAAGAACTTATGCCAGCTGATTTGTTCGTCCGAATTTTCATAAGTTCTAGAATCTTTTTTTTTCTGATCCCACTAACTTTTCAAAACGTTTAAACAGCGGACTTAAGATAGGTAACCAAAATACTGAGATAATCGTTACATTGCTCACAACTTAACTCCCAAATCGTATTTCATTTCACAACCAGCTAATCCGCTGGTAATTAATAATTCGGCAGCGCGCGATAAAATCTGCACGCGCTTTGATGTCGTTGGGGAGTTATTGCCGCGCGGGAGACGCGCCGCATCGCGTGAAGACGCGGCTATAGCAAGAGCGAATACAGCAGCATTTTTTATAGCATTAAGGCTGATTTACATTGGGCCAGCAAAAGTATAGACACGGCAAGAAACGGTTCGTCACTTTTTGAATAGCTCGGTGAAAGCAAATGTACTAGAATCTGCGCGATTCGACTTCTCGCAAAGTACGAGTAACACGGTAGACTCTAGGTGCTGAGCAAGCCACCTGTCGGTATGGAAGCAGCCTTAGACACGACATATTAGCCTAGTTGGTTGTGACCCAGCTTACGATGCTAGCGGTCCGAGGTTCAAATCCCGGTAAGGGCAGATATTTGTGTGAAGAGAACGAGTATTTAGTCCTGGATGTTTTGTATTTATTAAAATATGTATTTCTCTATATAAGTAAGTTTATCGTTATCCATAAAACAACCCTAGAACTTATAGGTAGTTTAGGACTAGATTTAAGAGAGCTAATTAATATGGTAAGCATTAAACAAATACTTTTTCTAAGGCCTTATATCACATGGAAGGATAGCGGAGTGTTGCGTAACATGACAACTTACTGCGGTGATATTACTATTTGCATTCTTATGTTTTAGGCAGTGACGATTTTATTCATATAATCACCACATACACAAAAATTGAAACCGTATGAGTTTCTTCTCGAGAGAGGGGATGCAACGTGTGACATTGAATTTTAATAAGGCATAAAATAGCGTAGTTGTCAAAAAAAATAGCTCCGGGCGAAAACGTTTCTCACCCCCTAAATGAAGGCCGATTTTCACGATTTTTGAATATGTTGTAGTTGTTATAAAGACCTAGGTCTGTGCGTTTCTGTTTTTTGTTTTTTCTTTGGAAAGGAAAACGTACAGACATAGTATGTACAACATGTACAAAAATCGTAAAAATCAGACGAGGTGTAGTGAGGTCACCAATGTAACAGCTGATACATACAGCTGATACCTACCTCTTTTCTAATTATTAGTTTAACGATGCTATAAAACTTTATAGCCTCTATTAAGTTTTATAGTTTAAATCCGCTGACAATGCATAATCATAAGTTCCACACCATTAACCCTAGACCTTGATATATTTACTTGTAATTCTGCTTACGATGCATTAACGTTACTTCCACACCATTTACCCTAAGCCTAGATAATGACTAGAAACCATAGTATATAAGCTGTACAATTTTACCAATAAAGAACAGTATTCCTCCAGACTCTTGAGTTGTCATTATACCTCTCACCCTACACTTCATGGCGACCTTGCCAGTCGGGCTGCTCGAGGCAGCCTCAGCTTCAGTCAGCACGCCGCCGCTTGGACCAACCAAGTAGTCAGCTCCAGCCAGCAAAAGCCAGCTCCAGCCAGCAAGAGCCAGCTCCAGCCAGCAAAAGCCAGCTCCAGCCAGCAAAGGCCAGCAAAAGCCAGCTACAGCCAGCAAAAACCAGCTCCAGCCAGCTCCAAGGGACCAGCTGAAAAACCGATCCGCCGCAGCTCCAAGCACGACATGGGACATCAATGCACAAAAGAAATCAAAAAAGAAGAGGTCATCATCGCTCAAAACGGACAGTCCAACGACGCAACCACGAGCCAAACTTACAGAGGCGAAGTAACAATTTATTTGACAACGACACTACTCATTGCCATCAGCATCATCTTAATCTATGCATTGTGGAAGAAGATCCACGAATGTCTAACTAAAAAGATCGAGCGCCAAGCAGTAGCAGCAACGATGCGGAACCGGCCAGAGCAGATCGTCTAGCAACAAGTCTACGCAGCCGCAGCCACCCAGCAACAGCAGTACACGAACGATATGAAGGTATCAATTTAAGAAAGCCGTAACCGTAACTATTGTAAATTTATTGTTCGTTTAAACCCTAAAAATTATTACTTCAAACTAAATGATACTAAAAGTTATTAATGACTTCCATTCCGGCGTTATATAATCAAATAAAATCACTCCAGGAGGATATTAGAAAATTAGGTCCAAAACGCCGAACTGAGGCAATTGGTCAAAATAAAATTCAGCAAGTAAAAAAAACTATATAAACAGTACGAAGAATACATAGAGCAATATAGTTCTAAATTAGAAAAATCAGAACTTTCTGTAAAAGACAGTGAAATAATTCAGTCTTACTTTCTAAAAATAGAGGAAATTTATAGTAAAATTCTAGCAACAGAGTACCATTATAGCGTCCCGAAATTACACCTCGCTCAAAGACGCTATACAGGGAGCAAAAGACCAGGAAGTGTCTGTAACACCCACACCTGGACCGGAACAAATGTTCCACTTACGGAAAAAAGGATACAATGTCCGTAGACCTTACCGAGGACATTATAGTACACCTATGGATAAATACACTCGCACGCAACCGGGTACAAGTGCGCAAAATAAACCCACAGGAAAGTACGCACAAACAAATAATTCTCGACCACTAAGAACCGCGAATAACTTTTACAGGCGTACGCATACAAGTTATCGTGGCCGACGTCAAAATCCATCATACAGACGTCATCAAGTTAATACAGATAAGGGAAGTGAATTCATTTCATCAACTATGCGCGAAATATGTAATATTTTAGGAATAAAACAATTGCAATCAACCGCTTACCACCACGAAAGCCTAGGTTCTTTAGAAAATTCACATAAAGCTTTAGGAGCATTTTTAAGGATACAAACAAATAACCAAGCTCACCAGTGGTCAGATTGGTTGCAATATTGGTGTTTTTCATATAATACGACAATGCATTCAGCAACTAAATATACACCATATGAATTAGTATTTGGAAAGTTATGTCGTATACCAAATAATATTATAACTCAAGTAGATCCAATGTATAATTATGAATCATATCCTATAGAATTTAAGTATAGATTACAAAAATCCCAAGAGGATGCTAGAAATAATTTAATTAAGTCAAAAATAGATAGAAAAGTAAGTTATGATTTAAAAACTAATCCCATTAATTATGCAATAGGAGATTTAATTTTAGTTAAAAAAGAAGATAGAAATAAAATGGACCCAGTGTATAAGGGACCATATACTGTAATTGAAGATCAAGGTACAAATGTTAAAATATTAGTTTTAGGTAAAGAATACATTGTGCATAAAAATAGAACGAAACCTTACAGCATATAAATTAAACAACAACCAGGAACGGTATAGTGAATAAATGAACCACAACACTTAACATTACAACAATAAAAATATATACTAAACCATAACAAAATCAAACTATCAAATACCACCACCAAAATAGGAACCGCTATCCTCATATTTAACGATGGTTAAGAACGCGAAACCAATAAATATCATAATACTCCTTGCAAGCATAAAAGTATATGCAACAATGTACTTCATAGCTATATAAGAAACATGTAACATAGACGTAAAATAAACTGTAAACGGATTACATTAAGATAGTTTAAGAATGTATAATGTATACCATAGCCATAAGTAAATTAAGTAAACCTAAGCCAAAAATTATTTTGTTACAATTTTTGTCTCAAAAAAAAGGGGAAAGCTGTAGTGAGGTCACCAATGTAACAGCTGATACATACAGCTGATACCTACCTCTTTTCTAATTATTAGTTTAACGATGCTATAAAACTTTATAGCCTCTATTAAGTTTTATAGTTTAAATCCGCTGACAATGCATAATCATAAGTTCCACACCATTAACCCTAGACCTTGATATATTTACTTGTAATTCTGCTTACGATGCATTAACGTTACTTCCACACCATTTACCCTAAGCCTAGATAATGACTAGAAACCATAGTATATAAGCTGTACAATTTTACCAATAAAGAACAGTATTCCTCCAGACTCTTGAGTTGTCATTATACCTCTCACCCTACACTTCAGAGGTTCGTTTTCGCATTTTGTATGGAGATTTTTAGCTTCACGATCCTCTTAAGGTTAATTCAAAATTATCCAAGCAATGTTAATAATGGAACAATATAGATTATCTAATTTATTTAAACACTAGTGACGCGTCCTTGGTTAAACCTTCCAAACACAGTCTACAAGCTGATAAAAACCGCATATAAATCTGTTGCGTAGTTTAGAAGATCTTGAGGGACAGAAATAAAAACTTACAGGTACCTTCACCTACTAGACATATACTTAAAAAAACGAAATTCCAATAAAAATAATAAAACAAGAATATTAAAAAATCTCACTTTATATTCGATATTAATATGTATGTATGTATGTATGTATGTATGTGTACTTTGTTGATTTTCTACTGAATATTTAACAAGCTCGGCGCGCGTTGAAATCTTTCATACGATTTTTTTTAAATGAAACAAATTGCAAATTCAGTTAAATTGTCACAATAATCCTGTAAAAAAAGTAAATTTGAATATACGTCAGTAGCTTTTCATGCAAACATACGTTGTTAGCACATATGTTCTCATCAGTTTTTTAGTGATGAATTAGCATAGTATAATAGTTTAAATTGATTTAGATACCAAATACGTTAATGAAAATTTAACAAACATACAGTACAGTCTGCGAGCACTTAGAAGATGCTTCGATATGTACTTCTCTCTCCCCCGCTCTTAATAAGATCGTATGAGAGCGAGTGAGACTACCTGTTCCTTTAACCTTTTTAGGACCCCAGAAATTTGCTTTGACTATCAAATGGCGCATGCGTCCTTTTTATTTAGAATACTGTACAGTCAAGGAATTAAATTTGTCACCCACCTTAGTTCCACAGTCAATCTGACATTCTACAGCAATAAGGTTGAGTTTCCTATCAATTACAAATGACTTGGCATCTCTAATGACAACGACATCTTCAAGCAAGATTTTGTTTGAAATTAAATTAACTTCCGTGACCGTACATGTCTATTTGCCTAATTTTATATTATTATAAAAACGTTCATATTAAAATTGCCCAGATATAGTGACCCATTGATCAAAACTACTGTGTCTATATTTTGATGTCGGCTTCTTTCCTACAAAATAACAAAAAAAAGAAATAAAACAGCTGAATTATCAAATAACAACACGCTTTAATGACAAAATTAAAGGGAAACATGCGAACACACATTTATAGAAGTTAAAATAACATAAAAAAATAAAAATAAAAAAGTTACTTGTGAAAAAAACATTCTGACAAATTAAGTTAGTCAAATACACAAATGCAAACAAATTATACAACAGCGCAGAAATTACATAAATAAAATAAAATAAGCAATTAACAATGCTTTTACAAAGAAAAGAAAGAAAAACAACATGACTAAGCATCTCAACCATTTCCTCTAAGACAGTGAGATCTCGGTTTAATCAAAGATATTACAATTAAGAAACTACGGACATCCAGTGTTAAACTGAATATTAGTGTCTACACGAACGTTGTCAGTGTCTGTGTGTACACACAAACAACATCAACACCTCACGTTAACGGTTTCGAAAGCTGACAGAATGTACAGGATTGAAGTAAGCGAAGACGATCTATCGCTTCGGCCACTTATAACTCAACACATTTTGTCAGTTTTCGAGAATCGCTAATGTTTGTGTTAAGCATTTTGTCTAGGCCTGATTTGCCACCATTCTCCATTCCCAGCTAGTCAACTTTCGCCTTCGTTCAAGTTAAAACGCGTTTATTCAAGCATTCTTAGAATAACCACTGTATTTCAATATTTTCATGTTTAAACACGTCGTTAGTTTTAGATACTGGTACAGTCAAGGAATTCAAATCCTATACCACTTTGGACTATGTCAAAGTGACGTAATCAATCAAAACGTAAGAGACTTCTTATGATTTTATCTATAGTGTCACTTCGACATAGGCCAAAGTGGTATAGGAATTAAATTCCTTGACTGTACATACACAGACAGTGAAAAATCCTTTCCCATATTGAAAACTCGGAACACACGACTACCTCCGAATGATGTCGACGTGTCGATGAATTATTGCATTATTAAGTGACGTGTCTGTATTAAATAAATACAGTACTAGTAGCTATCAGTGTCAAATGTCAAACCACGAGTTTAAAGTAATGACGCTGAGATGTTAAAACCAGTATGATCAAATAAAAGAGGACACTAGAGGACGCCCACGACCTCGTACGCATAGAATTAGTTTCCCGCTACTCCCCGTATTTTAACCCCTTACGGAGTGAATTTCCAAAAATCCTTTCTTGCTGCTCACTTACATCATGAAAGGAACCCCTGTACCAAATTTCAAGTTTCTAGGTACAGTCAACCTTATAAGTAGGTGCACACTTTTGTACCTTGTCGCTGAAACGCCTTTGACAGATTAGTCCATCATTTCAAACATGACGTTAAAGTGACAGAGTACTAAAATGTGCAGCTTCTTATAAGGCCGACCGTACAGTAGTTTCGGCTGTGCGTTGATATCTATGTCAGTGTGGCAGGTTTGCCTTTTATATGGCTTTTATTTAGGTTAGTTTTAAGTCAGGGTCCCTCTGAAAATCAGCGCCGCAGTTTAACTGCGGCACAATGCTGAGAGGGATCCTATTCAACATATTATTATTGTCTTCCTTTCTCCTTTAATTCTTTCCATTGTTTTTCTTATGTATGTTGAATAAATATTTTCTATTCTATTCTATTCTATATGACTTATATAAAGGCAAAAGCGCGTGAAATGGAACGTCAAGTCTGACACACTTGGGTGTGTCCGGAAGCGGGGGTTGGCGTCCCGGCGAACTGTCAATGTCAAGGTTTGAGCGGGAGACCGGTGAAGCGAGTTGACAGCGGCAAGATGGCCACTTTGGATATTGAGAATCACGAGAGAGACGCTAGGCTCGTAACCAACCTTATTCCGACTTCACCGCGTTCCAATAGTCCGTTGTTATTTGATTTGTTTAATTAAACTGTAATAGTGTGTGTCCGTGAAAGTGTAAGAGAGTGCAACAAACCTTGTTATAGTGTAAGTCAAGGGTTATTTATTTATTTGGGAGAACATGGCGGATAAGCCGCCAACTACGGCACGTTTTTTGGATCCACCGTTATATATATATAAAGATTAACTTAATGCGACTTCCCCCCACGTGGTCCTGATGGGAACTGAGTCTGACTGAAGCATGAAAAATACGAACATCAATCAATTAATCAATCAATCGTTTATTTCAGCAATTTACATGAGTAGCCTAGTTTACATTACGGTATCACTAAGATATAAGTATAGGTACAGGCAGAATAGTACATAAGTAATACATTTTTGTAGTAGAGTACTAGACAAAAAATTGACCAGGCTTGGAGTTGGTTTCCTGTTCCCTAAACTAGGTAAACCTGTCTTATAAGGAACAGGGTCAAAAAATCGATGAAATACGACAAACGAGAATATACGTTGGGAAAGGATTTTTCACTACATCTGTGCCAAAGTATAAACAGAAAAATAGTCCATCTACGGCCCTTTAAGAGTTTCTATTACCTATTGCCGCTCAGGCGCTAGGGTTTGCGTCGATGCGCGTCGCTCGATACTTAATACGCACGCAACCAAACGCAGCGACGGTGCGGCCCCGACTAAACCGGTTCGGTCCGTCCTGTTGAGTTTGCTTGTAGGGGCTCGCGGTACGTACGGTCGAAGCACGCACACATGCAAGCCGCGCGATATATATTTAGTAAAAGACGGGCTACTGTTTATACTGCGGTGCTGTTGATGTTGCTAACTCATCCTAATCACTGTCATCGTCTTCGGAACCTACCTTGCAAACTGCTTTGGTCCCTGTCGACTCGTCGTCCTGTTACAAACAGACAAACCTGCGGTTAGTATTTTTAGGAAGCTATTAAAAACTCATGTGAATACTTTAGTTTTTGTTATGAATGTTATGATCCATCCAATATTAGAAATTTTAGTTTGGCGTCGGTAATATATTACACATTATACACGGCAAAATTTAGAATTATTTCAACGTAGCATATTACTTAACAATGGTCCCTTGGTGCCGGTTTCAAGAGCAGTAGGGTAGGATTATTATGACGTATCTTTGCAATTAATTTTACGCTGATAGAAAAGGACAGAGTTATGTAACGGCTATAGCTCCATCATTTACACTCACCGTAAAATGAACTACATAGCCATGTCAAAATAACCCCCCAGGTGTGTTACTACGTAGTTTGAAAAGGTAACATGTGTCTGCAAATAGTTATAGGATTTGAAAACTGATAATCGTTTTCTTTCCACGACTGTACTCCGTATAACAGTTATCGCAGGAATATTTTTAGCCAAATAATACTTTAGCATAACTGTCATTAACGCATAACAGCCGACTTTAATTTCGATTTTTTTAATGGCATAATTGTACCATAGCTTCATATTGGTAACCAACTGCTACCAGTAAAGTAGGTTAGGTTAGGTTAGAGCTGCGACAATAACAGCGCGCGAGCACAGCGAGCAAAGCGAGCGTGCCACGGCAGCAGCCGGCGAAGTGCTACGACCGAATTGCAATTGGTGGAGAAGGATGAATAAGACTAAAAGTTTTCTAAATAATTACTACACTCAGGACCAAAAATAACGGGTCAGAGTGCGTTTTTCATACTAAAGAGGCTATTTCGAAGCCTTGGTTCCTCGCCAGGGAATGCTTTAAGTGAAATCTGATGATGAATACCTCGAGCATCGATACAGGACTTCCAGAGTGCCTAGGATACCCAACTGAATAAATCTGCGGTTAACGCCGGAATTGAGCATGTTCAGAAAAAAACATCTAAAATAGCAATAAAATGTAAGGAAATCCAAGCGCTGACCCAAACTCTCCCGCTGTGGTGTTAACTGGTTGTGCGATCACTTAGGTATCTTAACAACTTTTGACCTCCTCTATTGAACCTCGCAGTATCCACCATTAAACCTCACTCAAAACAACCCCAGGCGAGGAACGAAGGCTTCGAAATAGTCTCGTTTGTATGAAAAACGCACTCTGACCCGGTATTTTTGCTCCTGAGTGTATAACATAATTTCAATCAAGGATTAGTAAAATTTTATTCTGCTTTATAACTACCTGCGTTTTTTTTTTTATATGGCATAGAGAAGGCAAACAAGCACACAGGCCACCTGATGGTAAGTGGAAACTGTGACCCATAGACATTCGCATTCACAAGACTGCAATCCTAAGACTGCAAATGCGTTGCCAACTCTGAGGACTAATATGGAATGCCCCTATGCTAGTAATTACACCTACTACTAACTAATTCGTCTGCGGCACATTAAAAGTTTCTGTTACTTATTGTCGCTCGAGCGCTAGGGTTGCGTCGATGCACGTCGCTCGATATTTAATACGCACGCAACCAAATGCAGCGACGGCGCGGCCCCAACTAAATCGGCTTGATCCGTCCTGTTTAGTTTGCTTGTGGTGGCTCGCGGCGCGTACGGACGAGGCACGCACACATGCAACCCGCACAAAACTTTGTTTAAAGACGAACTGTTTATACCGTGGTGTTGATGTTGCAAGTTCATTCTGATCACTGCCATCGTCCTTGGAACCTACCTTGCCAACTTCTTTGGTCCCTGTCGACTCGTCGTCCTGTTACAAACAAACAAACCTGCGGTTAGTACTGTTAGGAAGCTAATAAAAAAACTCATGGGAATAAATACTTTAGTTATTGTTATGATCCATCCAATATTACAAATGTTAGTTTCGATTCGTTAACTTAAAATGGCCAACAGAGCTTATGACTAAGTTATTTTCAAGTTAAAAAGCATTAACTATAACCAAGGAGTCAGGAGCCGTATTATTAAGTGTCAAAACTGCCAAGCTCCAGGCAGTGTAAGGGACAGCGCTATAGCATTTACATATCTCCGTCCCGATCACTATATGAATTGACAGGTATTGACACTTGATGAGGACGGCTACTCACGATCAGTTTTCACTGAACTGTTTAAACTGTCATTGTGAAACAGTGAAGACAAAACGTCAAATGTATAACAACCCTAAAACGTCATAAACTCAGGCTGATTATATAATACTCGTGTTCATCAATCTGGATATACGTTGACAAAACATCTGTCACTTTCCGACCAGTATGCAAGTGAGAATCATTTCACCAAAAATCAACTTCTGAACCCACAACAATATGCATACCAGCCTGGGCGTTCAACCGCGGACGCGACCCGCGACGTAGTGGCGCGCGTCATGACGCACCTCGAGGGCAGGCGACACGTCGCAACTATATTCTGCGACCTGTCGCGAGCTTTCGAGATGGTAGACCACGCGCTGCTTCTCGCCAAACTCTCGCGATATGGCGTGAACGGCTCCTTTGCGAGTACGATTAAATCCTTCTTAAAAGGTCGTAGACAAAGCACCTATGTCCATACCCACAAATCTGAGCTGGAAGAAATAGGCGATAGTGCCGTTCCGCAGGGATCGGTGACAGGGAATAACCTGTTCCTGATCCTTGTGAACGACATTACCTCTGCCTGCGATGACTCAGAGTGCGTTATGTTTGCTGACGATACAAGCATTATAGTATCTGCCGATAATTTCATTGGCTTGGAAACAAAACTCACGCGAACAGTGCAGAGCATTTCGAAATGGTTTACTGCAAATGGCATGCTCCTAAATGTCGAAAAAACAAACATAATGCACTTTCAACTTAGAAAAAACGTAAAAGAAAAATTAAACATTGTAATAAACGACATCCCTGTCCCTCAGGTGCATGTGGTCAGGTATTTGGGGTTCGTTATTGACGCGGGGTTAACTTGGTCACCTCATATTGAAGCCGCCTGCAACAAACTCTCTTCAGCGTGCTTTGCCTTATCCAGACTAACCAATAGCCTCTCTGAGGATAACTTAAAAAAGCCATACTATGGGTATTTCCATTCGACGCTAATCTATGGTGTAGATCTGTGGGGTACTGCTGCACAACGGGATAAAATATTTAAACTACAGAAACGCGCAATACGTATTATGGCCAAAAAATCATACGACCACCCCGCTAAAGACTTATTTAAGCAGCTAAACATTCTGACGTTACCAAGTGTGTATGTACTTGAGGCCTGCAAGTACGTAAGACGGAATCTCGACTGTCTCCCCACCTACTCCCAGAAGCTACACTGTGTCACGCGCAGGCGCAACCAGCTATACGTGCCCCCGCGCCGCTTAGCTAAAACCAATAAATCCTTGCTCATCGTAGGAATAAAATTATACAACACACTAAACGATGACTTAAAGTCTGCTAGCGATGCGATATTTGTCAATAAACTTAAATCTGTGTTGCTCCACATGGCGTGTTATAGTGTTGATGAATTCTTTGAAACTTACAAGTCACTGGCCCAATTAACAGGGAAATATTCTTAAATAAATTAACAACTATAATAAAGTACCTAATTAATTATTTTAATTCAATGTGAAGATACACTTTAACATTTTAAACATGTTGTAATGTTAATGCAATTGACTGAAAAATAATGTGATAATGTGATGGACGTGAATGTTTTTTTATGACGTGTAAAATTTATTTTACCAATAAATAATCTATCTATCTATCTATCTATCTGTGGATGGGCCATTTGCAACGTCAAAAGATGGCGGATGTGAAATTTGTTTTAGTTTTTATTTTTGTGTATTTAGGTGTTCCAAGTTCTTTTCTGTTAGTGATTTGTTGCACAGTGATAGAAGACTTGGGCTTATTTCATGTATCTGGCATCTTACTTCTCGTTTCAAGTGGACTCGCAGTGGTACAGAGGTTAAAACTATCTTGGCCTCTGTCCTACATATCACCGTACAACGTTGCCCCCAATCTTCCTAGAGAAGATTGGATTGTGTTTTATAGCTATATTGATTTATACTTATATATACTTGACACTGGCGAAATCACTTCATTGTGGAAACGCCATATTATCCCCGCGGTAGTAGCTGTTAAAGTCGCCGCGGGGCAAAGAAAAAAATAAATAAAGTGAGAGAGTGACAGATGCGTTATCCAAATATATGTTCCATAAAGGCCACCGTAATACGGGTATAGTTAACGAGACAGAAGATAAAGATGACGTCATTAACATACATAGCAACTGGAACTAAAACTCGCTCCCTCGCCACAACACCCTAACCCATTAAAATCATTAATTATATAGCAGTTTAATTTAATTAACAAAATCATGTTTGTAAAATTAACGAGTGATTGGCGATTAACAGCCATCATAAAAAATAAATACATCACAATCACGACTGGTTTATTCTGAATGATTGAAACAAACAAGCTTCGGAAGCTCTATCTTTTTCTTACCTGAGTTATAACTCTATTGTGAGAGAGGGACAGGACGTTGTTTCGTGTAGCGTTTTTGGTTTGTTGAATAGTACTTGTACCGGTAAAGAAAAGGGATCACGTACCGAGAAAGCCGGGCTGATGTTCCATTGACAGGAGAAATTCGTGATAACAAATTACAAGAAAATATTTCTGTTTGATATCGAAGTGTTGCACTCGTAAAACACCTTCATACAACAACACACCTTTAAAAAAAATAGAGGAGAAGAGTCCGATAATCAAAGCTTTTTTCAGGTCACGGAGACTTCAGTCTAATATCCTTCTAATATCATAAATGCGAAACTTTGTGTATGTTTGTGTTACTCGTTTAGTTAAAATTTGGAACGAAGATAGCTAATACACTGGTTTAACATATTTCCAAATGAATAGCGATAATTGAAATAAAATAAATATAGCGATAAAAAAAATCTACGCTATTGAAAACAGAAATCTTGGATTTCTGTATCAATATTATACAGAAGCTTTTCAAAATTACTGCTGAATGACACGATGTATTAAAAAATCTACACAAGTATATTATTTGATGCGTTTCAGAAGGGTATATTTTTATTTAATTTAAAACTAAAGAGACCTATTCTGTAATGGCAACTACTCGTGTTTCATAATTTCATTGAATTATATTATAATTTTGATTATAATTCGTAATTATACAATTATATTCCATACGATGGCGAATTATTAGGTACATTACACACATAGACATGCAGTATGAACAGATATTAACGTTGCGAGCTTAACTTTTTTAAGAGACCTTTTTGAATCATCAAAAATACACAGCTAAAACCTCAAAACATGTTTCGTCCCTATCTAACCCATGACATTAGAATTCAACTGACAAGGACGAAACACAACCTCTAACAATTCGCGGCGACAAAGTGACCCAGATGTCAACGTAATTGTGAGCCTTGAGCGGCGCCGGCGCAGTTACAAACACCTTTTTACTTCACTCATTCAGCACAGCTAGGAATTGCTTATAACTTGGATCAGGCCGGAACCTGCGATTCCTCTGGCGTTGCGAGCGTTTATGGGTCGCGACGATCACTTACCATCAGGTCATCCGCATGCTTGTCTGCCTCCTTTTACATAAAAAGAAAAAGTCGCTGGCTGAGAATGACCTTTAGGGCCAGGCTTCCAGATTTTTGTATATATTTTAAGCTCGATAAAGCGTCTTTGGCATTAGTGTTGTGCTCCACTTCCAGCTTTCAGTACCTACTGAGTTTAATTATAAAGGTTCTTAAATGGATTTAATGGAAATCGGTCTTTTCGTTTAAGAGGTTTAGGTCAATCACCATTCAAATCCATTTTTGATTTTAAAAAAACACACCCACAGACACACAGACACACATAGGCTTCAAGATACAAATACCACTCATAGCAAATTTTGCGTTAGTAAAACGGGACTATTGTATAGATTATTATTTTCGTCTGCCGCCAAATATCGAAGCAAGACCACTTTTTAAAAGAAAGTGTTACATTGTGAATATTGTGCTTTTATATATTTTTTATCATCTTCGGTAACACTTGAGCATTAACGTATTTAGATCGATATATTTTATGACTACATTAAAATATATCGTTCATTTATTTACTGTCGATTGCGTTGTTTTACTACACATAACGCGTTTATTAAAAGCTCTGATAAGAATTATAATCGACGCGACTGTACTTTATGTCGATTTAGCCAAATATCCAGTTTGCTATAGGTTTATATTCAGACTGCAGAAAACTTAACAAAAGTTGCACGATCAAACAGTTGCATACTTAGTATGTGTTGGAAAAAATCTGCAACTATTTTGTAGAAAATTTGATGATCACCAATCCATCAAAAACAAAATAACTATTAAAATATACTTCATTCGTATTCCAAATAGTGTTTGAAATTACGCGCCTGGCCATTAGAACAGTATTTTAAATAAGCTGGTTTACAAGTCGCCACTAACTATGGGAAACACACATGAGACCAATCAATTAAAATGTAATGATTGATTAACTAAAATACTACCCCGAAGTACTTTATGAAATATAGACATCATTTGACCTTTATTTCACATGTACACGGGATCAATATGACTTTGTACCTACCTTCGAGGGATTTGAATGTTCAACGGTTTTACATACTACGTAAATTTGCCGGGTTATCCATTTTCAACGGGTCATTAGTCGTGTAACGTGAGCAGTGTATAACACGGCTAATTAACATAGGTATTATGTCAAACTGCTCCACATTCAAATTCATTGATGGTACAAAATTTCAGCTTTACGACTGATAGTTTTCTTATTTGTATTTTTATTTCGCATGCCATGTGATGCTGGAGCTATTTTATTTTTAAGGTATAATTTTTATTTCAATAAAAAAATCTTCATTCTAAAAATTACGTCACTAAATATGAATTTTCCAAAAATACATAGCTCAGTTATGTTGCTTTTATTAATCTCCCCTGAGTAAACAAAGAAAAAATAACTAAGCACCCCCTACATTATAATTCATTGACTTTTTCATTTAACATCTTATAAAAAAAGGTGCAATTTCAATACAATATTGAGCAATTAATATACATCCCTATGTCGTAAATAAACGTTTTAATGTTCATTATCACACACTACTTAACTGATTACGCTTAACGAATAAACATTTTATTTTATGACAGCGGCGGCACACGCTCAAAATAAACGAGAGTGTATTTTTAAAAAACAGTATCAAACGGAACTGACCGTTTACAGGAGTCGTGGCGGTTTTATCGTATTTAGTATAGTTTTTTTTATTAAATAGTAACACAATCATTACGACGGTTATTGCCAAAGCCACAATTTTGGATTTTTTTATTTAATCTTTATTATAATACGCGTAGTAGGTAAAAATGAACTTAATGCCTTATGGCATTCTTTGCCTGTCAATCAATGAGCCAAAAAAAAAATTAAGCTTGATGCTGAGTAAGATAAAGAGAAATAATATCCAGACCTTGTTTTTTTTATAAAAAATAATGTGGTTTTTTTTTAATTTATATAATAAAGTAGGTACATATAAATATTAAACGACTAAATCTTAAGACCTAGGGCAAAAGCATCTTTTAAAAATTAAAAAGAACGCTACCTTTTAAATCTACAACTGTCCTTTCAATAAGCAGCGTGAAAAAATTAGTCCTGGAACATCAAGTGAAAACTCATGCTAATATTATAAAAGTTAAAAAAAACGTTGACTGTCTGTTTGTTACGCTTTCACGGTTAAACCGCTGAACCGATATCGACCAAATTCGGTATGGAGATAGCTTGAACCCCGAGGTAGGACATAAAGTACATTTTAGCGCGATTAGCGACAAACTACTTCTACCCAGACGGAGTCGCAACAGCTAGTTAGAAATACTTTCGTATATTTTTATAATCCCAGTAGGTCAAAGGCTTTACAAAGAGATGTTTAGTATTAAAAGGCATTAAACATGTTTGAAGCCCTAACACTTAGGACGTTTTATTTTGGTCAGTTCTGACCACAAACGCACGACGTAGCACGTGGGCAGCTCAGTACAGTAATTGTGTCAACTGGGGATGATTCATGTCGTGAAGAACCAAGATTTAAAAAAACTTGCGAAAGTATTAAAAATAATATATATAAAATAATGTCCCGGGTTTTTTTAATTGAATCATGAATTTTATAAAATAATATAATATATATTAATTGTAAAGTGCCATTAGAACAAGCAATAAAAAATAAGATTGTCTACCTTTACTTTATTTCATTTATTTACTAGCGAGCCGCCCTCGCTTCACTTCAGTTTATGTAAGTTTTCTGTAACACACGCACACGAAGTTTTTTTCAAATTCCAATAATCGCATAAGCCACAAAATAAATAAAATTTAATAATACTCAAAACTCGTTTTTAATAGAAAATCTCCTATTAACAAAGAAAGCACTTTAAGTATATTAAAAAAAGACATTTACACACACTCATGCTTTGAACCAACCTTATCACGCCCAAAGACTGACCTGAAATATAATCAAAACAAATAAATAAACATTGCAATAAAAACACATAAATTAAAGAAATTCATTACTCCTCGTTTACTACTAAGTTACAAAATTATAATATTTTCAAATTTAAACTATGCTTAAAAAAAACGCAAGGCAGGTCGTAAAGTTGCATCCGCACTGGCCTTCACATAAATAACTGGTAGGGCGAATGTGTGGCATTACCGAGTAACGAGCCAATTAGCCGTCCCTTTCGTTTGAGTCGTAAAAACAAAGACAACCAGCAAAAGTCATTTGCGAACATTGTTTATCAAATGTAAGTAAATGCTTGTGCATTGAATACGTGCGGGATAGTAATAATATAATAATATGATGAACGATGTATTTATTGTGAATTTTTATTAAACTGCTTAGCTACAAAAGCTATTTATAAGGGGTAAGTAATACGAGATATAAGAACTTATCATATAACAGTCACAATATATACGCTCACTTTGTATAAATATGTTTAATATAACGTACACTTGAGATAATGAACGAAAGATATAATGTCAAAATAACTATTTCCATAAAGTATAACGTTATTAATAAATAATATCAATTGATATAACAATTAAAATGTATAATGTACATGACACCTAAGATATACAACATATATAAATCAAAAAATCTAACATCAAAAAATATAATGCACGTATAATATAAACGCCTATAACTATTTTCAGTATTACGTGGCCTTTTTAATTTTACAATCAAATTGTTTCGCATAGTTTTTTCAAGGGATGTAAAAAAAAACCTCTAACCTAACCTATCCGAGTCGGTTCTGCCCAGAGAGGTCTTGCTCGCTCGCTTCGCTCGCTCACATTTATATCATACGATATTATATCTTGTAACACTTATACTAAAAGATAATATGTATTATGATCGCTATATGTCATGTATGTTATACGAACTGAAATTAGTCATTGTGAGTGTTATATTAAAAATATTATATAAAATGAATATTATATGACTTGACCGTTATTCCTTATAAAAATATTGATTTTGTTATTATAGCTAACGTTCATTATATCTCGTAAACGTTAGTAACATGAAAATAGTTATTTTGTAGTTATATCTCGTGTGACGCACCCATTTATAAGTGATATTAATTATTTTAAAAAAAAACGTTTATTTCATTTGATTAGGTACATTATATTAACATAACTACTAATCATGAATATATATATTTTTTGAGTTGAGGAGTCTTGACTAAAATCACTTATCTACTTTCATTGTTATAAAAAATACACACAGGTTTATATACAAATGGTACATGCTCAGTTTTTACAATTTATGGTTATCACGTTTTTTCAATTGTTCTTGCCTAGCATGTGTCTCTTAACTATGTTTTTGACTTGGTTTGCGGTTTTACCTTCTATTGAGCAAGATAGATCATCAGGAAATCGGTTTAAGGTACTTGGGAGAAGACACTTCCACACTCTTTGTCCATATTCACTGATAGGCACTGATCAATATCAAAACTGCTAATAGCGCAATTCGCTTTGTTTATATGTATTATCTTTAAAACAAGAACAAAAAAGTTCCTGTTGTTAAAACAAACGGACAGTTGTTGTGAAACGGTCCCAACTCTCTGTCTCTAGCCGCCCTGCTGTTCCTGATCAAGCGACGACCGTTGTAAGGCGGCTGGGAAGAGCTGGATGAGAATCGCTACGGATTGAGCTAGGTGGCCTAAAATAGAATATGTTCAGCAGTGGACTAGTGCAGATTGATGATAATGATGGTGCCACAAGCCACCACCTTCAAAATGGAAGTGACCCACCATATGATATAACTAAATGACATTTTGTTTGACAATTAAAGTGACACAATTCTATAGTGAGCTCCATTTTGCAGATTATACATATAACTTCTAGCATCCGCTACGATATACTCTAGCTTGCGCGACCTCAAGGAAGTATCAACATACTTGTTACGTTTTAAGTTGTTAGACTGGACTTTTCCTTTTATGTATTAAAAAATATCACCAGAGCCGAGGCCGTATTGTGAACTCTTTATTCCTGCCAAGTTCCTTTATTTTATGGCATAGAGAAGGCAAACGAGCACACAGGCCACCTGATGGTAAGTGGATACTGTGACCCATAGATATTCGCATTCACAAGACTGCAAGCCTAAGACAAATGCGTTGCCAACCCTGAGGACTAAGATGGAATGCCTCTATGCTAGCCATTACACCGGCTGTCTTATCCCCAAACCGGAACACAACAATGCAAACACTGCTGTTTGGCGGTAGGATAGTCCATGTAGCGAAAGACGAAATGAGTCATATATCTGTCTCTGTCACTATTTGAAAATTGAACGTCTGAAAATGCGGCGAGTGTTAGCAAAACTTAGAAACATTAAACAAATATATAAATATACCTAAAGCGTGTTCTTAACACATGCTCTGTAGATCGTATCAAGTGTGAACTTCCACGATATTAAAACCTGTGACATTAATATTGATATGCGGTAATAATAGGCAATTTACACACATTTTTAATACGCGATGGGCGTGGCTGCAAACTATATGCGCGCGCGCAACTCACGTGTTAATTGACAGAATTTCAATAATGTATACTGTTATTAAATCTTGACCAGGAACTTAAGTGACCTAAATAAATAAATTGTCAATTTACAACATTTTTTAATATTTTTTGATCGTATCATTTAGCAATCAATTTTCATTTTTTCAAATTAGTTAATGGGTGAATTCAAATTAATAATATAGTAAAGATTATAAAAACAGAAAACAGCAACAAATTACACAATATTTAAGAATAATGAATATTATTATTTAGCTTTATCACAACTGCATAAAAAATAAGTAATTTCGCTAAAAATTTAACAAGTAATATTTGATGTAAATGAAAGTCTCATAGATATATGACAGGTTTTCACCTACCACGACCTGTCGAGTTAAATGTGTATAGGCCATAGGACAGATACTTTTCATTAATGTATAAATTTAAGTTAACAACGGCAACTGAAAAAAACGTTTGAACTCCACCGTTAAAGAACATCATGACCCATACCAAAGGTCATAGAAAAACTAATAATTCCACAACCCAATTATTATGTTCTAGATTGCTCGATATGAATTTCTTAGCTAGTAATAGCTAAGAAATTAACCTAACGTGTCATGGACGCGCTAATAGCAATCGATCACAAACGCGATAGAAATTAAATCAACATCATAATAAAGGAAAACAATCTCTCGGAGCAATTATAAACTACGTGTAATTTTCTTTGACGTTCGAAATCGTATTTATGTAAAAAATGTAAATTTTATAATGTCTTTATTTTTTCAACATATTATTTTATTTTTTACCATACCTAGATAAAATGTTGTGCATGTGTGAATTGACATGCAAATATATTCACATTTGAATGAAAAATGCAAAATTAAAGGAAAACACACTATGTTTTTATTGATTTGTTTTGCTATTAGAAATAATGTATGCAGGCAAATTGTCTCACATTACCGAAGCAATATGTGCGCGCGGGCAGGTGTAGGCTAATAGCTCAGAGCTACGTATTATTTAAAGTCTATTAAACATAAATTAATGAGGCAAACTATTTAAATTTACTGGCTAGTGTAAATTGTTGCATAAGTTCGTCCATAATGAGTGCATTATACAAAGGATTCCAATTCGTACCTACTGTAAAAAGACAATTAAAAAAGACTCGTGTTGAAAAATAATTAACAAAGTTCGATCAGATAAAGAAAAAAAAAGAGAGCAATATATTCTAGCACTTGTTGTTTTAAATGTATAGAATGGGAACTCGAAACCACAAATCTACATTATACAGTTGTGTCTTTTTCCTTACAGATAATTCAACTGTCAAAAACGAAAGCTAATAAAACATTAAAACATTTTAATTTCTATTCATTAACGTTAAAACATTTAACCAAAAAAAACTGTTATTTTTTTTAGTGAAATATGATATTTACAAAGACTGTTGCATAAACCTGTCCCGTCGTATGAACATGATGGACGCATCTTGGACAAAGTCCGGTCACCTCCGAAAAGTTATTGTACCGTGCTCTAAATAAACGATTCACACGTGCGTACCGCCCGCAGAATAAAAAATAAAACTGTAGGTATATTTTAAAGCTATTAAAAAAAAAAACCTCCGAGAAGAAAGAGGGGGGGGGGGGGTCATCGTATGCATCTTCAGGGCCTTTAAAGAGATATCACGCTCTACGGTCACCATTATATAAAAGCTACTATGCCAATAAGCATCTGTCACTTTCAATTGTGCTTCTGAATGTGTAATTCTAATGTTATTCCTGGAACCCAATTCTTAGGACATTCCGGACTAAATCATGTCCGAATCATGTCATACACATGAAGTTCTCAAACTTGCTTCTTAATTGGAGTTCCGGGCTATTTTGAAAATCCATAGTCCATTTTGAATTAAGAAAACGACTTTATCATTATCCGGTAGGCGAGTTTGCTAATATTTAATACTTGAAAAACTTTTATAATGTTATGAGCAAACATTACTTTAAAACTTCGATGAGTGACTGGACGTTGAGGCTTAAAATTTGGATACAACATTTTTTTATATGGAGCAACAAGATTGTTTTTTTCTTAAATCTACCCCAGTACGAAAACATATGGGGGGTCAGAAACTTATTCTACGCATACGAATTCGCGGGTATCTTCTAATAAACTATAAAAGTAGGTATTTAGCTCGCTTACATACTCGAAAAAGAAACATAATTAATTTATTATAAATCCCAATTCTAGATGTCGTTGCACACCGTACCGCTATGACATCCCCGCACAATATGCCCCAGCATTTATCATCATAAGGCCGGCATACACGGACCACCGCATTGTGCGCAACCCTAAACACTCCTAACTATGTCCGCCATTGTGCTGTGGTTACATGTGTGTGTCACGCACTTTTACAAGGGTTTTAAGCAGCTTTACATTTTTATTGTTAACTTGAGAAGATCGCAGTCCGAGAACAAGTCTAGTTAATAACAGAATGATGCACTACTGTATATTTTTCATGCAATTTTAAAATCAACTACCAAAAATCAAGCTTTTAACAACCAGATTGTTGCTTTAAAAAATTCCTAAATTATCATTTAAAATAAAAAATGACGAAAGAAACCTAATGATGATTTTTAAATACTTATTCAATGATACCCCACTTGACATAGTTCGTCAACTTTCTTTTTTACAATATCCCGTCTGGCCGCCATATTGAATTTTCATTACAGTCACGCGTTTTGTTCCTAGATCGCCACAAAGGAACAAACATACATACTAACATAAGTATATAGGCTGAAAAACACAAGTCCCTCCTTCTTTTGGCAGCAGGGTAATGGCAGGTAGTAAATGTCAAATCATACAAAGCTTTTTACTATGTAATTGAGAAGGCAAACGAGTGCATAGCCCACATCTTCCGATGACAATCTTAAGACTGCGCATGCATTGTCAAACCCGAGGACTATGAAGGAATACCTTTATGCTAGTTATTTCACCGGTTGTCTTATATCCACACCGTAACAGAATAATACGAACACTGCTGCTTGGCTGTAGGTTAACGGATACTCATGATGGTGGTAGCGATCCCGTCCTACCACCACGAAAATTTTGATTTGAAGTCTTAGGATTGCAGTTTTGAGATTGTAGTCTTGAGATTTCAAATGTCTATGGGTCTCAGATCCTACTTACTATCAGGTGGCCTGAGTGCTTGCGTGACTTCTAATTTCCATTAAAAAAAACAATTTTGGAAAGGGTGATGGGCAATTTTGTATGTACCCCGTCCCCGTCCCGACAAAATACTTATTTTAGTAGCAAAATCAATGCGGTTTTTGTTAATGATAACAAGGCAAATAATCCGTATATGTGTTCATTTTCAAACAAATTCCATACGATACGATTATGATTTTCCAAGAAAACCCCATACATGTGGTGATCGTCGCCATAGTAAAAATACATCATCTTGCCAAGATCTATAAACTGGCACATGTTTCATCTCTGTTGGTGGGTGGGAACATTTTTGCCCATCGTCCTTTCAATCTACCGAATATATTTTGTGGAATTAACCATATATTTTTACTTATACATTGATACAAAAAAATTGAGAATAAATACTATAATTTCGTTTAACGAAGTTATCTAACATGGAAAAGTTTGTGTTCAAAGTAACGACGTATTTAGGAGATTAGGAGAGCTACGTAAGGCCAAATCAAAGTTGTGTTATCGGCGGAGAGGGAAAGTTTTACCGTTAAATAAGGGATGACTAACTTGTTCCTACATGATAATCTAAATATATAAAAGGAGAAACTGACTGGCTGACTGACTGACATATCAACGCACAGCCGAAACTACTGTACCTAGAAACTTGAAATTTGGTACAGGTGTTCCTTTCATGATGTAAGTGAGCACTAAGAAAGGATTTTCCGAAAATCGACCCGCAACAGAAAAAAAGGGGGAGTACTGGGAAACTAAATGACATACCTATCCATTAACCTACCGCCAAACAGCAGTGTTCGCATTGTTGTGTTCCGGTTTGGGGATAAGACAGCCGGTGTAATGACTAGCATAGAGGCATTCCATCTTAGTCCTCAGGGTTGGCAACGCATTTGCAGTCTTATGCTAATGTCTATGGGTCGCAGTTTCCACTTACCATCAGGTGGCCTGTGTGCTCGGTTGCCTTCTCTATGCCATAAAAAAAAAAAACCTGCGGCTCTATTCTACTGGGCAAAATCTATAGTGCCTTTGAATTGTTTCCGTATTGTCAAGTATTTATTTTGATAGCTCTTATTTACTTGACAGCAATGGCGGCGGAGTACAAAACAATACCATAACACGTCAAGAGTAAAATAAAAGCGCTGGTTTTTTGCTTATTGTTTTTCAATGATTGTCTCTACCAAAGTACCTTTTTTTTGCAAACTGTAAAGACAAAGGCTCATGCGTTGTTGCATAAACGTATTTTTTTAATGTAGGCTTAAGAGGCGTGCATTCACTTCCACTTGGCAAATTAAATACAGTGAGAGGTTTTTTTAACACCCCTTTAAGTAAGTACTCATGTGTGTTGGTGTTGGTGTCTTGCACTTCGATTCTTACAGCTAAAAAAGCCTCCTTTTTATTGTGTAGTCGGTTAAAAAGTAAACAAGCTTCCCAGTTCGTTACACCGATTATATCGTAAAATTTTACATTGTCTACCATTCCGCCCGAATTATAGGCTATCTCACCCGACTTTTATCGGTTTACGGTAGTCGGATAAAGACAAAAATATTGGTGCCACATAAAAATAAAGTGGCGTGCAAAATTAACAGTTCTTAAAGCAAACATGTGGAAACGAGCTGTGATTTTGAGGCATGTTATTAGGGGTCATATATTACTGGGTCCGCCGTAAAACTTGTTTGTCGGCTGCTGAGAAGTTTTTTTACCAACAAAATTGGAGAAAATATGCGTTTAGTTTTCGAGTATAACAGTGAAATATATAAGGCGTAAAAATGTATAAACAAGTTCAGAAATCTGCAATGATAGACGCGAGTTCAAATATTTTTCAGTACCTTACATACTGGTCACGTCTGCCGCATGCCAAGTGACCTTTGGTCCAAAATTTGTACCACCCAAATAACAAAAGAAGAAGAGGCAGTCTAAGAAGATGGCAGGACCAACTGCACCAGTTCTGTAAAGACTGGGCTTGGGAGTCGCTGGATATGGAATTATATGGATATTGGAGAGGCCTGATCGAGGCTTATGGCAAGCAGTGGGACAGAAATAGCTAGATAAGATAAGAAGAACACATGATATATTCTGATATATTTGATCACTGTACACATGTATCTTTGTCATAAGTAATGTTAAAGAATGTCTGACCTTTGAGTTATCTTGCGGGGCGCTCCTTCTCAGCAGAGGTCTCCTCTTGGGTAGCGCGAATTAACAACTTTTATTTTATTTACAATGGAACTTATTTTTATTTCATTTTAAGAAGGTAGACCACTGAACATACGACATTAGAGGAATCGAAAAATTGGTTGTTTAAAACCGTAATGTTTTCGATTTAGTCCTGTTTTCGATAGAGTTATTTGCAAATCAAGAGAAGAAGAAATCGATACCGATAACTCGATCCGAAACGATATTGAGAATGCCATTTTATAAATAGGTCTGTTCCATGACGATATTCTCTTCTCCGAACTTATAGGATCCCTGAACCACCATATAACTCAGTTCAATTTGAATTAAATTCAAAACTACAACAGAGGAAATCGAGTAAGGGTAAAACCACAGTATTAATAGTACTCAGCTGTCTATCGCTTTCTCACTCACTCTGGCATTACAAATATACTGAAAGATACTAGATAGGAGTGACAGAACTACATAGCCGAGATTTATAATACTCTATAATACTCTGGGTAGTTTACTGTGCTGAAGGTAGTGTAACAGTTATTTACGAGACTTTGACAGTAATCTTATAATTAAAAGGAACCGTACTGTTTCATATTCCAAATAAAAAAAACATCGTTATCGAATTATTTATAAACGCCAATTAAACTCAGATAAGTTATCTACACCAATATCATTTTTACAGCCACTGATATAAAATGAAACAATTATTATATTTTCCATAAGAAGCACCGCCTTTAAGTGGTAATTGTCTTTTTCTCAAATTGGCGACAAATTTTATCGATTTTTGTCCATCTAAGTCTTCGGGAGAGTGTCCTGGTTTCTGTTAACGATAAACATTTATTTCATATTTATCGATATATGGAATAAACGCAGATTTAAATTAGCGGGAGTTTAATTTTTTACTTCTTCATTGAGAGTAAATAATGATAACAGTTTTAATCTCGTGATCAAAATGAATTTATTATATTGTTTCCAGGTTTACAGTTTTTATTAATTGTAACATACGTATAGAGGTGTAAATACTTTTTAATCGCACTCAAATATGAAGAGTTGTTAGTTTATTTTTACTGTTCAATCTTTGATTTCACGTATCAATAATTGTTTTTTTTTTTTTAGTAAATCTAACATCTCTTCACTTTCAAGGATTTTATAGGCCATTAATAAAAATACAAGAAATCATGCATAAATAATAGGACATTTAAAAATTATTAAAAACTTGAAAAAACACAATAGTATTCTTATGAAGTTTCTAGACAGACTGTCCGTTTAAGAGAAGGTCTTCAAAGAGAGATCTTTACTGAAGCATCAAACGCATCTCAAATAACCGTTAGCACTGCATAGTAGCCAAGTCGCATCAAACGACTGCCCACTTTATCAGACCACGCGGAATCTCCGCAAACCCGTACCTTTAATCAGATGCAGGAATTCCACAAATTCCTCATAACAATAAAGAATATAGCCACAATTAAATATTTGAAGATACCGCAACCGTAAAATTCGTTGCGTTGTACTAAAGTACTGGAGTGACAGTTGGGAGGTATGGCACGGCTGATATCCATCACACCGGTGTTCGCGGACAATTTGCTTGGTTTATCAGCGTAATTATTCGGCTGGCTAATGGACGGTTGCGTTACGGAGCTGTGTAAGTGGCAGCCGTTTAGCGGTTTTTTTTTAATTTAGAGTGCTAATGTCTTGCTATATATAGTTGCTAAATGCTACCCCAACTCGATACAGAAAAGTCATTTTGTCGTTTTCTTTTGTTTTTGTAATTATATTCATGTTTTACGTTACACTGTCTTGTTTGTTGAGACATAATCCTAATACAATAATATTTATCCCAAATGTTATTAGGCAAACGTAATTGTTTATGTGCACGAGGAATAGCAGCGGAAAGTTACCGTGGCTTATTAATATTCTTAAAATATATACACGTCCCATTAAAATCAAAGCAAAAAGTAAAAATTAACGGAGGTCGACACATACATACATGACCCTAAAATATTGTTTTGTGGAGATTGTTTTTATGGTTTATGGTTTAAGAACTTTATTCTCATAAAGAATTTACAACATTCACTTACATGAGAAATATAAAGAATTAAATAACATTTATATGTAGTAAATAATACAAAAACTACAACTAGAGCGCAGACCGTGTTAATTTCATACACAGATATTTATTGCGGTAAGAAATACAAAAGAGAAGTGGGTAATATTATAAAGTTTCGACGGTCGTACGTATTCAAAGCAACGAAGTTACTTGGTTTTGCTGGCTAAACTTGATGGTATGAACATCACATCACCCAAAACACATGCATTGCTAGATATAGACCTAAGGATCTCCACCATAACTGGGTTACCCAAACCGAATCCCAAGCTAACCCTCAAGATCACCGGACCTAACCCCCGATCCTCCTAACGCCTTTGCCTTGCGCCGCGCACCTGCCCGGGCGCATCCCGTCGAACATGGCCGCCGTATTATTACCGCAGTGAGTTATGGCGACGACATACGCCGAAATATTATGCGAAAAAGTGATAATTAAGCGTGAAATTTAATTTCTTCCGAAAACGAAATTGCTGGAAAGTGTTGAGGTTAGCAACGGGAACGATAAATTTTGGGGATTGTGTAAAAATATATAAATTAAGTGTTATGGAAATTAAAAACCGGGAATCTTCGGCACGTCAGTAATATTCGGTATACCTTCCTGAGCTCGCTACAGTGTAAGTTTTATATGAGTCTTCATAAGTAAGCGACAGTATTTTAAGAGCTTAACGCTTGAAATAAACTCCTCGTAAACTACCTCTTTGAACCTACAATTAACAATACCTTGCATGTAAAGATGTAAAAGCGTCTTCGCATATAGCATTTAATGGCCTTTAGAGCTTTATAAAACCTGTTTCTAAACATAGTCACCCGAAATGTACACTTTTATAAGTCTGAATCAACAACCATACTATAGCAATTTTAACAAGTTTATCTTTTGGATGACTTATCGCAATTATTCAAATTTCTATACGCCTAGCCCAATATCAAATCAAAATTAAATACATATGCAAGATTTGTGTACAACAAAGAATAAAAACGTAATAGACATCTCAACTATTTCCCAACGAGCATCATTCCACTGATGACTTAATGATGTCTTCACGCCTAACCCATTTATCGCGTGACCCGATATGGCGTCAGTTTTATATGGAACGTACATCAACGGGCACTGTATGTGTTAATCGTGGGCGGGATGCGCAGAGGCAGGCTACAGGCTCCAACGTCGCGTAATGGATCGTAATTCGATGTCTCACTTGACGAACTGATGATTTTAACAGATAGTATTCTCTTTAACCAGGTGATATGACCTGGTGAGGTTCAATATAGTTACTTTGTGGTTGTAAGACTTGTTCATTATTTGATAGTAAATAACTATTCATTCGATTAAAACCACCAATTTATTAGCGACCACTACTTTGCTAACCTCCCAGGGCACCTGATGGTAAGTAGGATCTGTGACCCATACACATTTGCATTCTCAAGGCTTTTCGTAAAACTGAAATCCTTGGACTGCTCTATGCTAGTCATTCCACGGGCCAAGCCACAGCTTTCAATGAAAAAAAAAACCGCCCAGCCGCTTCAGATTGGCGCCGGAGGAGTAACACTCACAAAATTTGGCAATCACATATTACATGAATGTGATTATACATCATCATCATCATCATTATCACCCGCAAGACGTCCACTGCTGGACAAATGCCTTCCCCAAGGTTTTCCACAACGATCGGTCCTCTGCTGCTGTCATCCAGCGGTTTCCCGCGACCTTTATCAGATCGTCAGTCCACCTTGTGGAAGGTCTGCCAACACTTCGTCTCCCGGTTCGCGGTCGCCACTCTAGAACCTTTCCGCTCCAACGGCCATCAGTTCTACGAGCAATGTGCCCCGCCCACTACCACTTAAGGTTTGCAATCCGGTGAGCTATATCGGTTACTTTAGTTCTCCTGCGAATCTCCTCATTCCTGATTCGATCTCGCAAGGAGACACCCAGCATAGCTCTTTCCATCGCCCTTTGAGTGACCTTGAATTTGATGAATAAATAAACTAAACCAAACTAATGTCATTTAGCTGGTTAGGAAAGAGCCCCTGATACAAATTCATCAATTCATCAAACCATATTTTTTTAACGTTAAACTTGAACATGCATATTCAACTTCATCCTTAAACAGCTTAAACCACCGTTTTCTAGCCGAATATTTCATCAGCTCATTAAAAATGTGTTCGCAATAAATTAAATAACGTATAAATTAGGATGATTAGCGAAACAAATGTTCTACCAAATATGACAATGGCTGACCCCACACGGGAAACTTGGGCGCGAACATGACTTCATAATCATGTTATTATTAAGGTTAATCTTTCGACATCAGTTATACCTATGACAGTATAACGGTGAAAGTTTGTTGGTCTGTTTGTCGTTCACTCCGGTACGAGTAGTTAAAAGTTTATTAGACCAAAAAAAAATTGGCAATTACAAAGAACAAGTGCTGAAAGTATGAAGATGCCAAGCAAAAACATTTTTTTTTTATGGTATAGGAGGCAAACGAGCAGACGGATCGCCTGATGGAAAGCCATTACCGTCACCCATAGACACCTGCAGCACCAGAGGAGTCACAGGTGCGTTGCCGGCCTTTCAAATGAGAGTACTTTTTTTTTTGTAAGTAGTGATTGAGTTCTTACGTTAGTTCTTAAAACGAAATTATCTTATTTGGGACTAGGTCAAATGTGTGATTGTCCCATGATATTAATTTATTATTTATTTAATATCACAATGACTCATACTATCCTACTAATAACATAAATATAAAAGTTTGTGAGGTTTGATACTCCTTCACGCTCCAACGGCAGCTACCACTTAAGCTACTTTTCATCCTGGAAAAGTTTAAAAGTTCCCGGTGGAGTCGATAATCGAAATATTTTCGTACGAAGTCGCGGGCAGAAGCTAGTGTTAAATAAATTTGTATTACTTACTACTTATCAGAACCTGACATCAGGCCCTATTCTACTTAAAACTATATTTGTTTGACATGTTATCGTGTTGTTTTTAACACGACCACCATCACTATTAAGCCAATAAGAGTTATCATAACGTTGACGATACGATAGCAAGTCAAAGGCAATATGGGTTTATCCAGTAAAATCAAGATTTTCAACTTCAGTTTTTAACCCCAACTTGGAGTGGGACGGGCGCTTTATAAATAATAGCAAATACCCATAAAAATAACTTCTAATAAGTTAAAACATTGCTTTACTAACTGCTAACGAGACCTTTCCTAATAGAGCGTTTAAACTAAAGTTAACTTAATACTTAAATTATACCCATTTATTAATAAGCAGATTATAAATTATAATGGCCGGCAGTGGGCGAAAACTGACGTCAAATATGATGTAGGTTTTATATCGCGTTGGTTGGAATTTATTTTCATTTGTAAATTCATTTCCGTATTAATTAAATGGTGATATTTATGTTTTAATGCCATTCATTTATTTATTTTTAATGATTTTTCCAAGAGAAATCCAAAAGATAAGGTAAGATCTTGTTCGGAAGGGAAAATTTGACGTACTGTGGATAAATATGAAAAAAAAAACAACACAATATATTTTGACCTACCTACTTACCTATATTTATACCTACTGTTACGTATACTTACTGTAAAACGTTGCTAACTAAAAATGTCAGATAGGTATTTCAAACAGACAAACTTTGTATCTATCTATTTTCTTTTATATTTATTATAGTACTTGTTATAAAATGGCAACAGGCTCATTAATATACATTTCTCGAAGTTGTTTTGCGATAATTAAACGAATACAATTAAGCCTTTTTAAATACCAATTTAAACAAAGATTATAGCAAGTAAAAAAATATGTGAAAAAAATTAATGTTATTGCGACATTTTAACAAAGAACATGGAATGATTTGCCCTATAGAACAAACACTTTTTTACCGACCGATATACAATTATGTCCCTTCAATTAATTACCTAAATTAACATTTAATTAAATAACAAACCACTAAACAAACGAACGTACTGGCCACAGATAATTAAGTAATTAACAGTCTAGGAGCATAAAGTAAACTGTTTCAATGTGGGAAGCGCGAATAATTTAAAATTGCCATTTTTTCCGCTGGCAACCCACGGGCCGATTAGTCAGAATTTCGACATTCGGCCCACGCCGCTGTTATTAACATAAAACAAAATTCATTGTGCAAACGAATAACGCGATTTTATCTAGCGAGAGCGAAATTTGCGATCTAGTTTTTAAGTGGTCAGTAGTAGGGCAAAATTGTTGAAGAAATCAAAAACGATGTATGAAACTGACTCTTAAGACTGTAAAGCGAGTGGTGACCACAATCGTTTGGCTGATTTCTTAATAGCAACACTATTATCTGCTAAACGGATAGTGAAATGTATGTCGGTGTTATACATACGAGCTACACGCTACTAATACATCATAAAACCCATTAATTCAACCAAAATTATAAAAATACAAATGAAAAAAAATATCTACAAACATTCTAGTATCAAACATATGTTTGTCAGTATTGTAATATACAATCAACACGACTTGTTTGACAGACTAATTGTCATGGTCTATTATCGGGTTCACTAATATTTGACCAAATCATCATTTGACAAACGTATCATTTTACAAAATTTCATTTCACAAAGAGATACTTCCCGCCGTATTATTTTGAAGTTTTTCGTGGTCGATATTGTAACCTAACCTAACTTATTTAATAAGCTCATTTAACCTATGCAACATGTAATGGTGTAAGCACAAACACGTTTTTGCGAAATGCAAGTTTGCAAAATGATACGTTTGTCAAACGTACTTTTGGTCAAATGAACGGACCCCCTATTATCGACATGCCGATGTCCATTTTATAAGTAAATATCTTCCGCTTTTAAAACTAAAAGATTCAGTTAACAACTGTACTGCTGTCCAAAAGAAGAAGGCAGTAAGTTTTTTGCGTTGGTCGGAAGTATTATAATCTGTTCCTCTCTTCCACTTAGTTCTAAACCACATCGTTATCTTATTATTAACGTTATGGTAGCTCTCATTAATTTGACAAGGCGGTCGTATCGTAAACAATATGATAACGATATGGATGAAAACCAAATAGAATAGAGACCCAGTCAAATAGAATTGATATTTATTTATAGACATAGAACTTAGAATACAATCACATACATATTCTTGGATTCCTATATTTTTCGTTTTAAGAAAGCAACTTGTTTAGGCACAAGAGAGCTAATACCATTTTTTTGTATCTGTGGAATATTCCGCTTTATAGTAATTAAAGCCAGTAAGAACTTACAAAAAAAAGACTTAATAGCAAATATTAATGTAACGTTTTATTGTCCACCTCCGCAAAAATACTACGCCTTATCAGTTTTTTGTTCACAGGCAACCCAGAGGACCTTGGACGAAGACAGTCAATGAATTGTGAAAAAACGAAATAGATCAGTAAACATTTTAGTAGGCCTAATTGGTCTTCATGACTCTATTTCAAGCTAAGTATTTATACCGATTGTGAAATTTCTTGCACTGTGTAATCGTTGTATGTTAGGAAGGCATCTTTTTGTAAAAAAAAAACCTAATCTTACAATTAAAATTAAGACCGGAAGACGAGCTGTAGGTAGGCCTCCAACAAGATGGAGTGACGACCTCGTCAGGATCGCGGGACCGCGGTGGATGCGAAAAGCACAAGACCGGTCTGAGTGGAAAGCCTTAGGGGAGCCCTATGTCCAGCAGTGGACGTCTTTCGGCTGACATGATGACCTAATCTGTTACTTATTTTTGAACTTATAATTTAAAAAAACAATTTATAGATTACTATATCCATGATTATATATTAGCAAACAAATAGATAAAAAAGTAAAAAGTAGTGGTGGTCAGAAACATTTGACAGTGATACATCTCTACCCTTTGTGCGCTATTCCATTTACCTTTTTATAGCCGCACGCGCATCAACGCTGCAATCTCTGACACAATAAAAACGGCAGAGCACCGGCGGTGCACTTTGTCACAGGCCCCGTCCACGATATGAACAAACAACCTCATTCCCCGCGTAGATAATATTTCAGATTCAACAAAAGCTCTTACAATTTCGCGGACCTAACCGACAAAGCATCGCAAATCTCATTTGCAGACAACGTTGAGATAACTATCTCATTCTTTCAACAATGGTTGGGCTCATAAAGTGGGCCTAATTAGTAATATTCCGAGTGCATTGTGGGGGCTATCTCTGGACAATGCGATGGCTGGGTTTATCTAGGGCGATACGGTGGTGCAAGGAGCGACAATTATCAGCCAATGACGTTTGCGTGCGTTTTTGTTGCTCGCGCGCACGGCCTCCAACACGGCCATCCTGAAAGTTCAACGTCCCTCACCTGTTTACCGCAACATTTCTAAAAGGAAGTCCTTTTGAACGCGCAATGGATTTTGCCGTGGGTTTAATATCCTTTTTGTTTCGGAGCGTACGGACTCTAGATACGATCGTGGTTGGAATACGTAATGGTAGGTAGTGCTCACTCGTGTAGCTCCCGTTTATTGTTACCGCTCGTGTCCAGCGCAAATTGAATAAGAGCCGCGGAAAGCTGACTTACGGCCGATAAGCGATTGTTTTTCAGATAAATTGGACTGTAAGTCATAAGTTGATTTGCTGTTGGCGTGCAGGATTGCGGCTGTGAGTAATAAATAAGGCTCTAACTGTGGCTTTTCGAATAGCTGAGGTTAGAAAGCTAGACTTTATTGGGTCAGCTTACATTTTTGTGTAACTGTAGCGAACAACATGAAACGAAACACTAACAGTCCCGTTTCAAAAAATATATAAACACTTGTACGCTTAAATTCTGTAATGTTTTGCATGCGTAAATTATGATTTCAATGTGGTCAAGGAACATAGTATTTAAGTTTTTATATTATGTCATTTAATAGCCGTATACAACCTTCGGCAAAACGACATTTTTACTCTTTGTAATTATAATTAGATACGTTACTTGTTCTAAAAAACTAACTTCACTAAGGACCGACTAATAACTTACAGTTTTTGCGACCGAACCTTTTTATCTGTGACAGTACCCTACGTCTAACCACCGGTCAATTTCGATCAAACGTCCAACTAATACATCCAGGAGATCGGCCATTTTGTCACAACTCATCACGGACGACACATGGGGGTAAAAACTATAGTTCAACTTGTAAAAACCTATCGCAGATCTTCATTTGTTTTTGTAATGGCCACTGGTTCTTGCAGTATTAAATGTAACATGAGTATTAAATGAAAAAACATGAGTTTTTACTGTTGAGCGATGTCCTGACCATTTGTATCGATGATATGTGTTTTAAAATTATATGTATGGGTGTATTAGGAACATACAAAAACACATGAACAATTTCTGTACCATTACAACTTATCTAACATAAGGTATGAAAGCAGAAAGTATAAATGAAGCCCTCATTTGTTAGATCAGAATAAGGCAGGTAAAAATCCTTAAAGTTCATGTCTCAATCATGTTTAAACATAATTCAAATCATGAACATCATGATCATGATCATTCTGAGGTGGTTGTGATTAAAAAAACTCAGCATATTTATGTAGTTTGTCCAGATAACCAAACCATCTTTACTCCATCAAATCTACATAATAAGACAAACCGCGAGAAAATAATAAAAAAAACGGTTTTCGCCAGGCGGCTTATACCGATCCTACACATATTTCATATCGATAATGCTCGTAGAATATAGTTGACGTTATGCAGCCCTTACTGTCAATTATTGAGTACGAACTACAATGACGTCAACATAGGATTACCATATAGAAAGGACCATGGGCAGAAATGTCCCCCCCCACCAACAGAAATGAAACATGTCTCATTTAATAGATCTCAGCAACATTATGTATTTTTACTATGGAGACGATCACCAGACGTATGGGGTTTTCTTGGAAAAAAATAATCGTATCGTATGGAATTTGTTTGAAAATGAACACATATATGGATGATTTGCCTTATTTGGCCCTTGTTTTCATTAAAAAAATCCCATTGATTTTGCTACTAAAATAAGTATTTTGTCTTTTTTGGGTCCTTATAAACATATAGACATGCATCCCGTTACTGTTGGTGGGGGGGGACAGTGCCCATACAAATTTGCCCATTGTCCTTTAGAAACAAGATTAGCTTCAATACAGTGGCATAGAGACTATAAACCCCGAGTTGTCATTGTATGTTATGGCATGAATAAATACCATAGCAACCCTTTTATATATTATGTCGTAGAAAGTAATTTATTCCCTCCGAACTTGGCAAAGTAATTCCACATTTCTAATTCCGAAGTAAATATTACGCGTGCAAAAAAATAATTACTAAAAACTGCACTTGGTTAAGAATTCCTACGTTGTATCGGCCATTATCGTGTTAGGTGTCAGGCAGATGTTAATTATACGACATCTCTATTCTATTGTGCTACATAGCAATAAAAAAAGAATTATCTTTCCTTTGAAAACCATAGGTTTAACCATAGATATTCCGTTTATATTCTTGGTAGATCTATAAATACATACAATTGGAAATGATAAATAATCCATAAATTTATGGGGTTTTATACATACTGAATAACGACACTGATACCAGCTGCAATGAAACATTCAATATTGACATTTATAAGTTAAAATATATATATAACTGGGACTGATCTCACTCAAACGCAGACCCAGGCTAACACATAAATATCTTTTGTCTCAAGTACAACAATATCTTACTTTTGTAGTTAATTGAACATAAAAAACACAAAAAAAAAAAAAACTTAAAACTTAGCGATGTAAGAACCAAAGTGTTACAATATGTAATAAATTATGTCGAATTTAGGATCTAATACTCACACATAATTTGCCAACACATCGGAAAATATACGACGTGACCCCACATAAAGCGCTGGACAGATTTGGATGAAATTTGTAAAGGAGATAGGTTAGGCTACTTTTCATCCCGAGGGATTAACGATAATCGAAATCTACGCAAAAAAACTCGCGGCCAAAAGCTAGTAAGATAAGATCATAAAAAGCAATAATATACGTTTTTATGACCATTCTCAGGCGTGCTCATTACACGAAGAGCCTCCAAAATAATCCGGTATTAATACAAATAACCGTATAACTAAATTAATTAAGCAATTTCGGTGCTATCATTCATTACGCACGCAGTAATGTTTGCCCTGCGCCTGCGCCGCGAAACTAATTGAGAGTAAAAATGAAACCAATTTTACGCGCGTTATAAAACGCTTAGTGCTTCAACGTTGGGGCGGTTTACCAGCTAAAGCTATGCTCATACGAAAAACTACATAAACCAATCTAGCTTAAAAAATAATAATAGATAGGTTCCGTCCGCCACTTTGACTCAGTTTCATGGCGGCCTAGGAATTAAATTGGTTGACTCTATATCTTCTTAACTAAATACTAGGTAAAACTACTAAATGACTTTTGAGCTGGGGCTCCTAATTGCTTTCGATATGATACTGTACTGTTTACAACATGTCCGCCATTACTGTCAAGTAAATAGGCGCTATCATAACGTTCACAATTGATAACATGTCAAAAGCAATATGAATTTACTGAATAAAATAGAGCCTCCATTGGTATTTACAGTCAGGGAAATCCGCGGTCGTCCACTTGAGAAAATTTTGGCTTGTTCGTTGCAGCTACAATCCTACAGCGCTCAGGTCGTCACGCGTCGAACGCGCAAACGAATATCGCCCTAGAGGTGGTCGACCGGGAGTCACTGGGTACTAAAGTAATAAAAAAAGGATCAAATCAACATGGTTTCTTAACTATAGACGACAATGCCAAACATGCCGTTAGATTTTTAAAGCTTACTCTTCGTTACACTTGTTTGCTAATTCATAATAAAGAGATAACTTTGATTACACTAACTAGCTAGAGCCACTTCGTCGTACTTGACCGTCAACTGCTACCAACGCGACTAGTGGCATCTTTCATACATCTCTATACTTTTGATTGTTGCCTCTATCGCTGTCGCGTATAACCGTAACCGTGCCATTACAGTTCACGGCAAACTGCCCACGTAGGGTTGCTCCATACAAACACCATCTCTATTTGACGCTTGACGTTTATAGCTTGAACGCGTAAATTACGATACCGTGAAATCACGGCTACTGAGTAATTCATGTTGCACCGCGGACAGAGTCCAGTTTGTATGCGTACAAGCTGCAAACAAGTGTACAGTAAGGGAGCGACCACACCAGAGGTTAGCGGTGCGTAAATTACCGTCCATCGAAATTGACACCATGTTATTATTATGACCCATTCTTTTGATTACGCAACGTCATAGTATTTTACGTCGGTGTGGTCGATCCTTAAGCGTGAAATGACGGTACAAGCTAGGCTATGTGGATGGATAGGTGGCCTACGGGTAGGTACTACACGTGGCGTTTTTATCCCTCGACAAAAGAGAGATGTTCTAAGTTAAACGTATCTGTGTGTCTATCTGTAGTATCTTTGCGCTCCCAAACGGATACACAGATTTGGACGAGTTTTGAAAATGATAAATTCTTATGGGAGGGCAAAACGCTTCGTTACGTAATGCGTTACGGCGCGGCGGCGGCGCGGTAGGAATGCATAGAGGGAGGATAAAAACACCTAATAGAATAGTACTCTTCGCACCTGTTACAAATGCCCTTCGTTAAAAAGATACGTCTATATTTTTAGGTCTGTTAGTGTGTGTCGCTCTGCATTAGTGTGCGTAAGTTTGCAGACAGTTAAACAATTTCAAAATTAAATAGTTCAACTTAGATAAGTTTATGTTATCACTTCTGTCGGGCGTCCAAAAAGCATTTTTTTTTAAGTATATTATTTGAATCGGGATGCTTGTAACCTAGGTATCATGACAATTGTAGAGCCCATTTACTACATTACAGCTTCAGTTTAGTACAACATCCACAATCCAAAACATTATACCCAACCAAATTTCTGTTCGGCTCTGTTTGGCTTTAATCCACGGAAGTGAGGCGAAATAACAACCTGCTGACTGTGGCCTGCAGCATACTGCGCGATGATATGGATTGTCACGAGCTGGTGGCTCAATTTGTTAGGTTGGCCGTTACTTTTGTGCCTTAGAATTTTCTTAGAGCGCGGACTCCAATCTCCTAGCAGCTCCTTGAGCACGCACATCCCAGGGAAAATCCCCGACCACCGCCGAGTCGATGGCGAAGTGTATGTCGTGAGTACCTGCGGGATTGCAAGGCGATTCATGCCAGTGGCATTTGTTTTTAAGTCTTTTAAAAAAAAAACTGTAACCTACTCGTAGTTTTAGTGTATTTTTACTGAACTGAACAGCGTTTTGGTATTAACTGTAAGGCTGTAAAATATTGTTTGAAATAAATAAATAATTTTACAAAGTATTCGTTACCTGTGGGTTAAGAGATAGAGCTTTGAAAGAAGGGATCGCCATTATATCCGGGATTTTTATCTATGACATAGTTATTATAGCATGCAGTGGACATCGGCCTTTATCCGTCATATCAATTAACCAGGAACCGCTCGCCTTAGCATAATATTATCATTAGTACACGTCGGGGCCTCAGTTCTAGCTGCAAATAAAAGATTAATCACTTGCAATGACGTATAATTTTAAAAAATGTCTCAGGGCGTAAAATAATTTTAACGGTTTTCTTAACCGAGTTTTTTTAGCCTAGCCAACGTTATCTAGTTATTATTGGAGAAAAAAAAAACCAACGCAATTTTAATAGCATGTTATCATTTCTGTTTATTTACTGGCAGTTCTGACCACACCTACTATATACTCCGAATAATGTACTATATCCACATATTATGTGAATGCTGGTAACTGACTGACACACGACACTTATTCTTGACATATGAAGAGAACACGCAAAGTAAGAAATTACGAAAGTACTAAAATTTGATATGATCTAACGTTATCAGCTGTCATTATGACATTTTAATTTGACACACTGAAAAAAATAATTGGTCGTTTCTAACAAGACTGTGATTGTTGTGCTGCGTCTTGATTCCAAGACGATAGATACATCAACTACAACAAAAAATACCGTTCAAAGATCATCGACTTGCAATTAAAAAAATGTATCTCTATATAAGTTAGAGGGTTTAGTCACTTTTCAGTACTTTGGAGGTCAATTTCTCCCAACTGGTTGAGTTTGGCCCGGTAAAAAATAATACGTATCTGTTATTTTAAACTATTCTCTAACATATATCAAAATCAACATCGGAGCCGGAGAGTTGGGTACCTTTCCTTGTAAGATGTTAGTTGTATCACTATAGAAAATGCTGTTGTTACTATCAGCTTTGGTTGATATAACTAATACACAATCTCTGTTAGTTGGCTCTCATTTTTTTGAGTGCAGAAAGTGACAAGTAATTTTATAACTAAATAAGCGTTAATGCATAATTTAAAATAGATTATTCTCCAAAATCATCAACGAAATTAAAAAGGAACAACAAATACGCGAGATATGTCGCAGTCTTCTTTAGACAAACTACAGAAAAAGTGATGCTTACTCCTGTTCGAACGATGATCTAGCATCATGGTGCCCACCATTACATCACGGGTTCACTCAATCACTCCAATAAATACTACTCATGTTTCCATAATCCTTCCAATTGCGATGCAACATTATGACACAGGGACGTAATAAAAACTTTTAAACGATCGATATTGAGTGCGTACGGACGGCGAGCGGCATTCGTCTTCTGCATGACGTTGTATGACTTGTATGACTTTTGTATTAATGGGGATGTTTTTCTCAGGTTGTTAGCATTCGGAGGTATATCATAGTTTTTATTCCGCCTTTAACTTGTAACGGTATGAAAGAAACAGTGGGGTTTCGTTGGTTGATATAAAGTTCTTTAGAATAAAGAGAATAGTTCTTTTTTTCCAATGTCATTCGTATAATTAAACGGAAAACTTATATCTATATTTTTATGAAATAGAGACGCCAAGGCCACCGTAAGAAGGCCCTAAGGCTCATGGGTTTAAACCTCAAAATTGTAAATGCTTTGCCAACCTTGAGAGCTAAGATAGAATGCCTCTATGAGAGTAATTTTACAGGCTGTCTTTCCCTTAACAACTTATTAAAACTCGTGGCATTAAACTAATACAAACAATAGTAAACTTAACCGTTGTTAGAATAGTAAATATATTTTTAAAACAAATATTGAAGTTATCAAGCACACCAAACTCATTACAGAGGAACGCAGCAAAATTGTATAGAAATTTACCGAGGCGTCGAAAAAAAAATTTATACTACGTGACTGAAAGAAAGCAGCCTCGCCAGACAACAATAAGGCCAGGAAAAACATTTCCGAACCGATCCCGAATCGACCGGTTCGATTATCGATAATTTCGCTAGCGCCGAAAAAGTAAATATTTCCGCTCGAATACTTTGGTAACGAAATGACAATTACGACCCAGGCCGCATTCCCCGCGTTACGCACTTGCTCGTTTACTATACGATTTCGATCGGTTCTCACCCCTTATTAGGCGTATTGACAGAACACTAATTTGCAATGAAAACGCATTTTTTATCACAGCTGTCTTTCTGTTTGTGGCCGGTAACGGTGCTGAAAATACGTCGCACTTAGCGATCGCGATTCTTGTCTTTTGTAGAAGAATAATACAATCTATTTTAAGCTGGAATCTAGTGTTTCTGCCAATTTAAAGTTCTTATTGTCTGACACCTGTAAGTCTATTATTGCAAACAGTTTTCAGCTATTCTGACAACTAACATAGAGAGCAAAAACAAAACCTATTAGCATTTTTGTCAAGGCCTATGATTTATTCCATCATTACTGTCAATTAGATGGGGTTATCATAACGCGTAGAATAGCGGCCCAATAGTAGAGAAACGTACAAACGTACGTCAATCTACTGGGTCATAGGGTATGCATAAACCTTATCTTTAGTGGCATACGAGCATATACACACATAATAAAGTCTATGGATACTCAGTATCCTTAGACAAATTTGATGTTTTGACTCAGTAGTAACATAGTATGAAATGTTCAAAACTGCCTAGGAATAAAAAATATCCTCATAAGGAGCTCAAAGTCACTCAGAGGGCTATGGAGAGGGCTATGCTCGGGGGTTCTCTGCGTGATAGAATCAGAAATGATGATATCCGCAGTAGAACTAAGGTTACCGAATAGCCCGAAGAATAGCTAAACTGAAGTGGTAGTGGGCGGGGCACATTGCTCGCAGGACTGATGACCAATGGGGTCGGAAGGTTCTGGAGTGGCGCGGACCGGAAGACGACCTGCAGGTAGGCCTCCAACAAGTGACGACCTCGTCAGGATCGCGGGACCACGGTGGATGGGGGAGGCCCATGTCCAGCAGTGGACGTCTTTTGGCTGACATGATGATGATGATGACTTTCGATGTGTGTAGATACATTCTGATGTATTGGAAACGTATATATATTTATGAAATAGCTAGTCATTGCTTTCAGTGGTGTGACGATAGGGACAGAGTTTCCGATCCACGTTATTCTTAATTCGTTTTCTACTAGCAGCTGGAACAGCGCCAAAACAATACCAATAGAGACCTTTTAGCACTGGCATCAAAACAACTATTCTTTTGCAAACCTACCCGTCAATATCAATTATCGCGTCGCAAAAAGCGGAATACAATAAAAAAATGTTGAAGCTCGCGAATTTTTTGCTCGATTCCCGTAAAAATGTCGCAACTGTGGTAGGAGTCCACATTTATTGCCTCCGAGATGCTCGATTGTTTTATAAATAAAGCCCTCGCAAAAAATACTATCGATCAATCGTGCGAAAGCCAGCCGATCGAGCTCGATAACGGCGGCCACTAAAAGAATTTCAATCGTACTCTCCACAATTTACGTTGCGTTTTTCTGCGACGCACCATAAAGTGCACGGGTAACCACTAACTCTACAAACAAGTACAGCAATTACAGCTTTCAAAGGCTGTAACATACGGTTGATATTCGACTAGTGTGCACGTTATAGTAACCCGTCATATTCCTACGTTGTGAACGTGAAAGATTCCATACGAGAGCTGTCCGAGCGTTTTATACTTTCAAATCCTTGTGTTTATCTGTGGTGATGATCTGAAACCTTATCTGTGGGATCGGCTCACGGGAGGTTCCCTTAGATCTTTATTATGCGCCCGAGTTTCAATATTTTGACGGACGTCAAATTATGCTATTGTTTTCGTGATTTTGTTGCGCGTTGACATATTTATTGGTGAGATCGTATCGATATGATTATATACGTTTTTGACGTAAAGGCGATAGAAATCGTTATCGATAATCGTATTTTATTTGATTGAGATCTAGAAAATCAATCGAGGGATGCAGCTATATTAAAGTTAAGGAGCAAGATGAAATTTTGAACTATAAAGAGTGTCCAAACTCGTATTTTTAGAATACTAACGTTAACGTTATAGTTTGATACTAGGTAAATGTGTGTGATATTGTCCCCAAACGAACCGCATTCAAATTTTATTAAAATGTAGGTTAAATCATTATTAAAAATTAAACACTTAGTGTCAAAAGTTAATCTATTAGCAAGCCTAGCTCATGGCTAAATATATAAATAATACAGAAAGCTCAAACAGTCCTAGAGGATTCATTTAAATTTTTTGAGAAATTCTGAGCAACGTGGCGCTTGGGCCAAACCTGATTTTAAATTTTAGCATTATTTTTAAATGTCACCGAATGTTAACAAATATCGTAGTAGCCCCGAAACGTGACAAAATCGGGTGAATCATTATAAAACCTGTTAACACTGAGTTAGTAGAACGGCGCTGGCACCGGCGCCGGCGCCGGCGTCTCCGCCCACGGGTGCGTTACGTCAATAATACACGTTCAAACACGTTTTTACTTCCTTAGAACTTTTTTTTTAGTGTTGACAAACGAATACAAACTGATTTTTCTCAAACATGCTCGGAAAAAACGGTTTTCCGATTGAAAGACAAGGACGGAAAGAGCCTCATTTTACTCCTAGGAGTAAAAAAACCATATGAAAACACTTTCCCTCCATGTCTATATTTTTCTTAAAAATGCTGTCAATTTGCATACAAAATCAAAAGGACCAAGACAAAAATTCCAAACAGCCAAGGTAACTGCTCGCTTTTTTAGCACAGTGCGTGTGTTTCTTTTTGAATTTGCATTCCAATTTCTATGGTTAGTATTTAAAAACAATTGACAGTCGGTAACATTCGTTAATTCTGCATAATTAAATTACTTGCTTTTTAAAAATGTGTTGTGTTATTTCCTCACATGTTTGAGAAAAGTATTATGTATGCCTCGGCGGAAACGAGGATTTCCTGACTCGTATTTTAGCAGGCCTCGCTATTGCTCGGCCTGCTAACCACCTCGTCAGGAAAACCCTTACTTTCCGCGCCTAGGCAACAATGTACTATTTGAATTCCGCACCCAAACGGTGCCAAGGGGACTCTATGACTAAGCCTACGCCACCTGTCATGTTTTTATGTATGCAATATACCTGCAACGCACCGACAACTCTTCTTGAGTTGGTATAAATGGGCGGTGGTGATTACTACCCATTAGGTAACCTACCTAACTTTGTAAAAAACTCCTACTTTTATAAAAAAATACCATCAATACCGAAAGCTTCATTAACTTAATAGCTTTCGGTTGTCTATCGCACACTTGCACTCGCATCTAACAGTTAAATAGTGACAAAAAAACAAAATTGGCTGATCGCCATCAAGAAACTCGTAATACAGCGCCATAGCTCTTAGTAGGTGCTTCGGGTTTTTACTTGTCTCTCACTATCTCTCATACGGTCATATAAAACAATTAGGTTTTACCCAGTAGACCCGAGCCTGTCCATATACATTTTCTTGAAATTTAATGGGATTTTTCCTTTAATTCCAATTAATAAATGCTGATGCTGCAGAGATCAGGAACTTACCTATAGTTGTATCGAAAAATCTTTTAACGAATGTACCACTACGCAGAAGATTCATCTCAGCCGCATGAGTTAATTTTGGTAGCCACATGTCTAACCTAACCTAACCTACGTAATTAATGTTTATGATCTCCTGAAAGCACCATGGTTTCAGCAGTAAATAGCCTTCAATGAACTGATACGATCGATGAAGTGAAATTATATAAAATGATGGGTTACCGCAGAGATCAACTCAACATCCGTATTCATATACAAATTTGGTTTGAAAGCTTGTCATTGGTATTTATGATGATGCCAACTGTCCTTTGCAATCAATTTTAAACATTGCCTAATATAACCAATAACTGGTCCAATAAAGCCATCAATTAAGAAAACCTACACGTCTCTAATCCACGATATATCTGTAAATCTTGCTAGGGCGCGTCATATGCGCCTACGCACACCAAAGGTCGGTGGGACACGTTAGTTACATAATTAACTTATGCCAAGGTTTATGTCAAATAAAACGTATGTTTATTTTACAACAATAGTGTTACATTTCTGTAACTACTTGTCAAATCAAAATACGCAGACTAACGAAACTTATCTAGTCCATCGCCATCTTTGCAAAAGAATAAATCCCGCAGTTTTGTCTGATGAACAGTCGTGGCCGATATTCTTACGTAATGTAAAACAGAAAACCTGCATATTCGAACATAAAGAAGGGGGAGGAGGGAAGGCGTTTAAAGCTTTTATCTGGCTGTGAGTCAATATAATCATTGCCTAAGGCCAGAACGAGTAAACTTACTGAGGAGGGAGAAGGGCCTTGCTTGAGGACCTGCTACCTCCTTGTAGTCCTCACGCTACGCTATCGAAAACGTTTCTCGAAAACTGTCAGTGTATGGAACTGACATAAGCGCTTGACACGACCATCTGGCGGCTTACGTCAATCCCATACATTTTCGATAACGATAACGATCTCGCCACGCCATCACACCCTTAAGGAACCTATGAGATAAAGCATGCATAACCTAGGCCTTTCCCCAAGACGACCATGATCTGTTCTTTGCTACTCGCATCCTACTGTTTCCCGGGACTCTTACCTTGCGTTTATCGCGTGACAAAGTTTGGATAATGCATCCGTCACCTTTTGACACGCAAATAAGTACGAGAGTGACGGATGCTCTATACACACTTCACACGCGATGTAGACGCAGCCATATTAGGCCCACATATCATCGATCTTTGTCATGCCAACAATACGAGTTCTGAACCGTAGTGGCTGAAACCCCAAACGTGTTCGAAAACCTTTCCACCTTACAACCATAGGCTCTACAAGTAAAGTACCACCCACTGCCTCTTAAGATCTGCAACTCGCATATTCGTGTGCCAATCTTGTATCTCAAATCGATAAGAATCGCAACAGACGTTCAGTCTTACGAAATAAGCGTGACGTGCGTCAAATTATGTTCTGAATCATTATTGTCCTGGTGTTACTACCATACTCACAAAACCGCAACTCTCAACTGATTTCCCTATACAGTCGACTTCATAAATAAGTGTACACTTCAGTACCTTATACATTACTTACCATTTAATTATAAGGTACGAAAGAGTACACAATTTATGAACTAGACTGTACAAGTTAAAGATGAACTCTCCTTCGTTACAACGCAATTTTATGCTCTTTGTATTTTCATCGTATGTATAATTACAATTGGGGACCAGCCTTTAGCTTTCTTTCGGTATATGTGAGTCTTCTGAAACAGCCGTACATAATCCAGATTTGGGGATCCCCTTGAAAGATCGACAAAAATTTCATCGAATGTGTCATTTCACCGAATTTTATTTCGTCTAAATCAAATTTCTGCTGAAACCTTATAGTTTTCAGGTTGTCTTAACCATTCGTTACGTAGGTTAGGTTAGGTTAGACTAGAGACCAAAAAAAAAGCCTGTCGATGAAATGAAAATTCGGCGAAGTGCAACGTTCTATGAAATGAGTTTCGATATTTCAAGGGTAAACAAACAACAAACCGCACATTTGATTATACATAAAACCTTTCTCATATATTACTCTATATTTGATGAAAATCGCATTAAAATCCGTTGGTTAGTTTGAGATATCTAAGCGTACATACAGCGGGTACTTTAGGTGCAGGGATAAGACAACCGGTCAATTACTAGCATAGATGCATTTCATTTTAGTCTTCAGGGTTGCAAGTGTAATTTTTCGATTAAAATCTTGAGATTGCAAATGGCAAAGGATGCCAGATCAAAATAACCAAAAAAAAAAACTCGCCGCGAAACCTGAGACAAATTCCATGGGCTACCATGTGCAGACGACCTTCGATCTGAAGCTCTAAACTTTCAGTTGTTGTTAAAACCTTTGCATTAACACTGCTCTTCTAAACTAGCTGCCATCTCAATTATTTTTTACAAGTCACTGATATCGAGATTTATGCTATCAAAGTTTGAAATGTTTAGTTTACTCCAAAAAGGATTCTTTTTGCCTTTAGTTCCATATTTTCCACTTAAGAAAAAAGTTATATACAGTTTTGTGCTTTTACATCATGTTTTTAAAAATTATTAAAATATAACCAAGATTATTTTGAAATTATATTCAAGAGAATCAAAGATACCTAAACGGATAATCTAAAGGATAATTTACATTCAGTTTCGACTGAGTTGTAAGAACTTAAACTTCATCAAAAACGTCCGTTATGACCATGCTCATAAGATGATTAAAAGATTATCTATATACACAGTACCTACGTCTTTCTGTAACAAGTCCATAACAAAAGAGATGGAATATTTAAGCTACAACAGAGAAAGATCAATTTGGAAGAGCCGTAGTCGATAGTTTAAATGGAGAAGTAATCGAGCCGCTCGTTAGCGAGCTGTGGGATTGATTCAACTTTAATAAGCTCCTGAGGGTACATGAGAATACGCCACACAGGGCGGCCAAATATTTCACATAATTTTATAAAGTTTAGGTAATTTAATAAACCAGTTAAAATTTAAATCTTAAATAACACGCATTTATTAATTTATTCATCAATGTTGAATTGACTAATTTCTATAAAAGGAAGCGTTAATAGTTTTAAAACCTCTCTGTCAAAATAGCCCCGCTTGACGTTACTGAATAGTCATTAGTCATTACACATTAGAGGTGCACGGTGCAAATGCTCAAAAATATCAGAAATCGACTGTATTTTTAGGGTTCCGTACCAAAATGGTGTTAGTCTGTCTGAAAGTCACAGCAGTTTTTCTCAGAAACTTTAGAAGGATCTTTCAACTGTTTGTTACATGAATCAGCTTTTATTCATCATCATCATCATGTCAGCCGAAAGACGTCCACTGCTGGACATAGGCCTCGCCCAAAGCTTTCCACTCAGACCGGTCTTGTGCTTTTCGCATCCACCGCGGTCCCGCGATCCTGACGAGGTCGTCACTCCATCTTGTTGGAGGCCTACCTACAGCTCGTCTTCCGGTCCGCGGACGCCACTCCAGAACCTTCTGACCCCATCGGCCATCAGTCCTGCGAGCAATGTGCCCCGCCCACTGCCACTTCAGTTTAGCTATTCTTAGGGCTATGTCGGTAACCTTAGTTCGTCTGCGGATATCATCGTTTCTGATTCTATCACGCAGACCCCGAGCATAGCCCTCTCCATAGCCCTCTGAGTGACTTTGAGCTTCCTTATGAGGCCCATTGTTAGCGCCCACGTCTCAGATCCGTAAGTCATCACCGGCAACACACACTGGTCAAAGACTTTTGACTTCAAACACTGCGGTAATTTGGACGTAAAGGTGCTGCGAAGCTTCCCGAACGCTGCCCAGCCGAGTCGGATACCTCTTTCTCAAAGTTGGATCTACCTAACTGGACCGTTTGTCCCAGGTAAATATACTTCTATTGAAGCTGTGAAAAAAACATGAATATTCCCTATTGCGGCCAACCAAAATTCATACCACAGCCACACAATATACCCTGTATCATGTGTACGCCGGGATATGAACTCACGTCCGCAGCCTATCTGTCCCGGCAACAGAAGGTTGACCGCTTGACCCTCGGTTTTAATCAGCTCTAGCTGTACTGAACACTTATTACGTGAACGCTTTTATTGCAGTTGATTTAGGACCTTCATTATGTCTCATGTTCATCTTTATCTGTATCATTGTGATGTTTTTAATTTTCTGTAAATTAGGTTTTTACTAAGGTAATAAAGGCTTGTAGTATTCTGCTAGGCGATGGGCTTGCAACCTGTCACTAAACCTTGACTTTTAATTCCGTAGAATTCTGACTGCTGTCACATTCTGAGTTTTTTAGGATTTTCAATAGTATTTAACATGATTTAAATACATAACATGGATTTGTAAATACAATGATCAGAATCATCAATCAATTAATCAAGACCAAGAAACGTCAGAATTCTATGGAATTCCAAAAAAAAGGTTTAGTACACTGGAAAACATCTTAGCCTTATTGTGCAAAATGTGGTTACAGAATTGTCAACATTTTTTGTTATTGGTAATTCTGTAGCTCTGCGTCTGCCTACCCCACTCTGGGAATGAAGGCGTAAGTTAATATAACATTATTAAAAACCTAACCTACGAGTGTCGCCGGTAGCGGGGCAGGGCTTAAAGTACCGGTAGTTAAGGCTGCAGAGAGAAACCTCCTCACACTACGTGCCGTGTCAACGAGTACTGCCTTCTGTATCTGGCCCTTGATTCAGCCACCCAGCGACAGTCTCTTGAGGAGTTGGTCGAGACCAACCAAACGTTACTTTGTTAAATTCATAAGTAGGTAAGCTTTTTTTTAAAATAAGTAACGTTCTCTAATATATAAATTTTCTTATTTTTTATGTTCAATTCTTGCTTTCTAGCCTGCATTAGTAAAACAGCTGCAGACGACTTTTTTTTTTCCCCTTAAATAAAATAAGCCAAATCACCCGAATAAGCCCCATATTAATAGCGATAGTAATTCACTAACCATAATCCAACCCCTGATTGGCTTATTACGTGCTAGAGTAACCGGAGTGATGCTTTGTCTCAGATTTATTGTTTAATAATTTGAAAGCTAAATTGTGGCGATAACTTGGAAAGCTTTGACAAGCTGTTACTAAGTCTTTAAACTTGATTCTATTGTTACAACACCAGAACGCTCTAAGTTTATCATTTCTTTAATCAATTTTAATCTTTTTTGCTCAAGGAATAAGGTTCAAGTTTGAATGCAGGAAGATTTTATAGAAATGAGCTAGCGATTTATCTAACGTCTAAGTTGACTGGCTTGTCTTGGGGTCGCAGGTTCAATCTCGAGCAGAAAAGTCAATAACACGATTTATAAATCAATTAATGTTTGTGAAATGTGTGGGGGGCACAGACAAAGGGCTTATATTACAATATTGTGTTACGTTAAATAATGATTCTTGGCATTTGGATATGAAATATTATTAAAAAAAGATGAAATGCAAAATTTAATCTTTGTGCTTTGTCACTTTAACCTCGTGTTTGAACTGCTGCACTAATCTGTCAAAGACTCTAAAGCGACAAGGTACAAAAGTGTGTTGCTATTTATAATACTGACTGTACAATAAATAATTAACATAGATACATAAAAAAACGAGGTTGTTAATATAACTCAGCTGTATACTGCTTTTACACCTTCTCAAGGCCACTATTCTAGGCGGTAAAAGCTATATAGCCTTTAACTTGTTATGGTATTATTTTTAACTCGGCTGCCATTACTGTTAAGTAAATAAGAGCTATCAAAACGTTGACAATGCGATAACAGGACAAAGACGATATGGTTTTCACCGCCTAGAATCCCGACCCCGGCATAAGAATTATACCGACAGATGCAGGGGAGAGCGTGATAGCATTAGACAGTCGAGTACTATACATAGCAATACATACTATGATAATATTATACATAAAACTACTGTTATACATAAATCTAATGTATGAGACTTAAATGAAAAATAAAAAATAAAACTTTAACCGACACATTTTTATCTGGGGATTATAACTGATTACTTAACTATTAAAGAAGTCAAATGCATATTAAACACAATGTTCAAGTAACTTCAACAGCTGTTCATACAATAGATATAAACGGGCTGGCCAATGTTCGTGCGAGCTTATAACTCAACTGAGCAATATTCGCCCATATACTGTACTAGTTTTTTCCACCGACTCGAGGTGAATGTTGCTATAATTTTGGAAACTTTACCCTACCTCAGTTACCGTTGATTGGTAACTAACAAATTAACATGTTTTTACATTAATAATACTATGCCAATGCTAAGAATTACTCCTTTCACTAATTCAACAAAGTAAACAGGCTAACGAGGTCTATGATCGACATTTCTTTAGCGAAATAGTAGACCGCAATAAAGCAAGATTAATCTCAAATAAAACGTCATATAAAATGTTGAGTTAAATTGGCTTGGGTTTTGATCCGACTGTCCGAGAAAGAGGATGATGTTTATCGGATGTAAGTGTACACAGTTAGTCATATAATTTATACACGTTCCCAAGACTCCAAAGAAATTGTATACATATTTGACGCGACGGCTGTGTTAATATGAATGCGACTGAACAAGAATTAAATAATAAAACTATTTCTTTATTTATTTTTTAAATCCTTCCTACAGTTCCAAAGTTCAAGAGCCTAAAACTTTGATCAACACTAAACGCTTACGGTCAAAAAGCTCAGGAAAAATCGAGCGCGTCCTCAAAATTAATGAGGACAACAAAAGCTACTAAATGCACCGCGATTTGTAAGCTTTCAGTTTTAAGTGATGTCACTTTGATCTGATAACACGACTTGCGAAAAACCGAGATCGCGGGGATTACACCAACAGTATACAATCAACTTAACTAACTAATAAACTATAACGAAGACAAAACGGAAATCGTAACAGGTCCGTTTAAAAAAAAAAACTTAACGTATTTTTTTTCGATTTTGTAACGCAAGTTAACCATAATCGGAGCTAAAATGACAATTGACGTAAAGGACAAATAAATTGTACTGTAAAATTGTCCTATACGCTTATTGCTATTTCATCATGTCAGCCGAAAGACGTCCACTGCTGGACATAGGCCTCCCCCAAGGCTTTCCACTCAGACTGGTCTTGTGCTTTTCGCATCCACCGCGGTCCCGCGATCCTGACGAGGTCGTCACTCCATCTTGTTGGAGGCCTACCTACAGCTCGTTTCCCGGTCCGCGGACGCCACTCCAGAACCTTCTGACCCCATCGGCCATCAGTCCTGCGAGCAATGTGCCCCGCCCACTGCCACGTCAGTTTAGCTATAATTTAGTTATTGCTATTTACAAAATGGAAAAAAAATAAGGATTTTAATTGAGGCCTTAACTGTCCTTAACTACGTACGTCGGCCAAGAATCTGGTCTACCAGATTTGACAAGTTTCTGTGCGATCTAATTATCGCTGTCACTGTTATAATATTATTACAAGGGAAAATCGAACTTGTTGTATCATGACTTTCAAATGAACTTCGACCGTAGGGTGGTAGACCACATTTTTGCCCAACTGGAACATGTTTTTAAAAACGGCCGGTTGCGCATAAGCGTATTGAGTCTATACGAGCCTAACAAGACGATAGACACACACAAAAAGATAGTAGTTGAATCACTAAAGAACTTGGTATTGTTACTATCAGTTTTGATTGATGTAACTCAAGGCTGCTCAATCATTTTAGCAGTCGGGCCAAGCGATGGATTCAGACGTTCACGACGGGCCACTGACAATTCCTATTTTAATTACGATTATGCGATTTGGTGCGTATTTCAAAACTTACTTGCGCGGGCCATTTAAAATGGTTTCGCGGGCCACTTGCCCGCAGGCCTGGGGTTGAGCACCCTTGATGTAACTAATATCTTTTTTTTTTGTCAACTAAGTTAAAACATCGTAAGTTTTTTTGAATGTATGATTCAAGATTGAACAATATTATGGTATATGTATGGTCTATTTAGCGACGCGTTGGCCTGGTTGATAGTGAACCTGCTTACGGAATCGGTCCCGAATTTGAATCCCGGAATAGGCAAACATTTGTTTGATGAGCGCGAGTATTTGTTTCTGGGTCTTGGATGTTTTCGTTGTATTTAAGTATGTATTTTTCTAAATATAGTATTTATATTAGTACCCATTGTATAAGCCTAGAGCTTAGTTTGGGAATAGTTCAATTGGTGTAAGACTGTGATCCAAATATCTTTTCGTATAAGTATATTCGACTTGTAAGGGCTATTGTTAAGGGCTGTTGTAGGTATTAATTGCTGTTTACATATGTGGTAGGTACTATATATAAGTATATTTTATTACCTATGTATTTATTTTATTAAAGCAGATATTATTACTTTTTAATGTCTGTTTTTCAGATGTTGTTTTTCTATTTTCTTTTATCTGATATTTTGTAAATTTGCCTATCCTCTTGCATTATCCTGGATTATTCTACTCCAAGGTTAACTGGAAGAGATCCCATATGGGATAAGTTCGCCTATGTACATTATCTATAGTGATGCAAAATGTTTTGTAATTGTTTATGTGCAATAAAGAGTTTACATATATACATACATACTATTTCTAATCTGTAAAACCTAATTGCTTTTGACGTGTCATCGTATTGTCAACGTTTGTATAGCACTTATTTACTTGACAGCAATGGCGGCCGAGTCAAAAACAAAGTGTAGAATAGACTGTCGTACCAACATAACATTTTATAAGACATTTTTGTTTTTTGTTGATTTATAAAAGAATCAAAGTTTTGCTAAATTAATAAAATTCTTGTTCTGTTCTAGAATACTATTTAAATGCATGTTTTAATTTCTTCCATTTTGTTTTTACAGATTTACAGATATAGTAGTTCAGTTCAGTTCTAGGATCCTAAAATAAATTATTAAAAAATAATTTGGTTATTTTGTGCAAGCGTATCTCAATTTTTAAAGTCATCAGTTAAAGTTACCTAAATACGGAAAGCGTGTGTATTTAAATACCAAATTACTTCATTTCTTACTCGAACAAAACGGCGTAATATTCAATAAAGCCTATGCAGTAACAAAACGTTACACTGTAACTCGCTAATAACAACTCCATCCCTTACCACAAGTTACCATTACCATACCCGCCAGCGAGTCGAATGCTGTCCCTAACAACAGACAGAGAGTCTGTCTGTAGTGTAATGTTTCTAAATGTAAAACCAACAAAACATTTATTTATTTTATTTCTTGAGTTGAAAGTCTATCATTTTTGTTATTGTTACATACATACATACATATCTTCACGCCTGTCTCCCAATGGGGTAGGCAGAGATTATGGAACGCCAGGTGCATCGGTCCAAACATATACACTTCGCTTCCTTTACATTCATCAATCTTTTCATGCACGTACGTCGGTTTCGGGTGCTTTTGATTTGGCCCTTAATCAGGACATCGCGAATCTGATCACCGTACGTCCGTCTAGGACGTCCCCTACCGACATCTCCGCTCACTCTCGCTCGCCATATCTCTTTTGTTATTGTTACGTAACCTATATGCTTGCTTTGTTTACATTTCCATAGACTATAGTTCTCTTTGGTTTTATTTTATTGATTCTGCTTCCTTTGTGTTGCCAACTTTACCAGGCCATAAATTTTATGGTCATTTGAGACGTTCGAGATAATCTCGAACAAATTATTGTATTTGATCCTTGATGTTTTTCTTTTAGCGTTGTTTTGTGTTAAATGTGTCACTTTCCGTATTTTCACCAAGCGGTTCCAACGGAAGACCAGTGCTGGCTTTACGGCTAGCGAATGCTGAGTTGGGACCGTTTCGCAAAAATTTTTCTGCGTCTTGATATTTTTGTATCTATGTAATGTGATTTTGTTTTGTTGCGAATAAATGTCTCTTTATCTTATTTTATCTTAACAGTATTGTTGTATAGGGTGTAAGGGACAGAGCATTCGACTCGCTAGCGAGTACGGTAATTGTAACTCATGGTAGGGGTACAGGTGCAAAAAAAAAACTAAAAACGGAATACGAGCCGGTATCGCGGGAATTATCTGCGTCAGCCGATTTTGCATTTAAACGTCGTCGTGTAATTATGACAATAAATCTTGTGCACACTCGACGGCGCGCATCACCGTTTAAAGCTGTATTGCCACACTGTGAGCGGAGGCGGCGCGTTTTCATAGTACAAAGCGTTTTCAGAGCGTGGCACAGCAGTCTCCATTGAACTTTTAGTACATTTTAATTAGTATGAAAACGCACTGCACGATGCGTCCGCTCTCAGGCTGTTTGCGGCTTTAGTGCGTCTGCTGGCTTTAGGGTCAGTTTAATTGTGTAATAAGGAATAAAATTATTAAGGTGTTGTATGAGAATGTAGTCCACGAAGAAATATAACAACAATTATATTATAAAGATAAAAATAAGAGATATAAAATGACATTTATAAATAAAGTAATATTGAAGCTTTCGTTCGTTACTCAAAGTATTCATTGTCCCTTTTTGTCCAGTTAAAATGTCATTATGGCAGACAAGGACAGAGCATATTTAAATCATACTTTAGCTAATGCGCATTTATGAATAAGTATGTATGTTTATATGCTCATTTATAAAACAGACAGAAAGATGGTGGTACGAAAGTGACTTTGTTTTCATAAAAATGGTAATATTTAACGTAAATCCTACTAATTATCTGCGTCAGCCGATTTTGCATTTAAACGCCGTGGTGTAATTATATCAATAAATCTTGCGCACACTCGACAGCGCATCACCGTTTAATTCGTTCAGGACGCAGGGACTCGATGTAGGGTCAATTTTATATAGTAATCTGGTATTCTGGCAATCAAAGGCTTAGGCAGGCTATAGCCGGTGTTGAAGTGTAATGAGGAATTGAATTACTAAGGTGTCAAAAGTATTTTAGGTGAACGGATTGCTACCGGTATCGTCTGAAAAGACATTTAGGACAAGTTTTTTTTAAATGCATTTTTCTTTATAGTTTTAGTTCTTTTTTATATGATTAAAATACATATTCGATTAATAGATTAGTATTCGTTTTATTTGTTGGTATAATACAGAAGTTCCATCAGTATAACTTATTTGTTTAGCCTATATTCTAGGCGGTAAAAACCATATCGTCTTTAACCTGTTAGCGTATTTTCCACGTTATTATTATAGCTCTTATTTACTTGGCAGTAATGGCAGCCGAGTTAAAAAAACATCATTACAGGTGAAAGACAATATGGTTGTTACGGCCTAGAATAGAGGCTCTGTATTGTTTTACTGCTATCAACACACAAATTTAATGTTTGTGCAATGTGTCAGGATTGACGTCTGACTGCCTGGTACAGTCGAGTTCATAAATATGTATATACTTTAGTACATTGTGACAATTAATGTATGGCAGTTTAAACATGACATTAAATAGACATGGTTCAGTCAAGGAATTTAATTCCTATACCACTTTGGACTATGTCAAAGTGACGTAATCAATCACAACGTAAGAGACTTCTTATGATTTTATTTACGAAGTGGTACTAAAGTGTACACATATTTGTGAACTCGACTGTACCTACTGTAGTTACTCTCTCCTATTGTGTTTTTAACCATCAAATATACAAACGTGGCAACCCCTCAAATTGATTACAGCCAAATTCTTCGCAGCATTCCACAGGAACATACATATAAAGTAAAACTCGTTCCACGGTTCATCGGCTGCGATAATTTCCATACAACGCGGGTTTTATTCGACGCATCACAATATTCCATTAACCGTTGCACTGCAAATGAGCTTTTAACGCATCGTGACGTTTTCATTTTAGAATTATCGGCGATATGTCACGATGATTTTAATTGGGCGAGCTTCGGGAGAAGTTATTTGTGTACCGCTTTTATGGTACAGTTGAAAAAAAATTATGGAGGCGGACAAAGTTTAATAAACCTGTATGTGCTCGCAAATAATTGTCTATATTTTAAAAGAGTAGTTAATATAAACAAGCTATGAAATATTTACTCTACATTAATCACAGAAGAGGTCCTAAGAGCGCTATTCAATCCATCATCTCAGCAGTTTTTAGAGAACAGTAAAATGTTGTGACCATAATAACCAAGCTATCTATAATTAGTAATAGCGCAGGAGTTATATTTGTACTTGGTGAACGTTTGGGACCCCACGAGACAGGCTTATCTTAGTGGTAATGGTCATGGTATGTATGTATGTATAATCTTTATTGTACAAGAATAAAAAAGAAATACAAAACACAGGCAATATAACAAAAACACGAGCAGAAAGGCGAACTTATCCCTAATAATCTGTACTTTTAACTTTATGGCAAAAATATATATTTTTTACTTAAATATTAGTAGGATTATGACTTTTGGTGGCATATCGTGGTCTTAGAATCCATGAAGTCGCTTTGATTTTGGCCTCAGTGGACACACTTCAAAATGCATACATTCGTTAAATCGCTTAACAAGTTTAAATCAATTTTGGAAGAGAGGATATCTCCGCTGTGTTACAAACAAACAACTATAAACTGAAATAAAAATGTATTTAGTTAAGGTGCAAATTTCAGTCATAAGAGCTGTTTCCATCTTACGTAAGTCTCAAAATTAATTCCGTTTTTAATATACGTTATTGTATTTGTTAATTTCTTTGTGTCTCGTTATTTTTGTATCTATGTGATGTTATTTTGTATTGTTGCGAATAGATTTAGTTTATTGTGAAATATGACAATACTGAAGGCCAAAATTCTGCCCCCCCTACGGAAAAAAGGCGCATCTACTATATGAATTGTATTGCATTTCCAACCTTATTATAACCATTGAGAGTTTAATATGCTTCAATTAATTAATTGCACTTATGCCTTTTCTCCGTAGGGGGGCAGAATTAAAGTGGTATGTTATTATATATAAACCACTAAAATTCCTATCCCTACCTACCTATTAGGGTCTCTAATCCCACTTGCCATCACGCGGAACCTAAGACCTATAAAAAAACCGAGAACCACTTTCAGGAAAGCTACAAGACACGGAACATGAATTCTTCATCGAATTTTAATAAATTAAAAAACGTAATTTTCGAAAGTTAACAAAATCAATACTTACACGCCACTTTTTATCAATTATGACGCAGCGAATGAGCGGTTGCAAGGCTCTATTTACTTAATAAGTGGGGGTTCGAGTCCCGTTGTTTGCTCTGGCGCGAAACCGCGAGCATTACGCCAGCATGACCGGTTATTCAATAGTTATCACAATTATAATAAATATAAATAACACTGACCGCTACTGATGATTGTAGAGTGAAGATATTTTTGGGATATGTTAGTGAATAATATCCACGAAATGGTGGTTTCCTCTACATTCATTAGGGTTCCACACCCAAAGGAAATCGGGACCCTATTACTAAGACCCCGCTGTCCGTCTGCCCGTCTGTCACCAGGCTGTATCTCATGAACCGTGATAGCTACAGTTTAAATTTTCACAGATGATATATTTCTGTTGCTGGTTTCCCATACAACAAACATGACTTTTTTTGCCGTTCGCTCGATATTTATAACGGCGACAGGTAAACGCTGGAAATATTAACAGAACCCTTCGTGAGCATGTCAGACTCGCACTTGGCCATTTACTTCATTAATTAAGTCAATAATATTTTCTGTCCAGAACAAATATCATAATATTATTAAAAAAATCGATTTCGATTCATAGGCCACTATAGAACTATGTCAAAGTGAATTTTTCATTCAATTCTTAAGTATTCTCTTACTATTTTAATCTTTGCGTAACTTTGACATAGTAGGGATATGATTCAAATTGATTGAATTTACGTCCCACTACTACGATTACTTTCTCCTCTCCTCTTCTAGGTAGAAGCCTAGACTGTGTTTTTTTTAGAGGAATTCCGGAAAAGCTCATTTCGCATTTCAATTACTTTTTACTTTAGTCCTTTTGTTGGTGCTATTCAATGTGCAAATATGGTGGGCCTTTACTCGTTTAAAATTAGTTTTCTAGAGACCGCACACAGTCAGTTAATGACGATTAAGTCATTTTTTTCACAATTATTACTAATTTAAAAAAGGAAGAAATGGCTATTCTCTTAAATGTTTCTGGCTTTAAGAAAATAAATATAACTTCGGGGTTATACCTACTCACAACTCCCTTCGTTTTATGACATACGAAGTTATATTTTCTACATCAACTAGAATTATAGACAAAGTCGAATAAACAGCCATCAAATATGATGACCTAGGAAAACATATGTTTAACCACGTGTTCAGGATGAGCCTACATTGACCTAGAACATTGCTCAAGTTTGTACACTCACCTTTTAGCCCACAACTTCCGTTCAAAGCATTTAACATTGAACCGAAATACATTATTTCCATGCAAAACGGACACGAAAATGAGCCCTCGGCAATTTCATGTTCATGACACCGTGGCGAGCTCAAATTACATACAAATTGGTAGTTGGTGGCGGCGAATGTTTTAAAAGTAAAATCTGTAACTTTATTACGATGTGTTTACGTAGGTTTGTAATTTAGACGCTTATCGTAATCGTTTCCTTTAAAATAGTTGTGCAGATTGTTTTTCCTTCAAATAAACCACTACCAGGTGTGACAGGGGACAGTCCGTCACAAATCTGGGGACCTAGTGAAAATGGGTGTAAGTCGAGTTAACTTGTTTTACAAAACGGTTAAGGGGAGGGGTAAGGGGGGAAGGGGGGGGGGGTTATAAACGGAGTGTATTAGACTTAAACCCTTTCTCACTTGATCTTCAGAAGACTTACCCATTTTCACTAGGACCCAAAAAATATCCTAGTCAAAACTCAGCTCTACAAACGCGATAAACATTTTTTATAAAATAAAACAAAATAGTTCTATTTTTTTAACTTAAGACCCTTAGCTTCGTAGGCAAGGTCACTACTAACTAGGCACCGCGTCAACAAAATAACAAAATAGCATGTTTATTTATTTATTATAGAAAGAAAAAAGGAAAATATAATACCATGAAAAAAAGGAAACAAAACGACAGAGTGTAACTGTTGCGAAATGGTCCCAACTCAGCATGAGCTGGCTGTGGAACCAACGCTGGTCTTCCGTTGGAAGGTGTTACAGACATTATTGTTTTTATGTTGTTTCTATATTTTTAGGGACTTTTGAAAGGGTGTCATTTGTAATACAATAAATAATGTATGTTTATTTCTTAAATCATATTTTTTACATTTAATACTTGCACTGAGACGTTACATTTTTAATCCAAAGTGAGATAATCTCAGAATATGAAGTTAATATTCGAAGTGAGTGCAAAAGAGAAAGGAATGCTATTTATCATAAGAATAAAAAAAGTATTACGAGTATACCACTACGCATACATGTTTTTATTCACAGGTTTGCCTACCACTACTTTTGTTACACATAAAGCCATGTATACATTTGTGTGTGACAAACAAAAGTAGTTAAAGTAGTAAGCACGCAAATCCTTGTGTGGCTAGGCTAGGATACGTAATTATAAAACACCTAGACCAGTATTAAATACAGAAATAACATTAGCTATATACTTATATGTGATTTATTTGAATAATGTCTTACAGTTAAAAATATTTTATTATTTATGTATGAATACTTACATGTGCTTTTATTGCACATTCAGTTTCTTTATTTAAAAAGACAATAGCAATAACTGTCTAAAAGGTATTATTATAAATTAAATATTATTGTATCACATGAAAACCAAGTATCACTTTAATATTAATAAATAGCGTGATCAGCTGTTCAATAATTATGCCATATCACCAACGTTACCAGGCGACGCCAGCGGCTACCGCTAGTACATTATTAGTAAGTAAAATTTAAGCCTCTTCACACGTCCGTGTAAACGCTCCGCATCCTTCCCAGTAATGACCGGTGTTTCTCTCGTATAAAATAATGTAAAAACGGCCGATAACGCGAACCAGGCAGTTTGCATTAATGTAACGCGCTTGCGATATCGCCGAAAGTGCTCGTGTGGACGCGGCTTAAGTGGGAGTGTGAAGCCGGCTTTACGGTTTCGCGGTATGATGGTGACGTGGTTAATGTATGGAGTGAGGTTGATTGGTGTATGGATAAAAGAGGTAGAAGCAAGGGTCTATTCTATTCGGCAAAACCATATTGATATGTTATTGTAGGTATTGTGAACGTTATGCTAGCTCTTATTTACTCAACAGTAATGGCGGCCGACTTAAAATGAATGTTGGGTGAGGCAAAAAAGTATGGAAGTCGTATAAATGCAGTTGAAATGCGTAGTATGTGTGGTATGAAACTGATTGATAGAGTAAGGAATGACAAGATCAAAGAGAAATGTAGACTAAAATAAGATGTAGTGACTAAGATTCAAAAGCTCATGCTTCGATGGTTCGGTCATTTGGGACCACACGGCAGGTAACAAAAAATAAATTGTGATAGGTGATGTTGAAGGGGGTCTCCGTCTAGTCGAATAACAATTATTGTCATAATTTCGATTGTCATAACAGTTTACGCATAAAGTTGTTGTTCATAAATGATAGTGCGCATAATATATTCATTGTCATAATTATACTGTATTTTTTTTTAAACCATAATGTTGAATATAATTTTTTTTTAGTCATTGCATTTTAGATCATAATTATTTTTAGTGATACTGCTACCAGAAAAGTAGGTTAGGTTAGGTTATAATTGTGACCTTAACAAAAACTAATTGCTCCGTTTGTTATTGATCGTCAATAATTCAGTCAAAATTGTTACGCCGATTGGTGTGCGTAACGTTTTCGTGCGCAATAAGTTTATGACAATTATTAAATATACTCTCAAACATTATGGTTAAAAAATATATGCGAAATGACTTTTTTCAGTTATGCCTAATGATGAGTATGCCTAACAAAAATATGACTTTTAACTTTATGCAACCCGAACCTTACCCTGTTGAAGGTGATCATGGGTTGCAGTGGCCCTTTTCCTCCAGTCTTGTTTGCCTCCTTTAGCAAAACACTTTTTTTCTGACATGGAGAAGGCAAACAAACCCACAGCCATCTGGTGGTAAGTGGGGTCTGTATACACATTTGTACCCTCAAGACTACAATCTAAAGACTGCACTCCTAAAACCTCAAATGCGTTGCCAACCCTAGAGGGCTAGCACAAGTTGTTCCCGAGTTGTTTATCGCTCGGATCTCGCTTGCTATCTAGTGTGTGACGATAGAAACGCACTGCGCGACTAGAGACATAATACAACTTGTGCTATCCGTGCGGTGTTCTGCCTTTTCGCCGATTTTCATTTGGTCGAATTTCATTTGCCAACCAACATTTCGCCGAATGTTCACTTTGACAACTACTTATTGGCAAATTTTTGTATGCTAACATTGCTAACCGCTCATTTGGCCGTATTATTATGAAGACGAATATCATTTTGATTTAAACTTTTGGAACATCTTTCACATGGCAAATGTTACACTACGCCGAAAAACTCTTAGACGAATCACGTTTCGTCAGTTTCTTCACATAGACCAGTTAGGTACGACGACGAGCGTAGCGAGGAGGAGTGTTAGGTAGAACTGCGACCCTACAGCTCACGAGCAAAGTGAGCGAAGCGAGCGTGCCGCGGCATCGGCCGGCGAAGGGCCAGAACAGTTTTTTTTTATAATACTATTCTACTATTATTCTAAGTGAACCATTTGGCTATATGAAAAACTTACATTTTAATAAATGCCATTTTAAAAAAAACCAAACGTTGAGTTTGCAATCGTGAGGTTGGAAAATGAAACTAATAATTTTAACAAGTTGCCATATGATGATTCGGCAAAATGAAATTCGGCAAAACGTTGGTTGGGAAGTGAAATTCGGCTATAAAATTTTCGGCGATACAATAGAGAACCCAGTGCTGCATTTATTTCATGACAATTTGCAAGCACTTATTATTTTCATTAAAAAAAATTTACTAGCGACTGTACTTACAATATTGCCCACTTAATTTTCACCAGCGATATTTTAAATCATACCCCGAAGCAAAGATGTACGTCGATCTTGATAGTGACATAAAGGTGTAATTAAACCGGCGTAAATTATCGCACGATAAACCGACGCGTTCGCCTCGTAAACGCCATCTTTCAATTGCAAATGATTCATTTGATAATGCGATAAAGTCGATATGTTACGCCTTTAACTGGGGTTTAGTGGATAGCGAGGACTGAATGATAGCTAGATAAATAAATATTGGGGTCTATTTTAAAACTATACCTAATGCCTATTCTAGGCGGTACAATCCAAATCGTATTTGATCTGTAATGGTATCGTTTTCAAATACGAGCTATCAAAACGTTGACAATACGACCACAGGTCCAACGACGACCATCCAAACATCTTAACAATAAAGCGAATTCTTTTAAGGTCCTTTTATGGGTGAAAAATATAATGAACGATAATGTTACTGGACTATATCGTTTTAAGTCAATGAATACTTGCATTGTTATTTGCTAGTTTTATCTAGGATAGCATTTCAATGAACTACTGTTATTTTATATTATATTTAATTTAATACTTGTAGCTTTATATAATGCTAGACTAAGTTGTACCATTGTAATATGAATATGAAATATGTTTAAAAAATGACTGACTGCTGAGTTTCTTGCTGCGTTTCTTCTCAGCAGTGGTCTCCTCTTGGGAAGCGCTGGTAGTATCTTGACGAGTAAAAGTGCCCGAGCGGCTTATTTACTGAATAAATTTCTTTTATCTTTTATCTTATCTTTAATAACGTATAGGTGAAAAACTTAAGTAAATCACCTGTTGCATGTGGTTGTGCACAAAACTAATATGGAATTTACGTCAAATTTCAAATATATAATGTCAAATGGTCTATACAGATTTGTCACCTATACAGTTCTTAAGTCTTTGTTGTTACAATGGCTAAAATATTTTTTTTCCCAATCTATCATTGTGACATTAGCATCTGACAGAAAGTGACACAGCATCCTTTAACTAAACCAGATTTACTGTGTGTTTATCAATAAGGGGGAGTCTTTGAATATTTTTCTACAACAATATTTAATCGTCTATTATCTATAGTGCCTAGTTTGGAGCTGGGTCCACTTGTGTAAAATTATAACCTAATATCAATTACTTATTTTTATTTTGAGTCCAAATCCTTGAATATCCTATCCGATCGCAAATTTCCTTATCGAACGACATTATCCTTTCGTATAACGAACCAAGTCACTCTGTAAGAACATTTATAACTCGTTTCTCAATTGACTTTTACTCTTAATCCAACATTATCCGTAATAACGACAATCCACCACCATTACTACACCTAAATAAAAATCCTTAAATTTTATTAACAACTAATTGGTCCACCGCCTTGCGCTCGAAAATGGCAAAAACCAATAATTTTACACCACAAACAACCGGTTGAACCCCTTTCGGAAAAATCGTAAAATTCCAAACCATAATCGAATAAGCGATTTTTGTTTAATGACAGCTGATAAGGAAGGTTATCGACCCAACCGGTAACTTCTGTATCGTTTTAGCCGCAAGAGCAAACCGCCGGTAGCTAAAACTGACGACTGACACTTCGGCTACCGTAACGTGATACTGGTGAAGTTAAAGGAAAAATAACAGGTATTTAAAGAACTGTTATTGGGCTTGTTATGAGTTAAATGACATGGCGTTACTTGGGCAACATTGTGACACAGTTACTTTGACATGTCATATTCGTTTCTACCTAATTTACAGACACATTTTAATATAAACAGGATCTTACTTATTCTAACGTATGGATAGGAATCCTTTACGGTAAGCCATGGTCATTGATGATATCTACATTGATATTTCGTAACAAACTCTAAGGGTCCGTTCACGCAGACTTGCTCGGAGAGGAGAGCAGGTTTTTTATCACGTTGGAATCAGAGTTTCGCATGTTCACTTCTATTGACAATTCTTAATGAAAATACAATAGCATATGCAAAAATAAACATTATTACAATTACTCAAAACTCTGTTTCCAACGTGATAAAAATCTGCTCTCCTCTCCGAGCCGGTCTGTGTGAACGGACTCTAAGTTTCTCAAACATCTGTATGCCTACAGACTAGATGACGTTTCTAGCTTTTACATAGGTCTTAGTCGTTACGTATGAATTTTCATGTCCTAAACAGTATTTTCAATAAAAGGAGTCGCTTTGTACCTGATCTGTAATGGCATCGAAAACTCATGCACTTAAAACATGCAAGATGTAAATTCAAGAAACAAGAAAGTAACATCAAACCCATCTTATAACAGGCTTTTTGATAATTTACAGCTACCTAAAAAATATATGACCAAATCAAAGGAATGCATGTTATCTCCCAACATACATTCCCAGATACCCTTGAAGTACTTAAGCAGACCACAATACGTTTCGATATGTTCCCAACATCGCTAAGTGCGTTCATCACGCTATATCTTTACCATAATGTGATAATATACAGGCCCGTGTTCAATATAGCGAGACAAGTTTATCGGGCATTACGATGAGAGGCTTTCTTTTGCGATGCTGCGGAGAAATGGAAAAAATGCGTTCACTTCGGCAGGAAAGGACTCAGAATTAATGTGTTTATATAATATAGGGTTCTAAGAAGCTATATTCCGTCTTAGTTTACCTATTCCAAGATTATAAAGGAGTAAAAGAGACAGCACATAGTGAGCTCGAACCCGACTGATTACAATATCACTTAAAATAGCGAATGTAACCCTCCTGTGTTGCAAACATGTACATGGGTCGAAAAAATATCGAGGATGTAGAATTTAGGCTTATAAGGATATTCTAATATATATATTTTTTTAAATATATATACATATTTTATCTAAATATATATATATATATTTTTTACTACTACTTTTTACTCCCTATGAAAATTCTTAGTTTTGACACATTTTCTTGCACAAGCTACGCTTGAATGTTTTTTATTTTTATTTTTATTTTATGTTAAATTCATTGTTTTATATAATGCTAGGTTAAGCTTTATAATTGTATAATATCATAAGTAGTACCTATTTTAAAAAACGACTGACTGTTGAGTTTCTTGCGGCGTTTCTTCTCAGCAGTGGTCTCTTGCGAAGCGCTGGTAGATTTTGACGTGTAAAAGTGCCCGTGCGGCCTACTTACTGAATAAACATCTTTTATCTTTTTTATTTATCTTTTAATCTAGCTATCCTAAAAAGCGACTAAACTACGAGATACTTTTTGATATTAGTAACTATTGTGTGGATGATATTGCTTAAATTTTAATTATACTCGTAACGTCATTATATCCATCCGTAACGTTTACTGAAGATCACCGCTATCCATATCTTGGAAACCTTCATTCACTTCTTCAGGTTGATCATTCACTCAAGTTACAATGTAAAAGTTTAAAACAAAATCTTGAAAAGGTCTGGGCGCGTTAACGCGTACCAAACAAAACTGTAGCCGGTGTAATAACTAGCATAGAGTTATTCGTTCTTAGTCCTCAGGGTTGGCAACGCATTTGCAGTCTTAGGCTTGCAGTCTTGTGAATGCGAATGTCTATGGGTCACAGTTTCCACTTACCATCAGCTGGCCTGTGTGCTCGTTGGCCTTCTGTATGTCATAAAAAAACAATAATACCTATAAAACTGTACAAACTGGATGTAAAACTAAACTTCCCGAGCTTTCATTGCATAAAACAACATCAAACACGAACATAATTCATTAAACCTTGAATCCAGGAAGCAAACAAATTCAATCAACCATTGTGAGGCACATCTCCATATTACAAGCCCGCCTGACGGACGGGCGGGGCCTGTAAATCTGAGCCATTGATACGACCATCAAAGGGAGAAATTGCTTGACCCACCACAGAAGTGAAGTGCTAATAGTCGCTGCATACTCGTAGTTAGAGGTCCTAGGTAATGTACTGAGAGGATAAATATACCACATTGAGCCCTAACATTCTGTGTTTAATCTGTGAACGATAAATTAGAAGAGAATTAGATGACAGTCACTGCATAGTTAAGGTCCTAAGTAATGTGCTGATAGAAATCCTGTATAGTTTTAACTCCGCGAGTCATACGACGAAAATTGGAAGATAAATCAAATGTGTTCATGATACAACTACAAGACAAAGCCAGTGCATAGTCAAGGTCCTAGTGTATTGATAATGACGTGACACTGAGTCTATAATTTTGTCGACTGCATTGCATACGATTTTTATTACAACAAACCAATTTTTTTCACAATACAAATACGAGATTAGTGTGACAATTATCCATCATTCTACACTCAGGAGCAAAAATACCGGGTCAGAGTGCGTTTTTCATACAAACGAGACTATTTCGAAGCCTTCGTTCCTCGCCTGGGGTTGTTTTGAGTGAGGTTTAAAAGATAAAAAAGATACACAGCGGGAGAGTTTGGGTCAGCATTTGGATTTCCTTACATTTTATTGACATTTTAGATGTTTTTCTGAACATGCTCAATTCCGGCGTTAACCGCAGATTTATTCAGTTGGGTATCCTAGGCACTCTGGAAGTCCTGTATCGATGCTCGAGGTATTCATCATCAGATTTCACTAAAAGCATTCTCTGGCGAGGAACCAAGGCTTCGAAATAGCCTCTTTAGTATGAAAAACGCACTCTGACCTGTTATTTTTGCTCCTGAGTGTAATTCAAAAATATTAAGGGTCTATAGACCCTTTAATGTTAATACCTTACGAGTATATTGTCGACAGTTAAAATATACAACTAGGCGCAATCGTACACACTTTAAAATATTACGTTCTTTTTTTTTTAAGTTTTGGCGCACACGACGATTTTTAAGCGCACAATTATTCTGAAACGAATAAGCATTAACCCCCTATTGAAACTAGGTAAAGTCGTAATCCCTCGAAACAAATGTTTTTAAACGCAACTGACTAGTAAACTACTAAATCACTAACAAGCCAGTCGTTTGAGCACAACCTGTCTTGAAATGTGGATGATAGGTTAGTTGGAATGCATTTACATAATGATACGTGCGTTTATAAATATAATATTCCACAGGTACGCGATGGTTACAAAGTATTTTATAAATATAAGGGATATTTTAATTGTTAGTTATATTAGGCTACGATACATTCCTGTTTTTTTTTATGATGATTTAATATTTTATTTTGTATTTTAATTTTAATTCCACTAATCATTATGATACCCCGAGAATTATTATTCTCACGTAAATACTTGGACTTTTTATCTCGGCCATTTAGCTTTGCGTAGAGTAAAAAATAAAAATAAAATTGCTGGAGTCTGATTTGATGACGTACAGACGTCCAAGGTAACAGCATACTCTTACTCTACGTTGCTTTCCATTGTTTTCTATTTCATCTCTCTATATACCCTTCCTCATCACTCATCACCATCAAAACAGAAGAGAAGAATACCATGAAAAACGATCAGGTGTTACTTGCTTAAGCAATATCGAATAAGTTTCCCAGCTCCATTTCAATTTGTTATTGCTTACCTTACTTTTATATCGTTATCATATTGTTGACATTATAGTAGCTCTTGCTGTCAAGTTAATAAAACCACAAATATGATTCAGATTAAAAATGTGAAAAACAAACACTAACGTTTCCCGATCTTAAAATTCATGTCATTCAGTTGAAATTGTATAGTGGCGTTTCTATGTACTCTCTTATTTCTTAAGTACAATCGGACAATTCTTAATTTTGACAAACTTAATGGGGTTCGGCATTTGAAAACGGAAGGTGTGATTTGCCAAAAAAATAGTTTGTTTTAGGGAAAAACATATTACAGAAGCATCTTATCGACCTTTTTATTTAATCGAATTTCGCATACGAAACGTACGTATACATACGAAATTCAACCTTAGCATAGCAGAATTATTTAACACTTTATTCCTCTACGTTGGCAAACACTTGCTTTTTACGATAGCAGCAACAGAAGAAAGCCTATAATTACATTTCTCGTACAGATAATTCAGGAGACGTCACAATATTTTAAAGGAGCCATTAACGGTTGGTGCGGGGTGAAGTATGAGACCACGAGCGAAATATGGCCGAGTGAGTTGTTAAGAACAAAGGTGTTGAGTTATTGTCTCGGGTGAGAAAGTTTAAAAAGGGTGTTTTCATTTATCATTGTTATGGTTAGTTGTAGAACAGTTTAAATAAGAATACAGAACCTTATACGATAAGGATAAACTTATATAATACTTTCGTGATGTTTTCCCTGTGCGTAAATAAAATGAAGTAATATTTGTATGGTTTTCTATACGATCAAAACAAAAGTCAGTATTCGCTGAAATAATTTCGACACACCTACTTGATAAATATGCAAATATAATTATTTGATAATCTAGCTATAGAGTTGTGCAAAGTTGCACACTTAATACATATCGATAAAGAACTAAGTATACTATATCGATGACTTTAAAATCCTGAATGACTTCTAATTGATACCTGTAATCCTGTAAAAGCACATCGAAAACAAAATGCAATCACACGTTAAATCAGTAAGTTAGTTCAAATTAACGGTTAGTACCGCACCCGAAAAAAAACTGTACATACCTTCAACTATTTCTTCTTTCTTGCGTCTTCTGTTCACTTCGATTGGCCAATCTTACACTAACACATTAACGCATCTCACGCAGCGTATACGCGTCTTCTTCGTGTTTAATGACTAAAATAAGGACAGCGTATATTCCACGCGAGATTCGTGTAAATTTTCCGGTTGGAGCTAAAAGAAAGTCGATTTATCGATATATCGATACACGAGGGAGGATCAAGCGGCAATTATTACATGTTTATGATTGCAATAATCGCAGCCGAACGGCGAAAGTAATTATGGAGACAGCGACGCAACTTTTGGCTCCGACGCGCCTTAAAAACTATTATCCGACCGGATCGAAACACGTTGAAAACCACCAGCTTTAAAAGACTGTATGCGCATCTCGATTCGGTAGGATTCGATTATCGATAAAGGCCAAACACTATCGGACACACCCTTTAAAACATCGGTATTAATATCGCGTAATTAAAAACGTCAAATTGGATGGTTTACGGCAATGTTGGTTATGTGGGATACGTAAGGTCCGTGTGGCGGCGGTCGGATGCTAAAGTGCGCCAGGATTCCACCGCATTACCGCACGGCGTCTTAGGCCTTTAGACGTCGTGGTGAATGCAGAGGAATGATGAGGCACCTTAACTGGGGCCCCTTCGACCGCCGCCCCTGAGGGTGTACTCTAAACTACAAATTTCGAATAGTTCAATCTCACGCAACTCTGAAAGTCCATAGTAAGATGAAAAGCGTACTTATCGAATTTTGTTCTTTAGAGTACCGTCCCTGTTTACATGTGCGCACGATGCCTTAATTCGGGCTCCTGTCATTTGAAAATGGAATTGACCGCCTTAGAACGTTTGCTTTTTGTCTTTACAAAGAACAAATAAAGGCGGTTGTTTTATTTTTCAAATGTTGGAAATGGAACTTGAATTTTTGGCACTGGACTTCATACGAACCGCACACCCGAGTGACGTCCGATAATATATGATACTGAGGGTTCTTAACTAACACAATAATACTTTTAGAAAAATTTAACATTTTATTTTTTTATAATTTTTTTAATGTCTCTCCCGTCTCCTTCGACATTGTACAACCACATATATAAATTATTCGAAACGATAAAAATAGGTCATCATTAAAAATAAAGTAGATTAAATCTTTTAAAAAATATTTAAATAGAAAAACTTGTATAACATTGCATCTAGTATTAAAATTAGTCTTGCTTAAGTTTTTACGTTTATTGTACATATTTACACAAACTGTATTTTACAGTACGAGTAACAATGATCTATCGCCTTCAGGTATTGGTTCTATCACATTGTCTAACGCTTTGACCGTTGTAAAATCAATTATGTAAAGTTCGTATTCGGCCAAAGTAGGTTCGTCCGACACTGGTCCCAACTGAGCGACTTACAGTTTAAACTTATATACATTCAACTAGTAATTGACTCTAAGTAAACAAATATTGCAATTTAATCGCGATCGTTTCACAACCGCTCATTATAGCCATGTATTTTTAGTATTGTCAAACGTAAAAATCTATAAAGTACGAGTCACACACGACGGAACGTAAATAATAAAAAAAATGCCACGGAATTCGACCACAACATATAAACATATAAATATAAGTTCCTTCCTGTGTCAATCGTACTTTTATGTCAAATAATTGCACTCTATAAAGACATTTGAAGCCATGCAAATCGCAAACAGAAGATAATTTATCCCCGTCTTCCTCTAATTAGTTTATTCCGGAAAAGACTGGTTCAAACCGGTACCACTAGCAAGCACCTCGCTCACGTAAATTTAATAAAAATAATAACATTGACATGTCTTTATTTCAGAGATATATCGCGAGCTCTCGGGGCGTGAATTATCGCCCAAACACGCGTCCAAAAACTTAATTTCACATTTAAATATATGTTTTCGACTTTTGTAATTTCTTTTTACCGCTTACCGTAATAACTGCGATTTTGCATGGCTAATTTGGACTCTTATGACAACTTATTTCTTTATACAAACGCACAGTCTTACAAAATATACGCCATTTACCACTTGTTCGCTCCATATATTTTTACCACATTGTAAAACCTTTGTTATTTAGTAAAACTGGCGTATAGGATTCAATTTAAAATTTTCCTTCATCTTAGGCATATAATGCTCGACTCTAGGTCCAAATCGAAACAGAGATCACTAAATCTAGATTTATATATTTTTTTAAGTCAATTCTCATTAAGCAAGAGTACAGTTTACGAATTTTAACACATCTAACTTTAGTGATCACGATTTCAATATGGATCCAATAAATACGTAGATACCACTGTTACAAGATTGTCAAACAATTGTCTAGCTCTCTAATTTGTACAACTATATTTTACAAACAAAAACAAAATCTCTGTATAAACCTTCGCAGAGTCTTGCTGGTTAACTAAGTACTCGAGTTAAGCCTCCTTTACAACCTCATTACATTTATAATATGGAAACACTGGCTGAACACAATCATTAAAAAACTTATTCCAGATTTCTTTAATTTTTAAATTCTAAATTGTATCTGGCCAGTGTCATACCCGACAACAGGGAGTTCTTATTTCACAAAAGAGTTTTTAGCACGTTATGTTTATCTTTATCACAACCAAAAACCTATCATTTTTAATCAAATCTATGAAAGATAGGTCATTAAAGACTGCAATAAACTGTAATGTGCTATAAGCTCAAGTCACTAATCATGACATAAAACCTAAACGGATAAACAATTCACTTCGTGACAACCAAACAGACGTAATAATACTGAATTCAACAGTCATTTTAGAATTTTAAGTACAACTTGTTAAGGCACTAAACGCATCATAGGGAGAGATGCATTGTTACTTAAAACTTATTATTAATATGTTAAAGACCTTTTTTTCTAAGGCCACGGTTGATCACTTGTTGTCAATGTTGGCAGCAATGTATGCGTAAACTTTTTAATTTTGTTAGCAACTACTCGCGCAATTCAGAAACACACACATGCCTTATTGGATGGATCACAACAATGTAAAACGAACACAGGTGCACACTGGTTAAGTAAGTACAGGTATCAATATTGCTAACCTTTCGCATGGACTCTAATATACATTTTTCATTATAACGGCCGGGCTGGTAAAGGACACAAATTACCTTAAACCATTTAAGCTTCCCATTCTAATGCATATAATTAAAAATGCGCATCAATTTCCATGCAATAAAGGTCAGTCCCTAACGAATTCATCAGATCTCGACTAAACTAACTACAGTATCAAAATATATATTAAGATTTATGATTAAAAATAGTTATAACTTTAGAATTACTTTGAGTAAACAGAGATCACCCGCGCAAGCGGAGAATGTCCGATGTCACTGCAGCACCGCACTAGCACCAATAGGAGGAAGCTAAATTCTAGGGCCATCACTTTAATCCCGCATCTGATTGGTCAACATAAACGTCACTATTTTCAGTAACGGCGCCCAAAATTTTAAGCTTCTAAATTCAAACTTATTTTTTAAATAGGGAAAGGAATGGTTCGAAAATGGAATTCGTTGCGTTCGGAAATCATCCTCGTTGTACTTATAAACTATACAGACGATGGCACTTTTATTAATGGCCTGCGACTTAAATGAGTAAAATGCATTAGAACAAAAAAACTATGATAAATTGCGGCCGTCTAATCCAAAAAGGACTTCGGAGCTATTGACGTTTAGGCTGTTCTGTTTATAATTGCAATAATAATATTATAATAGCAATTATAGGAACAGGATAACCGCCGGATGCTGTAAAGTCTCTTTTGATTTGGATGGGCACAATTGATATTATAAACAAAATGTACATAATCATAATGTAGTAATAGGTTTATGCTAAGCCTCGCTCGATTTGGTAAACCAAGTCACGTTCGCGTATTTGCGTCGGACATCTTGGTTGCATCTGTATTCCATCAAATATTTATGATAATGACTGCTCAACGTCCTTTGATTTAAGAGGATTCGAACCGGAATACCCGGGGAAATAAACTTGCGAAATAATTTACGTCAAATCGTGGCTCTTAAGTTTTGTGTTACAGCTTTATATGTTTGATTGTGACAGCAGCGTCGTTTAAGTCAAGTAATTGATTCATTTTAACATGTTCTGTGTGATTTATAAACTCTGTTGCATGTTCTGTGGTATTATGAACATCTTCATTTAATTTAACATTCCCTACATTATCTGTTCTGTCATCTTTTGCATTATCTCTCGCTTTAAGCACATTAACATTTTCAATTGAAACAAGTAAGTCGTCAACGTAAGTTTCGCTTACCGTTTCCAAAACTAACGAAAACATTAGTTCCACGACACAAGCGGGACTATCAATGCAGTTTATTGAGTGATAAAATTAAGGATTACAGTGACGTTTACGAACCCGGTACCGTTACAACAAAACACGAGGATAAAAGGCGAGCAGAATTAAGTCATAATTTAACTCATTCAGGGCCAGGACTCCCGAATCCCACACAAAACGTACGCGATACAGTGTTCTTGGATTAAGGACGAGGTTGGGCAAGCGCTTTATCGAGTCGCCTCCTACGGCTTGATGTCACTTGCGACACCGGCCACACAAAAAAAACATAAAACACTAAAAATAACACCGATATTATTTCTCAATTCGCGGGGATTTTAAGGCGAATAACAGTCAGAAACAATTGCGCGTCGCGACCACACGGATTTTTTTTAAGTTGACGCGTAGGCGCACTCTGTGGGCGGGCGGAAGTGAGAGCGAGCACCGCTAGCCTCTTTGTCTAACAACACCAAACTCGCATTAGGGGAAACGGAACGGGAGACAGTAATTCCGCAATGTCAGAGACTGGAACAAGGCTCTTCAGTTTATGACCACTTTCGGTTGTGACGCAACCAGAATGCTTCGCGTGTCCATTGATACGAGCGCCATCGACTTGTATATTTATTAGCGAATTAAAATAAATAAGTCATGTGCGACCGCGAACGTATTGAAATTCCATAAACATCTGTGGTAATTGCCTCGATGAGACCGACGTTAATAATGATACAATCAAATGAATGTATTTATGAGTTATATCAATCAGATATGGGGAATTGCTACCGCTTGCATCGATTAAAAAGCAATATCCTTTTTATGTGCGCTAATTTTGCACTCATAATTCAATATTTATTAATGAAGAAAAAAATGTAGCGTCAACTCCGTAATCCTTAATGTACCTAAACAAAACCAATATTTTGACGCTAATCGCACTTTGGAAAAATTAGCCGTACCTTATAAGTCTATTTCTACGCACACTCCTGGCAAATCTAGTGAGATACTGTGTTGTGATTGGTCGAAATGGTTTAGTGAGTCAGCTCTGTAATAAAACCAGCCTATAGCCGTCGCTTTTGTACTAAATATCTAAGCGAATCTAACAGGATCGCGGCTGATAGCGTGATAACAAGCCATAAGCAGGGGCGAATCAGGGAAGTATACTTCAATCGTTGATTATGATCATATGATCAGTGGCGAGACGTGGAAAAAATATACTTTTTATTTCAGACACGTTAAAGGTTTCTTGTGAGGACTTAGTGTATAATTCAATGTTTACTCGTATTGTAGGTATAATACTAGTAGTGTCAAATTTTTTTTAAAACGATTTTGCCGGAAGGCCCGAGAATTGACCAATGAGAGTTTTTTTAACTAAGTAACGGTAAAAATATTCAAGAGTCAAATAGGAAATTCAAATTATAAAGAGGTATTAAAATTGTTGGATCTCGCACCAACCATTTTCGGTATCGTAACGTCCAGAGGTCATAAAACCCAAGTGACCGTATGCTGCGAACGTTACCTGTACCTCTATATTCCTTGCAAAGCATGCAATGTCTCCTTGATATTGTACGAAAAGAAAGATAAATAAGTAGTAAGGTATTTTGTGAACAATATCGACTGCAAAAAACCCGCGTTCAAAAATGCAAAAAAAAACTACTTACAAAATGGTAGGTAGGTCGGCTTTTGGTTTAAAATATTGTAGGACGCCGACTTTAGTTGGATTGACCTACCTACCATTTTATAAGAAGTTAATAGTTGCATTTTTGAAGGCGGGTTTTTGTTTATTAAACGTTTATTTTATTTTGCGCTTCTTAGTGGTCCTATTTATGCTGTTATGTAGTCCCACTTCTTAATTAATGAGAAACTTTAGAAGATTACAAGCTCGCCGCATGCAACGCCGCGGGAAGGTCATAGTCATATTTAAACAATTAAATGTGCTTCGTCGCTTCAAATAGGTACCGTTAAGGAGTTCCGGTGGCCATCTTCATCATCAGTTCCACTGGAGTTGCAGTCAAATATACCAAAATCGGTATAGGTTCCCTTAATTTCTTCAAGACCCCATCATCAGATCCTGACATTTTGATAATGGGACCAACTAGAAAGTATACCCATTCAAAAAACGAAAATATTTAAAAATCGGTCCAGTGGTCTTCAAGAAATCGGTGAAAAAAAACAAAAAAAAAAACAAAAAAGCCCGACGAATTGAGAACCTCCTCCTTTTTTTGAAGTCGGTTAAGAAATGAAATTGATCGATGTACGCTGTCGTGCCTTTGCTTCTTTTGACAGATATTTACAGTTATTAGCTTATGTTAAAGGTAAATAAACTACACCATAATTACAAAATTATCGAACTTCGCCCCCCCCTTTAAAGGAATTGATCAAAGAAGTTTTGCCGTCATGGAATCATAAGGTGGTGTGACTGACTGCCAAACTTCAGTAACAGCGTAGGCAGACGGTGACAGTTAGCGATCATTTAAACCAGTTCGGAGAATAATCTCGACATCCGTTTCCCGGATAAAATTCGCGACCTTTCTTTCGTAAGAATTTTCTAGAACAGGTCTCGCTGATACAGTTTTTTCGCTCGATAGGTAATGACAGTAATTTTGTTAACTGGAGCGACTAACGAGACGGCATTGGTTACGCGTTAAGAAACCTGCGCAGACGCGTGATTACTGGACATAAGAATAAGGGGGTATAGACGCGACACTATGGCATACTAATCAGAGAACTGGTGGAAATTTGCAACGGACACTATGTGAACTTCAATGGGAACTTAGCTTTTGAGATTGTATTCCAGAAACAAAGTGTTGGTTTCAAGCCATGAATAATTTCGAGGTAGAAAATGTAATACGGAATATGATGGTGAAACATCTATGTCCGAAAGAAGAGTGTCGAAGATATAAATAAAAGCATTAGGTCCGTAAAAAGTTGTGGGTAATTTCCCAGTTTAAAAATATTTTACTGCGGAACTTTCCAAATAAAAATGACGGGTCCGAACGTAGGTAAATAAGAGTAGCATGTTAAAAGCAAAATGGCGTAAACACATCGCTTTTAAATAAATCAATACACCTTCTCGCTATCCTAAAGCTCCTTGATTCATTCGATTTGCTTTTATTAAATCAATCTAAAACGACCTGTAAAGCGAACTACACACTGGCTGACTTAAATCCCTGTGCGCGCGTTACTCGCGCCGCGTACTACGCAATAATTCCGGAATACATCTAGTTAAATGAGCGCGCCGGTCATGCATAAATCATGCGCAGGATTAGCGATCGACGCGCGCGCCGATCTTAGAAGTCTCTTGTTTTGTTATGTACTATACTGACCTACATTATACCTAATACGGAAGTGGTATTGCATAAGAAAACGCTTTAAAACGATACGGAATCATAAAAGTAAAATATTTCAAGGCGTTAAAAACGGTATTTTGTTTGATTTATTATTGATAGGTTTTTTTATTATTTCACCAACTATAAGCTTCAAATATGCCGTTATTTATTTTTCTCAGAATATTTCTTAGTAAATTATACCATCACTTTGCCTTTAGAAATTCAAAAACGACTCAAGAATTGGTTCTACTAGCGCCATCTAGCGTTATGCATTGAGTTTCATCTAAACAAAGGCAAACAAGGTGCTTAAAAATTAAGCGTATGCTCTTTGACTAAGCAGACCCTGATAAAAAACAATTGCCGATCACCTTAGAAGGATAATTGTCATTATATTTACGTACTCTACGTGTCTAGAAAAATTCCCACGTCGATACCTCCGGAACTAATCCACAGCACGTACTCAAGATTAGCGTTTGAAAGCTTTGTTTGTGTAAGCTCGTCAATAGAAAAAGCTGTGATGGATGCGTCGGCGCAGCTTACAAAAGCTAAGGATTTGTTTTCAGAGCTGAATAGGCGGCGAGTTAGCGGGCACGCGTGCGGAATACATTATGCCTGGATATTTACATGTGGCCGAGACTGTAACTGATTCGAGGGGAAATTGTAAATATGATGCTTGGTTCTAATGGCTGTAGGTAAGGCGAACAATCAACGGGATTTATGAGAAACGGCTTTTGGTTGCTCAAAACGCAAAAGGTTCCAACGACAAAAAAAAACTCAATATTAGGGGTCCTTATACCAATACTTAATACTTGCGCTCATCACATTTTTTTTGTCAATATAAGTAATCAAACACGGAACCACTAGCTCGTCGTCAACATGGTATGCACCTATGGCTTTTGCAACGCGATTCTCTATTTTACCTACATTTTTTTTATTTGCCTATTCGTATCCGTGAACCTATTGTTAAAAGACACGATCCCGATCCATTTTTTTTTTTTGAGATACAAAGATATTATGATCAAAACGTCCAAAGTAAGAAAGTAGCATGCTCTTATGAACTTCATACTGTTATACTGCCTTTTTCTTTTGGGCAGCAGTATGGACCAGAACGTTCCTCGAGACCGGGAAACACCACAAATAGCCGCTGGCCTTTTCAAGCCGCCCCAGTATCATACATTCGCCGGTTTACGGCGATCGTTACTTTTACACGCGTTTAGGTATATTTTTAACTGTTTAATTATTATGGCGCAAGGGATTTGAAATTTAGTCCAATGGAGTATAAGACTGGTAGACTCGTACCATTCTTATGCGACCTCAACATGTGTAATGTTATTTTTATTAAAAAATAATGCCCTAGCTAGGGGTACGTTCATAAACAAAATTAACGGTAACGAAATTTATTAATGATTTGTATAAATATAAAAGTTAAAAACGAAAAGTTAGCCAGTTTTGACCTTATACCCCTGTGAATTGTGTTCAGTAAGATTCAAATCTAAGGAGTGCTGTACACTTGCCGAACAGCCGCTCATCCGTTAGCCATTGTAACGAACAAACAGCACCGAAAACAGCGAGTAAAGCGTTCCCACGTAGCTGTCACCGCCGACTATCGCCGCATCTACTCCAGTGGACAATCGGCCTAACAAAGCCTCGGACCCAATCATTTCCCACGCGCTAACGGTAGAACCTCAACGCTAGTTTGAATTTATAGACCCGAGACTATCGCTGTACACAACATCCAACGCTCGTATAAAACCACCACACAGGATTTACAGTTTCACGAGCCGTCAATGGATAACGAAGTGGTGTTATGAGAGCAAAGTTCCTGCCAAAGCGCATCGCGATGCCGATACAAAAGGATGACCGATAAGTTTGGTTTATTTCTTTCGTTGTTTGCGGTGGAACAACGCTCGGTTTGTCGTTCGATTTGTGAACTGTGACCCGGCAATGACTCATAATTTGTTTGATTTGAACGTTTCAATGTCTATACATGCAGAGTTAATTATAAATTTGGTCGTGTCAGCCGACTTGATTCCTGTACAACTACGATACAATCTGACAGCTCTATTTTCAAACTTGACGAGTTCATTTTTCCAAACTTGGTGTAACGACATTCTGTCATTAATAGTACGCATTTTAACTATATCTCAATAGCCGTGACAGTGTTCAAAGACGCAGCTTCAGTCTTAATTCCCGGCGTTGCAGCGTGCAGCATTTGGTCATAAGTGTAACACAATCTCCGAAGTCGGTCGCTGTGACGCGGCGCGCGGTTTTACTCTATTCTGGGCGCCGACTCAACTAATTTTAACCATCTGCGTTCTGCGTCTCCCAGTCTAGTTTTAGGAAGTGGGCCGACTTCGGCGAATCAATCCGGGCTTCAATATGCGCTATATTAAGATTGCATTCCTATTATGAAAGGCGAAACAGGATACATGGAGTTTAATTAGAATCCTGAAGCATTGAAGACGCATGACGCAATCATCAGCTGCCAATCAAGGGATCTATCGCAGATGTTTGTTAAGTGCGCAACTGGAAATATAATCGAGTGCCAATTATCGAAATGACATAGACGTCGGCCATATCCAGTAGACGGCACACTCCTGGCTAAATCTATAATGGATGAGGCGTCCCGGCGAGCCCGGTAAACGAGATCGCGAGCGCGCATACATAACTAAACAACCTGGACATTCTGGACAGTCCTCTTATTCATTAATCTAATAATAATATTCTGGAATCAAACACTGATCTCGCCTTAACGTCTGTCAGGTCTCGCATAACGATGCGAATACTTACATACCCTTAGAGGTAAAGTATAAGTATACTTAAACATATATTTAGGATTCATGAAACTTGTACAATCATTTCCGCTGCTCCTCGCATAAAGTTTGCTTCTACTGAAATTCGATCGTAAGATCCTCGCGCAGTGGGTTTCTCTACCGCAGGACTATCTACTTAATGAGATTAAGGCGACGGCATTGGGCAACCGGGGCGCGTGCGTCGACTCGAATAACTTTCAATTAGAGCAATCAGTGCCGTCGCGGAAGGGAGATGCCGGGATAGCCCCGCCGTCTGCATACAAAGGAGCGCCCGCGTCGCAAATCATTAGAATTGCGGTAAGTGAGATGTGAGGCGAATGCGCGTGATGCGCACCGAGATAATGATGTCGGCCGCCTAGATGCGCGCGCTTTGTGCGAAGTAAATACGACTGCCGATGCCGGCCCCAGATGCATACGAATGCGAGGATGTGTCAAATTGTCTCCAGACAATGTAGCATAATTCCTACGGGAGATTTGCGCCGGCTCCACGCGCACGCCAATTTGTAAGCTCGGACATAAACCGCGGGTGTAACGAAGCCCCTAAACAACCCAATAGCGCATCAGCCCCCGACGTATCTCAGCCGGACTTTACATTCGCCGACGTAACGAGAAGCCGCCCATTGTATTTATGCCTTAAACACAATTTATTTATTCGGCAAACATTACGGAGACACAAAATCTTGTCCATAAATACATGTGAAAGCACATATCAAGTATCGGAATGCAAACGGCGGGTTTGCGGCTGCATTATGCAACAGCGCTGCGCCGTAATAGTGCACCGCGGATGCGCGGACGCCGATCAAACATTTCACCAACAATAACTTGCACACCATATTTCTGGATGGTATCAATCAGACCGCTTTACATCTTTAACCCACAGCCGACTGAATATTTTCGTGTTGCGAGAGCGTCCTATACAGACGTAACGTATTTATGTAGCGTAAAACAACTATACGTCTGTTGCGGCACGACAATCCGAAATGTCTTGTCTACTGCGGCGTTTATATTGTATATATTCACTGAAGAATCCACTTGGATATTTCAAGAAAATAACGTTCTTCTTCATTTAATCCGGCCCCGTCGCCGTTGGTTGGCTCACTCTCAGTTAATACACTGATCCATTACCTAAATGACGGCGCGAATCGAATCAACTCTCGCCGATATTTCGCCAAATTGACTCCTCGGGAACCTCTTCATTTGACCACGCGGGATTAACGGTGACCATCGATCTCGCGGGTGGTCGCGGCTCGCTAATTACAGGGGAACCGATCATTTAATACGAATTTTGCAAACATTAAATAATTACGGAAAAATCGATGCAACGGTGCGTTCACGCGTGGAATAATAAATTAATGCTCGGGGATGCGTCGGCGCGAATAAACCACAGACATTACCAAAGTGACACGGAAACAGAACTTGATACTTGAGAGTTTAAACCGGGATTAGAAAAGGAAAAAGTAGAACAATAGGTTTAGAACGGCGTTCATTAGCTGATCTAAGAAAGTCAGCTGTATAATCCTGGAGCCACACGCGGTGACGATTACAACGCACCTATTAGTCAAATTAGCTGTATTGTTACCGGCTTACAGGCCGACAATTATAGGGGCTTCAGACACAATGCGGTGAGTCAGCAAATCGTCGTCTATCAAAACAATGGTATTGATAAGTTAATAAAGCGAGGCGAGAGACTAACGAGCGATTACCGCGCGAGAATAGACCCGCGTCTCGCGCGGAATACGTTATGCTGCCCGCTTTAGGATAAAAGGCGCATGTTACAGATGTCGTATTGCATACGCAACCTTACATTAATCACCAGAGGGTTTAAGATTCTACTTTTAAGCCGGAGATGTGATCTTTTTATTCAGGAGGACTGCATAGGCGACGTGAGTCACCGCGAGTCGCAGTCTCTAAAAAAGAGCAGGAATTTACGAACGTGTCGCTCCAGTGCAGCGCCGACAGTTTTTCTGGTCCCGGGACGTGCCTTGAAATAGAACTAAAGAATCCACCGCGGAATCCGCACCACAACACCAGCGAAATCTCGAGTGGCCCGCAGTTACGAAACGCCGCTCGATTAGGGGGCACTGACCGACTTCTGCACACACTAATTCATGCGCGTGAGCATCTGCATCCTCCGAGGCCGTAATATTGCGGGCGCTCCGTACGGAAACAGAAACAGACGCTTTGGGAACTGCGGGGAATACAAACAATCATATTCTTGTCGCCGATGACAGGTGAAACTAGCGCTAGACACGGCCTTTGAATATAAACACATCAAACAAGAGCAACGCACATTCCCCGGAGTCACGAATTAAGATGTACAACGAATAGAACACAAAAACAACGGATAAAGATCTAAAGAACCATCGAGTTATCGGTTGGAATCGTAATTACCGCGTGAATATTTCAATCGGATCTGCTTATCGACGCCGCGTGAACAATAATGATCGATATCATTATATTTCCGTACGCGAGTACTGAGGACCCACCAGGAGACGAGAGATTTTTATCGACCGCGAATCGACGTAATCGATTTCAACATATCAGAGCTGACAAGCGATATTCGAGGTCGGGGCGAAGGGTGCCGGATGGGTTCGAAATTAAAACGGTATGCAAATGTGGGGGGGAATTAATCGATCGTTGCAATCGACGCGACGCAGCGAGAGCGGCTGCTGAGTACAAATCGATGAATAAATAGTGTCCGATTAGCGGTGAGGTGTGTTCGGCGTTAATGGGCGCGCGGGCTGAATGGCTGCCGTATTAGGCGGGTGTTTGATCAAATGCGCACTTCATTGATTAACTGTTCGCGCGCGTAATGGAAACGTTCGAATTAACCATCATTACACCATATAGCCCCGCCACTCCCGGGCGCAATGTGAAAGCTACCGGGTTACGGATCGCTTGTCCTAGCGCGTCAGTTTGACAGGGGAATTTATAAGAATCACTCTCGGTGTCCGAAAGTAATTTTCAATTAAGTTTCTTGATAATCCGGATCACGAGGGCCCGGCGGCGACAGCGCGCTCCCCTGATAATTGGAAACTGTCTCAAGCTAACTCCGAGTGTTGAGAATGTGTCGTACTAAAGTAAACAGATCTCGAGCGCACGTTTACCAGTGTCTTAAGTACCGGCATGAAATATTATTTCTAGACGGTCACGTCCTACAATTTCGGGGATAATCGCGATGGTTAAAGTTCGTGTTTTTTACAACTGACAATAAATGAAAGGCCGATTCATCGATCATAATGAATCAGTCGTGGCGCACCACCGCTCCCATTTCCGATCCGAGGCGTCACACAAACCGTGAAACCGGTCCGTTGCGTTAATTATAATCGGATTTTGTATCTGATTATTTTACTACTGAATATTGCTCTATCAGTTTCGACACCGTCCATCAATTTCGTTGATAGGATTTTTGGGATGATTAATTCTATGAGCTCGATCCATTATAGCGTTTAATCTTCTCTTAGCTCTTGAACTCGACACATTACCGTTCTCGTTATTGAAATTATTGTTGATTATATTTTTTTGTAAGAAATGCTATATCAATCATTCGTTTCGGCGGCGTCACGCCCGGTCCCTTGTAAAACATTTTTCAACAGAAGCGAGAAAGAGGGCAGCTCATAACTCATTTCACACGTCCGCGACGCTCGTATCTCGCGATCTGGCGACCTGTCAATTACGATTCGCAATCAGCTACAGACGGCTGTCCCTACGCCGGTTCCGTTGAATCCATTGCATCACTGCATCGAACAACGGCCGAAATCCTCGTAAACCGAACGCAACAATTACAATACTATTAAATTTATTAAACTAATTTAGAAACTAATAGAACGTGACTATAACGTTGATCCGGGGATCAATTCGCTAATGGGCTTAACAAGAGTGCCATCTGAACTACCGTTGAGGATGATGGGACATGTGTGGGTGTGATAGATGGGCGTGGGAGTAGGGTTGACCGAGGGAGCCTATGGGGAGGGGTGACGGGCAGGGGGGGTGCTGGTGGTACTGCTGCAGCGGCGACGGAGCCAGCCCCGGGTGGTGCTCTATTGGGTACTGGACGGACGACGCGTATGCCAATTGCCTCACCTTCATATCCTCGTTATCTACGTTATAGGTGAGCTCGGTTTCTTCGAAGCCGGTGGCGGCCATGCGCTGCTCACTGGTGGTTGGGGGGTCGGGGGAGTTGAGGCACGTCTGGATGAGTCGCTTGCCCGAGTCGGAGGTGATCATGGGCTGCAGCTTGCGGGTCGCGAAGGTATACACGTGCCCGGTTTCTGAAGCAACTAGCAGCATCACTTGCGTGCCCGTCAGGGTTGATAGCTCGTACGCCTGAAACAAAACGAGGTAGAATCAGCGCTTGGTTTTAAAAACATCTACACTCAGGAGCAGAAATGAATGGTGGATACTCCGAGGTTCAATAGAGGAGGTCAATAGTTCTTAAGATACCTAACTTATCGTACAATCAGTTAACACCGCAGCGAGAGATTTTAGATGTTTTTCTGAACATGCACTATTCCGGCGTTAACCGCACATTCAATCAGTTGGGTATCATAGACACTGGAAATCCTGTATCGATGCTCGGGGTATTCATCATCAGAATTCACTAAAAGCATTCCCTGGCGAGGAACCAAGGCTTCGAAATAGCCTCTTTAGTATGAAAAACGCACTCTGACCCGTTTTTTTTGCTCCACACATGAACATTTAACAGAACTTAATACCTCGCTTAGTGAAGGTAGTCTGGTAGAATTAACATCGTCGTTTGCTTTACTTGTACCTGATTTCACCTGTCAATTTTATCTTGACGCAAGTACTTGTATAAGCTTTATACCACGTTAGGTACTTTGCCTAAACTACCAAGGTTGAGACTTGAGACACTTGACATGTAATTTATTTGGTTCACCAATAGCTGTACGTCGACGATCCCACAAGTTATTTAAGAGGATGACACCCCAGAAAACGGTTGATTTAGCGCACCAACGCTGACAACGCGTTGGTTAAATCAAATTTATCGTGCCGAACTGTGAATCTGCATGATTTCACCGTAAAACGAAACTTTCTTCCCGCCTACGTGCGCGCGAGATTACATGTCGGCCGGCCATCGTTCAGTCGGCGCCGTAAATGCAAGGTGAAACGCAATCCTAGAATTCTTGGGTCCCCATAAAACATTTATAGCAGCCTGGAAGCCTTTAATCCCAGCAAGTCACCTAGCTACCCTTAAATTTCCTAACCTCTCACCTCTCCCACGAGGCTAATTCGTGAGCAAACTCCACACGTTTCGGGAGCATATCTGTCTCACGGCACTCTTTTTGTGTGCTGGAGGAATTATCACACCCACTGGCGTCCAACGCCTACACCGCCTACTAAAACAAACAAAACTACCGTCCAAACATCGAAAACTGATTTCTAACACCCAGACTCAAAGACCGTCGAAACAGCAAATGGATAAAGAGCAATTTGACACGGACAATTGACAAAAGTACGGTAGCTCGACCTTTGATGTTCAAATTGATGTAAACCAGAATGCAAACCTTAGTGCGTGGGTAATACAGGTCTAGCCAACGGTGTTTATTGATTTCTGAGCGCATAGTTATGTTGGTATGAATTTGCTTTTCGATTATGTAATGAGCGGAGCAGTCGCCCACTTGTGTCGATAGCGATCTTCGTGTAACCGCTTAACGTAGAACTTAGGCTACACGTGTTTCATATGTGGTCCTAGGCTCAAGCTCAATGGTTTTTTGGGTATTTTAATACACTTGGAATATGTGTCAATGGGTAGTCAGGGTTAAGCCTCATTTCGAACATTGGGGCATTGTAGTAAGATGTTAAACGATATCATATCAATAAATGAAATAAAAACGTAATACACTAATCACTTCACAATGAACAGAACGGCATGTGAATATAATTGCTAACAAACGTAAGAATATATTGACATATAAAGTGCAGTAAGGTTAAGGTTCACAGGTCAATCAAATATCAATAGGAGTGCGATCAAATTTGAAGCGTTACCTTATCTCTGATCAAATATGTTATCTTACTGTCAATCAGAAAAATACCTCACGCTTCAGCCGTGTACAATAACTACTACAAAGAAATAATAAGAAACTATTTATTTTAATTTAACAGAAACAAAAGAAGAATAGGGTTTAAGTATTTGAGAAGACAATTCCATGTAGGAGCTATCCTAAAGGTAGCAAATTTAAAATCCCACTCCTGAAAAAAGGGACATTTTCTTGCGAAAGATTTTCGAGCGAACAATATGAACATCTTACGATTTCACAATTGCTCTTCCCTTCCATTTGCGATGATTAATGGACAGTGATATAAGTAAGTATTCCACTTCCAAATTAAAATTTAAAACCACAACAACAAAGTGTTTTTAATCAAAAAAGAGAGTTCACAGCTCATGACAAGGTTCAGAGCGGGTGCAATGCTTGTGATCGTCAGACGTCGAGATTGGCCAACAAATTGACAATTACAAATGCACTTTTAATGAGATTCGTTGTGAATGATAAACGAGAGAATACTTGATGCAGTGTGTAACCCCAATTTTGGGACAGGGTGATAAGTATAGAGGTCCAATGAAAAAAGTCTGCAAAAGGTAGGATCTTTAGCAAAAAGGTTGGATGGTCTAAAGTTTGCATTCTTGTAATATCCAATGGCTTACTCAACTACGGTTAAATAAATTGTAAAACATATGTATGGCAATGAAACAGTGAAAATTACCTACGAAAAGTATTTAAAATCTTGTTGTCATAATAAATAATACCGTCTATCCTGTTTATCAACCGCCATTATTTTCCTTAAAACATTCGATTAGTTATATTTAGTAATATAAATGGAAACGAAATTATGTACCAAATAAGGAATATAAAGACAAAATAATGTCAATGTAGGTAAATATAATATGTAATGTTACTAACTTCATAATAAAAACAGTGCAGCATCAACATTAAATGGATGAAATGATGTATTTACTTACAATGTTGCAGACGTTTTAAGATTTCGGAGAATCGATTCAAGTTTATCGGGAGTCATCTTCCATTTTACAGTTAAAAATGACTTTGTCGAAGGCTAAACCAATAATAGGATTAGAGATGATTAACTCTCGGTTAACCTCAGTTTGACTTCGCTATTGACCCAACTAGGGTTACCAACAGCGAGAATAATCCTTGAAGAATGTTGCCAGTTTCATATAACGATAATTAAGCAACTTTCTATGATCTGATTGCCGATACAATATGATGTAATAATCCGGTAAGCGGAAAAAACAATATTTGCACTAGTAAAGATTGATAGGCGATTGAAAAAAATCCGCCAATTAAATGCCCCAGTTCACTTTGAAACCCGTTCGTCTGCGCACGAGACTTGCCGAAACCACGCGAGTTTACCCGAACGGAAATTTCAAAAATCGCACGTCAATCTGTAGCTGTCAAAATTAAGTATCATTACGAGCATGCGTGATTACTTTTACAAATTTAATTAGTAAGTTACGACTTAAGTAGTACCGTGAGAGGTATGAGTGTCAAAATTAATACTGGTGGCCGGATTGTCGGGTAAAAGGAGTGTGTACAAGTAGCTAGACCTAATTTTTGCAATTGGGCACCGGCTACAAATCGATTGGATTAAGTCGATGATTATGTCATCGATAACTCTCTGCCCTAGTCGCAACCGGCGCGAACAGCAAACGTATTTTAAATGAATACTCAGTGCAAAAGGTATCTTAATTTCTTTTGGGTCAAATCAGAGCGATGAAGAGTGAAATACAAACACGAAGGACCTTTATTAAACTATCGATTTAATCAAGTTCAATTAAAGGAAAAATACAATTATTTCCCTAATAACACTAATCAGCCATATTACTCGCTATAGAAAGTTAAATTCACAATTTGGTTCATTAGCAAATTAACACTTATGAAAATCACGTAGAGTTGGCTACAAAATATATAATAGATCAGGTTCTTAAATGAGTGAAAAGTATGAAAATAAAAACCTTGCATACAAGGTAAATAATCTAACTAATGAATCATTTTACAACTAACAGTGTTTGTGACGTTCGCGCTATGTAAATGCATTCATCCACATTCCAACAGTCGAGAGAACATTTTTTTGAAAAAGATCCGTGTCGATATTATTTAAACGGATATGAATTTTCCCCAACCCTGCTCCAAACAGCGTCGCTTGCGTTAAAAAGCTGGGCGATGAAAACGGCACTTTTTGCCGTTCACGAGATCAGATACAGAATCCGATGGGCCGATAACTAATAGCTCTATAAACGAGATGATCGCCTAGTTAGTGCTGGGAAGCGCGGCGGATGTATGAAATAGCTGACATTGCAAGCTTTGTGCAACCAATTAAACGATAGCCAGCAGTTTTGAAACGATGCAGCCGAAGTCGCCAATGTATGTGAGAAGAATGCTCGGTGGGAGTTGTAGGGACGTGTAATTTGTGAAATTATGGGTTTTAGAATTTGATTTTACATTTGTATAATAATGTATTGTGCCAAATGAACGAGATGATGATGATGAATGATAATAATGGTAATTTTACGTTTTAAGATCTAGTCAAAGCTAATTGACTTCAAAAACCAACACAGAAAACTACTTTTAGTATGATTCTCCTTCTAAACTAGTACAAATTGTATTATTATAAACTAAAAGCAAAATTCATAGTTATAGCGAAGACGATCACGAAGCAATTTTCAGCAACAGTATCTATAGCAACAACCATATTGCTCGAGCTTAAGAAAATTTACCTGATATTGTAAATATCGCCATCGAGATAGACCAAAATTATCGATAAGGATGCAGCGTGGGAAGCACCAGAAGAAACAAAATTGCGTTCCGTTAAAAAATAAAATATTAAAGATGCAAGGAGAAATTTTAAACGGTCTGCTGACAATGAAAAACGTCTGTCAGGGGCTTCACACGTGAATGACCACTTATGATTTGCAAAAAACACATATGACCATCCAGAACGTTTACGCTGTCTTTGTTATAAGCAATGAACAAGTCGAGCTAAAGGCTAAAGTTAATGCAGGCTAAGCTTGGCGAGGCTAATGGGCTATAGGCTAATTGGGCTATTAGTAAGGACTGCTTTTTTTAAAGCTTTTCTAGACAATGTTCATGCTTCAGGGACTAAAGGAACGCATAAACTCCGCTAACGCAATATGAAAGTTAACAAGCAATGAATTCGAAAATGATGGGATTTTTGGCTTTTGATTCCGAGGCCGATGGCATCAGCCCATCGTTAAAACATTTATTAATTTCGGCGCCAACGGTTCTCGGGAATTCGGCGTAACGAGACGTCGGTGATGTGCACGAGTCACAAATTAATGGAAAACATTCAGGACAAGGCATTAAGAGACGCGACATTTCAGCAGCAAGTGCGGCGTCGCTGTCAAAAAAACAGCTAATTGCGACTACAATGGAGCACAAAGCGGCCGCTTTTCCCACGGACCATCGCGCATGCGTACCGATCATTTCATGCGCGCTCGTCTTTTATTGCCAAAAATTAATGCCCGGTAAGCAGGCCTTAATTGCAAGCCAGGCTTGTTAAACTCCGCCCGTCACTCTAACAGTCACAGTTCCGAGAAGGCCAAAACCAGAAAACGCATAAACCAGTAATAACCAACTTATAATAATGTAATATTGAGGATACCCAGTGATCCCCGTATCGTGTTGCGCACGCCATCGCCACTTTACGATCTTTTAATGTTATTGGTTAATACCGCGTTTTCACCGGTTTTTTAACAACTTCATAGTAATCATCATCATCAGGAGACATTTTTTTAGCTCATTTAGCGACCTTCTGTAAATCACCATTAAGTTAACCGTATTAATTTTTCTTAGTATTAACAGGCAGATGTCAGTTAATGCAATGCAAATGTGTATTAAAACTGTACATTCTTAAGTTAACGAGGTAATATTGTTGTTGCTACTTAGGCATAAATGCGATAGCTGCTCTGCGGAGGACATTACCGGCCACACATTAGTATCAAGAAAATGTTAGCATTAATTGCAAGCACGCTCCAACAAGAATATTAAAGCAGTTATTAAAGAAGGATCAGCCGAGTAAATGTTTAATGTACGACGCTTACAAACGCTAGCTATAAATCATTTATGAGCTATTTCAAACAAATCGCTAATTGAAGAATCATATACGTTGTCTTTGTTGGTCATGTTGTAATGGTTTACTATTACTACTTCAGTCTGCCCAATGCTGAGTTTAGTTCTAGTTCTAATGGTTTGGTAAGAATTAACTTCATCAAAGCCATGGACCATTTAGTTGGGATCCACTTTCACTGTACCCTGAGGTGTTAGTGGTGTTACCCTATTATCGTCCGCTGGCGAGACAGCGCAATTCCTATGGTAATGAGCTATAGACTCAGCTTGGTTATAGGACAGGTTGTTGGTGACGGTACAAGGCTAAATGCCTACCATTAACGTTTATTAGTTTTCAGGAAACACCGGTTGTGAAGGAATGTGTGGCGAATTTAATATGATTCAATTGAGATTTAATTTGAGATAAATTGTCACCGTCATCGTACATCAGGATATCTTCATTAAATATAACAGCGTATGCATATTACGAGCCATTATTTAGCCTGGCAACATAATTGATTACAAATATCGCGTTATGTTCTTAATTTATAAAATACTTATCAGATTCTAAATCTAAAGCGCATTGAACTTTTAAAACCACGTGGCACTCGCATAAGGGTCTGAGGAAACCCCAAAAACAGGTTATGAAAGGCCAGGTTGCCATATTTGCCCACAAGTCGACTGGATTAGTCGTAAAAGGTTTAAACGGGCCGAGATCGTCTTTTGCCTACAGCGCACGACACGTGCCTTTATTTGTTATCGCTACGTCACTGCCTGCGCTTTATCGAGGATCCTTTTACGATTTTGACAAGGCTGCCAAGGTTGCACTACCATAAAGAACGTTACCGTAATCGAATTAAGATTTGCTCACGCTTTTTCTCCAGTGAAACCTGATCTCGCACTATTGTTTACGCAACTCCTTACGTGTCCAAATTTAATTAATAACATTACCGTAAATCAAGAATGCCAGCGTAAATAACGGTAGGGGGTTGCCGATTCTTCATTGCCATTAAAACGATTGCGATGTCCGAGTAATGATCGAAAAGTGAAAGTATTGGACATGCTTCGTTATCTTACCACAACCTGTGGAAGCTACTACTTTAATTACGATTTTAACTGACTACTTAAAAAAGAAGACTTGCTTACTTCCGTGGAACCTTTCTTACTTCTCACCCTTTGTCTCTCTATTTCCATGATATAAGGTACAAAATTTGCTAAAGGGCCTTTTACAAACGGCAGAAGCTAAGATGGCAAAGCTTACGCGGCTTGTTTGTTTTGAGTGCTCGTCAGAAGCGAGCGAAAACTTGATTACAGAAAAAAAGGAATGATTCAGTGCGAACCAGTCGACGCTTCCTCGCATAGCGGGACCACATGTAAATGGCTTTGGACGATAAGGACCTGCAAAAGACAAGGATGCACAATCTGATGAAGGCGAACATGTCAGTCCGGAGATAAAAGCATTAAAAGTTTATTTTTGAGCAGAGGATTACAATGCGGTCGATAGGCACATCGTAAGACATACTGAGGATGTACGATACGAAACCAAGTATACTAACTATGTTGACTGGATTTGTAAATAAATCAGTTTTAGACATGGCGACACCTTATCAATTGAGAATTCGATAATTATAAGTGATCGAGGTATCGAAGTGAATGTTGTTTGCGATATGAACGAGACTGAAATTGTCACGTCGGCTGGCGTCAGCACGTCGGTGAGCCGTACGCGCTTAGTTTAAACGCTTAACAATAATTACCGGCGCGAACCGGTGCTCCACGTAACTCCAGTAGTCCTCGGGTTAATGCACAATATTCTTAATGATACGTATCGCTTCATTATGAACTTATCGAGTTTATAATTGAAATATATCAGTTTGAACTTTAAGAACATGATATTGTTGAGCATTCGCAGCATTTTTATAATTCGGAATCGAGAAAGCGCAGTGTAGAGTCGAGTTCGTTATCGAGATGAACATAAAGAACGTTTATTTGCGGTGAAACAATGAGGCTTGCGTCGCCGACTTAGCCTCCAGAGGAGCATGCAAATGCGCGGCTATCAATAGCAAAGCGTTGATAATTACACGCTTACAGTCGCCAGGTTCATTCATAAACAAGATTGCTTTATGAATGACCGTCGGCCGTGCCCTTAATTTATTGTGTCGCCCGACTTCCATAGTTTCCTGTTCGCCTATTACCATTTATCGAATGTTGTCCACGCAGGCTATCATTTTCTGCGCATACGACCTTGATTTATGAATTTCATTGAGAACAAACCATACTCCATCTCCATCGCGTGGAAGTTGCGACACGTAATTGCATTCTTTTAAACGCTAGCGCAGAACATGAATTTAATAAATATATTAACGTTCAATTCATTAATGGTACACGCGAAAAAACAAACATAACTCAACACGCTATTACCAGAGCTTATGAACATAAACCTGTCCGACTGTTAATAATTCTTTCCTTAATGGTCTCTCATTGCTGAATAAATTTTAGCGCTAAATAAACAAGCGTTATCTATGATCTCCACAATGCAACGGGTCCGAAGAGTCCTGGACTGAAGCGCCGCCCCGCGATACCATCACGCCGATACGCATCAAGGAAGACCAGTTGTCAATACATTTCACCTGTGCTGGACCCGGCTGATGGCTGTCGCCGCTCTCCCGAACGAGTTCCCATGAATTGTGTTGCGTGCGAGACATTTTTATACCACTGTCGGACAAGACGCAGCTACCTTACATGTTAATGTATTGGCCATCGGACTCAGTTTTATGTCGAGCTTCTCTCGCATTTGTTCCCGCTCGTCGATCGAAATTCTAATTCAATTTGACGTCGCAATACAATCGAAGACGGACGGCGGCGGCGTTCAGCGTTAAATGCTAATTCCCTTCCCTATCCTATGCAAATTAACAACATAGCCACTAAATAGCATTAAGCAAGGCAAATATTCCGCTAACCTTATTTACGGGACAATTCAGACGTCCGCGCAACAAACACAGGTGGTCCCAATAAAAGGTTCAGAGGAAGCCAAGCGCCTCTGAGCGGAGATGCCGCCCTCCCTAAAAGGATAATAATACGTCGTTCCCGAGCGACCCACGAGGATCCCCAGGACTCCGGGAGAAATGTAAATGGTCGTGCCACCCGACAAATAGCTTAATTAACGACTAACACGCGACACGGGAATTATTGCGATTATTCGAATGGTTCATTACCGCGGGCCGGCGCTTATGCACAATTATCTGCTGGTTTATAGTCTTAATGCCACAAGTCTACAATCTTTCTTGCCTCTAATTATGTTTGATGTAGATGAACGGCTTGAAATCGCTCGTGTATCGGTATCACCTTCGGGTAATTTAATTCCTGAGAACGTCGGAGCAAAAAGCTTTATACCTCTGAATACAATGAACAAAAGATACTGGAGGAAACTTATGATACTGCCTAAGTAGCCCACATGCGGTAATTTAACGAAGGCATTAAATCTCAAGGTTGAAATGGGAGTTAAGTTGAGTTTTTTTCGCAATGTTGTGAGCGGGTAGGCGTTTCGTGGGCGCGCACGTGACGAGGCTGTGGCATGCGCGCGACCGCTCGCGTAGGCGGCCGTCGCTCCACTGAGGACACGGATGGGTGCTGTCACAGAACGCCGCCGAATCCTCGATCACATCGCACCTCAGATAATGCTCTAAAAACTAACCAAACTTTCCAACACCTCGGCTTCAACAAAAACCCAAACCAATGCCAAAATATAGCGGATTCCGCTAAAATCAACAATGGCGGCAAAAACTCCTGGTATTGTCCAATTGCATGATAACGACGCCGAAACCCAAGCTTTCCCACCGAAATCCAGGATCGTTTGCTTTTTTCCGAATGATTAAAAAATGTCTCGTTGTGCTTACGAATGGCAATCAAATAAAAACCTACGGAGCGATGTTTTATGTATGAAATTCCCGGGGCCGATACATAATGGATGGGCGGCCGCGGCGCTCGGAAATTTGACAAACCCGACGGACTCTATGGCAGTCCGTTTGTCCGTTTTTTGGGAGCGTTCGTCTGATAAGATCTGCTCTGTAATGACTGTATCTTGATTATAAACAATATATTTAGTTTCAATGATTTTGGAAACCGCCTGTTATAATGAAATTAGCATTAGCCCTAAATTTAAACGTAAATTACAACAGGTTCCTTTAATTTTTCCGTTTCCGTTTTTTCCGTTCGTTATTTGACCGATCAGACATTAGTAAAATACCAACGAGCTAAAAAAACTGGGTAATGAAGCAAGCGCTGCGTGTAGAAAACTAATTTCACAGTAAAAATGAGTTATTAGCTCATTTAATACTTCATTTCGCACCCCTCAGCGTAATCGACGATTTAAATACCGATAACGTAGGTATCGGTCGCAAAATCTATCTAATGTATAGTAAGCACACACCTGGAACTATTTCGGTCCAACAGGTTGTCTGTCAGCGACGCAAGCGCAGGTGTGGCGCTTAAGGGTGGTGGCGATTACTTATGGCACCCACTTCATTTCACTATATCATTATAAGCCAAAGGCATATAAATTCTACGGCCGACCTGTCATATTTTAAACCTCATTCCGAATAGAGGAACAGAATTGTCTACAGCTATTGAATTGAAAAATTAAGTGCCAATAAAACTTTAAATATATAAATTGAAACTAGTCATTCTTAATTGGGTTGAACCGATGAAAAATTCAGAAGCGAAAAAAAATACCAAAGACCCCAATTTCAATTTTAAATTTTCTTACTGATGAAGTGCTACACTATTAACGAGGCGCTAAATTTGAATTTCAAATTCAGACAAGCCCTCATAACTCGCAGTCACTTCAATTACAAAGTTACAATTGGCAAAGTACTTATTAACTGAGGCCTATTTTTTTAACTCACCACGAGTTAACAACAAAGGTGTTTTCATCACACTTGCTCGTAAATGGTGTTATTCCATGCCTGTATACAGAAGGACAATGGCCTAAATTGTTCCCGCGGGAATTATGGCGAGTTTGTCATCCCTAGAGAGTAATGACTTTCTTTTTAAAATTTGCAACTCTTTCGTACATCATTTCTGACTAAGGAGGTTTAATTTTCAGCCAAAAATTAAATCGGTTTCTAATTTCATCTTTAAACATTAGCTATAGACTAACTTACATTACACAAAACCTATACGCTTCATTAAACTTCATTATTTTTATACCTATTTCAAGTTTATATCAACATTTATCATTAATTTTAGTAATTATACATTTTTATCAAATTGGCTAAATCTGGCTCGAATCCAGGTCGAAACTAAACGCAGTTATTATCTGTGGTAGAGGTCACAAAAAAAATATCGTTTCCATTTACGTTCCCGTTCGTCAAAAGTTATTTCTTTATATTTTGCAGAGTTAAAGTGTTTTCTCTTTGTTTTTTTTCCTCGCAAATGTGATGAAAACCATTGTGTGTATCACAGGCAGTAAGGGGATTACTAACTCGAGTCATTAAAAGCCCTCCGCCTTCGGCGTCGGGCTTCTAACACTCTCGTTAGTAATTCCCTTCATACTACCCTTGATGCACAATGTACTATAACATCAGGTGCACCAGCTTTTCAATTAACTATAAAGTGCCCATTTTCTCCCCGGCTCGCAAAGCAAATTTCCTGACGGCATAATTTGCCTTTTAATGGAACCGGGTGTCTCGAATTCATGCGTACAGAGCGCGATCAATTTGAAAATTTCGCTCGCTTCAGTGAGAAATTAAGATCGTCACTTTTAAAGAGTGTGATCGAGTAATAAATTATTTTATGGAAGCACATTGATCTTAAAAATGTCAGAAATATCAGTTGAATACAACCAAAATACAAAAGACTATCCCACAAATACAACTTATCCAAATTAGCGACAAAAGCATTGCAGATAAACACACATTAACATTTTGAAACAACAATCAAAGGATGAACACATGACAATTGAAAAATTCTAATATTCCTAAAGACAATAATCATGTACGTACAACGCAATCGTGCACATAGTTGTGTTTTATGTAGAGTTTTCTCGAAAAACCGTGCCTCTAACATTCTGGTCGTGAGACTCGAAAACTCTTTGATATAGACCGACGACTAACGAACCGCTTGCCCGATAAATCCTGCGATTAGTCCGCCGTACGGCACGGGACAGTCTGTCGATCTCCCCGACTAATCAGTTTAACTATTTATTGACAATGACAACTTGTCTACTGCAGGGCGCAAGGTTGGATTCGCTGCTGATTATCAGATTGACGGACAAGACGTTAAATTAACATAAGTCTTACAGAGAAAACAGCTGCTGCAACAATGTTAATTTAATAGAAAACTGAACAAACACAAACAAAACTTGATAAATCTGGCTACACTGCAGATTGGCAGCACGAGGCACTAGGAGCGCATTACAGCGAGGCGTTCGAACAAGGTGTCGTTGGGAGGCGGGCCAACGCGCCAGACATTCCCTTCCCACTAACCAATTAAGCTGGACCTCCCCTATACTCAGCGAGCGCCGCTTAATGGCACGCACACAGTAGTCAAATTGCGGGCCCTTCTAAATTGGACGGGAGGCTCAACCTCTCGCATCGTTATGAACTCCTGGTAGCTTGATCGGTAAACGGCCGCGTTAGGCGCTTTGTACCAGTTTTTAAGGTAGAATATAAATTTTGTTTGCGTATATTATTTCCACTGCATTTCTAGATAATAATGACCGTCATTGTTCCATTTTGAAACTACGAGTATGATGATGACCATGAATGTGTGTTTAATCAAATGTTTTGAAAACATTTGATAAAACCATTCAAAAATGTTACATGAGATTTTTCTCTCGTACCATTTTACTGTTACTGACCGAATAGTTCTATAAAGCTCCGCGAGATGGCCGTAATAGTAAGATTTACTTCGGTTCGGGACTCGGGTACTACACTTCGTAACCTATGCGCTCCTGATATTCGGGAGTCCATATTAGGTGCTTTTGGTCGCTTAAGACGCGTTTGGTTGTCAAGGGGCTTTTGAAAGAACTATGTTGCCGGTTTTTTATCATTTATGTTATCGTGTCACTACATTAATTGGAGACGAATGTCTATTGCAGAATTTTAATGCCATGTTCATGATTAAGTAAATTTAAAATAAACTGTGATTTTAGGCGTGTCTAAGATGTGACAATATTTTAACACAACATAAATCACATTTACAAAAATATATAAACACTAAGAATTGAGAACCTGCTCGGTATTTATTTTAGAAGACATTATAAGCCTTGTTAGTAGGTTACCCTGCCTACGAAGCTAGCAGTTTCGGGTTCGATCTCCGGTAATTGAGAATAATTGTGTGATGATCGCAAGTAAAACTAATTATTTGCATTAAATATAGTTAACAATATTGCTCTCTAAAATAATTTAAATTTCCGGCTGCACACGTAAAAGGAATTAAATTTATCACCCACCTTAGTTCCAAAGTCAATCTGACATTCTACAGCAATAAGGTTGAGTTTCCTATCAATTACAAATGACTTAGCATCTCTAATGACAATGACATATTCGAGATTTTCTTTGAAATGCGTAGCGAATTAACGCCCGTTTCCGTACAAGCAGGAAAATATTGTGAGAGAAGAAATTTCGTCTGACAGAGCTACTACAGGCACTAAACTAAAGTGATTGTAGAGACCGATGGCAGTTTCCCGCCACAACGTTAAATGGACCATCGAGCAATAGAATGTTCTCTTTTCAGATTATATAGGTATTAATCGAGGATGTGCCTTTTTATATTGACAGGCGCAGAAGAGTACAGGAGTCAAGAGAAGCGGGTATGACGTTGGATATATGTATATTAACTCTTTGCTGCGCAAAAATATAAATATTACAATTTTAATATCCGTTGTATTGGAGGAAACGTACAATGATAAAAGTAACTGAAATTATATGAATTAAATCTATTTGGCACTTAATTCACTTAAGAAGCACTTAAAAACTACTTGAAAAAGTCGTTAATGTCTAAAGCGTATTATAGGGTCAAGGGTTATCTAACAGACAAAAATGGTGTCCTGCCGTTTGACCAAAAGTCATTTGGCAAAATTACACTTGACAAACAACGTTTTGCAAAAAAATGTTTCGCCAATTGATCATTTTACTAGTTGTCATTTTAAAAATGGCTCACTTATTCAAATGATCAACAGTTAAATTTACATTTTATAAGTAATTATTTGACAAAATGAACATTTAGCAACGGAGTTATCAGACAAAATTTTAAATGCAACGAGCAAGACGAATCTGGGCAGAACTGACTCGGATAGGTTAGGTTAGAAGGCCAAGGCGGGAGCTTTGCTCCCGCCTTGGCCTTCGAGGTTATTTTTTTCTGCCCAGAAATAGGTAAACTACAGGAAATAATATTTGGTGAAATGGAAAACTGGTCAATTGACATTTTATTATTTAACACATTTACCAAGTGTAGTGTTTGCTAATTGATCATTTGCTAATTGAGTTTTTGCAAAATGATACTTTTGTCAAATGTCACGTTTGCCAAATGATTATTTGGTGAAACGTTGTTTGTCAAATGATCATTTGTCAATATTTTTTTGGTCAAACATTAGTGAACCGACAAAAATGCATGGCCTAAACCCGAAACTTAGTCAATAATAATTTGTTCAAATGCAAAAATACTTTATCTTGTCTAGGGGACACCGTTGATGTAGGAAAACATATCGAAACTTTTATTTGGTCGTCTTGCACCGTCTTATATACACAATAGGTGTTTTTTTTTTCTCCCTCTATCTCTCTCCCAAGATTTTTGGCATGTTTTCCTGCTGAACTACACATGTTATTTGATATTATATTTAATTTAATATTTAATATGACCCACCAGTACCATTGCAATATGAAATGTGTTTAAAAAATGACTGACTGCTGAGTTTTTTGCGGCGTTGCTTCTCAGCAGGGAAGCGCTGGTAAATTCTTGATCTTTTTATCTTTTTAAATAATACAATTTGCTTAACTAAGTCAACTTATTCTAGATAATACTTTAATTGCATCAAGCCCAAAATGGGTTCCACTCAGCTGTTTATGCCACGGTATATTGTTTAGATATTCCGTGACGCCTGTTTTCAGAGAAACCTGGAGAGGTGAATGGCGCACCGTGTTAACTAGACGAGGTATTTAAAATTAACCAAAATCAAAACACTACATACAACTGCGTACAACTAACCATGCATGAGTGTGTCTGTTTGTGTGTTATTGAGTGCGCGTGTGTGTTCATATTTACGACTGCTTATGTACCGGATATTTGGATCGATATTGGAACTGTTTGAATTTATTTTGACGCCAAATGTACTTAAATTGTCTTTGTTAAAAAAAGAATGTGTTAAAAAATGATGTAGGACAAGAAACTTAATGTCTTGCACTTTTATAAATGCTAGTAAATTCATCAAAATATTTTATTTATTATAAAGACACTGATTCTTGACCAACTAGCGTTTCCTAAATCATTTATAGACGCGCAATTTTATTTTGTGGCAATCTGACCTCTTAGTTCTGAGTACACGTATATAGATACATCCTACTTATTATAGAGTTATCTATCAACTAAAAATTCCCGACGGCCCGCCCCGTCAATCTAATTAACGGCCGGTTGCGTCCGTGTATGAACATGTTTAAATATTGGTTAAAAACAGAATTGCTCATCACGAAATTCGCAAAAACAGATAGAGTCCTTTACAATAATAGTGTCGATTTCAGGATTTTTTTAATTTATTTATAATCGATCGATTTAATTTTTGCTATAATATTGTATGTGATTATTTGCAACAATAAATCTATGACATAGACGAAAAATTTGTTTTTGTCGGGACCTCAATATAAATTTAACTTACAACAACCCACAGTTAAAAAATTAGGTACCTACAGGTTCTCTCATTCAAGTCGCGTCATCACTCTTACGTCTGTAGAACTATTTTCGAAAAGCGTTAAATCAACACAATAGCCATTTAAAATCTCGCCAAATCTCTTTACACAATCAAGAAGCAACGAAAATACAAAGCAGCGCCACACAGGTCGCACCCGCATTAGCATTACAAAACTGCCGTGAGATATGGGTCGCAGATGCGCGCCCGCGCCGCAATTAGTGTAGGCGCAACATATAATTGTCTCATTTCGGAGCAGCCCCGACATTGCGCTCCTGTCCGCGGATTATCTTCCGAATTGAAAGCAGTCAGAAAAACTACAGCGATATTATGATATCTTGGTACCTTAGGGGCGACACGAAAGATGAATTAAAGTTTTATATATGCAAATTTAGTTAAACTTGTGTAGTAAACAATAGTTACAAAACGTTAAGATCTAAACGTCGGGTCGTGTGGGAAAATAATCTCGAGCGCAATCTACATCCGAGCTAGGTCCTAATTAATTTAGTAATCGCTCGTGACGACTTATTCCGGCCGTAGACCGAACCACGAACCTAACGAAATCACGACTCCGCCAGACAACGATAATCGTTATTTTAAATTTATTAAAATGTCCTCTTAAAGGACTATCGGGGCGCCTGTATCGGACTGTATAATTCACGCTTCGAGAAAAGGAGTAGACAATGAGGGTCATTATATTTTATAAGGTTGTTTTATCTTCGTTTAAAAATAAATCTGCATCCGGGTGAAACTTTACCGTATTCCGAATTTGATAAGGCATTTAAAAACGTGTAAAGTTACAGGGGAATGCTTTTTGCTGGGAGATAAACGGCGGCGAGAAATGCCGGGCGTGCCTGATAAAGGGCCATAGACAACCTTTAGTCCGGGGACTATCAAAGGGCCTGAACACTGTCGGCAATTACATAACAGAGCGGGTACAATACCGGCATGCACAACAAATGCCGTCGTGTCGCCGGCGAGGCCCCTGGGGCGTCGTAATTAAAGTCCCGCTCACGGGGTGATCAGTCTGAACCCGACTGTTATATGGCTATTTGAGATTAATTGGTAGGTCACTACATTAGCGACATCATTAACTTAGGAGGTCTAAATCTGTTATTGTTAACTTTGAGTATGGATATTTTCCTCGCAATTCGTCCACGTATTGTCAACCGGCGAGCTTTAGTTCTTCAATTGTTCTTAGGCACGTAAGGCCGAGTTAGTTAACTAGTCTATTCTACTTGGCTAAACAGCTTCATCAAAGAAAATTGAGACAAATCAAATGTGCGCGATGTAAAATAGTATTGATTAACACGCTTTGACATCGGCTAACTTAAGCTAAGCTAAGAGAGGATCAACGTCTTGATCGTGTTTATATTGTTAGAAATTACATCGTATTTTTAACTACACGAACAACAACGCTTACTGTTCAATTAGAGATAGAAGTAATCTGCAAACGTCTTTAGATTAGTAATTTAGTATTAATCTGTAAATACTCATCTAATCATCATTGAAACACTGTATGATCATTAATTAAAAAGCATGTATTAAAAGGGCAAAGCAAAGGGCCATTACCGGTGCGGTAACGAGACCGGACGGATGCGCGGACGCAGCTAACAAGTAACAACAGAGCGCGCCGCCGACTTTGATACCCGCTGCGCGACAGCGCTTGCGTGCGCGACCCGGGCCCTGTGCCGCAAGTTACAGGAAATGCCTGGGTCTACAAATTAACAAGGGTCAGAGAGATTTCACAGTTGGAAATTTGCCATGTAGCGAGGTTTGAATTAGATTTAATTATGATACTAAACTCTTTTCCCTTGAGCTGATGAGATGGCCAGAAAGATTAGTAAATCATCATAAATTGAAAAGGCTTTTAAGCGAGAGAAAATGACAACAATGAACTTAAAGGTATAATAAAAGTAACGGCATGTGATAATATTTTTTTATATAGGTAAAATGTAAAATAATGGCAAAAGTAAAAACCGACTAGTGTAAACGTAGATGAAGTTAAACACATTTCATTGAAATTTAGTTTCAATTGCGGTTTTAACGAAGCATGCGCATGCAATATATGAAATTTAAAATATTTGGTACCACTACTACCTTAAAAACACACAGGAAATAGAATCTCGAAAACCGACCATAGCTCGGGTTGAAAATGAATTTTCCCGAGATGACAACTTGCTATCGAACTTACGCCCTCATACCCGAGCCCTATACGGCAAATTTCATCGAAATCATTAGAGCCGTTTTCGAAAAAAATATTACATATATTATGTATATATATACAAATATAGCTTGTTTAATAGTATTATGTACGATAAGCATTCATCCCTCGTATATCCGTCTAGTCCATCTCTTGCGCCGGTCTCGTGGTGAATTTTGAGAGACGTCCCTACACGGCCTGCGCAGACGCTACACGCGATTGACGTCTGCGCGGTTAAGACTACGCCGAGCGTCCAGTGGCGCCCTCATCACCATTATTGTGTTTTCTAATAAACTAAAGTATTGTCTTGAAATCGATGGATGTGTTTTTGTTGTATAAATTAATACACAATTTATAGGGTATATGACTCAACTTAATAACTATTGGACTATGAGTGAGTAACTTAACGGAAAAAAGTGGCCACCTTCTTCCGTTAAGTTGACGACGTGAAGGTTAAAGGTTATTAAACGTTGTCTTATATGCTATACATTGTGTTTTCATTTGTACAACATAAATACATCCTTCGATTTCAAGACATTACTTTAGTTTATTGGAAAACAAAATAATCGTCATGAGGGCGCCACTGGACGCTCGGCGTAGTCTTAATGAAGCCGACAGGGAAATGTTTTGATGGCTATTAAGACTTTATAGATTTTGCTAGACATTGTTGTTAACGCTACCTTAGCATTTCCGCGGAATGTAAGTTAGTTTCGCGAACGTACAAGTATAATGCGGATACTATATTTTTTTATGCTAACTAAGGATATGGCAATAAATATACCTATTAATAAGAAAACGCAAAAGAGAGAAAGTCTGATAAGCAAGCCCAGTCATAAACTTAAATAAAATATCTAGGCTTAAATCAAAGCTACTCAAAAATAGTAGGCACATAGTTCCGATCTGTGATCATTTGGTCATTAAAGATTCAATCAATTTTGATAAAAAACAAATTTCCACGTAAGAGAAATAAAATCGCTTACTGGCCAAAGTTTACAAAGTAATAAACAAGCCCAAAATGCAACTCTCACGTGCTTTTAAAATCACTTTTGCAAATCGGTCAAAACTTAACTGTAACAAATTTCACGCAACCAAACCCGTTCTGCCAATGAACAAAAGTTGTCGACATGACTGAGTTTTCGAGAGCAATTTTAAACGAATTTCCAAACGTCATAGAGTAAAAGTTGTTCTACATGCTTACTGCTTAAGTATGGTAATTACCATTTCGATATTTCGCGTAATAATGAACGGATTTCGTTGATTTCGTGCGCACGCGTTGTTTTAATGCTGTTTTCGACGGCTCGTTAATTCGGTTTTTATGCGGCGGTAAGAAAGTAATTGAGTTTTTAACTTAAAAACGATGAATTTATTGAATAATGTCTTTAAACTGTAGCGATCGCTATGTCCGAACTTTGTAATCCTGATATAATTGTATGCCTTAATTTAACGATTGTCCAATTTTACTCTCACATCGTTGCATTATCATTAAATTGGTGATTTGCTTGGTTCTTTTACACCTTTATAAGATAGGTACTTTTTCCTCGATACTCTTTTTTTCGCATGCCGGATTGAGCAAAAACAATCACTAACTGGATCCCACACGACAGAATTAGGCGTCGCAGCAGACCTAGGCACAGATGGCGAGATCAGCTTGACGCTGCACAAGACAGGCGTGGAAGGACGAGAGGGAACAAAAGTAACAAATTAAAATGGAAATAATTACTTTTCTTACACATGAGGGTTTCATTACTTACCTACCTACTTAGGCTTTATTTCTGTTTATCCAAAGATTATTTCAGCTTCTGCCCGCCACTCTGTCCGTTTATCGCTGTTTCTTGGAAAAACGACCGATTTTTTACGGGATTAAAAGTTCCGTACCTATGTCCATCTCCATTTTCACATCGTTTGTTTGGGCGTTGTTTTGCAAGAAAACGTAATAAAGATACGTGAGGCATTCGCATTTATAGTATTAGTAAGGATTAGTACGGTAGGTACCTCACATTTGACAGTTTCGTTAAGTTTCTACGACTAAATACCTACCTACCTATGCAGAATAGACCAAAAGAAATCTAGGGACGTATACTTATTAAAAATTTAGCGTAATTGTTCCAACGACGCGACAAAGCAAAACATTTTATAAATAATTAAATGAGGAATTTACAATAATATAACATATGTAATTGTGTGTAACTAGTAGGTAGTACTGTTCGTATAATTATGAACGTAATAAATGTTTATAGCGCTTTTATGAGGTCGCCTAATAAAAATGCAGCAGACCAGCTAAATTAAAATATCTACTAACTAAATATTATTTTTTAATATCGGTTTCTATTTCATACGAAGACATCTTAAGATAAAAACGAAAGAGGTAACAGATTAAATAAGTAATAAAACAAACCCTTTAATTGTAAAACAGCAAAATCTTTGTTTTACTGGAGTAGCTTCCGTAAATTTAATTAAATAGCCTAAAGCCGACCCCATACCATACTAGAAAAAAATGTTGGTGTGTATAGTAACTATAATAAATAAATTGAACTTGTAAACATAATCGAAAATATAAACATAAACGAAATCAAGCACATCACTATTTTCGGCAGAACGCGACTACTAGCGCCATCTACTGGGTAAGTATTAAAAATAAATGCATGCAGCTGTCACAGCTGATTGTCATATAATTTTTGTTGAACCTTAATTTTATGTTTATTATCACAAAAACAATCATTATAAATGATTATTATATTGAATTTAACATCTCTGAGCATTTATTTTCAATATTACAGCAGAAATACCAATATTACTCACGAATGCAATTCGTCTCGGTTGTCACCTGTCAAAACTTTGGTCACAAATGTGCACAAAAACACGAATTATAAATAGAAAACTCACTTTATGGGCTTCGGCCAAGTAGAAATAACACTTGTACATAGTTAAAATTTTAATTTAGACTCGATTTCGGCAATATTCCATGAGTTTTATGCTCTCTGTGCAACATAACCTCTCAAGGTGTCAACAAAATAAAGATATTGCTCTTATTATGATTGAATTATAGTAGTACTAACCGTTTTTTTAATAATTTCTAGCTTTCCATTGTGAATATCAAGACCTGCGGTACTCTCTCGCAACAAAAAACATTTGTATCAATGTTATTTTACAATTGCATACCTTGCACTTTTAATAATTGGCAAAGAATATGTTTTGCATTTAGGCATGTTTATATTTCAAAATATAATATTTTTAGCCTACCAAACAATCTATCACAAAGCACTGTGTGTATTTATAATGAACATGAAGAGATCATAATAATTAGTCGCTTTTAGAAATTTAACTTTGTTTATATCTTTTTATCAACACAGTTTTAATTTAATTTTTTCATAATTATTTGTAGTTATTTAAAAGCAGTACTAGAAACAATTATGATAATAATAAAAAGTATTTTTTTTTATGTCATCGCCTGCACTTAGATATGTTTGTTCTGGTAATGAATAGCGTTTACTCTTCATTTTACTGACTTTGATAGGTTTCAATAGTAATAATAAACATGGCCATGGTTACAGTAGCACATTTGCCTGATTATTTGTTGCACTTTCTCACTGGCCGGTGAGTCGTCCCTTATGGAATATTGCCAAAAGCGGTCCCAGCGACCCACCTTCTTCATTATCCCTGTCTTCCGCTTCGAGAACGTCGTATACCGCCGGAGTTTGTTATCTATGTACTCCATTTTAATCTTAACACGGCCTTTGGTCTTCTTGCCATTCGATGGAGGTGATTTTTTAGGCTGGAGTGAGGCGTAGCCATCATCCGCTATGTCAGGCATGGGGCAGTGGTCGAGTCCTAGGCTTTGGGAGGGCCTATCGTCGTAGCACTGGTCTGACGGCCGCTTGATTCCGCGGGGACCGGGGCAGGGCTGCAGCCCTGGCCGCAACGAGCCGCCAAGGGAGCCCGGGGCCCGGCCTGCTCCGTACATGTCCCCCACGTCTCCTAGGAGACCCATCCCGTACGGCGACCCGAAGCGGGGCTCCCGCGCTCCGCCGGGCGCGTCCATCATAACCTCACAGTACGCCACAGTAAACGGTGCGCGCACGCGCTTCACACACTCGCCGTTCGAACGCCGAACGGAGACTAACCGAAAACGCGAACGAGCCGAGGGCGGGACTGACGGGTCGGCCGCTCGGACCGTGACTGACTTCGCACGATTCGCGTCCCGCGCACCACCACCGCTAGCCGTCTCGCTCGCACTCACTTAAACTGACTGCCTGAAAACGAGACGGCGCATTACAGCCGTAATCTGACACATCCGTAGGAAAAGCGTGCTCTGGGACGCGGACGTTTCAGTGTCCGAAATTAAAATAGAGCTTTTATTTTGAGTTTATTTCGTTAATAGAAATAATAGGATCGGAAGTGGAGCGGGCGCGCGCGGGGCGGTGGGCCGGCCCGGCCATATTTAGACGCTGGCCGTGCCAAATATGGCAATCGGCGGTCAAATGGGGGCCACTGAAATCCCTCCTACTCGCACCTGGCGATTTTCACGTCTAATAATCAATTGGAAACTTTGTCACGTCAGTTTAATGTGCGACGTATGACGACTGAATAAGCCTTTGTGTCGGAGTCGTTTCGCTATTTTGTCCGTAACTCTTTCAAAAAGTTTTAAAGTCGCATTGCGCATGCCCAAAACTTTCCTCTAGCCCAAAGTTTTCTATCACTAAAACTTCTCGAACATTCGCAGTAAAAAAAAAAAAACACTTTCAATAAATTCAGTTAATTGTATGTAGTAAATAACTACATTAGGTAATAGCGATGGTTTGTAGTTTACCCGTGTAGAAAACCTTGATCGCTTTTCCCGCTGAATTGGATAATTTTTCGTGGTGAAAATGGATCCGTATCTACCTACTTACTCGTACGTGAAAGAAGGACAAACTTTTGCATTTATAATAAGTACCTAACTAGGTACTTACTTATAACAAGGTATCTACGAACTTTCTAAGCACGGACCTACCTAATACTTTATCAAACAACTTGCAAGGAAGTAGGTCGCGGTAGGTAGGTATGTACTGTAGGTAGGTATGTATGTATCTACTTTAAGTCGCCGTCAATAGAACTAGCAGAATATGTAAACAAAACCAAACGAACCAATTCCCCATAATTAGATGATTACTCGATAATCACGTACCTACTTTAAAAAGATTAAGTGAGGTCATGGCAATATTTATACACTAGATTATTATTTTTAATATTAAGTTTAAGATGAAAAAACTATTAATTATACCTACGTTATTTTTAATAAAAACACATTTGCTGAATATTCGAGGTTATGTGTCAAACAGTATACTAATATTTGTTGACATCGTTCACAAGTTCTATTGAGGTGACTTTCATTTGCATATTTAGTACTTAAGTTGGAAAAGGCTTGTAGTAAAAAGCTTAAATTATTATAAATAAATAAGAGTTATTTTAGAGATATTTTAAAACGGTAGATTTGTAAATGATTGTTTTAGTCACTTTCTTCGGTTCTTTCCTTCGTGTTATTGAGGAAAGAAAGGATAAAATATGTAAGAAGCCAGAGTTCTTTCGAAACTGAACATGATATATCGAGTAAGTTTCTGTCCTTTGACAAAATTTAACTAACTCGCGCTCCACTTTATCTAAATATTAAATCATGAATCAATCATTTGATTCCCTCGCCTACGTCCGACCAACTGTTTATTCTCCTCATTATTGCCAAAAACACATTGAAATTAGTTTGAAATAAGTTTTATAGGGTTATTAACAAAAATCTGTGAATTTCCTCCGTACAGCAGCCGCCCACTTCTCCATTATGTAGCTTGTTTTTCCTTTTAAAGTTTATTTTATTGGGCTTAGTCATGGTGCATTCAACTCTTGGGAGCTTTTAAAGGTTATATTATTTTAATTGAGTTTTAGTCGTGAGGATACGTGTCGCGTAAGTTCGTTAATTTGGTGTTATGTTATAGAAACACTGTTAATTTATGCTTCCTTGGTAGCCGTAATTAATATTGTAATCTTGATGAGGAATTTTATCCTTATAGTTATATAGATAGAGGTACTCTTCCTTTTTGCGACTTAAAGCGAAAAACCTAACTCCTTCATCTTTTTACTCAAGCAATCATTTTCCGGAACTTATCCAGGAATTAAATGGTGGTCCATCTATTTCACAACTCCATGCGTGATCGAAAGAGAAGCATACAATTGTTTAATACATTATGGTATACCTAAGTAGGAAGGTGATAAGTGCAAGGCAGAATCCAACACAAAAAAGGATAAGAAAGCTTAAAATACATACAAAAGATTAAACTTCAACGTTGAAGTTATTATTTATTATAGCTGGTAGTAGGTATCTACTAGCTTTCCCAGCTACTACTACTAACCATGTTTATGGACCCAGTAAAAGACCAGCGCTGGTTTCACAGCCATAACATGCTGAGTGGGACCATTGCACATCATTATAGCATTAAAGTCAGCTACATGTTCTATGTTTCTTTTTTTAAGTTCCGTTTTATCCTTTAGTGAAACACCTGATTTTTTTTCTTTCATTTGCCCGCGACTCTTCATCTGCGTAGAATTTAAAGCAGTAACTCTCCATTTTGTTGAGATACAAATTTTATCGAATTCCACTTCACCGACTGTATCACTTTTCATAGAATTACATTTGGATGGACCGACGATCTGATAAAGATCGCGGGAAACCGCTGGATGACAGCAGCAGAGGACCGATCGTTGTGGAAAACCTTGGGGGAGGCCTTTGTCCAGCAGTGGACGCCTTGCGGCTGATGATGCTGATGATGATGATGAACGTTATTATCTGCTGACACCATGATGGTTTCAGGATATCTTAAACATTAATTACATCGGTTAGGTTAGGTTAGGTTAGGTTAAATTAGAGTACCAAAACAAAACTTCTGCGGCGAGAAGCGCCTTTCGATGTAATGAAAATTCTGCGTAACGATACGTTCGTTGAAAGGTGTTTCGATAAAATAATAGGTACCCATAAAACAGAACAAAGAAACATATTCGCATTTGTAATAATAAATAAGGATAAGGCTAGGTTAGGAAGGTTTTGAATAATCACCTAGGTGTTCTATTGTTTTCGATAAAATTCTCTATGGTTACATTATGCCCTGCTCTGCTAAGAAAGGGATAAATACAGCTACGGAGAAAACAGAGCAATATGAAAACGATTGAAAAAGGTCTAGACTCTTGAGACTCTAGAGGTTAAGTAGTTATCTTATCTTAAATCCAACTTTTGTTTCCAACTATTTAATTTGGCCGAATTTTCATAGGTTAGATATTGATTTTGATGAAAAAGATATTTCTTTTAAACTATTTTTGTTCATCTGTTAATGCGTTTAACTTTTACATCAGAATAAAAAAAACACGTTTCGTATTTATAGTACCTATAAGTGAGGATCTACCGGGATGATAATCCATAAACCCGGGATATGCTCGATCCAAATACCTACTTTTGGGTATTTATGAGATGATGCCTATCTCTACTACCAACTGCGTTTAACACTTCGGAATAATTGACAACAGGATTGGAAAGGTGCTCAAAAGCATTATTTTTTCCGTTTTTCTTTTGATAAATCATCGTAATTATTTACTGATAAAAAAATATTATTGGTGTTTGCCACGCCCGCTTTTGGAGTTAGGACTAGTAGTCGGAATGACGTCATTTTGTTTGTTACCGCGCTTTGCTAGCAGTACCTGTGCCGTAGAAGAACTTGTTTATTTATTTTCTAAGCATTGTAATTGATGAACCAAAAATAAAATTCTTGACACAAACCTCTACAACCATGTTTCTTTTCCGAACACCTTTTTAAAAAGTCCCTATGCTGTCTCATCAAAGTTATAGGAGTTGACGGATCGGTATAATATCGATAGGAAAGTAACAGTAGCTTTCTAAGCAAATAAAATGAGGCGCATGGCCGCCGGCGCATTCCTGGCCAAATGTGGCGCGCCAGGGATGGAGTGTTGACGCAACCACGCGCGTGTGCCCATCCCTATGGAAAATAGGAGACCTGCTCATTTTTCATCATTAAAAATTCACACCCTTTTACTTTTTAAATGTGACGTCAAAAACCGGTTGTCTTATCCCCACCCCACACCACAACAATGTGAACATTGCTGCTTAATGGGCAGTTAAAAGAGAATAATGGTGGTAGCGATTCGGCCGGACCCTGCACTCTAGTTATTATTCGTTCAAATCAGTGGTGGTAGAATCTATTCTACCACCACTGATTTGAACAAATAATTTCTTATTGACATCTGACTGACTTATATGAAGACTGGAACGATAAGTTTTTTTTATAACAAGACTAGTGATACGTCCTAGCTTCGCTTCGGTTTATGTGAGCTTTTTGTAACACGCGTACATAATTCAAAATTTACTATAACTACATAACATCTTCCTCTTGAATCAATCTATTTATTAATAAAAACCGCATTCAAATCCGTTGCGTAGTTTGAAAGATAGAAGCTTACATACTGTTTATTTTATATGTACTAATACTAGGGCTTTGGACAAGACCATCGGGATTATCCGAAGCGCTGGTTGATTAACTATATTTGTTTAGTATTAAAAAAAAAAACCTACGTTAATCACTTCGGTGAGTGGTCACCAGATTTGTGCTAATTACCCAAGTTATAAGACTTATCCCGCTTACAAACGGTATTTATGGACACAGCTGGCTAGGTAGCCCGAGTAGGGTGTGGGGTCATACACCTTCGGACTTTGATTCGCTCATTATCGATCCATAATGCTAGATTGATGAGTATTTATGGTCAGTATTTGGTTTCGAGTCAATTGTTTATGATATTAATTGGTGTCTAATTTTATGAGCGCAGTTTCCATGGCAACCGAAATAAATGCCGAATTGAAAAAAAATACGTGTATTACCTACTTAGTGTGAGTGTTTATGAATCTGTGTATCTATGCGTAGGTACCTACATCTGTGGCATTATATCTCACAAACACAAAGTCCGATTCAATGCGGGTTTTTAAATAAAAAGCTATAACTATGTTTGATGGAAAGGGTTGAGCCGTTTTAGAGGTTATCAGCTTTGGGGCTCTATTCTATTTGAAACTGAAATTGGCATGCGCACCTCACGTCTTTAGAAACTCCTAGACTCATTACAAAATGCTCAACGGTAATGAGAAATGCTTAACATTTTTCAATTATTTAAATTCTGCAGCAACCAAGGGGGGAGAATGCGGGAGGTCGTTTAGGAATGCATTTGAAATGCGACGTAAGTGAATAGTGAGTGGCTAGTGAGAAGTGAGGTAATTATGAGGAGGTGGGGGCATATGGACGTGGCTAAAACCCCTTCCACATGATAGAATTATACGGCCAATTTGACTAGATTGGCAATCGAATTGTGTATTGTGGATAGAAAAATGAAATCGAAGTTCATCGATTGGTATTGAGACCGTTCGACTCGTTCAAGTCAGCTGGTATGGACGCTAGTTGGTAAATTGTTTGACGTAAGTCCGTGCAGCAAAGGCAACAAAATAAAACTAAAATTGGCGGCCTTCAATTTACGTGTGAACGGACAATCAGATTGTAGCCAATTCAATTAACATATCTGATTGGCAATCAAATTGTGCCGTGTGGAAGGGGTTTAAGGCCTCGGTATTTCCGGTGCCCATCTCTGCCTCCCGTGAGTTTCGCCGACTGGGCAACGAGGGGGAGGTAAAAAGTTAATGTTTTAATATTTTAAACATTCCGTTGTATTAAAAAACTTGAACAATTTAACGATTATTTTTACAAACTGACATGCGGGAGCCTTTAGAATATTTATTGCTGTTAGGTGATGCCCTTTAACAACTCGCCTTTTAAATCACCAATGAAATAACGGGAATATTTTATTTACTTGTAGAGTTTTCTCGACGAAGAAAGTAATAAAAACACCTTTATTTATTTTATAGTTGTACTTATTTGGTTATTTGTTGTCATTAATTACTTCTCAATCGCTCACAGGGTAATTAGAAGAGATCGCTTTTGTACATTCGTGCTATATTTTTGTCTATTACATAATTAACAATATCTTTACAAATTTTTACTTACTCATTAGTATTAAGAGTACATACTTATTATTTTCTGTGACTTACCAACTGACTGTCATACAACGTAGAGCCTAACTCTAAAACCTGAATATTCCTTGCGTACAAGGGGTGCACTAACAGGCTTTTATGAAAATCAACCCCAACGGGACGAAATAGACGGACAATTGAGAAGTTAGTCAGCGTACGAAGTCGCAGGCGTCTTTAGCCTGGAATAAAAGCACCAGTGTAAGGAACTGTTCTGTACAATATATTTTGTTTATTTAATTAATCTGTATTGCACAAAAGAATACACTTAATATACAAAAAGCGAACTTAATGATAAGGCATTCTCTACCTTAATCTTTGGGCAAAGCAGAGGAACAACTTTGAACAACTCAACTAAATAAGAGCCTAGCCTAATTCTAAATGTATCCTTATGCATAATGTATTCCTTTTGAATAAAAATAAAATTGTCAAAACCAACCTAGAACTGGAATAAATGGGGTATTAGCGGGAAATCCGCATACAACGTCGCAGACACCTTCTGTTCACAATATAACGACTAAAGATAAACCCTTCTAATAATTTACAGGTTTCCAAAGCTCCATCCGTTACGCCACGCATTGAATACTGAATGGCGCATTGAAGTTTCGTCTAAAATAAAGATGCACACAACTCAGAGATTCTTGCTAAAGATAGGCCCTATCTCGAACATCCGCGGCATCCGCGACAACCGAATACTCGACATTGCCAGAATATTGTCATCTAGTCGCCAATTATTGAGGAACGCGCAAATGGCCAGTCGAATCCTCAGGAATCTGGCAACACAGTTTATGTCTCTATTCATTAAAAGGCGGCCATTCTAATTAAAATTGTTTCAGTTGGGATACGCGTAAATAAATCGCGCGCGGTCCTGTTCCTCGGTTTTGCTTTGTTTTTGTCGCGGTACATATTTGTGGGGACTGACATTAACACCTCCGCTGTACAATGCGTCGGTAGCACAAAGGGTGTTGGACGATTTGCGGAGCTACACGGGTTAAATATATCGCGTGGCAAACAATGTGATAGTAAGTCGTAAGTAACGCCGTCGATATATGGACGCGTTGAGCTTTGTTCGCAGAGATTACATCTACTAATAGAATAGGTTTGAAGCTGATTGTAGGTGTTTATTGTTTTATTCAAGTTTCAAAGATATTGACGGCTATGGCTTGGGGGTTCCAGGCTATTCATCCTAGGCGCTTGCAGTAGGAAGAGTTCATGTTAGGCTAAGGAATCAAGTTTGTAAGGTTGTCTAGAAGAGATCGCTAATTAACGATTAGTTGCCTAGTGTTATTCTAGGTTGTGTTTGTACACCTATTGTTAAGTTGAGATTAGTTGTGTTATGTCATGTTACAGAACTGACAGTCTGAAGTCCGGTTTTGAAACTAAATCTTGATTTATATTTTTCGTGCTAGTGACCCTTAGAATCGCTTAAAATGGTTAATTGATCAATTATATTTGATATCAAATGTTACTATGCTAAATGTTACTTACTACAATGTTAAATGTTAAGGAGATGTTTTCACAAACCCAAATAATATAAAGGTGCTATAGTAGATTGTTTTCTTTGTCCGTGTATATGGCATTTATGACGAGCGGTTAGCGTCACCCTGTCTACGAAGCTAGCGTTCCCGGATCGGTTCCCAGTTACAGCAAATACCTACTTGTGTGATAACCGCGCGCATTTGATTCTGTGTCCATTTAAGTCTGTTTATCGTTGTGTAGTAATTACCCATAGTACAAACGCTACAAGCCTTCAATATTAGTTTTGGACAAGTGGCTAACGCTAACGTAAACGATTCCCGCAAACTGAAAAAAGGTGTCGCATTGACATGAACGCTTGACGCAACCGTCCGGCAGCTTACGTCAATCCTGTAGATTCTCGACAACGATAGCATACGTAGAATGCATCTTGTCTAGGGCACAACCCAACTTGTGTGAGTTTGTCTCCTGGTATCTTATTTATTCCATTGAACAGGCAAACGAGCACACAGGCCTCCTGATGGTAAGTGGGATCCTTGACCCATAGACATTAGCATTGTCAAGACTACAGTCTGAAGACTGCAATCGTACCTAAGATTGCAAATCCGTTGCCAACCCTGAGGGCTAAGATCTATGCTAGTTATTTCATCGGCTGTCTAATCCCCACGTTACAAAACACCACAATGCCAACACTGCTGCTTGGATTATATCTGGTTCCCGAACACACATACTCGTTAAAGCTTTCAAACAATTAAATATTAATCGAACCAATTCCTCGTGAAAATAAATAAAATACCTTCAAGTACCACCGTCCCTAAAAGAACCAGCAAATATTTGAGGCTGGATTTAGTATGCGTGTAGTTTGTTAGCGCGGCCATATTAGCAGACGGTATGCGCGCGCGCCGGTACAGAATGCTTCACTGTTCGAGAATAAGAATGTTTTTTAATAAAAAAACATCAGGGGACGAAATTTTACCTAACCTAACCTAAACATGTACTACGGCATGATAGATTCAACCTCTTACAGCTGATAATGATGGGAAAGGTCGCTGGCAAAAGACATGTAGGCCGCTGGAAGAAGTCATGGCTGAGGAATCTCCGGGAGTGGACTGGTGTCACGAGTGCTGCCCATCTGTTTCGCCTCGCGAGAGACAGAGAAAAGTTTTCAGAGCTGACTGCCAACCTTCGCTAGTCGGAGAGGCACATTAAGAAGAAGAAGAACCTAAACTATCTTTGAACTTGTACACTATAGGTGACAAACTTTCTCACCTGCTTTTATTCAACATGATAAAACCAGTCTTTGACGTGTTATAGTATTGTAAATAAGAGATATAAACCGTTTACAATACCATAACTCTTCAAAAGCAATAAGGTTGCACCATGTAGAATCTCAGCCCAGGACAGTGATAACATCACTTTAGAATTATAGTGACCTAATTCAATATTTCAACTTTCGACATCGAGTCATAAATTTATTACTATAGAGACCTAAATCGAAATCCAAAGTTTTTGAATTAGGTCACTATAATTCTAAATATTTTAATATAATACGGAGTGTCCCAGAACTTGACGTAATTGTTAAGGGAAAACAAAACCCCTTTTATACCGGTTAATATAGTTTTAACGTTCCAATTAATACCACGAAATGTCTTAAATCAGAGTTGTTTTTTGCGGGTGGTAGGACCCTGCGCAGGGTCCGTCCGGATCGCTACCACCATCTTATCCATTAAACCTGCCGCCAAACAGCAGTGTTCGCATTGTTGTGTTCCGGTTTGGGGATAAGACAGCCGGTGTAATGACTGGCATGGAGGCATTCCATCTTAGTCCTCAGGATTGGCAACGCATTTGCAGTCTTATGCTAATGTCTATGGGTCACAGTTTCCACTTACCATCAGGTGGCCTGTGTGCTCGGTTGCCTTCTCTATGACATTAAAAAAAAAAAAAATGCGATTGGAGCTCTAAAATCTTTGATGTTAGCCACGTAGATTCAGTTTCTGTTGTAAAGGTATTTAAATCACTAAGTTTAAAAAAAGCTGAGGATTTATGGGGAACGTCAGTTAAAGTCATCCATCATAGCATAGATATAATTGCACCTCACTTAGCTTTAATCTACAATAATTGCATTTCAGAGGGGGTCTTTCCAAATCTTATGAAATATAGTAAAGTCATACCACTTTTTAAATCGGGCGAGATGAGTGATTTAACGAATTTCCGTCCCATTTCTATTCTACCTGTTTTAAGTAAAGTTTTTGAAAAGTTAATGTTAAAAGATATGTTAGGTCACTTCAATAGAAATAAACTGCTTAACAGTAATCAGTTCGGCTTCACCAGAGGACGATCCACAACTGACGCAGCATCTGTAGGTACCTACTCATTAAAAATATATACAATATTTGGGAGAAATATTGTGATGCAATAGGATTTTTTTATGACCTTTCCAAAGCTGTCGATTACGTAGATCATGCGACTTATATTAAAATTAGAACATTATGGTCTGTCAAATAATTATCTAAATCAACTGTTAAACTAGGTGTGCCTCAGGGCTTTATAATTAGGTCCTTTCTCATTTTTGGTTTATACCACCCACGGTAGATAGCCTTTGTGATATTGTGGTATTTGTTGACGATACATCATTAATTTTTAAGGTAGACCGAAAATCCGTCGATTACAGTAGGATAAATGCCACGCTAGGTAAAGTACTTAATTGGTTTACTAGTAACAATTTGCTACTCGATGCTAAAAAAACTAAATGTGTTAGGTTCGCTTTGCCTAATGTTAGACCAGTAGAATCTAGTATATTTCTAAATGATGAGTGTTTGGAAATGGTAGATAAGGCGCTTTTCTTAGGGATAACCATAGATAAAAACATGCAATGAAGTCCTGATATAGCAGTACTAGCAGGTAAATTAAGTTCGGCAGCTTATGCTGTTAGGAAAATCAGGCAACTTACCAATGTTGAGACAGCTCGCTTAGTTTATTATAGTTATTTCCATAGTGTTATGTCCTACGGTATTTTTATTAGGGGAAAAGCTGCTGACATACAGACTATATTCGTGTTATAAAAAAGAGCCATTCGTTCTACACCGTGTTTTTTTTGATTTACGATAACTTTAAGGGAACGTTCTTTAGGTCAAACAAAGTTAATTTCCCGAAGACAGACAAATGATAAGTGTAACGGTTTTAAAGATATTTAATTTTTAAATTTAATCAGTTAATCACGTTAAACTAGTGTAAAAGGTTCTTAATTGATAACAACAATTTTCTTTTAATACGTATGAGTAAAGAGTTTCCAATTGTTAGGTTTGTATACGCGTCAATCTAAAGTGACTTGTACCTGTTAAGTGTTATCTTTACTTGTGTGTGTATGTCACGCCAACATAGACGTATTTGACACTGATTATTAGCTAGGTAACTCTAAAGGCCCTTTTAGAATGACCAAAGATAAAAGATTTCATTATTTTGTTATAAAGTGAAAAAAATTTTTTTTTTTCCAATATTTAAAAATCTAATCTACCAATTAGTTTCTATAGATATACCTAGTAATATGGCGAAGTTATCGTAAATCAAAAAAAACACGGTGTATACATATATAACCTTAACTCCGCCGTGATTCCTTAAGATTAGTATTTTAAAAAAATAGTATCTTGACATTAGCGTCACAATTTATTTATGAGAATATTGTTTATGTCATTAATAATCAAGACTATTTTGTTAATAATGGTGGTGTACATAATTTGAATACAAGAAATGAAAATAAAATTTGTATTAAAAAAAATCGTGTCCGTAAGGTTTATAAATCATTTATAGGTCAATGCATTGATTTCTATAATAAATTACCTGACGCAGTTTTAAAGTTACCATTTCCAGTACTTAAAACTTACTTGGAAAAGTCTTTGATGTCGAGGATTATCTAACAGATAAAAATGCTTGGCCTAAACTAAACTAAACTAAACACCTAAATAACTTAATAATAAATTAGTCATAAAAGAAATATGTGAACATTGTATATTGTCTAGGGGACACGGTTTCTGTTGGAGAATGTATCAAAACTTTGTATGTGGTTGTCTTGGACTGTCATAGGTAAGTATATTTTTTATATTTTTTTTTTATTACTACTACTTAAATGAAAATTCTTTATTATGAAAATTCTGAGTTTTGACCCATTTTCCTGCTCAATCTACGCTGGAATATATTTATTTTGTATTTTATGTTAGATTCATTGTTTTATATAATGCTAGGTTAAGCTTTATAATTGTACAATATCATTAGTACCTAGTATTTAAAAAACGACTGATTGTTGAGTTTCTTGCGGCGTTTCTTCTCAGCAGTGGTCTCTTGCGAAGCGCTGCAAGATTTTTGACGTGTAAATGTGCCCGTATCTACTTTTTTTTATTATTATTAATATGTTCATTAGTTAAAGAGTTATTAAGTTTAATGATACTGGTTAAGTATCGTTACGATACTTTTGCCTCCCTTGGCCAAAAATAGTTGTACTTTGCGATTCCAAAACTCACTCTTGATCTATATTTAAAAGATTAGAGCATAATTTGGGACTAAGCCAATTTATGTGAGATTAGTTGTACCTTAATGGACAGTAGTGAATAATTAAAACATATCGGATTAGTACGTACTTATTTTATTTAATCACTTCCTTGGTTACTTCAAATAAAATGTTGTCACATTGTAGGTATAGTCGATCAAGTTGATTTCAATTCATGGTCTATGTTAACGTAACGTAGTACCTAAGTCTCATACGTTTTATGACAACGTCGCCTGATTATCGTCCATAGTGGCCTAGGAATCAAATTGCTTGAATTTATGATACAAGGTGTTCTGACGATCTGATAAAGGTCGCGGGAAACCGCTGGATGACAGCAGCAGAGGACCGATCGTTGTGGAAAACCTTGGGGAAGGCCTTTGTCCAGCAGTGGACGTCTTGCGGCTGATAATGATGATGATGATGTTACATGGCAAATGTAAAATTTAAATTTATAGTAACCTAATCTAAAATTATTACGATATTAGGATTGGAACGGGCAGAGCAATCCTAAACCAGAACTTATCCCTCTGGGTTGGCAAAACATGAGCAGCCTAGTTTTCAGCTCCAACTTACCATCGGGCGCTTGTTTGCTATAGATCTACATGCATTAAAAAAGGCGACAAAATATTATGTCGTTGATTCACTACATCTGTACGCAAGTCAAAATAGAGAATATTCATGACGTTTAAAAGCTGATTCATGTAGCAAACAGTTGAGAAATCGTTTTTTGAATGTAACATGGAGATTATATGTCCGACCTGTTAAGTACATGACTTGAGAATGCATATCGGATCTCTCCGTCTTACATTTTAAAATACGTGTAACATGAATCCATATTTCTAGGCCAGTTTTAATTTTAATTTCACTTTGTTGAGAAATACAATTTTAAAAATCCTTGCCATATTCCCCATTATGGTGGAAGCCTCGCCCCCGACGGAACCCGAGGAGGTCGCTGTGTCGCTCTTTACCCGACAACCCTAAAAGGCGTAATGTTTTTAAGTGTAAGTCTGCATGAGGCTTTTGAAATGTGGCGTTGGAGAAGAATGGATAGGATATATTGGACGGAGGCAGGGGAAAACCAAGAACAAATTACTTTGAGCAAATAAAACATCTGGGGGCGTTAGTAGAGATAACCGAGAAAATGGTATAAGATTGACGTAACTGACGAGAGATTGCTCGACCGCTATGTCAACTTCATACTTAAAAATGTAACATCCGACGAAGCATTCAAACATCAGCTGAGAAACCTTTTATTGGATAATCCATTATACTCTGTCGACGAATATATGCAACTTAAATTGTAAAATTATTATTGATATTTGACCATTATTAGTTTAGTGTATTGACATCGGAAACTGACCATTTATTACTTGTTTATCATTGTTGTTTTTGATTATTTGAGTGTTATTATATTATTGTATTATTTTTATATTATTTTATCATTTTGTATTAATGTTTTGTTCACGATATCAATGTAATTTCGTATTTTTTGACATGTAATGTAATCTATATTGTAACATTACATTGATAAATAAATAAACTAAACTAAACTAAACTAAACATGTTGAGGCATTCAACATGCACTGCATTTTATGCACTAGCACTTTGGAGAACAATTAGGAGTAAAAAAAAACAACCAAGTATACAAATTGATATGTCTTCTTTTATTTACAATATATATTTATTTACAAGTTGTACATAAAAACAAATTAAACACCTAATTAAGTACTTAAACCTATATTTCATTAGAAAATGCTAAACGGATTACACTTAAATTCATTTCCAAATAAAATGTGTGTGTAATGAATTGAATAATTCGATCTTAACATTTGATTTTAAAATAAAAAAACAACAATCATACGTAAAGTATAATCGCTTGCAAAACTGCTATAGTCTGTGTCAATAAAAATTGGCAAAAAAGTAAACCAATTCGTTATTGTTTATCAAGGGCGTTTTTTTTTTAATGAACATGAATAGTTGTTTAATCTTAACCCTTATTTTGGCAAACATAAAAAAGTCGGGAATTTAAATACTATTTTACCAGCTAAAAGGGAAACATTATGGTATCTTCACTATGATAAACGCTGTCAAATAGGGTATTTAATATCTACGTAATGAAAAAATATAATTGCAAAACCATCCTTGATCTTAAAAAGTACGTGATTACCGATATTTCCCAATTTCAATTGACACAGACTTTAAAAAGTATTTATTTTTATTTTATTACATGGATGCGGTGCAACCTACTAGAATATGTTTACGATCATGTCGTCAAAATAAGAACCATAGTGCTTTCTATGTAGAGGTAATAAAATAATTTAACATTACTTATATAAATAAATGCCTTTACATTGTTGATAACGAGAGATCAAAAGAGGCAAATGTGCTAAACGATAGGGGTTAGTAAAATAAAAAACTTGTTGTTTTTACATGTTACATACGCATCAGGTATGTAAGTCTCAATGGACATTTAACCAAAGTATGTACTTAAGTCTGAAAGCACTAATAAAGTAATTGTAAAGAACACAAAACAAACACACTTAAAACAACATGACAAAAACAAATAAAGCATTGACAAAAAAAATTGCTGCTATTTAATAATGTGATCACTAGGTATAAAAAACTGCTGTTTAAAAAAATAAAACACTGGATAACGTAATTCATTTAAATTTCTCGTATATTTTATTATAAATATCCTGTTATTTTTCTAGTGCGCATCAATCATATAATTCTGTTTAAATATGTACTATATTTAAAGCGTCAGATATTTACGACGGCATCAACCACTTCACAATCATATAACAATATTTAAACATCATCAATTGTATCTCTTTTAGGCCCGATTATATATAAATCGATTTGAAAAACGAAACGTTTATAAAAAAATGGTTTTTTTTATGGCATAGAGAAGGCAAACGAGCACACCGGCCACCTCATGGTAAGTGGAAACTGTGACCCATAGACATTCGCATTCACAAGACTGCAAATGCGTTGCCAACCCTGAGGACTAAGATGGAATCCCTCAATGCTAGTCATTATACCGGCTGTCTTATCCCCAAACCGGAACACAACGGTAGCGATCCGGGCGGACCCTGCACAAGGTCCACCACCCGGAAAAATTGACAACAACCAATTTTAACTCAAAAACTGATGCCAAACAATCAATTTTCGGCTACAAACTTAAATATTACATAAACAGAAACGAAACTGTCTATTCATTCATGTTTTATTCGTTAACTATTTTAGAGCATATGTTCGTTGTAGTTTTCAAAATTCCTCATAAAAAAGAGTACTCGTAGTTTGGATAAAACAGGCTTTAAAAGAGACACCGGACCAAGACCGTACGTACACACTACGCCAGCTACACTTTGTACCTAACACCTAGTATTAACCTAGCCGTAACGAAACGCGTCAGTCTGTCGTTTGATATAGCTGGTAACTCCATTCTCCAACAATCCTACCAATGGGTAAATCAAATTTCTGTAAATATATTAAATTGTGTGCTCGAGTTTTTAAAAACGCCAACTTAGGGATGGATTCATTTTATCAAATATGACGAATCTCTGCACTGAGATGCCCAGCATTCAATTTTATATTTAACAGAAGTTTGCTTTACCAATAGTGTATAAAAAACAATAAAAATTTCAAAGTAAATGCGAAATATAAACGTCGAGACTAGCGTACAAGGTCTTTGGCTATGATATAAAAACTACTAAATTGGAAAAAACGCATCAAAAACAATAAGATAAAATTGTAAAATAAAATATAGAAATGGCGAATAAATTATTAATATGTACTTACACGATTCGCTTACATTTAAACACGCAAAGTAATTTGTAATCTGATTGAAATATATTTAAAACTATCAAAGCAAACTATGGAGTTACTTCACATGGGAGCGGTTAAAAATCCATCGCCTTAAAACATAGTTCAGTCGTTACATCGTAATAAAATACAAAAGTTATACATATCAAATTATGCCCACGATATTTCCATATAATCTACATTCGTGCGTCCATTACATACATTTCATCTACATTAAGAATAATCCTCGACGCAAGCACCGATATGTCAAGATGGACTTTAGTTTCACACTAACTCTATAACATTAATATTTTAGAATATTCTCATTACCTTATCTAAGGACAGACGGCATTTTATCATATTAACTACACTTGCTTTACACCGATCACTGTTAAACCTTAAAACTACGGCAAATAATAAGTTAATATCATTGGGATAAACCTTGCAAAAACTGAAATACTTAACCACGAGAGAAAAAGTTCTAGGACTACTGGATATCCCATACAAGACTTAGCAGTGATCATCTGTAGCCATTTTATACCCCTATCGCAAAAGCGGGGTGTTATAATTAGAGTGAATTGACATCAAAGCAAGTACAGGGTTGCTGGTTACTCTAATAAGTAATAAATTGTTGTACAAAATTATCTACTAGGGTATGGCAAGAAAAGGGTTTTATGCAAATGTTTAGGCCACGTTAAAGATAACACAATTGCAGGTTCATACTAAAAAAAAAAAACATGTTCTTTCACTGGGAGAAGACATTTTTGGAGTGCTAATATAAATCATAAAATTCATAAAACTTAGCGAATAAATATTTTCTACTACTAGTAGTACTAGTATCCTTTGTTCGTATAGCGATGAAACCAGTCTAATCATTGTGGTACAACTTATCTGTGTGATGTTCTGAATAAAACTAGATAGTACGACATCAATAACTATTTCAGCCATCAATGATACAAGCTAAATAAATTCAGACATCACTATAGCTAGAGAACCTTACCTACGCTTTTTAACTGTAGACGTTAATAAATGACGTCACGAAAAATCGAACAAAAAAGGACTCTATCAACTTAACTCGTTGACTGAGACAAGTCAGCTGTGTCTGTCTGTACCTGGTTTCTAATATAATAGAAGACATTTAAAAAAATACAAAAAATCACAATCTTTGGATTATCCTTTTTGTGGCAACCAGTATTCAACATTAATCTTTTAATGGACACAGGGAACATTTTTCCCATAGTATTATTAGTATATAAATATCATGAATTTACATGATTTTCAACAACTATCAATGGTTTTTTTGCCATTTGTTTGTACTGAGTCGATAAATGACATATTGAGTGTAGAAAATTAAATTTAAATATATGTTACGACTTGATCAGCATATTTAATTAAATATTTGCCAAAATTGCATTTATTTGACGGGAGCGAATATGCATATTTTATCAACTACCATATTAATATACTATTTGAATTACTGTTAAACTTATCTAAAGTTCAAAATTCACGTCAACAGTAAGGTTCTCTTACTATCATTGTAGAAATCCTATCCCGGCCTACAATAAGACATAAATGATTTCTTCGGCAGTGTTTTATCTCATCTACCCAAAACTTTGGTGAACACCTACAAACCACTAAACATAGAAGCTCATTTAATACAAAAAATAAATACTATAATTATCCCTACATCTAAAATTGACTTGATAAACGACAAAACAACAAACACTCACAACACAAATGATCTAAAAAATATTTTCACAATTAATTTATAAACGTGTTGATATTAATATGCACCAAACGTTATTTATATGTTGAGTATATTTTTTATGTGATGTACAGTGTCAACAAGACCGCATATGTCCGTTTTAAATTCCATTGTAAAAGAATAACGTCAAATTAATTTAACATCAAAATTTCAATTACTATTCAAAAAAACAAGCCAGAACTGATTACATGTGTAAAGATAATAATTATTCATACATGTATCAGTTTTGTCACGCACGATATTCTGCGTTAATGTACAAAGTAATGGCACTTCAAAATAACTTAAACCTAATAAAAAAATCAATTCACTTTTAGCCTTCACTGTACATTGCTGATACAGTGTTTGTTCTGTTTACATCTAGATGTCGCTACTGTATTCACATGCTAGTATAAAGACACTTTTCTACTACGTTTCTCCAACATTCCAATATTTAAAAATAGAACGGAATTTTGTTTTAAACTTTAAAGACTACGCCGAGCGTCCAGTGGCGCCTTCATTACTATTAATGTGTTTTCTAATAAAGTAAAGTATCGTCTTGAAATCGAAGGATGTATTTTTGTTGTACAAAAGAAATCTCAATTTATAGGGTTGACTGTTGTTTTATGAGTTAACTTAATAACCATTGAACTATGAGTGAGTAACTTAAGTTAACTCATATACCCTATAAATTGAGTATTCATTTGTACAACAAAAATACATCCTTCGATTTCAAGACAATACTTTACTTTATTAGAAAACACAATAATGGTGATGAGGGCGCCACTGGACGCCTTAATCGTAGTCGCGCTGCATAAATGTTTTAATAACACAGTAACGACATCTAGCGGCAATCTTTGTAAGCCAAATGACAGTTAAACCTACATACCCTGGGTCCTGGGGACGTATTCCCACTTCTCTAATCTCATACAGCCTTCATACATTTTTATTGTCCATCCATCTGTGGCTAGCTACCAATCAAATCCAGCACTATTAGTGATTTGACCTGTAATTGGCTACTTACTAAAACATCAAGTGTCGCTTGTGACAGTCACCAGAGACAATATCAATGGTTGTACCGGCCGACAGTTGCGCTTGCGCCCCTAGTCTACTCTCAGTTCGAATAACTTAATTTATTTTGATATCATTACCTAATTGCACAGAATTTCAATAATTAACATTATTTTCATATCAGATAAAACCTCTTCAAAACAACAATTCCATCTTAGAGTATTCCGGCCGGTATGCCACAAAACTCAACAAGTGTACAATTTCACAAAAACGTACGTTATTCGTAAGAAAACGTCAATTTTGTCGACTTGTATACTCGTTCCATTTGAGAGAATGATTTCACATCATAATAATCATGACCCGAAGAGTATTTAAAAATCTACTAATTTTGCACTTTATAACATGCAAAGCACTATTTTGCTACAAAATCGAGGAATCTCATCTCACCTAAGATGCAAATTGAACACAAAGTCTTTTAGAATTCTAAGACTTAATCCACAAGAGGAATTCATCGATATTTCATTCCCTTGTTCATCATATTCGAACATGAGAGGATCTAATCTCACTTTAATAACAATAACCTCACAATGATGTCGGCTTTTATCACACTATCTCAGATTAAACGCGCACTGGGTTGCCTTTATCACGGTGGATAAAGCGCCCACCACCCTCTTACTTACACTACCGTTCCGTACCGTATCACTCACTCGTTATTATTTCCATACGATTGTATACAAAAACTTTTCTTGTTCTTTTTGTATCTATGTGCGAATAAATGTCTCTATAAATTTATAAGTCGGGTTTACTTCATAATTTCGCGTGCACTTTAAATTTTTTAATTAGTTTACTTATTAAGTTGGTAAAATGGTATCCAAGATATACTTGTTAGTGACAGTCACTAAAAAAAAAACTCTATTTCTAACACGAAATAGTTTAATTATGTATGAAAATAGCAAAAAACGGTTTTTCAATTCGTCGCATTAAGAAAACTGGAGATTTAAAAAGGATGCCTCTGGCACAGATTTCAGGCTATGTATATTACGTAAATAAAAATATAACCAGCATCTAAAAGAGTCCATTGGTTCTGTTTCGACAGTATGATGTTGACAGTCATTTTTGTAGGCAATAATATGGACTAAATAATTAGTGCCTAAATACTTATGAGCGGTAGTGTATTACTGGTTAGAAAGTGACAGGGTGTTTTATCCACGTCGATAAACATGACTATAAAACTATTTTTATCGAGCAATTCAAGCGACAAACATTTAACCTCCGGTTTTACTTTACAATAACGAGTATTTGATCATGATAGCCACAATTTATAATACGAGTCAACTAATTTCATTCGTAGCCAAAGTAACAAATGATATGTCTATATGGTAAAATTGTCACACAGTAATATCCTACTAAGTAAGTAAACGAAAGAGATGCACTAAGCGACAACGTCAAATCATTTTCCGTTCATGGTTGATCATGAAAAAAAAAAAACTTTAGTATTTGGCTTAGAAATCATTTAGTTAACCGTACTAGGAAACAATCTCACCCGATCTCACCTTACAGCACCCCGATCTCAGGGTACAAATGCGGCACCCCCCCAGTCTCCATGTACTGGAGGGGGTCGGCCCTGAACTCCACAGACTTGAGAGCCATATGGCCGTAAATTTCGGTGAACTTCTGTATGCAAGCCGACCGCTGTGTCATATGGCGGGCGTCGGCGGAAAGCATTTCGGTGTTAGTGCATTCCGGGCATTTGAATTTTTTTCGTGGTGTTACCTGAAAATGGAGAAACATGCAATTTCATACTTTTGGAGGAGTTATTTATGCCAAACTTCAGAGTTTTATGGAAAAGAATATGTTTAGGTAGGTATAGGACCGGAAGGCCAGCTGTAGGTAGGCCTCCAACAAGATGGAGTGACGACCTCGTCAGGATCGCGGGACCGCGGTGGATGCGAAAAGCACAAGACCGGTCTGAGTGGAAAGCCTTGGGGGAGGCATATGTCCAGCAGTGGACGTCTTTCGGCTGACATGATGAGGTATAGGAAACGGCACGTTTGGTTTCCATATAAAAAGTAATTGGTATTTCCACAAATTTAGTTTTAAGGTTTCTATTCTTTTTAAAGAAGATGAATATATCCTTTATTTACGATTATTAATATGAGCAGAGTCCTATTCTATAAAACTTTAAAATTGTACAGTGGGTCTAAATATCAAGTCGCCATTCAGCAAAAGGTGTCAATTTCGTCTTTAATGAAAACCCTCCAAAGATGAACGGTAAAAAATAAATATCTGAATACAAATATCAGGGGACAATGTCACCCCAATTGACCTAGTCCGAAACTAAGCCCTAGGCTTGTGCTATGGGTACTAGACAACGTTATAAGGGTATTTAAAAAGAAATAAATGACCAGTTAAAGAAGAGTTTTGTCACCGTAACAAAACTGACGATTAACGTCAAACACATACATTTTTGTAACGAAATTGTAAGTTAGACATCATTTAAGTGACATTTAACAAATTAAATAACATTTGGTACATCGAAAATAACTTCAAATAGTTATTATAAATGCTTAATTATGGAGCAATGCTGGCGTAATTTATTTATTCAGATTTTTTCCGGAGTTTTTATTAATAAATTAAAATTGAGTCCGCCTCAATACAACTGAACAACAACGCCGCCGCCAAAGATTAGGTAAATATCGAACCGAATTTCCGATCTCTGCTGGTTATCAAACTATCAGGTGGCCTGTGTGCTCGTTTGCCTGCTACAAGTTATAAAAAGATACCTATATCACCTAGATCATGGGCTTCCGCGTCACGTTGGCAAACATTGGAAACTAGCTGCTCACAGCAACTCACAACAGTTCTTCAGAAAACTACCCATGAAATATGCGTTAAAATATAGTTATTTCGTTCAAAAAGTTAACATGCTTTGAAGTGCCGCTGCAATCGGCACAAAGAAGCCCCCGCGGCGCCCATAAAGCGGTGTCGATTGTAATGCACACTATTTGACCTAACTAACTACACTCAGGAGCAAAAATACCGGGTCAGAGTGCGTTTTTCATACAAACGAGACTATTTCGTAGCCTTGGTTCCTCGCCAGGGGTTGTTTTGAGTGATTTTTAATGGTGGATACTGCGAGGTTCAATAGAGGAGGTCAAAAGTTCTTAAGATACCTAACTGATCGCACAACCAGTTAACACCACAGCGGGAGAGTTTGGGTCAGCACTTGGATTTCCTTACATTTTATTGCCATTTTAGATGTTTTTCTAAACGCACAATTCCGGCGTTAACCGCAGATTCATTCAGTTGGGTATCCTAGGCACTCTGGAAGTCCTGTATCGATGCTCGGGGTATTCATCATCAGATTTCACTAAAAGCATTCCCTGGCGAGGAACTAAGGCTTCGAAATAGCCTCTTTAGTATGAAAAACGCACTCTCACCCGTTATTTTTGCTCCCGAGTGTAAACAATGTTAATAGGTCGCGACTAAAGAGTACCAGGTCGTCAACAATGCGAGCCAATTCGATAGCGAGTGTACCAGGACCACAGCTTGTGCTGAAATGCGCCGGACATCTAGCCAGATTGCTAAGTTGCAGAACTGATAACCGTTGGAGTTATCGTATTCTTTAGTGGAGACCGCGGCTGGGGAAACGCAGTGTAGGATCTCAGACGATGGCTGGCAAGAATTGGATGGAGTGGCCACGGATCCTGCTCCGTGCCGTACAGTCAAGGAAATGGATTCCTAGATCACTGTGGACTAGGTCAAAGTGACACTGAATAAAATCATGCGAAAGTCTCTTACATTTTGATTGAGTACGTCACTTTGACATAGTCCACAGTGGTTAAGGAATCGTTTTACTGTACAATAGGAGAGGCCTATGGCCAGTAGTGGACTACTATAGACTAATGATGATCATGATGACTATGTTACCTTGATCGGCGGCTTCCCCGTGATGTTGGCAACGAGGAAGTTCATGGCGATGTCTTCGCAGTTGAAGTTGTCGTCGACCCAGGCGCGCGCGGCGGCCGGCATGCGCCACGTGTAGTACCAGGACCACAGCTTGTGGTGGAACGCTGCGCCAGTTAGAACCTGGAAGCCGTTGAAAGGGGTGAGTTTTTTTTTACTTGTGCACATTTGTATCGCTAATTTTCATATCGTTTACGGTAGAATGCCATAGAGTAACCAGAACGTTGTCATGGTAATAAAGGGTCTGTAATAATCGTTGATATTGTTATAACAGTTCTATAATAACCATTATAGCATTGCTATTATTCACCATGATGTCACAGTTGCTTACATAACTATTTTAGAGGTATTGTATCTATAAAAAACAAGTTTTTTATGTTTTTATAATTGTTTGTTTGCTTTCCTTTATTACAGTTAAGACATTTTAACTCAAGTATGTTATGAAACTTATCGTTGGTGGTGGCTGCTTTTATAATATAGCGTAGAGGACTAGAATTGGCAATAAAGTTTAAATACATACATTAGCCATCTATAACTCGCTGACGCATCAGACAGACGGTACAATTTTTATGTGTTTCTTAATCATGAAATAATGCCAACGACTCTCATTCTGTTAGTTAATTAGTTAGCTTACCATAGAGATCTGATTGGTCCACTCGCTGTGGTATTTCCATGAGTTAGTAACGTTGTCCCATACGTGCAAGCGAGACGGAAAACCCACGATGCGATCCGGGAACTCGCGCCACACGTCGAAACTGAAATGATATTACATATCGTTACTAATTTAGAAAAAACTCGTATCTGATATTTCGAGATGCATGAGTTTGAACTTAATTCTCTTCAAGTTTAAATTTAAAATCGTACGTCACACTCATAAAATATGAGATACGAGGCTTTTGAAAGTAATAACGATATACTGATGACTGATATTGATGTTTTTTTTTACGATTTTGTTTTTAGGATTCCTTACCCAAAGGGAGCCCGACGGGACCCTCGTAAGTTTCTATACGCAAAAACGATTCTATATCCCGCCCTAGGGCTCGAGTTATGTGTATATTTTGAAATCAAAAATTGGTTTAGCTGTTTTGCCGCTAAATGGTAGAAATCAGACAGACATATATAATTATATTCGCAATTATAATGTTAGTAGGGAATGTTGGAAAAGGAGCTGGATGCGTAGTAGCTGGCAAATGTAATTATAAACATTATACATGCAAGACTGGGTTAATCTCTTTGTTACGCTCTCACGACTAAACCGCTGAAGCGTTTTTTATGGTGTATGTGAACATGGAAATAGCTCCAACTCCGGGAAGAACAGGGGATACAATATTCAAACCACGAATAGATAAGGCGACTTCGAATAGTTTGACATCTATTCGCGGTTTGAATGTTGTGAACGGACATTAGTGGGGAGTGTGGGGGGCGTTTCAATGTATTTAGGATGAACAATATGAACATTGTTATACAAACGATGTGAGGTGTTACAATCAACTGAGCCGATGATTCGTATGTTTGTTTGATTATTCAACTGTTTTTCTTGTAACTGTAAATATTTCAAGATGTATTTCAGTACGATTGTGTAGAACGCGTATAGGTTAGGTTAGGTTAGTTTTAGTAAAATCCTGAAATATTTACGGTTACAGGATTAACCAAAAGATAACCCATGTAAAAGAGATAGCATACGTCGCACTATCTATATAAACTGCAGTGTCAAGTTCAAAACCGGTTATTTTCACTCAACAGTACAAAATTTGTGGAAAACCGGATTATCAATTAACCGGTTCGTAAACCGGTAACCCCAACCCAACCCGTAATCGATTTAGGTTTGGGGTCAATGACCGAAACCGGTTTAAATATTAACCGAGCCCTGGTACAACAAATTCAGTTCTAGTTATCGAACAAAGAAAGAGGAACCTCGATTTAACGGCTACACGCGAGCATATTTTATATGCATTAATTATACCAACATTGTATAAATAAAAACTGAATTAGTCAATAAAACGCGGCATATTTTATGTGAATCATAGGATTTATTATGCATTTGTAGTTTTTAATCGACTTCAAAAAAGGAGAAGGTTCTATGTTCCATTGTATGAATATTTTAAATAGGTGCGTAGTTACAGTTAATTATAAACCAAACTGAAAGTTTCGTTACTTAAATTTACATTTAATATGCAGCTTATATGATTGAAATCTTAAAGGAATTCTGGCTAATTTACCCTACCCTACACAGATATACAAACAAAGAACATATGTAAAGTTTTGCGGGATAGGGCATTGGAAGACAATTTTTGTTTTTCTCAATCATATCATCGTCATCATCAGCCACAGGACGTCCACTGCTGGACAAAGACCTTCCCCAAGGTTTTCCACAACGCTCGGTCCTCTGCTGCCGTCACCCAGCGGTTTCCCGCAATCTTTATCAGATCGTCGGTCCACCTAGTGGAAGGTCGACTTCGTCTCCCGGTTCGCGGTCGCCACTCTAGAATCTTCCCGTTCCAACGGCCATCGGTTCTACGTGCAATGTGCAACTGTGTGCCTCAATCAACTGCTTTGCTAATTATTCTGAAATGGCTGACTTGATCGGTATTTTATCTGAATATGACTCCAACAATTAAATTATCAAAATTCACGATCCCCACATAATTACCAGTCTTATCAGAACGAGTAAGAACACAACAAATTGGAATCAACACGTTCACCGCCACAATGTAACCAATTTAAACAATTTGAGTACGCCAGAAGCGTCGTCGGCATAGAACTCGCGAAAAAGTGATCAGTTGTCAGCATGCTATTAAATCATCGCTCTCTCTGCGTTTCCATATCAATATGGTTGTTTACAACGCGCCACGGTTGGGTGGCGACCAGAGCGCCGCGACGAGATAAATCCAGACTCGGAAAACCGCTTCTTTTTTTAACCAGCTCGTCACAAACGCCATACATCACTAATAGAGCATTTTAATTTCGTTTCCGGTCGTCGAGAATCGATATTATTTCGGTTTTTATTAAAGAGAAAATTAGAACTGTTCCTGCTCGAAATACCTTTCCTACCCTATTTCATAGCCATACGATAAATAAATAAATAACTTGCTCAACTTGAAGTTATGCAAGCCTTAACATGGAAGAATCAAAAATGAAAAAAGCGACGAACATGGTTAAGAACCATAATCAACCGGTATTTTTCGAACCGTCCCCAAGCCCTGGATAAATCATTCCAGGGCGTCAAATATATTATAATTCGGTAGTGTCGTCCACTGACGCGGAGCGGAGCTGTGCCAATATTAACCAATAGAAGGCGCCTGCGGTCAGGTCGAGCGCGCGTTGCGCAAAATAGCTTAGATTCTATTGGTTAATATTGGCACAGCTCCGCTCGACTCCGCTCGTCTCCGCCTCAATGGAGCCGCATCCTTAGGAGGATAATAAGCGCTTTTAGCGTCCATAAACGACATATGAAGGGTCCACGGAAAGAACATGTCTAGTCACATTAGTAACTTTTTGAGATATCGCGATTTGAAAGTTGGGAACCATGTCATTTTGTACGTAATTTTCGTGTAGAGGTTTTTTAAGAGAGAAAAATAACAAGTTATATGAATATTTATATCTGAAACTAAGTAGTAGGTAATAGTTCATTTTGTCCTCTACATATCGAAATCCAGAACTCCATTTTCTAAAAAAAGTGACTAGACATGTTCTTTCCGTGGACCCTTCATATTTAGTTGGTTTTGCAGCTACTATCTGCAAGAAAGTACTCACCCAAACTCCAGCTCATCAGGAGTCAGCATGACGATATCGTCGTCGATGGTGAGCTGGCACTCGGTCTCGATCTCGTCATACGGATAGAACCTGTTGGAAAGCTTGTTTTCCTTGGTCCTGATCACTTTCAGGGGCTTGTTGATGACTGGCCATTCGGATGCTGGCGACAAAAATAATAATTATGAGGTGTTTAGATGGACAAGAGAGTTCGACGTGGTTACACGTGAAACACCACTAAGGAGCATAATATTAACAAGCGACCCGCCCCTTTTCGCTTTGTTTCATGCGAGTTTTACCCACCAACTTTTTATGTATAAAAACCTTCCTCTGGAATCACTTTATTGCTGAAAACTGCATTAAAATCGGTTGCGTGGTTTGAAGGATCTAAGTGTACATACAGAGAGATGACGGCGGGAAACGGCCTTGTTATATACCATGTAGATATTATCTCTAAATAGTATAGTCGCGGTATGAAAAGGTTCTTCACTTTTGGAGCTTAACTACATTGAAATAGAGTCCAAAAATTGCGACCCTTTTCACACCGCGACTATACAAAACAATGTCGTCTTCCGCATCTGTCTGTACATCCGCTGACACCTCCAAATCCAGGCAACGGATTTAAGCAAAGCGAGGGCGGGTCACTAGTTAAATTGATAAAAATGCCACGATTTTTCCGAATGAGTCTATTCGTTTAGGAGCTACGACACGACAAACAGATACCTACACAGACAAGGTCAAGGAATTTAATTCCTATACCACAATGGTCTATGTCAAAGTGATGTAATCAATCAAAACGTAAGAGACTTCTTATGATTTTGTTTAGTGTCACTTTGACGTAGTCCAAAGTAGTATAGGAATTAAATTCCTTGACTGTTCATGTTAAACTATTCATCCCTCTGTTTGCGTTATTAAAAACTGACTAGAAGGGTACTTTTGGGAAGGGCGTTAAAATAGATTTAATTTTTAGATTTATTAAGCTACATACTAACAATAATTAAACATATGATCGGAGGTTTACATGTAACCAGCTTTACACTCGGGAGCAAAAATACCGGATCAGAGTGCCTTTTTCATACAAACGAGACTATTTCGAAGCCTTGGTTCTTCGCCAGGGGTTGTTTTGAGTGAGGTTTAATGGTGGAGACTCTGAGGTTCAATAGAGGAGCTCAAAAGTTCTTAAGATACCTAACTGATCGCATAATTGCTTAACACCACAGCGGGAGAGTTTGGGTCAGCACTTGGATTTCCTTACATTTTATTGCCATTTTAGATGTTTTTCTGAACATGCACAGTTCCGGCGTTAACCGCAGATTCATTCAGTTGGGTATCCAGGCACTCTGGAAGTCCTGTATCGATGCTCGGGGTTTTCATCATCAGATTTCACTAAAAGCATTCCCTGGCGAGGAACCAAGGCTTCGAAATAGCCTCTTTAGTATGAAAAACGCACTCTGACCCGTTTGTTTTGCTCCTGAGTGTACATGGAAAAATCTATACATGTAACCAACAATAATTAAACATATGATTGGAGATTTGACAGCACTCAAATGTATTTACTAACACGCCGATTAAGATTAAACAGACATTATAATTTGTTGGTGCAATGCGATTAATATTGCCACCTCCAGAGTAGCCTTTGTCTTTGAAATGGTAAGCCAATCAAGTTAGTTATCTCAACGTTTGTAGACCAGTTTGAAGCTCTCTAGAGACATTCGTTATAGAGCTATAATTCTATAACAAACTAGTGACCGGGAACGGCTTCGCCTGGGTATTATGTGCAAATAATTAGAAAGGATAAACGTTAAGGAACAAAACATGTAAAATATTGTAAAATCAGCACTAAAATGTATTGCGCACTTTAAAAGAACATAGATAGCGATTTTGTTTGACACGTTTTAGAGATAATATGAGATAAGTTAATAAGTAATAATAACTTATTTATAGATCCAAGGTATTCATATCATTGTCTACCAGTACCACAGGAAGAGCTAATCAGGATAAATGTGGAACCAAACAAGATAATCACTTTGATATTAATTGGGAGCGGACATTATTTGGCTAATTAAGCTAGCGTTACAGTTATCCTTAAATAAACTTTTGTTTTTATCTCACGAATATTGACTTCCGCCTTCCGAACTGGCCTCTCCCATTGCACGCCAACGAGCACGATTCGTGGGCACTCTCATCGTCGCTCCACCTAGTCTGAGGGCGTCCTACACTACGTTTGCCAATTGGTGATCTCCACTCAAGAATACGGGAATCAACCCCAAGACCGCTAGCCGCATATGCAGAGTTATTACCAACTAGGCCAACGCGTCGTCGAATTCCTCAAAAAATAACTTCTTTGTTTTTAATCAAATCCAACAAGTAAACGTCGGCTATAATAAACCTTTCCAGATTCCGTTGAATCATCAAGATCAAGAGAAAACAAGTGAAACTTGTAACTACTGAACTGATCCAATTATAAGAAAGTGAGAATGCGCGTTCACGGCAAACTAATTGCGATTTATCATTACACTGAACTCATCACGCAAATCCATCAACTATTTTCGAATAGGATAAATAGGAGGATTTTTTATGAAGGAAGTTTGACAAATATACTGTAGATTGTCGTTTTGCCAAAATCATCATCATTATCAGCCGCAAGACGTCCACTGCTGGACAAAGTCCTTCCCCAAGGTTATCCACAACGATCGGTCCTCTGCTGCTGTCATCCAGCGGTTTCCCGCGACCTTTATCAGCTCGTCGGTCCAACTAGTGGAAGGCCTTGCCAAAATGTTTCTCATCTTGTTTTTCTACGGATACACTTCGACCCTATGGGATCTTCTGTGCAATTACCTCTTTTAGCGCTTAATGCAATGCAACCTCAACACCTTCCAAAATGTTTCTGGTCAAATGTATAATTTCCCAAAAAGCCTGTTACTACAAAAATACTCAATCAGTTGCAACGGGAATTCGGCCAAAAACTCCAAATACAGTGTGACGGGTATCTCGACCAATTCCTTGAAAGGGGTTATACTAGAGAGCTAATTCGCAATTCCAAAAAAGTGCAAATGTTATCTACTTTAGGGTTCCGTACCCAAAAGGTGCCAACGGGACCTTATTACTGTGCTTCCGCCGCCCATCTGTCTGTCTGTCAACGGGCAAGGTATCACATGAACCGAAATAGGCAGACAGCTATAATTTTCAGAGTGTGTGTAATGCCGCTACAAATAATAAAAAATATAAAATCTCGCACACGAAGGGTTCCGTACCATGGGAGTGCGAGTCCAACTCGAATTTAGCTGATTTTTATAGATTAATATAAAATATATTGGGAAACATGTCAACCTGTAATATAAAAGTGTCGCCTTGCATGTGGTTATGAAATAACGAAGAGCAATTGCAAAATAATATTAATCTAGTAATAGAGACAAACTAATCATAAAAAAGTAGATAAGAAACATGTTTTCGCAATCACTGTTATAAACGGAACACGCTACCATTTTTCTCGTCAATTTCTCGACAGTGTAATGGTATTTCTCACAATTGTCCGCATCAAACCAATTAAAACTAATTAAAATGAAACTGGACACATTTAAACTCGGTCTCGATCTCGTATCAAACCGATGACTTTATATTGAAACATACATACATCTAGTTTAATAAGCTGCATCGTAAAGCAGACCTTAAGGAAACAACATAAGACCCATTTTACAACAAAATGTTATCTGATAGGAGTTAACATCTGTTTTATTCTCTGTGTAAACAGCGCCAGAGTGAATTTTAAATCTGTTACAAACAAAGGCCCGGTTGTTCGCAAAACCAAACGTACTGGGCTGAATAGTAGGTAGGGTAAAGGTAGTAAGAAGACATGCCAGTTACAAAAATCCCAGTTTAACCATTTCTGTGTTTGAAATATAACGCCATTTAAAATGTACCCATAGATAACCAGAATAAAATTAAAGCATGTCTGAAAAAAATAACCCATTTAAAAACTAGAGCGTTTGATTTAAATAAAAATATAGTAAACAAAAAACCGCCTTCCGAAAAGGCAAACAATAACTTTCTTTAAAATGGTACTAGGTACCTATAGGTCAGCCCAACTGAAGTCGGGTTTTGGTTGAAACGGTCGCCTACTTGTTACCTAGTGCCACGTCTTAGTTGATATGAAACTTTAAGACATTTCAAGCTCACCGCAAGCAACGCCGCGGAAAATCATAGTTAATTTTAAACAATTAAATGTTTTTCGTTGTAGTCGCTCAACTATCTTAACCGAGATATCTTATTGCCACCCTTGAAATCGGTACCGTCGAGGAGTTCCGGTAGCCATCTGTGGTCTTCATCATCAGTTCCGCTTCACCAAATGGTACTCTCTGAATGCAAATGCTGAAGTAGTCACTAAAAATACTATAATCGCTATATGTTTGCCTACAATATATGAGGAGTTCCCTGCATTCCTCACTGATTCCCTCATCAGATCCTAGTTTCCTTACCTATCATGGTACCACCCTTGGGATATCTCCTATCCAACAAAAAAATAATCATCAAAATCGGTTCATAAACGACGAAGTTATCCGCAAACAACAAATCGTTTAAAAAGCGTTGAATTGGAACCTCTTTGTGTACTTTTTGTTTGAAGACAATTTAATAGCTTTAATGTGATTCATTCATTGAATAAATGCTTTGAATTTGTGACCAAGAGTATGTTTTTACTGAACGGACTTAAAAGACTAACGAATTTATCAAAAGATTTCCACAGATCCAATGCTAATTTCGCGGCCTTCATTATGCCGCTGCTCCATGTTGCGGGAGCTTCCCACGCTGCGTCTTCCGCACGAGAGCTCCTCAGATATTAATTATCCTTATTACATAAGCAATCCTCCGCCCACTAATGTAATGTGTATAAAAATAACACTTTTGCGGACTGTATCTGTGACTTTGTTATTTTATACCAACCGAGTAACCAAATATACAGGGTGGAACAAATCTATGGGCCCTGGAGGGGAACTACCTTAAATCCTTTAGTTAGCTCATTTTACTGAAAGGAACCATTCCTTTATTTTTAAAAAGAAACATAACTGTATTCAACGATTTTAAAAATTTTGCTGGTCTCACCCGGGAATCGAACTAACTAAAAATAAAAATCCAGCATCGAAATGTTCTTGATACGCCATTATTACAGAATTACGGAATGAAAGCAAAACAAAACAAAATTTGAAATTCGAACGAGTACTTCTTTTTTATAATTTTAAAAATGTTATCGTTCGAATTTCAAATTTGTTGCCCCGCGTTGCAAAAAAAGTACGTTCCATTATTAAACTTTTCGTTAGAAAGATAAAGATAAAGATAAAGAGAAATTTATTCACAACAATACAAAAAATTACATTACATAGATACAAAAAGAACAAGACACAGAGAAATTGTTGCGAAATGGTCCCAACTCAGCATGTGCTGGCTGTAAAGCCAACGCTGGTGTTCCGTTGGGACCGAAAGAACGCCTAGTGTAAGAAGGAATCGTACTGTCGTTATAACGTGTCATTTACTTGTTACACGTGAACAGTACTAGGTATTGTTAATAAAGAACTTGTAATAAATATTATTCATGGGCATCTCGTACAACAGATGAGTGTAAGACCAAATGTTTATTAGACATTTTATCCTGAACAATAATCCTACCTTTTTTTATAATAAAATAGCGAGGGTTTATTTTTTTATTTTTAATTGGTTCGATTCCCGGGTGAGACAAGCAAAATTTAAAAAATAGTTAAATGCAGTTTTGTTTCTTTTTAAAAATAAAGGAATGTTTCCTTTCAGTAAAATGAGCTAACTAAAGGATTTAAGGTAGTTCCCCTCCAGGGCCCATAGATTTTTTCCACCCTGTATATGCTACATCTTGTGCGATCATTCAATGCCGAGACCAGGATAGTTTAACTTGCAAGGCATTTGGTGGTTTGCGTTGGTGGCGCCGGTTGTGTGAGGTACGAGGGTGTTGGCGAGGCTCAGTGTTCGCGTTCAGAAAGAACAGGCTCTCAACTCGGTAACACTTTCAGTGCCGCGACCAGGACGTCTTTTCTAAAAGGGCGGAGGCGGCTTGGGCTAATCGATCCATACCACGAGGATCTTGGCATGGCGTGCACAATTACTTGTGCATGAGTACACAACTCTCCACTGAGTCATACTTAAGCATGAATGCCTTAGAGCTCTGGTGCCGTGGGGAGGAGAGAAACAGGACGATTCGGTGCCGTTACCAGGATGTGTTTACTTACAAGGCGGCGGTGGTTTGCGCTGGTTGTTCCACACCACGATGATCTTGGCAAGACTCGGCGTGCGTACCAGCTTGCGCACGAGTGTGAAGAGGCTCTCAACTCGGTCATATGTCAGTATGACCGCCGTGAAGCCGGGGGCCTTTGGAGCCGTAACGGGGAGGAAGAGCGGGTTCACCGGACCATACTGGAAAATAAATATTATGTTAGATTCTAATTTAAATAAGACCCTAGAATCCTAGATGTTTTTTTAATGCTGTTTTGCCCCGTACTTATTTTAAAACATGTTGGTGTTCTTCACGTTCTGGGTATACAAATTCAACTATTTAGCATTACGCAGGGTGTATCCCTCAAAGCAACAGGATGTCAACATTCAATAGGTAAAATATAACATCGATTGTGTTGTATATCGGAGCTCAACCTAGTTGATCCCTCTTATCCGCCTTTGTTAGCAGTGTAACGAACAAAAGCCGTTTCATAACCAATAATCCATTCAAACAAAACATTCATTTTTATTTAAAATAAACGACTATTATTTCTAACGTCGAAAAGAAGCAACTGAAAATAAAATCCTTACGTTTGAAACTGTGTATACCCAGTGTAAGTATTTTTTTAGAGACTTGCTACTTTTTGGCATAAGCGTCTGAGTTAGCATTTATTAAGTGCCAAAAAAAAAATTTAATACAAAATTGTCCCCATGTCATCATGGGATTAATGCTAGGCACTGAAAGCTTTCAGAAAGTTTTTCGATAGGATCCAGTTATATATGGCAGGTGAAGTTTGAGCATAAATTACATCTTGTTAGTACAAAGTTTGCGATACAGAGTTGGTTTACTTTAGATCGAACGGATTCGAGTGTGTAGCGAACTCTAAGTAAATAAGTGAAATAATTATCGACTCCGGTTTGATATTCGAGTATTAAGTTACCGGGTGTATCTATTTTACGTCATAGGTATTCTATATCCAATAAGTTTTCTACATTTATTTAAAAAGAAAAAGAAGGCAAACGAGCACACTTGATGGTAAAGGATCTGAGACCCAAAGACTTTGTTTGTATTTAAGAATTTATTCCTCTATATCTAAGAGTATAATAAGTTTATCGTTATCTATTGCAATTTAACTGGCTTTCTCTAACGGCGTCTAAATCGGTTCATCCTTTTGGGAACTACGATGTCAAAGCTAGACACACACATACACGAACACGTGAAACTTTTTACATCCCTCGTTTTTGGTTGGGGGTAAAAAAACGCTCTTATTTTCTTCTGATTCCAAATGAAAAGTGTTTAACTCGGCTGAAAGTAAATATCAATTATTTACCAGTTTAATTTCAGCATAATAGGTACACAACAAAATAATATGCCGCGGTGGATGCGAAAAGCACAAGACCGGTCTGAGTGTAAAGCCTTAGGGGAGGCCTATGTCCAGCAGTGGACGTCTTTCGGCTGACATGATGATGATGATGATTATATTATATCAACGGCGGGCCTCGTCGTCCGGGCGTTTTATTTAGGAATGATCATCGGCAACAAGCTTCGTCAAATTCTCTTAACGCTAACATAACCAAGGGTACCGGACCGCCGAACCGTAGGTATTTTTATATTCTGTTTCGAACTCGATTTCGCATCGAACGCCCCACTCACACTTGACGATTTTTTAGTATTTGTTGGGGTTGTTTAGAGTTTGTACCTAATATAATCATACCAAATTTGACGCTTGTAAGCTTTACTTTTTTACATAACATCAAAAATAAAAATGCGTTGAAGTTAAACTTTTCTTGTATGATGACGCCCTTTATTATTTCACTTTATTTATTTATGATAATAAATCCGTCGTAATAACACATATTCGGAATAAATAAACCCACTTTCTATTACGGTTCAAAAGATACAGCTCTTAAAAGTGAGAACGGACGGAGGACGGACAGATGGATGGACGGACGGAGAGACGGTAAGTGTCGTGACGGCATATTAGTTCCCATAGAACAAGCCAAAAGCTTAGTTCTGGACTATGTCATTTCGTGTAAGTTTTTTTTTCATATCCTCCTCTCACCATACAACGATACGATACGATACTCTTATTTTTATTGAGGTATAGTTGAGGGCTATGCTCGGGGTTTCTCTGCGTGATAGAATCAGAAATGATGATATCCGCAGTAGAACTAAGGCTACCGACATAGCCCGAAGAATAGCTAAACTGAAGTGGCAGTGGGCGGGTCACATTGCTCGCAGGACTGATGGCCGATGAGGTCAGAAGGTTCTGGAGTGGCGTCCGCGGACCGGAAGACGAGCTGTAGGGACCTCGTTAGGATCGCGGGACCGCGGTGGATGCGAAAAGCACAAGACCGGTCTGAGTGGAAAGCCTTGGGGGAGGCCTATGTCCAGCAGTGGACGTCTTTCGGATGAATGATAGTTCAGAATTTTTAATTCGGATCTCACTTACCATCAAGTGGCCTGTGTTTGCCATCCCCATGCCTTAAAAATGTTACCTTGTCTCCCGCTAATACCGCTGTTGAACTTCTCTAGTGTGGAAATTATTATAAATCGTAAACCATAATTGAACATGTTAAGCCGAGATACGAGAGTCACAGATTTGAACTGCCACGTGAGCTTTATAAACGTTAACATAATGGGAGCAAAGCTACAAGTACTTACGAGTACTGTAAGTTTTGCATCACTGGGTGTGACTAGAAAGGGAAACAGAGTGTGCACAACCTACCTTTACGCGCGCGCCCGTTTACGCTATGTTGGTAAGAAGAGCGTCTTCTATACGTGTGTAGCGGGATTTGCACTTAACATTCGTGCATCTCTCATACCCTATATATAGTACCGTCACTTGTAACATCGGACATTAATAAAGACACCTATCACAGACATGGTGATCCTGGCAGGACGCCTTCACGCGGCGCTGGCGACAACTAGATCAAACTAATGCTTTAAAATGTATCGTCCACAGTCATTTCGATGCTAATACTCAACGGAGAAAATAAATACTTTACACGCGTATTAAATTACTTGGAAAATGTAGAATTCCCACCTCAAGAGCACTTGAACGTGACTTGTATTGTTATTTATATCCTGTTCTAGCACAAAGAGTCGGCACAATAAGCCAGTTCCATCTAGTAGACTCGCTCTAAGTGAAAACTCAGTTAGTTTTACCGCTTGAATAAAAATCAAAGCGAGTATCATCAATATGCTAAATCTAGACCGAACGAGCCGACATTCGATTCCTTTGTAAAGGCCATCTCGGTAATGATTTCGATTTTTTTAATGAATATTTAAACATGGAACACCCAAGGACGTCCTCGTTAGTGATTTGGCTGTGGCCGGCTACAACAATCCCGTAAGTAAATGCGGTCTTATTAATAATAGAGTGCATAATTTACTTCATTTTATATTATACCGGTCTGTCGTAAAAGGGTGAAGAGTAAGGAAAATCAATGTTTATCAATGTAATGTTAAATCATGTCGTGGCTTAGTTGATACGTTTTGTTTATCAGTCACCCAAATGGTTTAGATGGAAATGTCAGGGTTACTAAAGAACTATAACTATTTCGGAGCTAAGTACTAAATATTTCAGTTTTAGACAATCACCATGAATTTATTAAAGATATAAGTCGGCACACGTGTGTGCGGACGAGGACGATTGATTCAAAGTCAAAGTCAAAGTTCTTTATTCTTCAATTTAGGCATAATATAATGCACCTATGAATGTCAAAAAGCATTACCACCTTTGCCCCGAGAAGAACCGGCGTAAGAAATTCGGCAAGGCATATTTTTTCAAAAAAAAGTTTACATCATACATAAATTTACAATGTCACAGTATTTTTGCACAGAAGGTGCACCTTTTTTAAGCGTAGGTAGATTTATGCGTAGATTACTCATGCAGGAGTTGCAGGACGGACGACTCACTGCCCAACATCCCTATCTATGATATTTTTTTTTTATTTATTTATGATATAATCGTTTACTTTGTAATATGCTCGGGAAACTAGTTTATGTTTTATGACAGATTTAAATTTAGAGCCAGTAAGAACAGCAATTATTTTTGGAATTTTAATGTAGAATTTTATACAATTTCTTAAGAATAATTTTGAAGTTTTGGCCAGTTTATAAAATGTATTTTTGAGCTTTCCTGTGCTCCTGGATGTTTTTGGCTTATCAATGTTCGTTGGGAAATTATGTAAATTCTTCCTAGCAAAGATAATTATTTCAAATACATATAGCGACGGCAGTGTTTGAATATCTATTTCGTTCAAGAATTAACTCAATGACACACGCGACCCCAAGTTTTAAATAGCTCTAATAGCCTTTTTTTCGCAAAATAAACACTGTATCGATATCTGTAGCCAATCCGCACAAAATAAGACCGTACGTAACTATACTGTTAAAGTAAGCTAAGTAGACCAACCGTGCCGTCGCTACACAATAGTAAGCTGCCTTATTCTCCTGACTGCAAAAGCAGCAGAGCTCAACCTACTTGCTAACGCAGGTATGTGGGAACCCCACTGCAGTTTTGAGTCCAATGTAATACCTAGAAAAACAGTTGTTTTTGCTAATTCTATGATTTCACTATTGGGTTTTATATTCGAGGCTATTTGATGAATTTATACATTTAGATTTTTTGGATTTAACACTTTGTTATTGGCAGCAAACTAGTCAGATATCATGGAGAGGGTACTGTTTGTTTGTTCAATGAGGTCAGAATATTTCATATTTACCTTGAATAGTAGAGAAGTGTCATCAGCGAACATTACATTGCCTGACCTTCTGCTTACCATATATGGCAGATCATTTACATAAACAAGGAACAGGAATGGGCCTAAAATAGAACCTTGAGCTACGCCCATATCTATATCTCCAGCGAAACGGCTTCATTTATCGCTACCTTTTCATTTCTCTGTGTTAAATATGACTTAATGAGATCCAATGCATTTGCTCTAATGCCATAAAACTAAGTTTACAAATTAAAGTGCCATGATCTACACAATCAAAAGCTTTAGAAAGGTCGCAGAAGACTGCAATGGCGTCCTGCGACTCTTTCCAAACCCGTAAAATAAATTGGATCGAACTTGCGCCAGCCTCAGTTGTAGACCTACTTTTCATAAAGCCGAATTGTTGAGCGTGCAAAATTTGATTAGTGTTAAAGTGAGAAGTCAATTGCATGAGCATTATTTTTTTAAATATTTAGCTGAGCGCGGGTAGGATAGATACTGGACTATAATCAGAAGGATTATCATTGTGATCTGATTTAAAAATAAGAACCGCCTTACTACATTTCACTAAATTTGTGAAAATGCCATTGTCAATATAACTATTAAAAATAAGAGCTAGGGTGTGAGCAACGACCTGTTGACAGGGTTTCAAGTACCTTAACTGATACGCTTATAATTTCCGACACCCGTGTTTTTTATTTTTATAATTTTTAATACTTTAGTATATCGAAAGGAGAAACATGGTTAAATTTGAAATCACGTAGATTTCCTAATTAAACATTTTCACTTAGAATGGATTGGGCTAATGCAGTGGACGATGGCAGACATTTTGTTATTTCACTAGGAATTATTGAGAAGAAATTATTTAATTCACTGTCTACTTTTACTGGGTCAGTTATTAATGTATTCTCTATCTTCAAGGAATCAGTGGATTCGCTCTTACTTTTTTTACCGGTCTCAGTGTTAATTATTTTCCAGACTGCCCTGGATTTATTATCTGAGAATTTTATTTTTTCATTTAGATGCGCTGCTTTCGCAATGCACACAGTTTTAAATAATTTGGAATAATCCCTAAAATATTGATGGAAATGTTCGTCAGTGTTACAAGATCTCCTATCATAAAGTTGGTACAATTAATCTCGACTTTTCCGGATTCCTGTTATTTTTGATTGGTAAAAGAGTATTTACTCTGGTGGACTAAACAGGACCACATGGGGTTAGCTCAACGTAGGGTTCAAACATGGCAACTTACCATCTCAAAATTTGGCAACCAGGAAGAGACGCATGAAAACCCCGGAATTTGAAGCCCAGAAACCGGAAACCGCCAGTGCAGCCCAAGACAAAAAACCGGACTACAAATGAAACTACGCCCGAACGCTCCCCGGACGACCTCCAGACTAGGACAAATCCGTGGAAACTCGTACGGATGGCAACCCTAGTTCAACGGCCAACGCGCTTCTGTCAAGTCCTACATATTTATGTTCGATTATAACCGGTTATCAAGTGCAAAAACCGGATTTTAACCGATTCTAAATAAAAGGCTATTTCAATATTGTATAATCGTGTAATGTCAATAATGAAAGTAAAATCAGCTTGAAATTATCATTTGCATTTTTTTTTCTACCTACATTCATGCCTCCTGTACCTACTTAAATTTTACAATTACCTCCTACTACAAAACCACAGGCGGTTGTTATGATATATTTTATTTCAACACTAAAAATCACAGCAATTATAGGATACCTACAAATGGTACACAATCTTGATATCTCTTTCGAAATTCTGTATACTCCACGTCCGATTTGTAAAACAAAACAATTCATTTTCTATTTAGGAACGTAGTGGGATTAAAAACGTTATTTGTAAGTAAATGATCACGGATCTCAAATATCACTAACCTGAAACACTCATTTAAAATACCACGCGTTATTAGTAAGTAAGTACGTAAGTAAGGAAATCACTTTCGTCTCGTTACTAAGTCACTACGCGTTTGTTTATAGGTATTATATTAACAGGGATTAGCAGGGAACGAATACAAAAGGTGTTATAGTTACGGCGGTCCATACATAAGAAGCGGTAATTAGAAAGAAATGACTCAAATAGTTAAAATACATAAAATACGTATCTGGGTATTCACGGTACAACAAAAATGGTCAAATTAAATTAAGTAATATTTTTTATTGCAACGGGCAGTAAAATTAATTAAGTTAAAGCTTAAACAGTTTCTTTTCTTTTAACACTTATTTACATTTTCTAACTTCGAATTTTTGCTTCTCTATATATTTTTAATTAGTTTTCAATTGATTGTTGATAGTAAACAATACCAAAACATTAGAAATAACTTTTTACATTGAAACAACCTTGAAACAGTATAACTCCTAAAAACCGGTTAATAACTGGCTAACCGGTTTTGAGTAAGCAAATACGGTTAATAACCGGTTTTAAAATATGACCGGTTATTGCATTCCCTAGTTGCTTCACCTTGTACTGTGACGAGTACACAGTAACGCGGATTACATTGACATGTAAATGCAGTGTTATATAACATGGAATCATAGGAATTTTAATTGTCACATGCTGGTAATTATTCCAATATATGCGACAATTATCGTTTGCGTGCATTATTCCAAAGTGATTCCACCGACTAGAATTAGCTGCTTCGCTATGACGTCGGAAACAACACGAGCTAGAGCTCCGGGTTAGAACCAGGCATGTGGTAAACATATATTTCTAGACAGGATTAGGTTAATAATAACAGTCGAATTCTTGCACGTTTTGAAAACAATGCCCGATGTTACATGCTAATTATTCTTGTTAGGGTTCGGTATACATAGGGAACCAACGGTACCTTATACCAAGCTTCCGCTGTTCATCTGTCCGTAATCCGTATTTCTCTGTGTGTCTGTCTGTCTGTCTGTACTGTATGTCAGCCAGCTTAATCTCATGCATGAACTATAATAGCTAAATACACAAATTTAATAAAAATGATACATGTACAATAAATGAGAGCGAACCCTTCGTGTGGCAGACCGACTCGCATTCGGGCGGATTTCTTTTCAATTAAGTGTTATATATGAAGGCTTTTTGCAAAGTCATAAAAATCGATTTACTAGGAAATAAAAATTACAATAGAATCATTCACATTTCCTGTTAGCAACAACTTCGATTAAACACGAAGCTGAATGCTTTTTAGCCAAATTGTCCGTGCCTAGTTTTTGCAACCATCGAATCCTATTAAACTTTACAAAAGTTATAATAATCAAGCTATAATAGACGACGCGATGGCCTAGATGGAAGTGACCCTGCCTACGAAGCTAGCGGTCCTGGGTTCAAATACCGGTAAAGGCAGATTTGTGTGATGAGCGCTAATATTTGATTCTGATTCATGGATGTTTTCTATGTAATTAAGTATATATTTCTCTATGTAAGAATTTATATCATTGTCTAGTATCCGTAGTACAAGCCTAGAGCTTAGTTTGGGACTAGATCAATTGGTGTGACATTATCCTCTGATATTTATTTATTTATTAAATAAGTAGGAATACCTACCGTCGTTATTCCATCTACGGGGGTTTTACACTTGGGTGCCGCCCGCTACTTCGCTTGCTAAGAATCAGTCTCCCGCTTCTCTCCTTTGTTTAATCTAACCCATTAGGGAATTAATTTCCAAAAATTCATTGCTAGTGCACCCTCAGGATATCCAATATTCCCTCCAAATTTCAAGTCCCTGGGTTCAGCAGTTTTGGCATGGCGTTGATCGATAAAGCAAGTCCAAACAATCTTTGAGCTCATTTTAATATCGAGCGCTAAGAGTGTCATTTTCGCTTGAGTTACGTGTCCCAAAAGCCTAAAGCCAAAACTACAAATACAGTATAAGTGCGAGAGAAAGTTTTAAATCACTAATAAGTAAACATAGCGAACATCGTCTAAGATAGCAGGGTCAACCAGAAAGAGTGCATTGTCATCACTTATTTATTAACTGGACGAGCTCCCTTAAAGATACCCCATTTGTCATAGTTCGTGGGCTCTTTGTTTCTTTCTTACGATATGGCGTTTAACTGCCATCATATTGAATTTTAATTACGCTCATATGTTTAGTGACACTCACAAAATTAATACAAATCGATCCATGCGTTTACTTTCTAGAGCGCCACAAGGGAACATATATAGACTGATAACGCACATTACCTTCCTCGGGGTAAAAAAAGAAATGTAACAGAGAAGGAACCCTGCAGCCTAGACTGAGCATGGCTCGCCATTTGCCCGGTTTTTATGGTTACGTTTTACTAGCTGAATAAAAAAGAAAAAAGGGGACAGTGACGTGACTGACGTGTGCATAAATATTTTACATTCAGAAAATGGCGAGTCGTGAAATACCTGTAATAGTCCAACTCATTTTTGTTTTGTTTCCAATGAAAAAAATACGTACATTTGCCACACACGACATGTTTTAATTGTAAATACTACCATTGTAATCCGAAGTAACAAAATTTATACGCTTTCTGAACACTGGGGAAGAGTACAGGGCCATGTTGTATTGTTCTCAACTAGCTTATCGATGAATACTGAAGCCGAATGAGAAAGCAATAAACCAGCTTTTCCGATGAAACACGATTTCGTATGTCTTTTCACTACATTTTTATACAGTGCAAATAGCTCTTAGAAGGTGCTTCAGGTTTGTACTTGCCTCTCACTCGCCCTCATACGCCGCCGGTGCCGGTGTAATGACTAGCATAGACGCATTCCATCTTAGTTCTCAGGGTTGGCAACACATTTGTCTTATGAATGCGAATGTCTATGGGTCACAGTTCTGTGAACTCGTTTGAATTCTCTATGCCATAAAAAAAATGAAAAAACACGCCCATATTTAGAGCGAGTGAAAAAGAAGTACAAACCACACACCCAAAGCTGCTCTCAGACCGTTTGTATATGTGTAGATATAATAAAAGATAAAAGATAAAAGAAATTTATTCAGTAAGTAGGCCGCACGGGCACTTTTACACGTCAAGATACTACCAGCGCTTCCCAAGAGGAGACCACTGCTGAGAAGAAACGCCGCAAGAAACTCAGCAGTCAGTCATTTTTTAAACTTATTACATATTTCATATTACAATGGTATGTACAACTTAATCTAGCATTATATAAAGCTACAAGTATTAAATTAAATATAATATCAAATAACAGTAGTTCAGCAGGAAAACATGCCAAAAATCTTACGGGAGAGAAAGATAGAAAAGAATAAAATAAAATAACTACAACTACCTACTTATATATGTGTATATAAGATGGTGCAAGATGACCACATAAAAGTTTCGATATGTTTTCCTGCATCAACGGTGTCCCCCAGACAAAAAAAAGCAGGATAAAGCCTTTGCATTTGAACAAATTACTATTGACTAAGTTTCGGGTGTAGGCCATGCATTTTTGTCTGTTAGATAGTCCTCGACCCTATAATACGCTTTAGACATTAACGACCTTTTCAAATATTTTTTAAGTGCTGGAAAGGGTAACTTTGAAACTACTTCAGGTAATTTATTATAGAAATGAATGCATTGACCAACAAATGATTTATATACTTTACGGACACGGAATTTTCGAATAGCTATTTTATTTTTATTTCTGGTATTTAAATTATGTATATCTGAGTTTTTGGTGAACGAATCTAAATTCTTAATAACATAAATAATATTCTCGTAAATAAATTGAGACGCTACAGTTAAGATATCAATTTCTTTAAAAAGTTCTCTTAATGAGTCACGGGAATTTAAATTATAAATAGAACGAATGGCCCTTTTTTGTAACACAAATAATATAATCAACCATGGAAGTCCTTTACCACTTTTTGACCCTATCTGTATGACTTTAAGGTTCAAAAGTGGTTAGACTTTCTGGCTCGACTATACCTAATCTATACAAACAATGCCTCTGCATTGTAATTTAAAAAAAGCCAGTTCACTCAGGTAATTCATTCATTGTTTTAAGATACACGTAGGTTGAATTACAAAATCAATGGCTACTTGGTAGTCATAATGTCGTTATGTTTCTACGACATACCAATAAAGTTAAAGAATAAACTATGACCAAACGAGTTTATACATACAATGAATATTCAAATCAACAATTTCAAACAACCATAATCATGATTATAGAAAGATTCAAAGAATATTTATAGAAAAAAATAGT